>JBBGZY010000761.1:3285000-3885000 GCA_037952925.1 Lithobates clamitans
AGTGAGTGTGCAGCTTGTATTATAGTGTAAATTTGCTGTCCCCTCAAAATAACTCAACACACAGCCATTAATGTCTAAACCGCTGGCAACAAAAGTGAGTACACCCCTAAGTGAAAATATCCAAATTGGGCCCAAAGTGTCAATTTTTGTATGGCCACCATTATTTTCCAGCACTGGCTTAACCCTCTTTGGCATGGAGTTCACCAGAGCTTCACAGGGTGCCATGTAAATATTAGTGTTAAAAGGTCTTAGGTGAGAATGGGGAGCAGGTGTGTTAAATTTGGTGTTATCTCTCTCACTCTTTCATACTGATCACTAGAAGTTTAATATGGCACTTCATGGCAAAGAACTCTCTGAGGATGTGAAAAACAGAATTGTTACTCTACATAAAGATGGCCTAGGCTGTAAGAAGAATGGGGTACAAATGTACCCGTACCATTTCACAAAAGAAGTGTCAAAAAGGTTAAAAAACACAAGACACGGTTTTTGACAAGTCCTTTATTAATTTCTTCTTCTTCCATCTTCTTTCTTCTGGTCTTCCTTCGGTGTTCTTCTTCTTTCTCCATCTTCTTCTTCTCCATCTTCTTCTTCTTCTCTATCTTCTTCTTCCTCCGCTCTTTTTGTCCCGCATCTTCCTCTGGCTTCTTCTCCGCTTCGTCCGCACGATCCGCCTCAGTGGGAGTCTTCCGCTGTGTGACGCTTCAGTTCTTCTGACACTTCTTATATAAGGAAGGGCGGGGCCACCCGGTGACCCCGCCCTCCTCTGATGCACTGAGACTTCACGGGGACTTCCCTTTGGTTTTCCCAGTGTTGTCAGAGGGGGGCGGGGTCACCCGCTTACGTAACCGGGTGACCGTTTTTAAAACTTCTTTTTGCAGTGATACATGTCCCCTGGGGCAGGACCCAGGTCCCCAAACACTTTTTATGACAATAAGTTGCATATAAGCCTTTAAAATGAGCACTTTTGATTATTCATGTTTGTGTGCCATAGACTTTAACGGTGTCCGCGTGTTCGAACAAATTTTTTGCCTGTTCGCATGTTCTGGATGTGAACTGAACCAGGGGGTGTTCCGCTCATCCCTAATGGGGAGCAGGTGTGTTAAATTTGGTGTTATTGCTCTCACTATCTCATACTGGTCACTGAAAGTTCAACATAGCACCTCATGGCAAAGAACTCTGAGGATCTGAAAAAAAAAGAATTGTTGCTCTACATAAAGATGGCATAGGCTATAAGAAGATTGCGAAGACCTTGAAACTGAGCTGCAGCATGGTGGCCAAGACCATACAGCGATTTAACAGGACAGGTTCCACTCAGAACAGGCCTCGCCATGGTCGATCAAAGAAGTTGCGTGCACGTGCTCAGCGTCATATCCAGAGGTTGTTGTTGGGAAATATATACATATGAGTGTTGCCAGCATTGCTGCAGAGGTTGAAGGGGTGGGGGGTCAGCCTGTCAGTGCTCAGACCATACGCTACACACTGCATCAAAATGGTCTGCATGGTTGTCATCCCAGAAGGAAACCCCTTTTAAAGACGATGCAAAGAAACCCCACAAACAGTTGTCTGAAGACAAGCAGACTAAGGACATGGATTACTGGAACCATGTCCTGTGGTCTGATGACACCAAGATAAACTTGGTTCAGATGGTGTAACGGCAACCAGGTGAGGAGTACAAAGACAAGTGTGTCTTGCCTACAGTCAAGCATGGTGGTGGGAGTGTCATGGTCTGAGGCTGGATGAGTGCTGTGGGCACTGGGGAGCTACAGTTCATTGAGAGAACCATGAATGTCAACATGTACTGTGACATACTGAAGCAGAGCATGGTCCCCTCCTTTCGGAGACTGGGCCGCAGGGCAGTATTTCATCATGATAATGACCCCAAACACACCTCCAAGATGACCACTGCCTTGCTAAAGAAGCTGAGGGTAAAGGTGATGGACTGGTCAAGCATGTCTCCAGACCTAAACCCTATTGAGCATCTGTGGGGCATCCTCGACCGGGAGGTGGAGGAGCGCCAGGTCTCTAACATCCACCAGCTCCGTGATGTCGTCATGGAGGAGTAGAAGACTCCAGTGGCAACCTGTGAAGCTCTGGTGAACTCCATGTCCAAGAGGCTTAAGGCAATACTGGAAAATAATGGTGGCCACACAAAATATTGACACTTTGGGCCCACTTTGGACATCTTCACTTAGGGGTGTACTCAATTTTGTTGCCAGCGGTTTAGACATTAATGGCTGTGTGTTAAGTTGTTTTGAGGTGACAGCAAATTTACACTGTTATACAAGCTGTACACTCACTGCTTTACATTGTAGCAAAGTGTAATTTCTTCTAAGAATAGGCTCCTTAAAGGTATACGGCTCAGGTTCAGAGCCACCTTGAGTTTAAGACTGATCTCACGATTTCGCAAATCTCCAAGTTTATGGTTGAAAACTCATGGCTTAATTCCATAGTGCACTGCATAACCCATGTTTCTGGGAAGATGGATCCCTGAGAACCAATAATCAGAAAGAATAGCCAAGTGTTATACAATTCTATACTGTGCTATACAGTGATATACTGTAGACTGCAGTGTGGTGGGCTACATACCCTTGCATACCCCCCATGTTCACAGCTCAATAGACCTAACTGCCCTTCCTAGGATTTTTGTATCAGTAGCAAATGTGCTTGCTTGCTAGCCTTTTTTTCCACACCATTTACCTATTTTTTGTTGTTAGGGCATGCTGTGGGGTAACTTACTAATGTGCCCTCTCCCCCTCTCCTCTCTGAGGCTGCCTCTGAACATCATGCTGTTCTATAACACCACATAAAGCTTTAAAACATCCCCCAAACCTGTAATCTTAAGGATCTGTGTATCTTTACATTTCCTTGTTCCAGATGCATTGCATACAGAAAAAATGTAGCATGCTCTACTTTTGTTGACTGCCCTGGAATGCACTGCACTGGTAAGAACTAGGGTCAATGGAATCCATGTTAAACACTGTCCATGCATTTTTGATGCAGAATAAAAACACACTACACTGCATCTAGTGTGAATGAGCCCTAAATGCTCTTAGACAGCAATTTAAATGTTAAAGCTAAAGGGTTGGTTTTCTAAAAGCTAATAGACAATCACTCTGCAAGGAATTTTTCAAGGGTTCACATCATGATTGGATGATCTGAAGCTCTCCTGACTTCCACCACTCAATCATGTGCAAGCAAAAAAAAAAAAAACAACTTTTTTTATTACCTGCACATATGTAAAAACACATTCATAAAACTAAGGGAAACTCTACCCTTGCAATGGGAGAATTCCTTTACAAAGTGAACAGCCTAGTTGGTTTTAGTAAATAAACCCTTAGAACAATAGTCCATTGTACCACTCAGACGGTCTATAATAATGATATAAGTAAGAACAAGTATAAACAATGTTTTCTATCAATTAAGATAATTTTATAAGGTTAAATGCCCAGCAATCCTTCTTTAACTCTCAGTAGAGACTCTAATTCCTGATGTTGGAAAGAGTTTGGGCAAGTCAAACTAGGAAGAAACCTTTTTTAGACCCATTGCCTGGTAACACCTTGGAAAAGCTTTAGTTAATGGAAAGCCTAAAGGGAAGTGTGGGTTGGCTTTCTTTGCCCCAAACCTACAACATTTTTTGGTTTACTAATCATTATTTATATATTTAAGCAAACATAATAAAATCTCTTTTATGTTTTATTTCATTTTACCAAATACATTTGCTTCCACAATTGTAGGGTTAATTATTTTAAATTGTTGAAGGTGGGTAAAGGAAAAATTATGCTACCCGTTATTTATTTAATTCCTTCCTAATATTTTTAAGTAGCATATTTTAATCTGTTTTAAGCAAAAGTTAAATTTATTATTTAATGAATATTATTTTTCTTCTTCTTTTTTTTTGTCTGCGGTCATATTATAATAGCTAGCTAGTCCTGACTTCCATATGGCACATGTAATGTGCAATTGGGAGAAGAAAAATACAACGATGGCATGAAGAAAGGTTATATTAAACCAAAAGCAATAAAAGACCCTACATTTGCTGTCCAAGCATAATTTTATGAAGATTGCATGTATTGTACTTTTAATATTTGTCTTACTAATTCTAAATCTTTCCGTTAGTGCTACTCAATTCCAATAGAGTAAAATATTAATAAAGGGAAAATGATATAAATTAATATTATTCTGTACCCGTAGGATTATGACATGCTGGAAAATGCAGCAGTTGCTAAAGAACCAGAGACTATAGTCATGTGAATGAACAGAGGTCTCATTCTGTAACCCCACTGGGCCCACACATACATGATATTTTTAGCCACAGGCCAATTAATTATATAAAATCTTCCTTGGAGAATGGAATTTGTAATCTGAAAGTGCATTCAATTGGAAGTCAATGCAAAAACTAAAATCCCTGCATCTATAGCCACCAACATTCTAACACTAACCTATCTAGCCCTGAAAAGAAAAAATGAGTATACATAGCTTTTCTACAGGTGATCTGACCTGATCTCAAGCTGCGGAAGCTCTGATCCCACTCTGAGCTGTCAGCCATGGCTTCGCTGTGTAGGCGGGGGGCAGAGGACACGTCCATCAACAGAAGCCTCATAGTAACTCTATGGGTGATGTCACTTCCCATTCATTTCACAGCCGTTGTCGGACATTTCCTCTGCAGAGATTCCGCCGCTGGAGACCGGGTCGGATTGCCTGCAGAAAAGGTATGTATACAAATGTTTTCTTTTCAGGGCTAGATAGGTTAGTGTTAGAATGTTGGTGGCTATAGATGCAGAGATTTTAGTTTTTGCATGTTAGTTCTTCCACTTTAAAAGCTTAACTGGAGGCAGATATAAAAAAAACGCATATTAATGCAGTGTTGGATTTTTTTTTTAACTCAATGAGTGTAGGTATGTGATTGTGACTGGTATCAACCTTTTGCACTACCTGTGCAATCAGATTGGGAGAGGAAGGGGCAGGACTGGAAGCCAGACACTATGGAGTTGATTTACTAAACGCAAATAGACTGTGCATTTTGCAAAGTGCAGTTGCTCCAGAGTTTAGTAAATGAGCAGAAGCTCTGCTGACTTCCATCATCCAATCATGTGCAAGCAAAAATGTTGTTTTTCTTATTTTCCCTGTATGTGATTGGGTATTCTTTGCAAAGTGAAGCTTTACCTCATTTACTAAGCTCTGGAGCAACTGCACTTTGCAAAGTGCACAGTCTAGTTGCCTTTAGTAAATCAACCCCTTTCTGTTATAGAGTGAAAACATTGTTTCTGGTTATCCCATAATGTCATCATGTGGTTCCTGGACAATTACCTGAACCAGTCAGTGGAGTGCATACATATAGACAGAAAGAGGCTGCAGGACATCAGCAACACCGTGATGCAAAAAAGTTAAAAAGAGGAGAAAATAATATTTAATACATATAAAAAAGTAGCAGTGTTTTAAGATACATGGTGCTTTAGCAAACTAAATGTCATCCAATTGGGGTTTATATCTACTTCACCTATAAGTAGTATATGCACCTTACTGTGCTGTGTGGCAGAGCTGTGTAAATCTGGATGTATTGTAAATAAATATTTTGGCAGAAAAAAGCAGCTCCCATATATGTAGGTCATCTGTGTATTTAGCTAGAATTTAACTTTTGGTGGCTGTGAGGTAGTCATGTTCTTAATTTAAAATTTGTCTTGCCATTCCCTTAAACTTGGGGCTTCTGTAGCCAAAAAATAATTATAAGCAGGGTTCTCTGGAAAAGAAAAGGGCCAACTCAGAGTTTATCAGCTCTGGTGCTCCTAGCTCCCAAGCTGACAGGAGGTCTAGCTATAGAATAAAATGGTCTGCCTGCCTGATTTATTTTTCAGCGTAGTGGATTTGGTTGTAATGGGAATATGAAATGCCTGATCTGATAAACAGTGCACCAGCCCCAAGCAGGCCTGCCACTGGAAAAGTACTTTTCATCACAACAGTTTTACATTTTCAGGTGAAGGGCAATAAATAGTCCACTTATCTTTTAAGTAAAATAGAGAATATGCCATTATACATGTTATCACTGCAAAAGGGGGGTTTATAGGAAATCTGTGATGTCATGACAGAGGGTGCAGCTGTCCCTGGGCCACTAAGATCGATCTATCTATCTATCTATCTATCTATCTATCTATCTATCTATCTATCTATCTATCTATCTATCTATCTATCTATCTATCTATCTATCTATCTATTTATCTATCTTTCTTTATATCTATCTATCGCCAGAGAAACACTGGCTGCAGCTGCTCTCTGTAGCTGCTGCCCTGTGGTGCTGCTGAACTGGGTAACAGAGTGCACATCACTGTCCAGTGTGCACCATCACTGATGCATAAACGAATTGCTGTATGTGACTGGATGGTAAGCTGCAATATCGCAGGGACTGGTGAGCTGCTGTGGGGATTTACTATCTGCTGCTAGAGAGACTGAGACCTTTAGGAACTCACCATACAGCCATCTAGTTGCATATTTGCTGCCTGCAGGCTTTACTGGGACTAGTCTCACATGCACCAATGGTACAATTGGGTTCCAATGCTAGCTGGCTGTAGTTAGGACTAAAGTCTGTCCCTTTACAGCTTCTACTATTGCTACAGAGAGACCGGCACATATTTCTTATACTAAAAGGTACCTCTCATGGGACATTACACTATATTCCAGCCATTCTCCTAGAGCGCACTCTAGGCTAGTTATAGTATTATTATTTACATTGTAGTTAATGTTTATATGCACTGTTTATTGCTGACTTTGCTAAGTTACCTTGGCATAGTGATTATCCTGTCTAGGGCAGGCATGTCCAAAGTCCGGCCTGCGGGCCGCAAGTTCCGGTTTTGAATGGCCACCTGGTAATTTGTACATGTAAATCTTTTGTGGCCCCCAACGAATCCCCGAGCGCTGGGGGCCACAAAAGATATATATGCTGGCTGCATTGGGGGGGCCAGGGAGGGGGCGGGACGAGTGCCGTACATACAGGAGATTTCCTGTATACACTACGGCCACTGTAAAAGGAAGTCCCATATTCTGCGCTGCCATTGGATGACTGTTCTGTCCATCATAGGAGGTGGGACTTTGTATTAAAGAGGCCGCCGAGAAAACAGGACTTTCTTCTATATGTAATATGTTGGCGCTCGTCCCGCCCCCCTCCCTGTCCCCTCCGAGGCTGCAGATGGGCACAAATCAGGCTGCACTGATGGCAATGGTGAGTCTGCATTCATGGAAATAGGGGTGCTGCATTCATGTCAATGGGGGTGCTGCATTCATGGCAATGGGGGTGCTGTATTCAAGGAAATGGGGGTGCTGCAATCATGTCAATAGGGGCGCTGCATTCATGGCAATGGGGGTGCTGCATTCATGGCAATGGGGGTGCTGCATTCATGGCAACAGTGGGGCTGCATTTGTGGCAAGGAAATGGGGGTGCTGCAATCATGTCAATAGGGGTGCTGCATTCATGGCAATGGTGGGGCTGCATTCATGGCAATGGCGGGGCTGCATTCATGGCAATGGGGGTAATGCATTCATGGCAATGGTGGGGCTGCATTCATGAGAATGGTGGTGCTGCATTTATGGCAATGCAGCCCCACCATTGCCATGAATGCATCACCCCCATTGCCATGAATGCAGCACCCCCATTCATGGTAATGGGGGTGCTGCGTTCATGGCAATGGTGGAGCTACATTCATGGCAATGGTGGGGCTGCATTCATAGCAATTGTGAGTCTGCATTCATGGCAATGGTGAGTCTGCATTCGTGGCAATGGGGGTGCTGCATTCATGGAAATGGTGGGGCTGCATTCATGGCAATGGTGGGGCTGCATTCATGGCAATGGTGAGGCTGCATTCATGGCACTTGTGAGGCTGCAGGAGGACACTGATTAGGCTGCATTAATGGGCACTGACCCTTATTTTGCTTCACAGTTCTTTATTTAAAATTTTTGTTTTTTTCCTGAAACTTCCCCCTTAAAGTGAAGGTGTGTGTTATATGCCAATAAATAAGGTATATGCAAATAACACGCCCAAGCTCATTTCTTCACCACGCACAGCCACAAAGGCAGGAGAATTCTTGTTGAGCAGTGTATTAGTGCTCGGAACAACACACTTAGAACAAATTTTATTGGTTCAAAGAATGTCAGGTAAAATGGTTGGCCCTCACGCATGTTCACTTCATTAAATCTGTCCCTCTTTGAAAAAACTTTGGACACCCCTGGTCTAGGGATTGTGTCTGAACCTTCTTTCTGCATGTTCATTTATGTTCAAACCACCAATCATTCTAACCCATACCAATACATTGAGTTAATTTACCACTAAACAGTCATATGTCTATTTCCTGGTACTGATACACAACCAAGTTAACCATCTTGGCGGTAATCCCTAACGAGTCTGGAATTTCAGTACCAAACTGGCTTGGTAACCCCAAGCCAGACTCGGGATCGCATCGCAGCATCCAGGAAGAGGTTACTGACCTTGTCCCCTGGATCCTGCGATGTCTCCCCGCAGTGTGAGCGGCTCGTCCTCTGCTCGATTCATCACGGAGCCAGGCTCCGTCCCCTGCGAGTGTTGCGATGCACGGGAACGGAGAACGGCGCCAAATTCAAAAAGTGAAACACACACTATACATACAGTACACTGTAATCTTACAGTCTACATTACTGTATGTAATTATTCCACCTCCCTTTTGTCCCTAGTGGTTTCTCCAGTGCCCTGCATGCAGTTTTATATTATAAAAACTGTTCTTTCTGCCTGGAAACTGGAGATTGTCCATAGCAACCAAAACTGTCCCTTTACATTAAAACTGGTTTTAGAGCAGCTAGAAAACAGTGATAATAAATTAGAATCACTCGCAGAATTGAGGGATAGTGATTTGTGGGGAGATCCGTCATCAAACACTGAAAAGTAATGACAGCGACAATTCTGCAACTGAGCAAATTTCAGTGTTTTTGATTTGATTACATTATTGAATATTTTTTATTATTATTATATTTTTATTTGGTATAATTATTTATAGTTATTTATTATATTATAATTTATGATTTTGTGTTTCAAACTTTATCACACCCGGGATGTCTACTAGACTTTGGTTTGGACAGATATAAGTGTGCCATTGCTAAGAATTACAGGCCTACAATAAAAAGCGCCAAATTTCCATGCAAATTGTACCGCTTTCAGCACCTAAAATCTGACATAATCATACCGCCAGGGAGGGTAAAGGGGTTTTAAAGTCAAAAGGTTTTTAATCTTAATGCATTATATGCATTAAAATAAAAAAACATTCTGTGTGCAGCAGCCCCCCTCAGCCCTTCCAATACTTACCTGAGCCCATCTCGATCTAGCGATGTTGCAGGAGAGTCTCGGCTGCCCGGGACTCTCCCTCCTGATTGGCTGAGACAGCAGGGTGGTGCCATTGTCTCCCACTGCTGTCAATCAAATCAGTAAGCCAATAAGGGGAGAGAGGGGACGGGGCCGAACTGTGGCTTCGTATCTGAATGGACACACAGAGCAGGGGCTTGGCTCGGTTGCCCCCATAAGGAGGGGCCAGGAGAGCCAGCGAGGGACCCCAGAAGAGGAGGATCTGGGCTGCTCTGTGCAAAACCACTATACAGAGCAGGTAAGTATAACATGTTTGTTCTTTTTAAATGAAAAAAAAAACTGAGACTTTAGTATCACTTTAAAAGTATCTATACTCATGTTCTTATAAGTATTGCAGTAACTTTAATTCAACCAAGTATGTCAAAGGGGCTGAGGTTATTCTTGGAGTTGAGGTGCGTAACAGAGAACTATCTATCTATCTTTCTTTCTATCTATCTATCTATCTATCTATCTATCTATCTATCTATCTATCTATCTATCTATCTATCTATCTATCTATCTATCTATCTATCTATCTATCTATCTATCTATCTATCTATCTATCTATCTATCTATCTATCTATCTGTCTCTACTGTGTCTGCTTGATAAAATTGATTCTGCTTCTGTGACCTGTAAACCTGTGAAACTAATCCACACTGCATACTACCCTATAAATTGTTATTTGGTAACAATTATTACTTTTTAGGACCTTAACTTCAACTTACCTTCTCTTTTTACTAACTGCTATTGCCAGCTGGGACCCTGACTGATATTGATTTAACACATGTTCCCCTCTTTAAATGGTAAATAATATCCCCAAGTCATCAATATTATTGAACCATTATAATAGACATTTTCGTAGCGCAGTAGATTGCGTGTGATCTGCTCTGTCATCAGTCCTCTGAGATCTATAATTGTTTCCTATGATCATAATTCCACGCCAGTTCCCAGCTGTTTCTACATCAGTGGCAAATTAAATATCATTTCTTTCTCCTGGCTCACCATCATGTCTAACGCATATGTCTATACCCCATGTGTCCTATTGAGGTTTTCCTTTCCTTGTACTATGCACTATATTGTACATTTAATATCCTTGTCTGCTGCTTTATGTAGCCAAGTCTCAGTGAACCAATTAGATCATATTTTATTTGAAACACAGGTGACTAGACTTTAGTTACTAAATCACTCAGATCATTGGTATATTTATAGAAACACTGAAATGTACAGGTACAGTAGCTGATGATACAGTAATCTTAGTTTCTTAGGTATTTACCTATATAGAAGTGGTTATACACAAAGAATTGCAGTAGAAGGTGGTAAGGCCTGTACAAAACAGTCCAACAGCTTTGCACAAAAACAGACATAAAAATGTGTGTTTGTGGCTCATGCTGAGTATAGATTGCATATTGCATATTGTTTTGCCCAATTAAGGTCTCCCTTAAAGTCCAAGATTAAAGAAGGAAATAATACAGTAATAAAACCTACCCCCTGGGCACGGGCCCTAATCCATTTTAGTAGTTACGCTGTAGTGGTGTTCTCCAATCACATAGCCCATATTTTATCAAACTTGTGGTCGTGGGCGCTAAGTCTTCAACTAGGCCTAAGAGACTTCTTAGAGAAGGGGATAGCTGGTTCTGAGTCAATCTGCTTATGATCTTGACCACCGCCATCCAGAAAGGAGCAATAACTGAGCAGGACCAAAAGATGTAAAAGAAGTTCCCCATGGCATGATCACTGACAACTTGGGGAGATGGTGGGGTTCAGCCTGTGAATCCTGTGAGGGGTATAGTAAGCTCTGTGCAATATAACTCTAATCCTCATTGTCCAGATCTTGGGTAGGGATGAGCCGAACACCCCCCTGTTCGGTTCGCACCAGAACATGCGAACAGGAAAAAAGTTTGTTCGAACACGCGAACACTGTTAAAGTCTATGGGAAACGAACATGAATAATCAAAAGTGCTAATTTTAAAGGCTTATATGCAAGTTATTGTCATAAAAAGTGTTTGGGGACCTGGGTCCTGCCCCAGGGGACATGGATCAATGCAAAAAAAAGTTTTAAAAACGGCCGTTTTTTCAGGAGCAGTGATTTTAATAATGCTTAAAGTCAAACAATAAAAGTGTAATATCCCTTTAAATTTCGTACCTGGGGGGTGTCTATAGTATGCCTGTAAAGGGGCGCATGTTTCCTGTGTTTAGAACAGTCTGACAGCAAAATGACATTTTGAAGGAAAAAACTCATTTAAAACTACCCGCGGCTATTGCATTGCCGACAATACACATAGAAGTTCATTGAAAAAAACGGCATGGGAATTCCCCAAAGGGGAACCCCGAACCAAAATTAAAAAAAAAAAAAATGACGTGGGAGTCCTCCTAAATTCCATACCAGGCCCTTCAGGTCTGGTATGGATATTAAGGGGAACCCCGGCCAAAATTAAAAAAAAAAATGACGTGGGGTTCCCCCTAAATTCCATACCAGACCCTTCAGGTCTGGTATGGATTTTAAGGGGAACCCCGCGCCAAAAAAAAAAAAAAACGGCGTGGGGTCCCCCCAAAAATCCATACCAGACCCTTATCCGAGCACGCAACCTGGCAGGCCGCAGGAAAAGAGGGGGGGACGAGAGTGCGGCCCCCCCTCCTGAACCGTACCAGGCCACATGCCCTCAACATTGGGAGGGTGCTTTGGGGTAGCCCCCCAAAACACCTTGTCCCCATGTTGATGAGGACAAGGGCCTCATCCCCACAACCCTGGCCGGTGGTTGTGGGGGTCTGCGGGCGGGGGGCTTATCGGAATCTGGAAGCCCCCTTTAACAAGGGGACCCCCAGATCCCGGCCCCCCCCTGTGTGAAATGGTAAGGGGGTACTTACCCCTACCATTTCACTAAAAAACTGTCAAAAATGTTAAAAATGACAAGAGACAGTTTTTGACAATTCCTTTATTTAAATGCTTCTTCTTTCTTCTATCTTCCTTCATCTTCTGGTTCTTCTGGCTCTTCTGGTTCTTCCTCTGGCGTTCTCGTCCAGCATCTCCTCCGCGCCGTCTTCTATCTTCTTCTCCTCTGGCTGCTCCGCACCCATTGCATGGGGGGGAGGCTCCCGCTCTTCTCTTCTTCTCTTCTTCTCTTCTTCATTTTCTTCTCCGGGCCGCTCCGCAATCCATGCTGGCATGGAGGGAGGCTCCCGCTGTGTGACGGCGCTCCTCGTCTGACAGTTCTTAAATAAGGGGGGGCGGGGCCACCCGGTGACCCCGCCCCCTCTGACGCACGGTGACTTGACGGGACTTCCCTGTGACGTCACAGGGAATGCCACAGGGAAGTCCCGTCAGGTCCCGTGCGTCAGAGGGGGGTGGGGTCACCGGGTGGCCCCGCCCCCCGTTATTTAAGAACTGTCAGACGAGGAGCGCCGTCACACAGCGGGAGCCTCCCTCCATGCCAGCCTGGGTTGCGGAGCGGCCCGGAGAAGAAAATGAAGAAGAGAAGAAGAGAAGAAAAGAAGAAGAGAAGAGCGGGAGCCTCCCCCCCATACCATGGGTGCGGAGCGGCCCGAGGAGAAGAAGATAGAAGACGCCGCGGAGGAGATGCTGGACGAGAACGCCGGAGGAAGAACCAGAAGAGCCAGAAGAACCAGAAGAACCAGAAGATGAAGGAAGATAGAAGAAAGAAGAAGCATTTAAATAAAGGAATTGTCAAAAACTGTCTCTTGTCATTTTTAACATTTTTGACAGTTTTTTAGTGAAATGGTAGGGGTAAGTACCCCCTTACCATTTCACACAGGGGGGGCCGGGATCTGGGGGTCCCCTTGTTAAAGGGGGCTTCCAGATTCCGATAAGCCCCCCGCCCGCAGACCCTCACAACCACCGGCCAGGGTTGTGGGGATGAGGCCCTTGTCCTCATTAACATGGGGACAAGGTGTTTTGGGGGCTACCCCAAAGCACCCTCCCAATGTTGAGGGCATGTGGCCTGGTACGGTTCAGGAGGGGGGGGCCGCACTCTCGTCCCCCCCTCTTTTCCTGCGGCCTGCCAGGTTGCGTGCTCGGATAAGGGTCTGGTATGGATTTCTGGGGGGACCCCACGCCGTTTTTTTTTTTTTTTGGCGCGGGGTTCCCCTTAAAATCCATACCAGACCTGAAGGGTCTGGTATGGAATTTAGGGGGAACCCCACGTCATTTTTTTTTGGCCGGGGTTCCCCTTAACCACTTAAGGACCGCCTCACGCCGATGTACGTCGGCAAGGCGGCACGGGCAGGCAAAATCACGTACATGTACGTGATTTGCCTCCCGCGGGTGGGGGGTCCGATCGGACCCCCCCCGGTGCCCGAGGCGGTCCCGTTCTGACCCCGGCGATCGGAGGTGAGGGGGAGGCCATCCATTCGTGGCCCCCCCTCGCGATTGCCGCCGGCCAATCAGATCACTTCCTTTGCTGCTGTATGCTAAACAGCAGCAAAGGAAATGATGTCATCTCTCCTCGGCTCGGTATTCCGTTGCAGCGCCGAGGAGAGAAGACTTCACTGTGAGTGCACCAACACTACACAACACAGTAGAACATGCCAGGCATACAAAACACCCCGATCCCCCCCCGATCGCCCCCCGATCCCCCCCCAATCACCCCCCCTCCCTGTCACAAACTGACACCAACAGTTTTTTTTTTCTGATTACTGCATTGGTGTCAGTTTGTGACAGTTACAGTGTTGAGACAGTGAGTATTACCCCCCTTTAGGTCTAGGATACCCCCCTAACCCCCCTAATAAAGTTTTAACCCCTTGATCACCCCCTGTCGCCAGTGTCACTAAGCGATCATTTTTCTGATCGCTGTATTAGTGTCGCTGGTGACGCTAGTTAGTGAGGTAAATATTTAGGTTCGCCGTCAGTGTTTTATAGCGACAGGGACCCCCATATACTACCTAATAAATGTTTTAACCCCTTGATTGCCCCCTAGTTAACCCTTTCACCACTGATCACCGTATAACCGTTACGGGTGACGCTGGTTAGTTCGTTTATTTTTTATAGTGTCAGGGAACCCGCCGTTTATTACCGAATAAAGGTTTAGCCCCCCGATCGCCCGGCGGTGATATGCATCGCCCCAGGCAGCGTCAGATTAGCGCCAGTACCGCTAACACCCACGCACGCAGCATGCACCTCCCTTAGTGGTATAGTATCTGAACGGATCAATATCTGATCCGATCAGATCTATACTAGCGTCCCCAGCAGTTTAGGGTTCCCAAAAACGCAGTGTTAGCGGGATCAGCCCAGATACCTGCTAGCACCTGCGTTTTGCCCCTCCGCCCGGCCCAGCCCACCCAAGTGCAGTATCGATCGATCACTGTCACTTACAGGGCACTAAACGCATAACTGCAGCGTTCATAGAGTCAGGCCTGATCCCTGCGATCGCTAACAGTTTTTTTGGTAGCATTTTGGTGAACTAGCAAGCACCGGCCCCAGGCAGCGTCAGGTTAGCGCCAGTACCACTAACACCCACGCACGCAGCATACACCTCCCTTAGTGGTATAGTATCTGAACGGATCAATATCTGATCCGATCAGATCTATACTAGCGTCACCAGCAGTTTAGGGTTCCCAAAAACGCAGTGTTAGCAAGATCAGCCCAGATACCTGCTGGCACCTGCGTTTTGCCCCTCCACCCGGCCCAGCCCAGCCCACCCAAGTGAAGTATCGATCAATCACTGTCACTTACAAAACACTAAACGCATAACTGCAGCGTTCGCAGAGTCAGGCCTGATCCCTGCGATCGCTAACAGTTTTTTTGGAAGCTTTTTATTGTTCTTAATTTCTCTTTATTAGTTTTTCACATAAAACAATAATATGTATCGACAACATCCCAATTAAACATAAACAATTCCACAGATTATACATCGTATTTCAATTTTCGTGATAATTTTCCTTTTTTCTTTTTTTACAAACTGTGAAAACATTCTTATCTAAAACCTTTTTCTACCATGCAGTCTTAACCCTCCTTCCCACCCCCCTAATTTCTATATATACATCCGTACCCCTTTCATACAAACAAACAAACATCCACTTCCATAACCCAAAGTAAACAACCGAAAAAAAAAAAAAAAAAAAAAAAAAAAAAAAATAAAAAAATAAATAATTTATTTCTTCCTCTTTCCTCCCCTCTCTCTCCCCCCTCTCCCCTCCACTCCCTCTATATTTTATTATAGATATTCTAATACTTCTCTTGATGATCGAAACTCATCCCAACATTGCCAAATTACTGATAAATGATTTGTTATATATCCTTCCTCTCTTATCTGCTTTTCCATATAATGAATTTCATTCATTTCACAAATCCAATCTGCTATTGTTGGACTCCTCGTTTTCCTCCAGTTTCTTGCTATTATTGTTTTTGCTGCTGATAACATATGAATAATGATATCTTTTTTAATTGTCTTTATAGGTTTAGGTATTAAAGACAGTAACGCGATTTCCAAACTTGGGGTTAACTCTACTCCTGATACCTTATAATAAATCTGAAATATCTCGTTCCAGAAACCTCTCACTAGGGGGCATCCATACCATATATGCTCCATAGTTCCTTTTTCTATTTCGCACCTCCAGCATAAGTCTGTATTTCCTTTATTCATTAATTTTAGGGTAACTGGACTTCTATACCACCTCATTACTATTTTGTAATTTCTCTCTTGGTATTTATTTGCTGTGTTTGTTCTATGCATAATTTCAAAAACCCTTTCCCATTCTTCCTCTGATAGGGATCTACCCAATTCTGCATCCCACTTCTTTATACTTGTTATTTCTTTACAGGGGTTATTCGGAATTAATTCAGCATATATTCTGGATAAATTCTTAACTGGGATCTGTTCGCTCAGCAATATTTCTTCAAATTTGGTTAGCGATCTATCTAACTTAAATATTCTGGGCTCTATGAACTTCTTTAATTGTTGATACTGTAACCATTTATTTTCATTTTCCAATCCCAGTTCCCGCAGCGTGGGTATTTTCCCATTCTCAAGAACTTGTACCAGTCTTGTATGTTCTGATCTATTCCATTTTAAAAACTTTTGCGATTCCCTAGCTGGGGGGAACTCGGGATTGAGAAACAATGGGGTCATGGGTCCAATCATCGTGGAGAGCTTACCCCTTTTCATTACGTCATCCCATATCTTTAATGTGGCTTTAACGAAGAGTGTTAGTTCGTTTCCTTTAGGTCTTAAGTGGGACTCTGTCCATGGAAGAATTTTTAATTGGGGCCCCACTATTTCTTCCTCCATACTAACCCATTGCTTCTTTTCTTTATTATGGTACCAGTCTACTATTCTGGTTAATGATGCTGCCTGCAGATATTTTCCGAAATCAGGTAACGCGAGCCCTCCATTTTTTTTTCTTCTTGTTAGATTTTCCCTTTTTATCCGGGGGGTTTTGTGCGTCCATATAAACTCGACCGTAGCTCTCCTCAACTCCATCATCAGTTTTTTGGGGGGCTCCAATGGTATTGTTTGAAAGATGTATAAAAGCTTTGGTAGTATGTCCATTTTTACAATATTGACTCTTCCTGTCCATGAATATTTTAATTTCTCGTATTTCTGTAGTAGTTTGATAGCCCTCCGAATTGCTTCCTCATAGTTCTTCCCCTGTAGTTGTTTCAAATCTTTTGTTATGAAGATTCCCAAATATTTTATTGCGTCTTGCTTCCATTTGAATGGAAAGTCCCTTTGCATAAGTATGTATATTTTTTCATTTATTGATATATTCATTATTTCGGATTTATCATAGTTTACTTTGAAGTAGCTCAATTCCCCAAATCTTTTGAATTCTTTCATTAGATTAGGAATAGTTGTTAAGGGGTTAGTTATATATATTAGCAAATCATCTGCATATGCCGCTATCTTGTACTCTTTCCCCCCCAGTTTTATACCTTTTATATCTTTATTATTTCTAATTGCTGTAATTAGGTGTTCCATTATTAATACAAACAGTAAAGGGGAGAGAGGACAACCCTGGCGGGTTCCGTTCGTTATTTTTATATCTTTTGATAATATGCCGCTTATTCTTACTTTTGCTTTCGAGTTGGAATACAGCGCGGAGATCCTGCTACGCATTATTGGACCCAAACCTAGTTGTACTAATGTCTCTTCCAGAAAGCCCCACCCTATCCTGTCAAATGCCTTCTCGGCATCTACAGCCAGTATACATGTTTCCATAGCTGTTTTTTGGGCGAATTCTATCAATGTGCAAGTCTTTATGATGTTATCTTTAGTCTCTCTGCCTTTCGTAAATCCTGTCTGGTCTAATTTTATATAGCCAGGCAGGATAGGTGTTATTCTATTCGCAATAATCTTAGAATATAGCCTTATATCTATATTGGTTAAAGAGATAGGTCGGTAGTTTTTACAAAGTGTGTGGTCCTTCTCTGGCTTTGGAATTAATATAATGTGAGCCTCTGTGCTTTGTGGTATGAAGCCTTGAATGTGAGATATAGAGTTGTATGTCTTTTTCAGGATGGGGGCGATTATATCCTGGAAGTGCTTATAAAATCTAGTGGTATACCCGTCAGGTCCTGGGCTTTTCCCCGGGACTAATTCTGCGATCGCTTTCTGGACCTCTTCTATTGAGATATCCCTCTCCAGGACCTCAAGTGTTTCATTAGGGAGTCTCGGCAGGGCTGTTTCTTCAATATATTTTTTAATTTCTTCCCTATCAATTTCCTCCTTCTTTTTCCCCTGTGGTGATTTAATGTTATATAAATTTAAGTAATATGCGTGAAATTCCTTCAATATTTCTTTTGGGTCATATGTATATTCCCCGTCTGCTTTTAATATTTTAATTATATTTGTTGTGTTTTGTTGCTCTTTTAATGATTTGGCCAATATTTTACCTGTCTTATTTCCCTGCTGGTACCATTGTGCTCTTCTTCGGTCCCTAATTCTAAGAGATTCTTCATCAAGCATGGCTTGTAATTCCATTCTTTTCCCTTTTAAGTTTATTTTATCTGATGGATTAAGGGTTTGTTTATGTTTTATTTCCAGTTCTTCTATTTCTTTTATTACCTGGGATTTCTTCTGGCTTTTACTTTTTTTTAATCTTGAGCCATGCTTGATGAATGTCCCCCTTATTACACATTTTAATGCTTCCCACTGCATGGGTATTGATGTTTCATCATTCTCATGAATCTCCATAAATTCCCTTATTGTTTTTCTTATATCTTCTACACATTCTTTATCTTTTAACAAGTTGTCGTTTAGCCCCCAGTTACCTTTTATCTTTTCACGTTCTATTACTTTGAGTTCCAGAAACAATGGGGCGTGGTCTGACCATAAGAACCCACCTATATCTGATGATGGAGTCATTACCATTCCTGAATTATTAATAAAAAAATAATCTATCCTATGGTAGGAATCGTGTATGTTAGAATAATATGTATAATTTTTTTCCGTTTGATGTTGGGCTCTCCATATATCCACCAGATGGTGCTTTGCTAATGTCCCTTTAAATTCCTCTATTTGATTTTTATTTTTATAAGCATGGGTATTAGTTGTATCCATTCTTATGTCCATGATGAAATTAAAGTCCCCGCCCATTATCACTGTACCCTCAGCTTTCTCCATAGCCCTATTTACAGCTCTTGTTCCCGTCTTTATTTGATCATAGTTTGGTAAATATAGATTAATAATTGTAAAAATTTTACCATATATTGCTACCTTTATGACTAAAGATCTGCCATCCTTGCCCATATTCTTTTGTATTATCTGATAGGGTACTTTCCTATGAAAGGCTATGGATACCCCTTTCGACTTCGAGTGGGGAAATGTATCATGTATCCAGTTGTTATAATTTCGGTTATTAAGTTTTGGTATGTGATTAGAACGAAAATGCGTCTCTTGAAACAGTATAATATCCACATTTTGTTTATTGAATAAATTTAAAATTTGATTTCTTTTGTTGGGAGAGTTAAGACCCCTTGCGTTGAAGGAACAAAATTTGATCTCACCCATTCAAGAGAGAAAGAGTGAAGAAGGAAGAAAGAAGAGGAGAAAAGAAAAAAAAAAAAAAAAAAAAAAAAAAAAAAAAAATCAAATCACCCTTTTTTCTACCCCACGCTTAATCTCACTCACATTCACACACGTTACTCATACAATCTACTCTACTACTACTTGACTTACAATATACAAGTCTATCTTACTAACTAAAGTAAGCTCCCTACTTTGGGGGATTTTGAGTCTGCTGACCAGAAGCTGCCGTCCTATCGCTGGCCGCTTGCCATATTTTTATTTGCTGGTATTCCTACTTTTTCTCCCTTCCCTTGCTCTTTTATTCTTTGTATCTTCTTACACTCCCTTTTATCCGTCCCAGTTCCGTTTCCCTCCTCGCTCCCCCTCCTCCCCTTTCACTCCTCCCTCCCCTTTCCTTTACCCCTCCCCCTCCGCAACCTCTCTCCGTTTCCCTCCCATACCTTTTTGTTCCCTCTTCCTCCCTGTTTAACCTTTCTCTACTTTCTCTCATTTTGAGAACCGTCGAGGGACAAGAGAGGGGAGGTCATTATTAATGTTATTACCATGAGAGAAGAAAGAAAAGAAAGGGGAAGAAGAGAGAAAAAAAAAAAAAAAAAAAAATAAAAATAAAAATAAATAAATAAATAAATAATAATAAATAAATAAATAAATAAATTTCTTATCCTAAAACTATAAACGTAATTATTGTTCCCTCTCTGTCCTGCATAATGATGACCTTATGCTATTGTCGTCATTATTATCTTTTATTCTTTCTGCTTGCCTTTTCCTATCCCTCCCCCCTTTCCTTTCCCCCCATCAACAACACATATTTACCCCAAATGCATGTACTACTACAATTATTTCTATATCCCAGTACAAAAAAAATAAAATACATAAGGGGGGAGGAAGAAAAAGAGGAGAAAAAAAAAAAAAAAAAAAAAAAAAAAAAAAATTCAAAACCTTGTGCTTAAAACATAATTATCATCTCTTTTGTGCTTTCTATTTACCTTTTCCCTTCGTACCCTCCCCTCCTTCAACTATTATCACATTTTTTTCCCCAAATGTATGTGCTACCCTATCCCGGTGCAAAAAAAAAAAAAAAAAAAAAAAACACCAACCTTGTGCTTAAAACTTAATTATCATCTCTTTTATGCTAAACATGTACCTTTTCCCTTCTTACCCTCCCTTCCCCCAAGCATTATCAAATTTTACCAGAGATATCTGTACTATTACGTTAATTTCCAAATCCCGGTGCAAAAAAAAAAAAAAAAAGGGTCTTGTGCTTAAAACTTATTTATCATTTCTTTTGTGTTAATTATTTACCTTTTCCCTTCTTACCCACCCTTCCCCCTATCATTATCAAGTTTTTACCGCAAATACATGTGTTGCTTACATTAATTTTCATATCCCATTGTGAGAGAGAAAAAAAAAAAAAAAAAAAAAAAAAAAAAAAAACAACCTTGTGCTTAAAACATATTTATCATCTCTTTTATGCTATTCATTTACCTTTTCCCTTCTTACCCTCCCTTCCCTCAAGCATTATCGAATTTTTTACCAAGAATATCTGCACTATTACATTAATTTCCAAATTCCAGTGCAAAAAAAAAAAAAAAAAAAAAAAAAAAAAAAAAAAAAAAAAAAAAAAAAAAAACCTCCTTTCCTTTTTCCTTCTTTTCCTCGCCAACTACTGAACATATTAATTCTTCTCCCCATCCCTAGCTCAATTACCTAAAATATGCGTAATTAACTTTTTGATACTTATTATTTCCCCTCGGGGGATGGGGAGAGACAGAGAGAGAAAAAAAAAAAAAAAACACAAACCCGTTACATTTTTTTAAATGTTTGTATATATGGAACGGGCCAGTCTGGTAGTGTTATTTCTGGGATTTTAAGAAAGTCCAAAAACTCTGGCAAGTCCTCCAGATCTCTAAATGTTATAACACGTCCTTCTGCTTGAACCTGTAATTGAAATGGGAATTTCCATCTATATTGTAGTTTGTTCTTTATCAGCTGTTCCACTAGAGGTTTTAACGCTCTTCTGCGATCCAAGGTAAATTTTGATAGATCCTGGAAGAACATCAGAGGATCTCCGTCATATTGGATGTTCTTATTTTGACGGACAGCGAACATTATCTTGTCTTTTATATGAGAAAAATGCATTCTACAAATTATATCCCGGGGCTTTTTTGGATCTAGCTTCCTTATTCCTGTTACTCGGTGTGCTCGGTCTATAATTAAATCTTTTGTATCAATATCTGGAGCGATTTCCTGAAAAATTTTTTGTAGTGTTGTTATGAGTGTTTTTGGGCTCACCTCTTCTTTTAGGCCTCTTATTCTTATATTAGATCTTCTATTTCTGTTTTCTTGTTCGTCTATATTGTTTATTGTTTGTATTAGTTGTTTTTCTTGTTTCTGTATTTTTTCCTCTAACCTGATCAGTTCCTGTTCTGTTTTTAGAACTCTCTTATCTAATGTAACCATTTTTTCTTGCGTATTTTTAGTGGATGTTTTAAGTTCTTGTATCTCCATTTTGTATGATTCTTCTAATCTATGCACGTATTGATCCATGTCCGCCCTAGTTGGAAGCGAGCGAATATATGCTCTTATATCCCATTTCTCCTTATCCTGCTCTTTTTGTTCGTTTATTGATCCTGTTGTATCAATGGGTGAGCTGTTTCTAGGATGGTTTATTTGTTCTTCTCCTGATGATCTGGATGTTATAGATGATTCTGCTATATTTGATAATTCTTGTGATGTTTGTATTGCTTGTGTTGCGTGGGGAGACTGTGGTTGTAACTGTTGAAAAAATTCTTTGATATCAGTCGTTTGTATTGGCTGTACCCCTGTAGTGCTTTTATTATTATTTTCCGCTTTATCTTTTTTGCTCTTTTGTAATTGCGGTGTTTTGTTGCCTTTCTTGGGTGCCATCTTCCTCTCTTCTTCCCCCTTCTTCCCCACCCTCCTCCTCTCCAAACCCTCAGGATTTTTATTGTACCTTTTCCCAGGGAGAAGATGAGAAAAAAAAAAAAAAAAAAAGGGGGGGGGGTATTGGGGTATTAGGGAAGTCCTGATGTCCTTACAGTCCTTTTAACTTCTCCCTCTAGCCCCTCTCTAAGCTCTCCTCGGGGCGTTTTGTTCAATCGCTATTTAGCCGTTATATTTACTTATGGGGTTAATTATCCTGTCATTTGTGTCTCTCGTGCTATTATTTCAATTCAGTATACGATATCACAGTCTGTTAGGAGGTGAGCAATAGTGAAAATAGTAATGATACTTGCTCTTTAGGTGACTTTTGGCGAAGTGCTGATTTTCTCCCGGGAGATCCCTGGATCCCTCTGATCCTGCCTGATCACTGCCGTCCCTCTCACGAGGCCCCCGTCGGAGAGGGCGTCCGCGGACGAGAGTCTCCGCCGTCCGCTTCCGCAGACACACAGAAGCTCCCGCTCGGTCGCGCCCGCTGTCTCTCGACTCTGCCCCGGAAACAGTCTCGGCACTCCACAGGCTGATCCTCTATCAGCGCCACTGGCTCTTTCGCACCTGGTCTCCTCTTCCCCTCCTTCTCCTTCCTTCACCTCCGCCTCTCCGCGTCTCTGCAGGCTCCCTCTCAAAGCAATGGGGTAGCACCCCCGGAGAGAAGCCGGCAGCGCAAGGTATGTTTGTCTGTTAAACGAACCGCCAGAGTCTGCAGCTTGTTAGCATATCAGCTTGTCAGCATATCCGCTTCTACTGCATCGGCCAGCGTGTCAGACGCTCGATCCCTCTATGCAGCCATCTTGGTCAGCAGCTCCTCCCCAAAAAAACACGACTCCTACTTGAAGAGCTTTTTATTGAACTGGCAAGCACCAGCGGCCTAGTACACCCCGGTCGTAGTCAAACCAGCGCTGCAGTAACACTTGGTGACGTGGCGAGTCCCATAAGTGCAGTTCAAGCTGGTGAGGT
This sequence comes from Lithobates clamitans, assembly GCA_037952925.1. Lineage (NCBI taxonomy): Eukaryota > Metazoa > Chordata > Amphibia > Anura > Ranidae > Lithobates > Lithobates clamitans. The sequence goes on from JBBGZY010000761.1 coordinate 3,308,253, forward strand.
GGCAAGCACAAGTAGTGTCCCGCTGCCACCAAAAAGACAAACACAGGCCCGTCATGCCCATAGTGCCCTTCCTGCTGCATTCGCCAATCCTAATTGGGAACCCACCGCTTCTGCAGCGCCCGTACTTCCCCCATTCACATCCCCAACCAAATGCAGTCGGCTGCATGAGAGGCATTTTTATGTCCTCCCGAGTACCCCTACCCAACGAACCCCCCCAAAAAAGATGTCATGTCTGCAGCAAGCGCGGATATAGGCGTGACGCCCGCTATTATTGTCCCTCCTGTCCTGACAATCCTGGTCTTTGCATTGGTGAATGTTTTGAACGCTACCATGCACTAGTTGAGTATTAGCGTAGGGTACAGCATTGCACAGACTAGGCACACTTTCACAGAGGTCTCCCAAGATGCCATCGCATTTTGAGAGACCCGAACCTGGAAACGGTTACCGTTATAAAAGTTAGTTACAAAAAAAGTGTAAAAAAAATATATATATATAAAATAAAAATAAAAATAGTTGTCGTTTTATTGTTCTCTCTCTCTATTCTCTCTCTCTATTGTTCTGCTCTTTTTTTACTGTATTCTATTCTGCAATGTTTTATTGTTATTGTTATTGTTATTATGTTTTATCATGTTTGTTTTTCAGGTATGTAATTATTTATACTTTACTGTTTACTGTGCTTTATTGTTAACCATTGTTAACCATTTTTTTGTCTTCAGGTACGCCATTTGAGTGGTTATACCAGAATGATGCCTGCAGGTTTAGGTATCATCTTGGTATCATTCTTTTCAGCCAGCGGTCGGCTTTCATGTAAAAGCAATCCTAGCGGCTAATTAGCCTCTAGACTGCCTTTACAATCCGTGGGAGGGAATGCCCCCCCCACCGTCTTCCGTGTTTTTCTCTGGCTCTCCTGTCTCAACAGGGAACCTGAGAATGCAGCCGGTGATTCACCCAGCTGACCATAGAGCTGATCAGAGACCAGAGTGGCTCCAAACATCTCTATGGCCTAAGAAACCGGAAGCTACGAGCATTTTATGACTTAGATTTCGCCGGATGTAAATAGCGCCATTGGGAAATTGGGGAAGCATTTTATCACACCGATCTTGGTGTGGTCAGATGCTTTGAGGGCAGAGGAGAGATCTAGGGTCTAATAGACCCCAATTTTTTCAAAAAAGAGTACCTGTCACTACCTATTGCTATCATAGGGGATATTTACATTCCCCGAGATAACAATAAAAATGATTTAAAAAAAAAATGAAAGGAACAGTTTAAAAATAAGATAAAAAAGCAAAAAAATAATAAAGAAAAAAAAAAAATAATAAAAAAAGCACCCCTGTCGCCCCCTGCCCCTACGCTAAGGCGAACGCAAGCAGCGGTCTGTCGTCAAATGTAAACAGCAATTGCACAATGCATGTGAGGTATCACCGCGAAGGTCAGATCGAGGGCAGTAATTTTAGCAGTAGACCTCCTCTGCAAATCTAAAGTGGTAACCTGTAAAGGCTTTTAAAGGCTTTTAAAAATGTATTTATTTTGTTGCCAATGCACGTTTGTGCGCAATTGTAAAGCATGTCATGTTTGGTATCCATGTACTCGGCCTAAGATCATCTTTTTTATTTCATCAAACATTTGGGCAATATAGTGTGTTTTAGTGCATTAAAATTTAAAAAAGTGTGTTTTTTTCCCAAAAAAATGCGTTTGAAAAATCGCTGCGCAAGTACTGTGTGAAAAAAAAAATGAAACACCCACCATTTTAATCTGTAGGGCATTTGCTTTAAAAAAATATATAATGTTTGGGGGTTCAAAGTAATTTTCTTGCAAAAAAAATAACTTTTTCATGTAAACAATAAGTGTCAGAAAGGGCTTTGTCTTCAAGTGGTTAGAAGAGTGGGTAATGTGTGACATAAGCTTCTAAATGTTGTGCATAAAATGCCAGGACAGTTCAAAACCCCCCCAAATGACCCCATTTTGGAAAGTAGACACCCCAAGCTATTTGCTGAGAGGCATGTCGAGTCCATGGAATATTTTATATTGCGACACAAGTTGCGGGAAAGAGACACATTTTTTTTTTTTGCACAAAGTTGTCACTAAATGATATATTGCTCAAACATGCCATGTGAACATGTGAAATTACACCCCAAAATACATTCTGCTGCTTCTCCTGAGTACGGGGATACCACATGTGTGAGACTTTTTGGGAGCCTAGCCGCGTACGGGACCCCGAAAACCAAGCACCGCCTTCAGGCTTTCTAAGGGCGTGAATTTTTGATTTCACTCTTCACTGCCTATCACAGTTTCGGAGGCCATGGAATGCCCAGGTGGCACAAAACCCCCCCAAATGACCCCATTTTGGAAAGTAGACACCCCAAGCTATTTGCTGAGAGGTATATTGAGTATTTTGCAGACCTCACTTTTTGTCACAAAGTTTTGAAATTTGAAAAAAGAAAAAAAAAAATGTTTTTTCTTGTCTTTCTTCATTTTCAAAAACAAATGAGAGCTGCAAAATACTCACCATGCATCTCAGCAAATAGCTTGGGGTGTCTACTTTCCAAAATGGGGTCATTTGGGGGGGTTTTGTGCCACCTGGGCATTCCATGGCCTCCGAAACGGTGATAGGCAGTGAAGAGTAAAATCAAAAATTCACGCCCTTAAAAACGTTGAAGGCGGTGATTGGTTTTCGGGGCCCCGTACGCGGCTAGGCTCCCAAAAAGTCCCACACATGTGGTATCCCCATACTCGGGAGAAGCAGCTAAATGTATTTTGGGGTGCAATTCCACATATGCCCATGGCCTGTGTGAGCAATATATCATTTAGTGACAACTTTTTGTAAATATTTTTTTTTTTGTTGTCATTATTCAATCACTTGGGACAAAAAAAATAAATATTCAATGGGTTCAACATGCCTATCAGCAATTTCCTTGGGGTGTCTACTTTCCAAAATGGGGTCATTTGGGGGGGGGTTGTACTGCCCTGCCATTTTAGTACCTCAAGAAATGACATAGGCAGTCATAAACTAAAAGCTGTGTAAATTCCAGAAAATGTACCCTAGTTTGTAGACGCTATAACTTTTGCGCAAACCAATAAATATACGCTTATTGACATTTTTTTTACCAAAGACATGTGGCCGAATACATTTTGGCCTAAATGTATGACTAAAATTGAGTTTATTGGATTTTTTTTATAACAAAAAGTAGAAAATATCATTTTTTTTCAAAATTTTCGGTCTTTTTCCGTTTATAGCGCAAAAAATAAAAACTGCAGAGGTGATCAAATACCATCAAAAGAAAGCTCTATTTGTGGGAAGAAAAGGACGCAAATTTCGTTTGGGTACAGCATTGCATGACCGCGCAATTAGCAGTTAAAGCGACGCAGTGCCAAATTGGAAAAAGACCTCTGGTCCTTAGGCAGCATAATGGTCCGGGGCTCAAGTGGTTAATATCCATATCAGACCTGAAGGGCCTGGTATGGAATTTAGGGGGACTCCCACGTCATTTTTTTTTTTTTAATTTTGGTTTGGGGTTCCCCTTTGGAGAATTCCCATGCCGTTTTTATCAATGAACTTCTATGTGTATTGTCGGCAATGCAATAGCCGCGGGCAGTTTTAAATGAGTTTTTTCCTTCAAAATGTCATTTTGCTGTCAGACTGTTCTAAACACAGGAAACATGCGCCCCTTTACAGGCATACTATAGACACCCCCCAGGTACGAAATTTAAAGGGATATTACACTTTTATTGTTTGACTTTAAGCATTATTAAAATCACTGCTCCTGAAAAAACGGCCGTTTTTAAAACTTTTTTTTGCATTGATCCATGTCCCCTGGGGCAGGACCCAGGTCCCCAAACACTTTTTATGACAATAACTTGCATATTAGCCTTTAAAATTAGCACTTTTGATTTCTCCCATAGACTTTTAAAGGGTGTTCCAGGGCATTCGAATTTGCCGCGAACAACCCAAATTGTTCGCTGTTCGGCGAACTTGCGAACAGCCAATGTTCGAGTCGAACATGAGTTCGACTCGAACTCGAAGCTCATCCCTAATCTTGGGATATCCAGGAGCTGATTTCATCTTAGAGAGGATAAATCTGGGAGTGTCACAATTAGAAGGTGATTATAGAGCGTTGATGCTGACTTTTCAAGAGGGTTTGAGCAGAGCTCAAGATCCGAACATACAAGCATACAAGCTGTTGTATCCGAACATACAAGCTGCAAAGGATGGTGAGGAAATTGTCTGGCAAAGGCGTGAGCAATCTGTAGGTACAAGTAAAAAGTGGGAATATTATACTGTGAGCCAAGGGAAGTGAAGGTGAAAAAATCCCCATTTTCTACTACATTGGAGAAGGTCTTTATATGATATTTGGCCCAAACCTGTGAGTCTGGCATGACATAAAAGTGATGAAAATTTGGTTCATTCCAGAGTGATGTATGGGGGGGAGGGGCATTTTTCTCTGTTTGGGATTTCAGTCTAAGTCCCATGTTACAGGCCTTAATGGTAGTTACCATGAAGGGAGTAAGTTGATATGGGGCCTTAGGGCCTTGAAAAGATAGTGCTTGAAGGAGCCCACTATTGCCACCGCATTGCACAAGGGTGGAAAACATCTGGCTGAACCAGATCAACCCAGAGGCCTTGAACATCCGAGGACATGTAGCAGCCAATGGGTTCCATCGCTAGGGCAAAAAGGGCAAAAAGGGGAGAGGGGGCAGCACTGCCTGTGTGTGAACAGAGAAAGTGTGAACAGAGCCGATAAACAGCCCCCAAGCCTAAAAGATGCAGTGGGTTGAGAATTTAATACCTGGAGCCATTGAAAAATGAGTGATGGGGAAGAGGCCCTTGTCCCCGTCAACATGGGAACAAGGTGCTTTGGGGGGGCCCAGCCCCAAAGCACCCTCCCATGTTGAGGGCATGTGGCCTGGTATGGTTCAAGAGTCCCCTCCCTTTCCAGACTGGTTGAACCTTGCTTTCCACTAAGCATGATTCGTCTGTCTCTCCTCTGTTTGCTACAGTTTTCTCTTTTCCTGAGCATCCAATTGAGTGTAACGGACACTTTAGTGGAATAGAGGGAGCGATCTGCACCATCTGATTCACAGCTTCTGTTGTGGTCATCTACAAGCTAAAGGGCCTAGTCTGGGTTATAGCCAACCGCCTTTTAAGCTTGCCATCTAGTAAGCAGAATCTACAGCTACGGTGCTTGGGCATTCTTCTTGTTTGTGTGTGCACACTGCGGTGTTATCAAGGTTTTAAGTAGTTTAAAGGGATTTCCTTGTTTCCATGCCAATTTCTGTGGACATATTCATCAAGTATTTTTAGGTCAGCTTTTTTAAATTTTATTTGATTCTCTGTGTTATCGCACTGTATGCTGCTGCTTTTTTATAAGTTTATTGATTTAAAAATCATTTTTTCTCCAGCATGGTATCCTCTTTTGCATATTAGCAGTTGAAAAGAGCCCAGTGCTACTAATAGGTATGTATTAGACAGCTTTGCCAATTAAATTAGGTTACCGAGCAGCAGTGAGATTTGCAATTTATTAAAAAAAATATGATGATACATATTGCTTTAGCAAACTACAATAAATGTTATTCAGGTTGATTCACATCTATCTAAAGACATTTATACAGTATATATTAGATGTTTGCTGGATTAGACTGCAGTCTATAGTAAATGACTGACATCCAGAGACACCCTTGACCAATGGATATTGAAGAGTGTGAGCCTGTTAGCAGAGCTAGAAATGTTTGGTTTATGGAAGCATGGATATGCTGATAAGGATGTGGTCTGATCTTACAAACTTGCATGCCTCTAGATTGTTCTTTGCTCAAATCCTACTCCTCGTTACACAGGGATGACACCAATCATAATCATGAATGTATTTTTATTACTATAAAAAGTTAAGAGAAGAGTATGGCACTTGATAAGGTGTAGAGGTTGTATCTACTCGCTATTAAAAATAAACCCAAAATGTCAGGGTCTGGATCTGAAACAGGGACCTCTGCTGTGTCTGGCAGTTATTCATGCTGAGCCATCTGGGATGCTGGACACCCCCTTGCCTGATTGCTTAGACAACCTTGCCTTTTGTCTTGTGTTTCTTTAACCCTTCCTATTTAAACCATGCCTTTGCACTTCCTGCTTGCCAGATTACTGTGCTGTCTCCAGCCGATATCTTACTTTTTTAACTCCTGCTGTTGTCCATATCTTCACTACCGCTCATTACCAATCCAAAAGGAACCCAAACGTTATTTATTTAGGGTTCTCGTCTGTGTTAAATGTCAAGGTACATAAGCACAGCCATAATTGTTTACTTGGATATACTGTATTTCAGTATTCTGTATTTTTCACTCATATAGAACATTTATTTGGTTTATTGTTTCTCATTCTCAAAGCAAAACCAAAATACAGCTCAGAATAGTTGAAAATAATACAATCTCTCTCAATCTGGTTTATTATGTAATTAATTTTCTCCAAAACGTTTTTTAGCAAGAGGCTTTCTGCACTTGTCTGACATACAGATAGCCACTTGGACAGTCTACAATGTGTATAAAATACGAACATACCATTAAGTAAGAGTATGAAAGTCAACAAAAAAAATTTACATTCATATCAACTTTACAGTAATGACTTAAAATGTATACTCATAAAAATCAACGTATAGTTTTTCCCAAGTGTTGGAAAGATGGCTTAGAAAATATGAACATTGTCACATATGGAAAGATAATTGGGGACCCACTCTATCAACTCTAGTTAGGTGGAGGTGAGCAGGTTACTTGAGATCCCCAGGGGCACTCCTAAATATAATTTGTTTTGCTGCATGCTGTTGTCAGGGTAAAATTCCTGCTCAAGGTGGAGAGACAAAGCAAGTGGATAAGGGAGCAGAGTAGGACTGGCAGAGCCATAGCAGGCAGAGACAATAAGATGTTCCAGGAAGCAGGCCAAAATGGCAGAGCAGGAGTCGAATAAGCAAACCCAAAGACCGAGAGATTTGAGGTGTTCATGGAGGATGCGAGGAACCAGGCACACAGGACGCTAAGGACAGAGTAGAGTCACAGGAGGTCTGGAACTAGGGACATAGATTGGGGCTAAGAACATAGACTGAAGCCAGGAACATGGAAAAGAGGCCTAGGATTAGGTGTATTCTATTAGTTAGGCAATAGGAGCTGATCTGAGCACCACCTAAATGATGAGGAAGTTTGGGAGGCTGGGCAGAAAGTGGCCATAGTGGACATTAATCTGCAGATGAGGCGACAATTCCCATAGCTACCAGATCTGTACAGCATGGAAGCAAAAACAGAGCACATGCTTGTAGAACCACGGGTACCAGAGGAGCCACAACAGCAAGGAGGTAAGAAAAAAACACAAACTTGTGCAACTACAGGGGATATATCAGCTCTGCAGCTGATCTGTGACACACAGGGGTTGTACTGTTTACCTTGTAAGGGAAGTTGCACATTGCAATGGAATTTTCTTCATAGTGAATGATGTAAAGCTCTGTTGACTTCCAACATGATTGATGTTGATTAGATATTCTTTGCAAAGTGACATTTACCCACATTTACTAACCTCTGGGGAAAATTCCCTTGCAAAGTACAAGTTTCCTTGCTAAGTGAACAATCTATTTACCCTTAGTAAATCAACCCCATATTCTTGATATAAGCCGATCGTTTATAGTTGCCACTTTTAGTTTTGATCAATCATTTAGGAAGTGGGCCAACATAATCTTTTTTTATTGCCAGGTCTCCTTTTTCATTATTTATTGTCTTCATCTAAAAGTCTTCTAGGAAAATGTAATAATACATCATGTTACATTTATGTGTATGTTTGTTTGAAGCTCTGAGCTTACTCATGTGGAATGAGAGTGGAGGGTCAGATCTACACACATTATTACCCTGAAAATATTTCTGGATTCTCTTTAGTAGTTACCTTAGAGCTACACAGGGACTTGTTTAAATGCTATTTTTATGCATAAAACAGAAAAATAAATAACACTATTTGCAAAGAACTATTTTTTATTGAGGAATATTGAACATCCTTAACAGCTTAAAATAAATACCCTGAAGGATCAGAACTCTAGTTTATGACTTACAGCCTAGTTAAAAAAAGGACAAACAGCAAAATGAAAGAACTTGCAATACATAAACTTTGCTAACTCCAAAACAAAGTTTACTTGATAAACATTTACACTTTTTTTTTCTATTATTACAAAAAAAGAGTCTAAAAATGTCTCATGTAGCTATGAATAGGCAAACTGTTAATGCATGCTGCTGTAGTCATTTACAATGTGCTGATTACGGAGAAGGCTGATGTAACAAAGGGAAAGCTGATGTAACGAATATGTTGCAAATGCATACCATTGCTATCATGGCCTAAAAGGATGAACAGAGTGGCTTAGGGAAATAATATTTCGTCACATAATTACCGATTTTGCAGAAGCAAAAACTCAATTTTGATTTTTAGCTGCTTAGACAAAGTTTGCTTGAAAAAAATCTACTCTTTTTATTTTCATTTTTTTTTAGATTGGGGTGTATTTGAGGTATTTTAGTTTATTTAATTAGGTGTTTATATATATTTTTTGTGTATTGTTCTTTTTCTTTTGTCAAAATTGTAGAATAATGAGGCTAATGAGGGCTGTCTTTTGGCAAAACATCAAGTTCAGAAGTGGAAAGGAACTTCTGAAACCATCAAGTCTAATGAATGCCTTTGCTGAATTTCTGGGGAAATAAACACTCAGTTTTGCCCATCTATAGATGCAAAAATAATAAAGTAACCATTTTTTGAGGGTTGTTAGCTATGTCCTGATATGTAAAAACCTGAGAAAGAAAAATGAATATATATACAATTTTTTTGCTTTCACCTAAAATTTTATTTTAATTTTCCATTATATATATACATTACAGCAAAATAGAGCCTTCCTAGAACAGAATACAAAATAAAAGAATGGAAAAAATTGCAAATAAAAAAAGGATAGAATAAAAAATAAAGCGATAGAATAGAAAATACAAGAATAGAATAGAAAAGAATAGAGTAAAACAGAACAAAATAGAATAGAATAGAAAATAAAGGAATAATAATAGAATAAAAAAAAGAATAGAATAGAATAAAATAGAAAGTATATAACCTTCCTCCGAAATCCTAATTTCAAATAGAATACATTTGAATTTGAATAGAAAAGAATAGATTAGAATAGAATAAAAAATAAAAGAATATAATAGAATAGAAAAAAACAATAGAATCAAATAAAATAGAAATAATATAACAATCTTCCAGAATTCTAATTTCAAATAGAATAAAAAAGAATAGAATAGAATATAAAAGAATCAAAAATAAAATAGAAAAGAATAGAAAAAACAACAATATAATAGAACATAACAATATAACCATCTTCCGAAATTCAAATAGAATGAATTTGAATTAGAATAGAATAGCAAAGAATAGACAATAAAAGAACAGAATATAAAAAGAATAAAACAAAATGGAATAGAATAGAATTGAAAAAGCAACAGAATAGAATGGAATAGAAAGAATGCAACCCTCTTCCAAAATTCAAATTTTGAAGAGAATAATTTGATTTCAAATGGAATTGAATAGATTTGAAAATTCTGAATTAGGTCAAATTGAGTTTGAAAAGAACAAAACAAATTCCGAAAACAAATTAAATGATTTAAACGAATGTAACCAAATAAATTTATATGAATAACGAATTGATTCGAACCCGTAAAAACTAAACTAATTCTGAAAATGAATTAAACAAATTAGACAAATTTAACTAAACAAATTTATGCAAATAACAAATCAAAACTAAACTAAAAATTTTTCGATTTGCACATGTCTAATAAATACGTTGTCTCCATCTAGATCAAATTGTTACACTTCATTTTCAACAGCAGGACTGGCAGGAGATGAGTCAAGTGAAAGAAGGAGAGATGACTAAAATGGGGCTGTGGAAACACTCACGAGTACTAACAATATTAAGCCATATTCATCAAGCAATTATATTAACCATTGGGACTCACCTTGATGACTGTGCTACAAGTAAATACAATAGGCTTGGGTGCACACTAAGAAGCACACTCAGAATGTTTTCCCTAGTAAATTAGTTATTTATTTTCTATATGGATTTAGGATATGTACAGTTAATATTGAAAGATGTGCTCCTTAACCACTTCAATACCAGGCACTTAGACACCTTCCTGCCCAGGCCAATTTTCAGCTTTCAGTGCTGTCGCAATTTGAATAACAATTGCGCAGTCATGCTACACTGTACCCAAACAAATTTTTTATCATTATTTTCCCACAAATAGAGCTTTCTTTTGGTGGTATTTGATCACCTCTGCAATTTTTATTTTTTGCGCAACAAATAAAAAAAGACCTAAAATTTTGATTTTGTTTCTGTTACAGTTTTTTGTAAATAAGTACGTTTTCTTCTTCAATGATGGGCACTGATATGGCTGCACTGACAGGCACTGATAAGGCGGAACTGATGAACACCAATAAGGTGGCACCAATGAGGTGACACTGATGAGGTGGCACTGACGGGGACTGATGATGGGCACTGACAGGCGGCAATGATGGGCACTGATAGGCGGCACTGATGGGCACTGATAGGTGGCACTGATATGCGGCACTGATGGGCACTCATAGGTGGCACTGATGGGCACTCGTAGGCGGCACCGATGGGCACTCATAGGCGGCACTGATGGGTACTTATGGGTGGCACTGATGGGTACTTATGGTGGCACTGATAGGTGGCACAGATGGGCACTGATGGGCACTGATAGGCACTGATAGGTGGGCACTGATAGGTGGCACTGAGGGACACTGATGGGTGGCACTGATGACACTGATGCGCGGCATTGCTGGGCATCCCTGTTTTTCTAATGTGCCACAGAGATGCCAGTCAGTGCCCATTTGTGTTAGAGGCATAGGGAAGCAATCATACTCCAAGCCTGTGAAACTCTGATCAAGGAATCACTGCTCCTTTGATTGCAACAGGAGCCAAAAACTAAAGTTATCTAGCATCCTCCATTAGGAGGGTGCTACAATGGGATAAGCATACACAGAGGAAATATAAGATTGGCAATACCAAGAATGGAACATTGGTGCAATGATCAGTGGACCTTCACTGGTTTTGGCTTAAAATTAATCTTTTCCATCATTTAGCACCCCCTCTTCTCGGCAACCTATGTTAACTTTTGGTCATGTGGGTGAGCATTTGACAAGCTCGCTTCCTCCCATGTGACAGTGCTGTGTCTTATGTTTGGCCCAGAGCAGTCATATGGGGACCTTGACAAGTCACATTGGAATTTACACAGGACACAACTTTTTTCCTTATCCCACTTAGTGAAAGAGATCAGTGACAAAATTAGGAAAGATGAGTATATGCTGTAAGGATGCTTTATTGTTGCATAGCACTAGTTTTTGCCCCCCCCCCCCATGAAAGTTAAGAAAAAAAGAGATTATTTTTGTACTCATTGTAAAAGCCTTTACCCCTGTAGTTCATTGAGGGAAATCCCTCACATCATGTGGTTGTCTTTTTCTTGTTGTTGGTCTGTTGTCACAAAAAGCCAAACCCTGGGCAGTGCTGAAAAAATTCTATTTCACCCCTGGTTCAGTAGATAAAGAATATATATTTATCATTTTTGCAGGAAATGATTTAACAGAACATATTCATTGCTAAGGGTACCTTGGACTTGTACTTGGTCAGGATCCATGGTTTTGTAGTCTTATGCCCCGTACACACGGTCGGATCTTCCGATGGAAAATGTCTGATCGGAGCGTGTTGTCGGAAATTCCGACCGTGTGTGGGCTCCATCGGACATTTTCCATCGGATTTTCCGACACACAAAGTTGGAGAGCAGGAGATAAAATTTTCCGACAACACAATCCGTTGTCGGAAATTCCGATCGTGTGTACACAAATCCGACGGACAAAGTGCCACGCATGCTCAGAATAAATAAAGAGATGAAAGCTATTGGCCACTGCCCCATTTATAGTCCCGACGTACGTGTTTTACGTCACCGCGTTCAGAACGATCGGATTTTCCGACAACTTTGTGCGACCGTGTGTAGACAAAACAAGTTTGAGCCAACATCTGTCGGAAAAAATCCTAGGATTTTGTTGTCGGAATGTCCGAACAAAGCCCGACCGTGTGTACGCCCTATTACTCCGATTGTGATGACTGGTCCCCAAAGTCACTCTACTTGCAAATTTTCAGCTCCTGCTAGTCAAGCAATGTATGTGATGGTGAAGAAGTACCCACCCATATTCTGGTGATGGAGAAAACAGGATGGAACTGCTGGACCTGTTGCCAGATCATTCATTTCAGCACGAATATTTGCATTACATTATACGTGCATTTATTGTATTTTATTCATGTTATTTACCTATAAAACCCTCCCAAATGCCCTGAGACTGCTGGTTGGAAATTATGTCAGCAGTCTCAGCAGACTTAGAGCCATCATATAAATGACACTCTATATTATTTCCCTTTGCTCTTTCCCCATCAGATATAAGGAGGGATGGAGCAGCTGGGCCAATTAGACACTCCCGGTAGAGGAGAGGGCTATGACATGCAAGGAGTGAGGGGGTTAGGAAATTGATTCTTCCTGAAGAAGTCAAATTTGCTGGCAAGTGTAATGGCACACTGCAAGTCAATAAAAAAATCATTAATGAAAAAGAAAAACACAAAATTACCATACGTGATTTTTCTGTGCATTAATCTACATTTGTTTAAGTTGGTGACAGGGTGTTTTAAGCTTAATTTACCATTTTTATTTTTAACTTTAGGCTTTTTGTACCAAAAATATACAATGCAGTTTTCTTTTCCTGCTAATCTATTGCACTTTGCAAATTTTAAGTGGGCTTACATAACACAAACATGTGGACCGTTTAACATATCAAGTTCAAATAAAAATGACACGCTGATCATTCACTTCTAAAGCTGCCTTGTGCTCAGTTAATGGAACGCTCTATGCTTGTGGTTTCCGAAATATTATAAGTATATATTCCAGATTAAACTTTCCATTTTCCTCCAGGTAGCATTCCCTTTCACTCTTCTCAATAGCTTAGTTTCAGCCTGAAGAATCAACTTGATCAGCAAAATCAAAGATGATTATACAGTTCAGAAGTCATTTAAGATTTCTGTGGCTCAATTAAGCATGTACAGCATGCCACAGCCACTGAGACTCTGTTTATCCAGTGAAAGTGCCCTGTAATTTATTTAAAATAATCCATCTTTAACAAATAAAGAGGCTATTGAGAGCTCCCTGCTGCAGGCAGCCATTGAAAGGCAGATTCATGATAGTCTGTTTTTCTGGCTTAAGTTAAATGTCTGACAAACTTGATTCAGATAGTCAAAAAGTCAGGTTACATTTGCAATGTTTGTTTTCCCTTAAGACCAGTAATCAGTTATGACTGGTTAACAAATTGGGCATTAGACGTGATAAATGCACTTGAATCAGCAGAGATAATGTGATGTTCTGTGACCTATTTGCAGGAATTATAATTGGGCACCAATTTAATAAAACAATGAGTTGGTGTATTAAAAGACAGGCGTTCTCTCTATATGTCAGTTAAAAACACAGCAGCCTTCATATACAGTATCTCCCAAAAGTGAGTACACTGCTCGCATTTTTGTAAATATTTTATTAGATCTTTTCATGTGACAACACTGAAGAAATGACACTATGCTACAATGTAAAGTAGTGAGTGTACAGCTTGTATAACAGTGTAAATTTGCTGTCCCCTCAAAATAACTCAACAAACAGGCATTAATGTCTAAACCGCTGGCAACAAAAGTGAATACACCCCCACAGGGGCAATTCGGTTGAGCCATTGCACTTGAATTCAAATTGTTTTGTTTTCCTAATCACAAAACAGTTAAAAATATAAAATGGCTTTTACAAATGTCCGCTAGGAGATGGCACCTTCATTTCTGTGATCTAACCTGACATAAAAAAACATAAATCAATTAAATTGCTTTTGTTTTTTTCTGGTTTCAAATATTTTTTTAGGAACCTAATGCAGGCCTATACATGTGTCAAATTGTGAACAAATTTTCTTTTAAAAATCAGAAATGTTGTGGATTTTGTAATTGAATGGTGTGACCATTGCTATCTAAACTTGACCAATCAAGCCTTCAGTTTCACCTCATGTTACTACTTCTTTTCTTTCCAGGTCACAGCTCATGCGCATTTCTTTTTCCGATTCTATTCTAACGCAATTCTCCATTTAATTATAAATTCCTTTGTTTTTCAAAAAATTTCCAACATGCGTGATCACTCAAATTTGATGGCAGCACAAAAATCTTACCATACCAGGTTGTTTCATTGAATTCCAGTGGTCAATCAAACTTGCACAGGTGGTAGATCACTTGGTTTCAGGCAACTGCTTTCGATGATCGAAAGTCACTGAAAATGCCTAAAAACTGTTTATGGCCCTCTAACTACAGCCAAAACTATTTTCCTGTCGCATCATGGCAGCATACACGTTGGGTTGTGACTCCGTCTCCACAACCTGATAGGACCACATAGCTATAAATTAGAGAGTAGGCACCTGCCCCAGTATTCTCTTATTTTTCCTCACCTGTCAGGACGCACGGATCAGCACCCCCTTACCGCTTCGCCCCAGCCAGGTTCTAGCCTCTCCTGGGTGGAAGTCCTTCTTGTACAGCCTCTAAACGAGCTAAATGGAAGGAGCCCCACTCTGGTGGTCTCAGGGGCACTCATCTCATCTTAAACTGTTGCCAGAAGACAAGCCTTAAACAGGCTTCAAGTGCAAACAGCCCGCAAAAGCCTTAAACAGGCTTGCTGGAGGATTGGCCAGGGAACCATCTATATGGCCTCAAGAAAGTAAGCCTTAAACAGGCTTCATTGTGTGCAGCGGTCTCCATGTTCCCCCCCCCTCCCCCCCTCCCTCTCCGGCATACCGTGGGTGTCCTGCTGGGCTCTGTGGTCCATGCAGTGCTGTGGGGGACCGCCGAGCGTTCTCGGCGTCCTCGCGCATGCGCAGTACGGCTCTCTGGGCGCTGCTAAGCTGTTTTCCAGTCTCCAAGATGGCGCCGGGCGCCTCGCGGCGCTACTGCGCATGCGCGGGTGTCCGACGCTAATGGCGGCAGATTTAAAAACCACAGCATTGCTGTGGAGGCTGCTGATGGTTGCTGCACGCTACAGAAGCCTGCCCCGCGATCCACAGCAAGAGAAAACGCTCTACAAAGGTGGGTCTTAACCCCCCCCCGTCCAGGCTGGGTCAGCTTCTACATTGCTGCTTGTCTTTTCCTTGCAGGTTTCCAACCTACTCACCATGGAGACCGCTGCCCCAGCAGATCACCGCCAGCCGACTAGGTAAGGGGGGGAAGAAGTGGGTAAGTAAGAAGATTGAAAAAGAGAGCACTTCTAACGCTACCTAAATTGGTCAGCCCTACCAGGTCCTCAGGAACGTCTGCGTCAAGACATAGAGAATCCTCACGCAGGAGAAGTCGCTCTAGACACAGACGGAGCCGCTCCTACCATAGGAGAAGTCGCTCAAGAGGAAGTCGCAGAAGAAGCCGCTCCAGATCACGTTCTCGGCATGGTCGATTCCGCCACAGAAGGTCGTCCTCACGTAGGCACCGCTCCCCTGCATGCCATGCCGTCCCGCCGGGAACGCATGCTGGATCTGTGGTGCAGCGGCTCTTCCGGATAAACTGGTCTGTCAGAGATGCCTAGAAGAGGCCACGAGAGAGAGAGCCTCAGAAGTTGGGGACTCAGCCCCTCAGGCCTCAATACCGGATGTGGATCTTTCCACCATTACCTCTCCAGCCCGGGCCAGCACATCAAAGGAGCAAGACTCCCTATCTGATAATGAAGGCCTGGAGGTGTCGGCAGGATTCGACTTTGGCCTCATAGAACCGTTTGTTAATTCGGTCAAGGAGGCAATAGGATGGGAGGAACCCCAGGAAGTCCAGCCAAAGCAGAGAAAATATTTTCCTCAGCTTAAAAAGGAGCCTGAAACCTTTCCGTTCATCGATGAGCTGGAGGATTTAATCAAAGAAGAGTGGCAGAGGCCAGAGAAAAAATCTAGTCTGAACAACAGACTCCAGAAGCTGTACCCACTCAAGGAGCCTAAAGTGAACCCTCTGGTATCCCCTCCGGTAGTGGACGCATCCTTAATGCGCCTTGCCAGGCATGTTACCCTCCCGCTAGAGGATGCGGTTACGTTTAGAGACGTTCTTGACCGGAAGATCGACACGGATCTCAAGCGGGCTTACCTTTTGGCCGGAGGTGCATGCAGGCCTGCGATAGCACTCGCGGCAGTAGGAAGGGCCATCTCGAGTTGGTCTTCAAACACGGAAAAGCTGGTATTAGAGGGGGCAGACCAAGAGAAAATTGTGAAGGCATTACAAGAGTTAAGCCTGGCTGGTGATTTCGTGGCTGAGGCCTCAGTTGACACTATCAGGTCTGCTTCAAAGTCTATGTTGGCCTCAGTGATGGCCAGAAGAGCTTTGTGGCTGAAGCCCTGGACGGCGGATCCGGCATCCAAGTCCAACTGGTGCCGTATTCCGTTTGACGGTGAGCACCTTTTCGGGACAAAATTAGATACGGCCATCTCCAAGGTAACTGGTGGAAAATCCGGGCTCATTCCCTCAGATAGGAGGCCCAAACAGAGACCCCCTCCTTTTAAGCAGAATCTCCCAGAAAGGTATAGAGACGCGAAAGCGTACAGACCAGGGAAGGAGTATAGAAGGAACTGGAAGAACCCTCAAACTTCCTTTATGAAATTCCAAAAACCTAAGACCTCCGCTCCCAGTGACCAGAAGCCTTTTTGAAGGTGCGCCCGTCCGGCCAGCAGTAGTAGGAGCAAGGCTTTTCAGTTTCAGGCTGGTTTGGACGGAAACCATACACGATACCTGGACCCTGGCCACCGTCAGTTTCGGCCACAGATGGGCCTTCAAAAATCGACCCCCAAGAGATCATTTCTACCCAACTCGTATTCCTCCTCCCGGGGAGAAAAGGTTATCCCTTCTAACCTATATCCTAGAGCTGCTTCAAAAGCAAGCGATAACAGAGGTTCCGCCAACACAACGAGGCAGAGGATTCTATTCTCCACTATTCCTCGTCAAGAAGAAGTCAGGGGACTTTCGGCCGGTTCTAGACCTGAAGAAACTCAACAGGTCCATCAAAGTGGAGTCGTTCAGGATGGAAAGCCTGCAGTCTATCCTCCAGGCCATAAACTTGAGAGACTGGATGCTCTCCATAGATCTCCAGGATGCCTACCTACACATTCCAATTCACGTGGCATTCCAAAAGTTCCTGCGGTTCTCGGTGGGCCAGGAACACTTTCAATTTCGAAGCCTCCCTTTCGGGATCTCTACGGCACCCAGAACATTTACAAAGGTTCTGCTTCCAGTAATAGCCTCTTTGAGGGAGAAGGGTCTAAGGGTCCACCATTACCTGGACGACATTCTTCTCCTCTCAAACAGTCAGGAATCACTCGTGCAACATCGCGAGATCTTAGTTTCCACCCTAACGAGTCTGGGTTGGATAATCAACTGGCAGAAGAGCAACATTCAGCCTACCCAAAGGATGGTCTTCCTGGGAGCCGAGCTGGACACCCGGGCCAACACGGTAGAACTGCCGAGGGAGAAGTTGTCCCTACTAGTTCAGAAGGTGAAAGATGTGGTTCCAGCATCATACTTACCGGCCAGAGCATACCTCAGCCTGCTGGGGTCCTTATCAGCAACCATTCCAATGGTCAGGTGGGCGCAATGGAATACCAGACCTCTGCAAGCCTCCTTCCTGTGCCAGTGGGACGGATGGTCCATGTCCCAATCGATTCGCATCTCGGAAGAAGCCAGACTATCTCTACGGTGGTGGATCCACCCCGGCAACCTCAGCAGATGCAAACAGATAGTCACTCTCCATCAGGAGGTAGTGACTTCGGACGCCAGTCTGGAGGGATGGGGGGCACACTACCTACATTATGCAGCTCAGGGCCGCTGGCACTTCAGAACCAGAGATGTTGTGTCAAACGTCCTAGAGATGAAGCCCAAGCCCTCTTGGCATTCAGCTCTCTTCTGAGAGGGAAACAGGTCCTGATCCAAATGGACAACCGAGTGGCTGTGGCCTACATCAACAGGCAGGGGGGTACCAAGAGCATCTCCATGATGCGGGAAGTTGGTCCGGTGATACGGTGGGCTCAACTGAACCTGCAGGACCTGAAGGCGACGTATATTCCGGGAATTCAGAACGAACTGGTGGACTCTCTCAGCAGAACATTCGTTTCCAACAACGAGTGGTGTCTAAGCCCGCAGGCCTTCGCCCTCATATGCCAGACATGGGGTCATCCAGACATAGACCTCTCAGCAACACCAGAGAACAGGAAATGTCAAAGGTTTCTGTCGAGGAACCCCTTCCCCTCAGCGGAGGGGACGGATTGTCTCCAGCATACCTGGAACTTTCGCCTAGGTTACATTTTTCCACCAACGCCACTGATTGCCAAGTTCCTTCTGAGGCTCAAACACTCAGCAGCTCTAGTACTGGCTGTGATTCCCTTCTGGCCACGGAGGCCTTGGTTCACCACCCTCCTGCAACTGAGCACAGCGGATCCAATTCCTCTTCCGGTGACAATGGATCTACTAACCCAGGGCCAGCTGTTACATTCGAATCCAGAGAGATTGCACCTAGCGGCCTGGAGACTGAAAGGTCTAGGTTCCTAGATCAAGGCTGTTCGCAGAAGGTAGTCGAAACCCTGCTTTTATCCAGGAAATCTTCCACGAATTACACCTACGAGAGAGTCTGGGGGAAGTTCTCTTCCTTTGCTCAGGAACAAGGTTGGGATCCGTCTTCCCCATCAGCAATACAAGTGCTTGAGTTTCTACAGTCAGGCCTAGACAAAGGCCTTAGATCTAGCACCCTAAAGGTCCAAGTCTCTGCCATCTCTGCTCTGACAGGGGTTAGATGGGCACTCAACCCTCTTGTAGTTCAGTTCCAGAAAGCATGCCTGAAGCTAAGGCCTCCCAGAAAGCCTTCATTTCCAACATGGGACCTATCAACTGTCCTACAAATTCTATCCGGAGAACCATTCTCCCCTCTTGAAGATATCTCCCTCTGGGACCTGACTCTAAAAGTCTCATTCCTAATTGCCATCACTTCAGCGAAAAGGGTCTCGGAAATGCAAGCTTTACTGATCAAGGAACCATACCTGATGGTTTACCCAGACAGCTAACCCTGAAACCTTCAGACAAATTTATCCCAAAGGTCTCCTCTGCATTTCACTTTAACCAGGAGATTGACCTCCCGGCTTTGAACACAGATCAGGGCGTTCCTCATCCCCTGGATGTTAGGGGCAACGTTCTGCATTACCTCTCGGTGACCAAGTCTTTCAGGAGATGCGAGAACCTTTTAGTCATCCCACATGGGTTCAGGAAGGGCCAGGCAGCCTCTGCCCGTACCATCGCCTCATGGCTCGTGAAAACTATCAAAAAGACCTACTCCTTAAGCACCTTGCAAATCCCGGAAGACCTTAGAGCGCATTCCACCAGGGCAATGGCTACTTCATGGGCAGCTTACTGTAAAGTTTCAGCGGAAACCATTTGTAGAGCGGCCACTTGGTCTTCAAGAAACACCTTCATTTCCCATTACAAAATAGACGCTGCACGCTTAGCAGCAGTGGAATTTGGGAGGGCCGTCATACAGGCCAATTCTTCTGTTCCTTGTCAATAAATTTGATTTTTTTTTTTGCACTCCCACCCAGTTTGGCGAGTTACTCCCCAACGTGTATGCTGCCATGATGCGACAGGAAAACGGAAAATTGTATACTCACCTTTCCGTAATTTTCCTTTCCTGTCGCATCTTCATGGCAGCATACAATCACCCACCCTCTGAGGTGACATGTGTATATATTTACAGAGAATACTGGGGCAGGTGCCTACTCTCTAATTTATAGCTATGTGGTCCTATCAGGTTGTGGAGGCGGAGTCACAACCCAACGTGTATGCTGCCATGAAGATGCGACAGGAAAGGAAAATTACGGAAAGGTGAGTATACAATTTTCCGTTTTTTCAGCTTTGGATAAAGTTAGATACAGAAAAAACAAACTTTTAATTCCTGCCCTTGGACCTGTTGGAGTGACTTCACTTCCTGTCCATTCGACAGCCTGTGACAGCAAAATGAGAAATCAAGCCATTGTCAGGGGCAATAATAATTACCTAAAAGAAGCTCTAACCCTTCCCTATTTTACTAAAATAAAATGTGTGGTTTTAACAGGAAATGAGGGGAAATCTTGCAAATGTGGACACAGACTGCAATAAAAACGTGAAAAAGTTCAATAATTTTCTTGCTTTGTCGACATCTAAAAAAAAGTTCTGGAGTCAGGCTTTATATGTCTCCACTGCTTATCAGTGTCTATAAAAATCAATGTTAAGATACTTTTTTATAATTGTTAAAATCTTTGTATGGTCTTGTTCTGTCATGTTTGAGTAATATGATTGTAAAATATGTTCCAGCTTGATTACATACCCTAGATCAGTAAATAGCAATTAACTGTTTTTCCCTAAAGTCAGTCTACAGAGTGGAAAGTGGAGTATTTAAGTGATTGTAAACCTTTCTTGTTTAAAAAAAAAAAGAATAAACATGTTATACTTACCTGCCCTGTGCAATGGTTTTGGTGCATGATCCTCCTCTTTTGGGGTCCCCTGCCAGGCCTCTGGCTCCACCTCTTCGGAGAGTATCCCCATATTGGCACTTGTGCGGGCTGGATACCAAGCAACACTGCCTGTATCTGTAGATAATGACAGCGCAGCTCATCCCTGCCTCCACCCTCTTGTCACAGGATTTGAATGAAAGCAGCAGGAGCCAATGGCTCTCACTGCTTCTTCTGTCCTGTGAGGAGAGAGAGAACAGAGAGAACCGCTGCTCTTGGGCACAGCTCCGCATCGTGAGCGGGCTATACCTGGGGGGCTGGAGGGAGATCCTGTGCACAGAAGGGTTTACCTTAATACAGGGAACGCATTAAGGTAAAAAATCTTAAGCCTTTAGAACCAATTTAGACTAGCCATACTAAGCTAAAATTTTCTCTGATTCCTGCTGGCTCGGTCAAAATATAAGCAGTGTAAGCCCTTGCCAACACGGCTTCTTTCCACAGTTGTCTAATTCACATTTGTTTAAAGAGCCTGTAAGAAATTTGTGGCTGAAGAGCACCTGCATCCAGTCAGATGCAGGCGCTATTCAGGTTCTCTGACACCAAGAATAGACTGAAAGAAATCTACACGTGTATGACCAGCTTCAAACCTTTGGCCACTATCATACAAGTTTTGACAATTTATGGTGTTGTTAAAAGGCTAACTTTTTTCTTCTTGCATGGTCTTATTGGCCTATCAAGGTGATAGGTGACCTTATTGGCCAATAGATGGAGTTAAAACTGGCACCCTCTAGCTCCCTGTGATTTCAAATATTTTCTGAAAATGTAATTTCTCTGGCTTTCATGGTGATTCCCTTATGTAAATATTTCCTGACTCCCTCAACTGGCACAATGCAGAAAGTGAATTCATATTGAATACAGACCTTTTAAGCTGATCGTACATTATACAATTTTCTTCAATTTTTTGATCAATTTATTTTAGATTTACCTGATTGCATACACATTTGGAAGTGTTTAGGCTTGACCTCATATTATTTGGTTTTAGTAAATCTATAGGAAAATTGTACAATGTATGACCAGCCTTAGTCTCCAAGTAGCTCTAAGTTATATAAGATTTTACAAAGTGAATGTTCAATTGTGAATTAATTAAATAACATCTTTAGTAAATCAACTCCATTATGCTCAAAGTCACTGAATCACAAATGAATAGCTCCTCCTGATCTGTTTGCTTGCTCAAGTCAATGGGATTGGTTTATTTAAAGACAGGTAGTTAACGTTCCATTAGCTTAGTGAATGAGGTGAAGCTCTGCTGATTTTTATCATCCAAAAATGTGCAAGCAAAAATGTATTATTTATTTTTTTAAATTCCTTGCATGTGATTGGGTGAAATTTCTCTTGCAAAGTAAACAGCCTGTTTGCCTTTAGTAACTCAACTCCAATGACTCAGTATTGAAGCCAAAAGGTCACCATTATAACCAGACAATTTTCATCTTCAGAAGCAAAGCTGAGCAGTTCTGTCTCAATATTATTTTTGTTTTTCAGAATATGGTTTCTTAAGTTGCCCATAGATGGATCAAAATTTGGCTAGTTCAGAAGGAACTGGCTGAATTTCGATCCATGTATGGCCACTGTGGTTGTGCAGAAGTCAATTTACTGATCAACTTTGTACAACTGCTCTGCTGGAAAATTTCCTCTCGATCAGTGCTGCATGCTATAGCCTGCAGTGCTGATTAGTGTATTCGGACTGCGAGGAAGTCTTCTCACTGTCAGAATGCAATGACACAGCGGGGAGGATTTCCCCATCCATCTTAAATGGCCCTTTTATGGACAGCTTCAGACCATATTTTAGCAGGTCAATTGATTAATTCTACTATACCTGACTGACCACAAAACAAAAACAAAAATTCACAGAACATTATTTTGACTTAGGGGGTTTGTGTGTTTTTTTTGCTATATGATTGACTGATAAAAAAATGCAAAAAAGAGTAAAATAAAAATAGGTTTTCAGAATAAAAAAAAAATCTAAATTTTTCATTCAAAAAGATTATATGATTATATAATCTAACAGAATTCATGTTTGAATTTAACATTTGTTTTGTTCTATTTTGAAGGTGTTTACCAGTTATAAATTACCTTCAATATTATTTTGGCATTCTAAAATTATACAACTGTTCCCCAAAGAAAAAAGTGGTTTGAATTAATGAAATAAATGAACAGTAAAAAGGAGCAATTGACATATTTTACCCTTTCGCTATATGCAGATTATATCTAGTAGAGCCAACAACTGGATTCCATCACTTTATATTTATTACTTTTGTTTTCAAACAGATTGGAACACAAATAATTAAAAAATCCATTTAATTGAACTAAAAATAATTTAAGTCGGGGACTCACAGAGATCTCTGTTGAGATAGATTTTGGAATCTGAAATGAAGTTTCCTGTGAAGAATGCAATATACAGTGCAACTGTTTACTTTCATTTGACAGCTCCTGCTGAGGTTCTATGTATGTTATCTTAATTCAAAACAAAGAAATGTGGTGTGGTCCAGACAACGGCCCATGGGAGTGTGGAATTTTCTTCCATTTTAAACTGGATTCAAAAAAGATGTATGTGGAGGCATTGGCAGTCAGTGCTAATGACTTCTAAGCAGGAATTGAATCTATTACTATGAATTCCATAAAAACAATGTCTCATATTTTGGAAACATTTACCAGTTATTGTTCTGCTGTACACAGCAGTTATTACATTAATTTGCTCACCAAAAACCTTTATATGCATTACGTTTGGTGTTTTGGCCCTCTTCAGTATCAGTTAATGCATTGAAGTGGAATTTGTACACTAAAGAAGCTTCTCCTTTCTGTAATAGTCAATAAAAAAAAAAAAGTGATCGCATGAGTTATGATTCCTTAAATATTGCAAACTTCTGGATGGGCATCAAGTTTCTATAAAGTATCTTTTGTGGATAGCAGAAATTTGAGCTATTCCAAGTGGAGATAAAATAATGATTCATGATAACTGATTCATGAAAAAAAAATGAAGTAAACCGAACCAAACATTTTGATAAGAAAATTTTCTTGAGAAAAAATAACTTGCTGTTGATATTAACCAATTAACCAATAAAAGATAACATTGGGAAATTGGCATGTAATGGAGAAAAACCACTCTAAAGCCTCGTACACACGATCGGATTTTCCGCAGACAAAGCCTCAGACTTTTGTCCGAAGGGCGTTGGCCAGGAACTTGTCTTGCATACAAACAGCACACAATTGTCGGCCAACAAAACACGAAAGTAGTGATGTAGTACGAGACTACAAAGAGGAAATTCAATTGTCATGCGCCACCCTTTGGGCTCCTTCTGCTAATTTCGTGTTAGTAGAAGTTTGGTGGGTGTTGATTTGCGCTTTTCATTTCGTGCTTTTCCTTTCGATTTTTTCAGTTAGTTTCTGAACGGACGTTCGTCAACCAGCCATGTTGCAGAATTGGAGGAGATAACGTATTATTTATTATTGCCTTGAAGTTATTGCTTTGACCCAAGTCCAGTCCAGGAACAGGAGGAGGAGGGTTTCTTGGACCAAAAATTGGTTGCTTTATTAATCGTGACCAATTATGTCATATACCTTTGCTGCGGGAGCTCCAGGAGAGTAATCCGAATGATTTTCAGAATTATCTCCGGATGATGGACCCTTGCTTTCACCAACTCTTGGCAATGTTGGCCCCCTATATTAAAAAGCAGGACACATGCATGAGGCTTTTATTTTATTCTTTGGTTGAATAATGATTTGATTTGGTATATTCTCTATATTATTATTATAACTTTTTGGTTAAGTTCTATTGGCAGATAGCATGTCTAATTTTATTTCTTTTCTTTTTTTAATGCACAATAAAGAATTGTGTAGAATAATACTTGTCTATGTGTTTTACTTCAAATGACAGTTTGGGAGTAGGCAGTTATATTTTAAAAAATACAATGTAAAATTAACAAGGGACACCAAAATAGTTGTATCTTTGATCTTAAAAATTACGGGATAATGGTGTTGTGGTAACTTGTCCCCCCTCCAAAAAAAAAAAGCATAATAATTTTTTTCTTGATATCACTAGGAATAAAAAGCCTTTGAAAATACATTTGGCAGAACTCCATCAGTATCAACAGCAAAGCAGCTTCATTATTATCCCATTAAAGAAGAAGAGAATTGGGAGTTGTATTTCTAGATTTCATAATTTGCCGAATGTCAATTCTCCATTACAAGCGCTAGTTTACAAGAAAGACCACTTGCGGCTCGTCCTTGCTTCCGAGCATGCATGTTTGTACTTTGGACTTTTGTCCGATGGACTTGTGTACACACGCTCAGAAAATCTGACAACAGACATTTGTCCGTGGAAAATTTATAAACCTGCCATCCAACATTTGTCCACGGAAAGTTGGCCAACAATTGTCCGATGGAGCGTACAAACGGTCGGATTTTCCACCAACAGCCTGTCATCACACAATTCCCATTGGAAAATCTGATTGTGTGTACGAGGCTTTAGGCTCCATTCACAACTAAGCAATTTGAATCACGATCCGATTCCAAATTGTGGCGAGATGCATTTGCATTGCAATTTTTTCCTAATAGCATCCCAAAAGCACTGTGATTTTTCTGTGATTGTCACTGTCACCTCAAAAGAAGCTCCTGCTCCTTTTTGAGCAACAAGATTTGTGCTTTGTGATTTTGCTGCGATTGAAGTGTGATTTATCGCTGCAAAATCACACCACATTTAGAAGTAATGGCATCTTAAAAGCATCCCATGTTTTGCCGCAATTTGGAATCGCAGGCAGAGCCGTGGTGATTCCGCCCTGATTAAAATCGAATAGGTGTATATGGGGCCTAATGTAAGCATATTTATTACAGATTAAATGTGTTACATATGTGATCTTAAGCTAAAGAAAGAGTTATGTAAAAATTGGTGGACACTAAAGGCAGCCATTAGAAGGAGTGCATTAGCCAACGTTGTGGTGACATTAGCAGATAGCCCTTAATTCCTATCAATCAGGTGAGCCTGATTGCTATACACTTGGCAATTTTGTTTTTCATCATCCTTCATCCACAATAATGCCAGACATTTTTTAGTTTCATGCTTCCAAATGACCAAAATTGACCTGGTAACTGAACTAAAATGTTTTTTTTTTTTTTAAATGGACCCTACAGTGGCTTTGATCTGAAGGGTCAATATTTTGACCATAAAGTTAGTTGAAAATGGGAAACAAATAAAACAATATAGGAGGCAACCTGCTGTTGGTAAAAGCTGATGGAAAATTGAAAACCACCAAAATTGAGTGTATAGATATAGTGTGGTTTAAGAAGCATCAAGAGACGGTACTAGCATTGAAAATCCTAAGTACACATCTTAGCGTGCCTGACTGTGAGAGAGAGATATTGGCCGTGGCAGCACAAAGACATAGATACTCAGTGGAAAGTGCTTACTTCACATGGAATAAATATAAGAAATAGGGCAGGGACTTAGTTGTTAAAGAATAGATAAATAAGTGACTTAGGCCGGGTTCACACTGGTACAACACGACTATTGTACAACTGTCATCCTACTTTGCCCTGCGACATCAGTCCTACTTCGGTTCTACTTGAATCCAACTTGAATGAATAAGATAAGATTTTGCTACAACTTTGAGATAGTCTGACTTGTCCTTTAACCAATCAAAACAATGCCAGTGTGAAATAAATCCCTTTTCCTGCTGCTGTAATCACCATGTCGGATGTCTCAGGTCGGATGGTTAGGACAAGGATCCGACTTTGATCCGACTTCAATGATATTTAATGGGCTGAAGTAGGACCAAAGTAGTGCTGGAAACTTTTTCAAAGTTGGACCGACTTGTGTTGGACCAGTTAAGACGGCTCTCATAGGGAATAATTGATTTACACAAATCCTGCGACATGTGCTCCCAAAGTCAGAGTGTATGTCTTATCAGTGTGAACCCAGCCTTAAATGGTACCTTTAGTCAAAGTCTTTTTTTTAGTTTTGGATATAGTGGGGAAGAATTAAAAGCTCTGTCAAGGTTCTATTTCAGTCTGTGTCCCCATTAAGGAGATTCCCCCCTCTATCTGTACTGGTGGCATTTGTCACCAAGAATTCAAATGGGTACATCTGTTCCAGGGAAAACTATCTAAGTAGAGAATTCCCCTCACTTTGGAAGATTTTGTTTATCTTTCTGTTGCATATCTAGGAAAAGAAAGTGAATGGAAATCTCCCCAATGGGACACAGACAAAAAAAAAAAAAATGGCAGGTGTTGTAAACCTCCACTCTTTCCAAAAAAAGTACTTGTTATACATACACTTTAAGGTAAGGAGAGACTTGTGTTATAACTTGTGGTGAAATATAAAATAAAAAGCCATTTGCCCATCATTTTCCATGAGTTTGTGAAGTATCATGGTTAAGGTCAGCACTGTTTACAAATACAAACAGCAAAATACACATGTATTCTTTTTGGTTGAAAGTGTTTAAATTCCAAACTGCAAAATGTATTCTATTCTGTAAGGCATTGTTCATATGGCGGGAACAATGTGCTGTGTGTACAGCAAAAGCATTTTCAAAGTGTACATTCAGATTTGAGCGTGTTTTTTTCTTTTAGCATTATCCACTTCAGTCCCGGAAGGTTTACCCCCCTTCATGACCAGGCCATTTTTTGCGATACGGCACTGTGTTACTTTAACTGACAATTACGCGGTCGTGTGACACTGTACCCAAATAAATCTGATGTCCTTTTTTCCCACAAATAAAGCTTTCTTCTGGTGGTATTTGATCACCTCTGCGTTTATTTTTTGCGCTAGAAACAAAAAAGGAGTGACAATTTTGAAAAAAATAAATACATTTTACTTTATGCTATAAAACAAAAAATTATAATTTCTTCATCAGTTTAGGCCAATATGTATTCTGGTACATATTTTTGGTAAAAAAAAATCCTTTATATTGATTGGTTTGCGCAAGAGTTAAAGCGTCTACAAACTATGGGATATATTTATTGAAATTTTATTCTTTTACTATTAATGGTGGCGATCAGTGATTTTTAGCGGAACTGTGGACAAATCTGGGGACCAGTGACACTAATACAGTGATCAGTGCTAAAAAAATTGCACTGTCACTGTACTAATGACACAGGTAGGGAAGGGGTTAACATCAGGGGAAATCAAAGGGTTAAATGTGCTCTTAGGGAGTGCTTTCTAACTGTGGGAGGTGCTTTGACTGGGGAAGACAGAGATCCGTGTTACTTCATCTTCCCATTTCACAGAATGGCAGTCTGCCTTGTTTACATAGGCAGACCGCCGTTCTGCCTCTCCTGAGAACAATCAGCATGTCCCAGCAGACATCATGTCTGCTGGACCCACTGATTGGCTCCCGCTGTGTCCAATCACAGCGGGAGTGGGTCACCGGCAGCGTGCGCATGCACCCCAGACCCAGTGCACAATTTATTTTTAATAATAGCCTTCCGCTCCAGTTTAAAAAGTTAGCACATTTAATAGAAGTGCTGCCTGTCAGTTTAACCACTTAAGGACCTGGCCTGTTTTTTAAACTTGTTGTTTGCAAGTTAAAATAATTTTTTTTGCTAGAAAATTACTTAGAACCCCCAAACATTATATATTTTTTTCTAACACCCTAGAGAATAAAATGGCAGTGGTTGCAAAGCTTTCTTTTACACGGTATTTGTGCAGCAGTCTTACAAGCTCACTTTTTTGGAAAAAAAGACACTTTTTTGAATAAAAAATAAGACAACAGTAAAGTTAGCCCATTTTTTTATAATGTGAAAGTTGATGTTACGCCAAGTAAATTGATACCCAACATGTCACGCTTCAAAATTGCGCCCGCTCATGGAATGGCGACAAGCGTTTACCCTTGAATATCTCCATGGGCGACGTTTATAAAATTCTACAGGTTGCATGTTTTGAGTTTCTAGGGCTAGAATTATTGCTCTCGCTCTAACGATACCTCACATGAGTGGTTTGAACAACGTTTTCATATGCAGGCGCGTATGCGTTCGCTTCTGAAAATGTTTTATTTTATTTCTTATTTATTTTCTATTTGTTTTTTATTTTTATACTGTTCTTTAAAAAAAAAATGGTGTCACTTTTATTCCTATTATAAGGAATGTAAACATCCCCTGAAATAGAAAAAAAGCATGACAGGACCTCTTAAATATGAGATCTGGGGTTAAAAAGACCTCAGATCTCATATTTAAACTAAAATGCAATAAAAAAAAATGTAGTTTGAAAAAAAAAAATGTACATTTAAGAGCTATAAACGTTTTGATGTCCCTTCCACCCTGCAATGGTATGGAGCCGGATGGGGGCCATTTCCCCTCACTCTGCAGCCAGCTAAGCAGTGGCGAATCCGCTGCTGAGACCACTTTTATCTGAAAGCGGACCGCCCGCTAAAGAAGTGGATACCGGGCTATGGTAGCTAGCTGCTGCCATAACAACGATATTCCACTTCAAAGAGCCGCCATATGATGGCAGGCGGTCTGTAAGTGGTTAAATAAGCTACCAGCAAACTTCAGCAAGATTTCTAATATGTTTAGCACTGTTTGAAACTTGGTTTAACCACCTCAATACTGGGCACTTTCGCTCCCTTCCTGCCCAGGCCAATTTTTAGCTTTCGCGCTTTGAATGAAAATTAGTCATGCAGCACTGTACCCATATGAAACTTTGTTTTGGTGGTATTTAATCACCACAGTTTTTTTACTGTTTGCGCTGCAAATGAAAATAGACCGAGAAATTTGAAAAAAAAAGGACTTTTCTTAGTTTCTGTTAAAAAATTTAGCAAATAAGCAATTTTTCTTTGTAAATTCTAACCAAAATTTATACTGCTACATTACTTTGGTAAAAATAATCCAAATCAGTGTATATAATTTGGTCTGTGTGAAAGTTATAGAGTCTACAAGCTATGGTACCAATCATTGAAAATTGATGTACTCATTTTTTGAGGGCCTAACATGCCTAGACAGTACACATGTCCTCCAAATGACCCCTTTTTGGAAAATTAGACCATCCAAAGTATGTAGTAAGAGGCATAGTGCGTTTTTTGAAGTTGTAATTTTTTTTCACAATTCTTTGGAAAATGACTAAATTTTAAAAATAATGTTATTTTTCATTAAAATGTCATATTAACAAGTTATTTCTCACGCATAGGCATACTTGCAACTACACCCTAAAACACATTCTGCTACTTGCCCTGAGTATGGTGATACCACATGTGTGAGACTTTTTCACAGCCTACCTACATAGAGAGGTGCAACATCCAAGGAATACCTTCAGGTATTATCCACTTTAAGACCAGGCCTTCTTCTGACACTTTTTGTATACAAGTAAAAATCTGTATTTTTGCTAGAAAATTACTTAGAACCATGGGGATGCGCTCTCGTCCCCCTCTTTTCCTGCGGCCTGCCAGGTTTCATGCTCGGATAAGGGTTTGGTATGGATTTTGGGGGGACCCCCACATCATTTTTTACAGTGATTATTTATTTATATTGCCGGGATCAGAAAATACATTACAGCCCCGAGCAATTTTAGATGACATTTTTTTCCTTTAGAAATGTCATTTTGCTGCGGTACTGTTATAAACACGGTAAAGATGCGCTACTTTACAGGCAGACTAAGGGGGCCCCCAAGTACCATATTTAAAGGAATGTTTTATTTTTAATGTTACACTTTAAGCATTATTAAAATCACTGCTCCTGAAAAAAATGCAGTTTTAAGAACTTTTTTTTGCATTGTTACATGTCCCCTGGGGCAGTACCCGAGTCCCCATACACTACACTGTGGCCGCTGCAGCTTACGCATGTGTTTGCAAATGTGTGCAAGCTAAACTTCTTTTGTTTAATGTGAACTGTTAGACAGGGTCAATTTGGTTTGTTGCAGACTGGCTGGTAAGTGTACTGGGAATTTGTGTTTGTTTTTTGACATGTGTCGCCCTTCCATGTGCTCCTTGCTGTAAAGGTTAGTTATAGGTTGGGGGTGGTTGCCATTTGTTTGTTTATTGCATATCAGCCCTACTGATCTTGTACCGTCTCTGTGTAGCTACCTCCTGTTTACATGCACTCCAGCAACTGCTGTATGTCATTTGTCAGGGTGGGGTTCCTGATGGTGACAACAGTGAAATGTGCCACATCCATGTGGCTTGCCATCTTCAGAAGAAGAGCAAGTGACAAGGTCATAATGCAACAGAACAGTTGAGAGCCTGGGATAGAATGTTGTCACCCGTAACAGGAAGTGCCTGAACAAGAACCTTTACTGTAGGATCAAAGCATATTCTTTGAATGAAAGTTACAGATTTTAAAATACTGAAAATCACTTTTGAAATTATATTTACATGTACAAGTTTATATGATATTTTAGAGTCGTTTTTAGGTTTACATATACAGTGGGGACAGAAAGTATTCAGACCCCTTTAAATTTTTCACTCTTTGTTATATTGCAGCCATTTGCTAAAATCAGTTAAGTTTATTTTTTTGTCCTCATTAATGTACACACAGCACCCCATATTGACAGAAAAACACAGAATTGTTGACATTTTTGCAGATTTATTAAAAAAGAAAAACTGAAATATCACATGGTCCTAAGTTTTCAGACCCTTTGCTGTGACACTCATATATTTAACGCAGGTGCTGTCCATTTCTTCTGATCATCCTTGATCCTTCATTTGAGTCCAGCTGTGTTTGATTATACTGATTGGACTTCATTAGGAAAGCCACACACCTGTCTATATAAGACCTTACAGCTCACAGTGCATGTCAGAACAAATGAGAATCATGAGGTCAAAGGAACTGCCTGAAGAGCTCAGAGACAGAATTGTGGCAAGGGACAGATCTGGCCAAGGTTACAAAAAAATTTCTGCTGCACTTAAGGTTCCTAAGAGCACAGTGGCCTCTGTAATCCTTAAATGGAAGACGTTTGGGATGACCAGAACCCTAGAGCTGGCCGTCCGGCCAAACTGAGCTATCGGGGAAGAAGAGCCTTGGTGAGAGAGGTAAAGAAGAACCCAAAGATCACTGTGGCTGTGCTCCAGAGATGCAGCCAGGAGATGGGAGAAAGTTGTAGAAAGTCAACCATCACTGCAGCCCTCCACCAGTCGGGGCTTTATGGCGGAGAGGCTTCTGTCGGGCCACTGTGCAAGGCACATGAAAGCCCGCATGGAGTTTGCTAAAAAACACCTGAAGGAGTCCAAGATGGGGAGAAAAAAGATTCTCTGGTCTGATGAGACCAAGATAGAACTTTTTGGCCTTAATTCTAAGCGGTATGTGTGGAGAAAACCAGGCACTGCTCATCACCTGTCCAATACAGTCCCAACAGTGAAGCATCATGCTGTGGGGGTGTTTTTCAGCTGCAGGGAAGGATGACTGGTTGCAATCGAGGGAAAGATGAATGTGGCCAAGTACAGGGATATCCTTTACGAAAATCTTCTCCAGAGTGCTCAGGACCTCAGACTGGGCCGAAGGTTTACCTTCAAACAAGACAATGACCCTAAGCAAACAGCTAAAATAATGAAGGAGTGGCTTCACAACAACTCAGTGACTATTCTTGAATGGCCCAGCCAGAGCCCTGACTTAAGCCCAATTGAGCATCTCTGGAGAGACCTAAAAATGGCTGTCCACCAACGTTTACTATCCAACCTGACAGAACTGGAGAGGATCTGCAAGGAGGAATGGCAGAGGATCCCCAAATCCAGGTGTGAAAAACTTGTTGCATCTTTCCCAAAAAGACTCATGGCTGTATTAGATCAAAAAGGTGCTTCTACTAAATACTGAGCAAAGGGTCTGAATACTTAGGACCATGTGATATTTCATATATTTATTCATATATTCATATATATTCATATATTTATTTTTTCTTTTTTAATAAATCTGCAAAAATGTCAACAATTCTGTGTTTTTCTGTCAATATGGGGTGCTGTGTGTACAATAATGAGGAAAAAAATGAACCTAAATGATTTTAGCAAATGGCTGCAATGTAACAAAGAGTAAAAAATGTAAGGGGGTCTGAATACTTTCTGTCCCCACTGTACATTGAAGAGGCATGGCCACCATGCACACCTAAAGTGATAGTGTCTTCGTAAAGGGCCCCCTAACTGGTGGTTCTGGGTATGAGGGAGAAGGTTTCCTCCTTTTACGCAGCCAATCAGGGGACTAACACCATTGGCAGGAACAACAAGAGAGCACTGACAACATAAGCATAAGGAATTTGGGGCAGTGTTGTCAACCCCCGAAGTGAAATTTACTGGCAGAACGACAAAATTTACAAACGGCGCCAATTTTTTACTGGCACTGCAAAAAAGTACCTAAAATTACTGTTTTTAGTGCTAAACAGTGAAAATATCAATATTTGAACTATAAACACATAGCTAGTGCTATTAGCAATGTGTTTAAGTTAAGCAAAAGTCAAAAAAACATATTTCTAAATTTACATGAAGGTCAGGTTACTATAACCCGGCCAGCAGAGAGTTCCCCCTTACATCAGAGTGTGCAGGATGGTGACCAGAGACCACCTTCCGCAGAGTGAATACACCAAGGTAAGGGGGGTTACTAATATAGGGGGGAACCTTTATATCAGTGCCCTCTTACATTATTGTATTCACTCCACCCTTACATTAGTGACCCCCCCCAGACTGGCCTGGTGGCACCCTCACTGACCTCCTCTCAGGTGCACCTTGCAGGGCTCAGTCAGACGGCTCCAGCTTGGCGGCTATTCTATAGTCTCCTCTCCACAGTCCACACATGTCTGTCTCTTCCCGTAACCCCCATCGCGGCGGCGCTCCCACTCTTGACTCCTTTCTAGGATCCCCTCAGAGACTGCAGACATGATAAAAGACAAGAGATGGTCAGAGGCTGCGAACATGATACAGGAGGACAGAGGCTGCTGACATGATACAGGAGGTGGACAAAGGCTGCAGACATACTACAGGAGGTGGACAGAGGCTGCGGACATACTACAGGAGGTGGACAGAGGCTGCAGACATACTACAGGAGGTGGACAGAGGCTGCAGACATACTACAGGAGGTGGACAGAGGCTGCGGACATGATACAGGAGGTGGACAGAGGCTGCTGACATACTACAGGAGGTGGAGAGAGGCTGCAGACATACTACAGGAGGTGGACAGAGGCTGTGGACATGATACAGGAGGTGGACAGAGGCTGCGGACATACTATAGGAGGTGGACAGAGGCTGCAGACATACTACAGGAGGTGGACAGAGACTGCAGGCATACTCCACGTCGAACTCGAACCAAGTCGAACTCCAGGAAAGGAGTTAAAACTCTGCCTGATTTGTATTTCTCCTTTTCCACATGTCTATGAGATTTATTTGCACTTTCTCTCTTGGTGACCTTTTTTAATATGGCATAACGTCAAGGGAAATTCAAAATGTTGCATTAGTCATTGTAAGAGAAGTAGAGGCAAAAATCTCCCAATAAGAACTGTTATCAGTTGTTGAAGAATAGGTCCACTTTTGTTGAGAGAAAAACTGTCCCCTCTTGGTGATCAATGTACATTGCAGGGGTTTTAACAAACATTTATAACAGTCCTACCTGTTTCTGTTCTTAAGAAAAAGCTGTATGTTCCACTATGTCCTTGGAAGTCTGCTTCTTGAATAGGAGTGCTTGTGTTCAATCGAATCAGCTGATGCACTTGCAGTATTCCAATGAGGAAAGTTGCAGTGTCTGCATCCCGTTAGAAGTAATTCACTCTTAGGGAGCATCTCACCAAAAATATAATTCCAATTGCAGAGCACGCCTACAATTATACTTGTATCTTAGTGCAGACTTCTGGGAAAATCAGCGAGTCAATCACACAAGCAGGAAACTATATTTCTGGGGAAGTTTTGTACACCAACTGTGTACAGAAGGCCTGCAAGTTCCCATATTGCATTACATTTTGCAGAAAATTACAAGAGCTTCAAATTGAACAAAGGTAATTTTTAATAGCATTATATTACAATGTGATTTGTGTAGCAATTACAAAGGCAAGATTTTTTCACAAAGTTAAGTTACCCTTCATTTTGCAATTTCTCCTCACTTTGGGGAGATTTCACACACTTCATGTTTAAGGGACCCTTCATATAATAATGCTGGGCACTGCAATTCACCTCAATGCATGAAAAATTATATCCTGCAAATTTTTTTTTTCAGTACAGAGCAAAGCAATACACAGAGCATATGCTATGTGTTAACTGGTATCCTGTAATGTAGGTGTGTTGCAGATGTAATGCGTATTATAATGGGATTTATGGTATGAGTATGCCGTAACAGTCGGCCGAATGGTTTGGTGAAGGTTATGGGTCAAGGTATTTTTTTCCCCTGTTCCTTATTGATCATATCCCACTACTAATAACGCATAGGAAAACATTGTATTGCTATACCATTTTAGGCACACTTTCCATATTTCCGACACATTCTTCCCCGTTGACCCCCCAAAATTTTTCAAACCCTTCTGTAATGGAAACTAGAAGTCACAGTTCTGGTATTCACTTGATTTGATTATTAATTTTAAAGAGAATTGGAAAATATATCTATTCACTTATAATGATGATCTATAATAACTGTTTTTTTCTGGTTGAATAGATTTCTGCCCGTTTAATTTTGTCAGAAATTGTAAAATGTGCCTTGGAACTTGTCTGTACATCAACAAAATATATTTTACTCAGCAAAGTTTCTTTAGGTGGCTCACATTATGGGTTTTCCTCTATGTACTTTGTATCATTTGCATTTTGCACTCATTTTTAGTTCCGCCACACTAACAGGTACACAAATAAAAATATACAACCTGCCACATCTAAGGTCAGTCTTCACTGACACAGGGTAAGGATAGGAATTCATACGGATATTGCCTTAGCACCTGGAACAACAGGAAACATTTAAAAAAGAATATAAAAGTGAAAGCTAACATCTGGACAGCGTGTATTTGGTCATCTTCATCTTTCTTCACTGCAAAGGATTATTCCATCTCCAAGTACTCCTGGGAATTCTAACATAAACATTTCTCCTGTCTATTGACAGTTAACACAGACGTTCAAGGCACCCACTTTAACATACATACAGAGCTCCATATATGATTTAGCTACAGGTTGCTTTAATTTGTCAACCATATGTTGGAGTCATACACTAGGTGATAGGTGTTAGGTTGGTCACAACTTGACAGGATGGATGTACTACTTGCATAGTCATTGCTGTTGTAGCACTAAGGTCTTAAAGGAACAAGTGGGGTCTGTCAAAGGCTCCATATGATATGTAGGCAGTGAAGATGAAACTGTTCATTAATTCTATGCTCAGAAAATATTATGCATCACATGAGTTGATGAAATGTGGCTTCCATCACAAATGTCTCACACAGATGTTTTAAACCATGAGAGCCTCTTTTATTTGTTACCAGTTTACTTTCATACATCTGATGGGCTATTTTTGAACAGGAAAAATAAAAGATAATCAATATACAGGTTGAATATCCACGCTAGGACATGCATATAATATACATATGACAGTAGGATAGCAGCCAGCATCAATTTGTTGACTTCAAATAAAAAACATATATATATAGGTAATGTGTGGCGCTTAAATAACAAATAAGTAAACACATAAAAGTCCATATAACATAGATGTCAGAACTAGAAGGTGGAAACTCCGCACCAGCTTCGATGTAATAAGTGAATCAACACAGCACCAATGTGATATAGGTAAATCCCCTTACCAGAGGAAATGGACCCTCAAATTTTAAAGTGGTCATTCATGTCTTACGATAATCAAATAGAGGATCTCTGCCCAAGGAACTGCACCCCAAAACACATGGACAACTCCAGACGAATCATGAAAAAGCGGGGGTTAATAAAACACCCATAAAACATCTATTAGTGACCAACAACTTAATCAGTATCTTCCTCCAGACTTGCTGTTAATTACCTGTCTCTTTAGCCAAATACTACTCTATAATTTGAGGGTCCATTTCCTCTGGTAAAGAGACTTACCTATATCACAGTTGTGCCGTGTGAATTCACTTATCACACTGAAGCTGGTGCGGGTTTTTTTTAATTTACTTAGTGGGTATTTAGGTGCCCCATATTACCTATAAAAAAATAAAACATCCAAAGCCATTTTTTCAATTTTGAATAGGAACTAGTTTATATCCCATTGAGGCTTTTTTTTTTTAACCATCTTTGTCCCATTGAGGAAACTTCTCTTCATTTCCTGTGCTGAAGACACACAGAACGTGAGGGTCAATCGCTTCAAAGTGAGAGAAACACCATCTTAGATCGTTGCTGTTCCTTAAAGTGTTCTCATTTACCGTAATTCTCAACAGGGACTGATACATTAATAAAAACGACTCTATTGAAACCAAAAAAAGTTTTGACTTTAGACACACATTATATGTATCTTAGCCAAATAATATAATTATAATCTTAGAAAAGCTACAAATATGCATGTATTTTTTAAGATATCTGCGTGCTTCTAACTGCCAGGTAGGTATGCAGAAGTTTGAATACTATTTAATCTATATTGATTCCTTGTCAATATGTCACAACTGTTGGTCAGGGAAAGCCCTCTCTGACAATGCTATGGGAGTTCTCCATTTTGGATCTTGAATGAGCTCTTCTAGCCATTCCCATGATGTCACAAAGGCTGCAAGAAAATACATATATTTTGTAGACATGTGCATTTTTTTTGTCCAAATGCATTTTTGTCGAATTTCAGGGATTTTTGTGTTCGTTTTAACAAAACGATAACGAATATGCAGAATCCAAAATTTGAAAGATCCAACATAAAAAAAAATGCTTTATTTTTGTGTCCATTATATTTTACGTATAGTTGCGACAACAGTTCGAAATGGATAGAAGATTCGACATGACGGTGACAAACAATAGCGAACTGTGTCTATCGAATCTGCTTTCGAATGTGCCTAGTCTAACTCTATTAGTCCAAGATTATTTACATAGACAGAAAAGATTCGACATTATAGAGACAATAGTAAAAAAGGTTGAATGTGCCTAACCTAACTTTATTAGTCCAAGATTATTAGACAGAAAAAATTCGACATTATAGAGACAATATTAAAAAAAGAGCTGTTAGTGGTCACAGATGGAAATGGTGGGGGAAGTAAAATGATGATTATAAAGAATGTTATTGGCTGATTGTAACCAAAGAGGAGGAGCAGTAAAATAGCTAGAACTAAGTACACATGTACAGCCAACTTACTTTCACTTACGATTGCTAGCAGAGAGAGACACACACTGAATCATTTCAGACAGTCAATCTTAGTTGGTCCGTTGGTTTGTTAACAGAGAACCTGAATTATTAAGCAATTAAGCATAAGCACAGCAGCAGAACAGATAGTGAAGCAAGCTATAGTTCAACTTAGCTTTTTCATTTCATCTGCTATTAATCTGCTATTGTGTTAGTGTTGTGTTGAACTTGATACTGATACTAGTGTTGTGATAGCCTCAGAGGCTGTCCGTGTTGTAGGGGGGAGGGGATATATTATTTATTATAGATTCTATATACCCTAATTTATTACCTGCGTGCAGATAGTTTTGCCAACTCTGGCATATTTGTTGTTATTCTATTTCTTGTATCTATTTTTTATTTGAGTTTACATCGTTACGTGCTTGCAGATCTGATCACTATCACCAGTCCATTTTCTATTTGAACTAAATATACAGCAATGTACCATTCTAACGGAAAAAAAAGGCAGGTAGAGGTCGTGGTCATGGTCGCGGTCATGGTGGACGCCTTGCTAAAAAAGTGGCAAGGTCTCTGCTACTAGCTCTTCCTTAGGTACTGCTGACACTTCTGCTGCTGTCATGTCGTCCACAACAGTGGGTGTCACCACCACTGCCAACAGCAAAGCTAGTTCCACCACCACCAGTTCTACTAGTTTTCCTGCCAGATCACCAACATCTGCTGCCGCTTCCACTGCCAGTGTAGCTCCTTCTACTTCTACAGGTGTCATGGCTTCTTATTTTTATGGGATAGGCAAGAAATCTGGTATTAAACAAGTGGAGTTGCCTTTACACTCACCAACATCAATGACACTGACAGTGCCACTGCCCAGCTCCCCAAAGAAGCAATTGAGGGATACAGCAGCAGAGACAGAGAGTGAGACTTTTTTTTCATTCCCGAAAGAGAAAAGTTCTACTGAGGTAGACGACTCTATGCAACAAGTTTCAGCAATAACTGGTTTTGGTGGTGATGATGATTTTGAATGTGATGCTCCTCTTTCCCCAACCACTGCAGACGTATTATACACTCTTACACCACAAGACTTACAGTATGACCTAGAGGAAGTGCAAGAGGGATATTCTGTGAGGAGTAGGACAGGTAGCAGTTCCCTTTTTTTTCATCTGATGCTAACTCCCATTCTCCCGCTGTTATTATGGAGGAAGAATCCTGTGAAGATAAAACGACTTTCCCAGCGGCCCTGCCTTTAGCACTAGTTCACAAAGTGGAACTGTAGTGGCAACAGCTTCCACCACTGGTGTGCTACCTGCTGCAGCTACATCAGCCCTAAATACAAGAGATAAACAGGGTCAGGGGGCTGCATCGCGCTGCATCAACGCTTGGAAATACTTTAACAGATTGGAAGGCGGGTTCTTTGGAAAGTGCAAACTGTGTGGGAAGCAAGTGAGTAGGGGGAAAAAGTTGGGACATTTAACCAATATTGGTATGAAACTACACCTTAAAAATTACCGCCACTCTACTTTACTGCTAGCAGAGGCAGAAAAAAAAGGTGGTAGTGCAGGAAGCAGCATTACGGACTCTGACTGTCCTGGTGGCACCTCCTCAACCACACCACAGAAAGAGTAAAGAGCACAGCCCAGTAGAGAGGGTTCAAGTAAGACAAACCATCCACATGCAGTAGTTCCACTGCATACCCAATCAGGCTCCTCATCCTCCCAAGGACATCATCAGCCTACCCTAGACAGCTTTGTTGGCTTTAGTTCCAAGGGCAAGTCAAAACAGCAGGCCAACAAGATCACCCGCCTCATTGGCCTATTCATTGCTGTTGGAGGAGCCTCTTTTCGCATGATTAAAGGGGAGCCATTAAAACAGCTCATGCATGCCCTTGCTCCACAATATATTGACCATTAGACGCACCTAGGTTTTAGAGGTGGAAAACAAGAAAAAAATCTTCTGAACAAAATGGTTTACTAAAATATTCAATATTATACTACTACTATAGGTGGGTGGTGGACACACAGCAATACAACCCCCCTATAAAATCAGCTCAGCTACACTATACCTGGGTGGTGGCGGTGGACACAGCAACCCCCCGCCCCCCACTTCCCAGATCAGCGCAGGGTGGCAGGGCAGACACAAACACCCCTTCAGCCTCTTTTATCACAACAGCTCAGGTGACTGGGCAGTGCATACCATGCCAGCCCACACCTCCCACCCCCTTATCACCAGCTCACCTCAGGCAGCAAAGGACACTGTCATTACAATGCACAACCCCCTCTGGCTGTCTGGCTGGTTCACTGGCTGGCTCTCAGCCTCAGATGCAGCAGCTAGGAAGGAGGACTGGGGACTACCGGTGGAAGGAGCAGGAAGTGAGACTGGACCAGACCATGGCGCCAGGGGTGTTCCGGCTGAAAAAAAAACAGCCCGGGCTCTTGCCACTTTCGGATGGTGTCACATCTGGCTGGTGTCAACTGACCAGATACCCCCCCATGTTTTGGCACTCGGGGCAGACCACCTCTCCCCAGTCCCCCCTTGGTATGCCCCTGCAAGGATCTGCCTCACATCTTGTCCTCTCTCCTCCACAGAGAAGCCGAGCGCCGGTATTCTGACACGGCGGCAGCAACGGGGGGCGGGGGCGGTGCCTGGTCAGTATTCGCTTCATAAGATGCAGGGACATTTTCCTCCATTTTTTGGGGGGGAAAAAAGTGTGTCTTATGGTGTGAAAAATATTGTAATCAATTTGTGTGTAGGAGATAGTCGTGTCTGTGTCGATTCACTGCGTCATCCCAAGCTTGCAGAGCTGCGCAGGAAGGTGTAGTACTTTACTGTACTCTGACCGGGGCATAGAGCAGTGTAAAGGGGAATCTCCGAAAGATTTTATCTGCTCGGTTGCATGGCCGGTTGAAGAAAATCTTAAGGTGTAATGGACGCCTAAGTGCTTACCACTAACTAATCTACCTCATCAAGACTGACTGACTGACGCAAATCTGGAAGATCAGTTGCACTTGCAAGTAGAAACATACCAGCTATAAACATTACACAGCTATTGACACACCAGCTATTAACATTACACTAGTAGGCTACTTTTTAAAGTTGATAATTTTGTAAGGCCACTGCATAAGCCCCACTCCTGTTCTAGGCTAGGTAGGTTACTCATTCCTGGTTTAGGCTAGGAGGTATAAGGCTGGATTCACACCTATGCATTTTTAGTGCTTTTTGCATTTTGCAGATTTGCACTACAGAATGTGTTCCATAGGAAACCATGGTAGATGGACTGTAGTGAAAATCTGCAAAATGCAAAAAGCACTAAAAATGCATAGGTGTGAATCCAGCCTAACAGAGAATTTACAATTACTGATTCTCCAATCTCTCGGCAGCCGGTGCTTCATGTGCTCCCCTCTGCTACTGCAGTGATCTCTCCCTTAGCCTTCAAGACCTATGCATAATAACTTCAGAAGCCTAGACCATTTAAGTGGAGGAGAGAGAGGGTGCATGGAAATGTGTCCGACCACTGGGGGATCCAAGGATACTCTTCCCTACACTTGTTTTTATCTACGTGATCACGCTTTTTAATTGTTTTGTTTATGGGTGTGACCCAATAAATACATCATTTTTGATCTGCACTATTGGCGCATTTCATTTTTTTGCCTCCTTACATTCCGGGATTTCGATCAGGTTTGGACATCACACCATTGCCCTATGGTCTCTCCTGAGCGGCTGTCTCCATCCTGATCGGCTAAGCAGAGAGGGGATACCCCATTGAGATCCGGGGTCCCTGGGATGACCACCTCCATCTTGGATCTCTAAGCCTGTTTGATTCGGTGTCACTGGCATCCGAATCCACAATCTTTGGTAAGAGTATTTTATCCATTTGACATTTGGAGATTTTCATGTGGATGAAACACTGATTTGAAGAATTTCCATTCACTTTGGACTCACTTTTCACTCTTCATGAGAGGACTTTTGCCACTTATCTCTATCGTGGTTTAGTTTTAATTTATTCCAGTTGTTGAATTTTACACATTCATTTTTTCATGTTTTGGTGTGTTGCATTCACTAATCATTATATTGTTCACTTTTAGCGCTACATTTTTATTATTATACATTTTGAATATTGGTCATATTTTGTGTAGCAGCTTCACATTGTTCATTGGGTTTGCGCAGTGGTATTTACACCTCACTTTGATCCAAGGATCAGTATGTCTAAAACTTCTAAAACAAAAAACACCAGACAAAAAGGAGCAGTTAGAGAAGAACTCCAGGATACATGTAAAACATATCAGTAAATAGCCTTGCCAATGTGCAACACAACACACTCTGGAGTCTGAACTATAGCCTAAAGACTCAACTTTTTGTAGTCATTTGCCTGCAAAGATCTATGAGGTCATAAGGTCATTTAGAATTTTTTACTTTAGATAATGCCCAAGAGGAGGCACCAGACATCATGAGGAAAGTGTTAATGCATGCATCATGTCAGCCAAGAGCTGGATATTCTTGTCTGACACACCCATTCCAGCCTGCTGTGTTATTCACAATGATTAACAGTGATTGGCTCAAACTGGGAATCTGAACTGTAGCAAGAAGGTGGGGTGACCAGGGAAGTGACATTGAGGAAATAACAAGCACAGGTCACGCTAACAGGAAGACTGGAATTAGCTGCAGAGGGGGACTAATAATTCCAGCTAAACCGAAGCCTTGCAGAATAAGTCACAACCATTTCTAAACAAGGTATGCCATCAGCATTTCATATTTAAAAAACTATATTTTCTTGGAAAATACAAAAAAGTTGCACTTACTCCCTGGATCTACCGTGTCTGGCTGTTGCTCACCATCTTCCGCATCCCCAGCAGCCTCTACAGGGCAGGTTTCCTCCACCACCTGCTCAGCCTCAGCAGCTGTTGAATAATATAGAAAAGAACATGACAATCTGCAGTGCACAACAATCTCACACATTAGTACAAGAACATTGAAACATGTACAGTATCTCACAAAAGTGAGTATATCCCTCACATTTTTGTAAATATTTTATTATATCTTTTCATGTGACAACACTGAAGAAATTAAACTTTTCTACAATGTAAAGTAGTGAGTGTACAGCTTGTATAACAGTGTACGTTTCTTGTCCCCTCAAAATAACTCAACACGCAGCTAATAATGTCTAAACCGCTGGCAACAAAAGTGAGTACACCCCTAAGTGAAAATGTCCAAATAAGGCCCAAAGTGTAAATATTTTGTGGCCACCATCATTTTCCATCACTGCCTTAACCCTCTTGGGCATGGAGTTCACCAGAGCTTCACAGGTTGCCACTGGAGTCTTCTCCTACTCCTCCATGACAACATCACGGAGCTGGTGGATGTTAGAGACCTTGCGCTCCTCCACCTTCCGTTTGAGGATGTCCCACAGATGCTCAATAGGGTTTAGGTCTGGGGACATGCTTGGCCAGTCCATCACCTTTACCCTCAGCTTCTTTAGCAAGGCAGTAGTCATCATGGAGGTGTGTTTGGGGTCATTATGTTGGAATACGGCCCAGTCTCCGAATAGAAGGGATCATACTCTGCTCTCTAAATGAACTGTAGCTCCCCAGTGCCGAAAGCACTCATGCAGCCCCAACCATGACACTCCCACCACCATGCTTAACTGTAGGCAAGACACACTTGTCTTTGTATTCCTCACCTGGTTGCCACCACACACGCTTGACACCATCTGACACCATCTTGGTCTCATCAGACCACAGGACATGGTTATAGTAATGTCCTTAGTTTGCTTTTCTTCAGCAAACTGTTTGCGAGCTTTCTTGTGCATCATCTTTGGAAGAGGCTTCCTTTTAGGATGACAGCCATGCAGACCAATTTGATGCAGTGTGCTGCGTTTAGGCCGAGGCACTCACAGGCTGACCCCCCACCCCTTCATCCTCTGCAGCAATGCTGGCAGCACTCATATGTCTATTTCCCAAAGACAACCTCTGGATATGACACTGAGCACATGCACTCACTTATTTGGTCGACCATGGCGAGGCCTGTTCTGAGTGGAACCTGTCCTGTTAAACTATATGGTCTTGGCCACCATGCTGCAGCTCAGTTTCAGGGTCTTGCTAATCTTCTTATAGCCTAGGCCATCTTTATGTAGAGCAGCAATTCTTTTTTTCAGATTCTCAGAGAGTTCTTTGCCATGAGGTGCCATGTTGAACTTCCAGTAACCAGTATGAGAGATTTGGACACCAAATTGAACACACCTGCTCCTCATTCATACCTGAGACATTGTAACACTAACAAATCACATGAAACTGGGGGGGGGGGTGGCTAACTGGGGCCAATTTGGACATTTTCACTTAGGGGTGTACTCACTTTTGTTGCCAGCGGTTTAGACATTAATGGCTGTGTGTTGAGTTATTTTGAGGGGACAGCAAATTTACACTGTTATATAAGCTGTACACTCACTACTTTACATTGTAGCAAAGTATCATTTCTTAAGCGTTGTCACATGAAAAGACAGAATAAAATATTTACAAAAATGTGAGAGGTGCACATACTTTTGTGAGATACTGTATGATAGGCAGATACAAGCAAGATTATACTAACTTACATGTGGCAGTTGCTGCCTCAGCCGCCTCCTCCTGAGTCTCCCCCTCTGATTGGATGACACCTATTTAATATATAGGAAAAATGATGAACGTTACAATGTTCAAGCTTCAAATTACTATAAATAAATACTGTATATAGATAAAATTAATCATCCATTAGCATGGCAATACAGGGCAGGTCACTAACATTTATTTACAAGAGAGGGA
Organism: Lithobates clamitans; assembly: GCA_037952925.1. NCBI lineage: Eukaryota > Metazoa > Chordata > Amphibia > Anura > Ranidae > Lithobates > Lithobates clamitans. Next base: position 3,352,839 of record JBBGZY010000761.1, read on the forward strand.
TGTGCATTCACTAGAGGCAGAGCCTCACCTGCCATTTAGGAAGAAAAATATAAAAACAATCAGCGAAAATAGAAAAAGAACGATGCACTTACCTGTCCTGGTTCCAGCGGTGAGTGCTAGGCGAGCCGCCCCTGATCTGACGCCTCAGTTCAGATAAAACGGCAATGTTCTGTCAGATTACGTAAGTTACGCAAGCACTTGCGTTATCTGACAGAATGTCGCCGAGGCTCTATCTGTCACTGCTTCAGCGAGAAGCAGTGAAGCTAGAATCGAAAATGGAAGGCTGGATAAATGGAAAAGGACCCACTGTATTAATGTCACTACTACAGTACTTACTGCATGATGATGAAGTGCTGCTCCTCCGCCCTCCGCCTCCAGCAGTGCTGGGCCTGGACACGATCTTTAAATAAAAACAAACACAACATGGTAAATGACATGCTTGACAAAAAAAAAAATGTCCTGCACAATGCAATGCTGACACCAACCTTGATGAGCCAGGAGCTGGGGGATCTTGTCCTCCCCTAATACCTGCTAGGAGCTCCGCCTCGTGGGGGAGGAAAGGTACGTGCTTCCCTCTGCGCCCCGCCTGCCTGCGTTTATGTGCTATGGCACTGCAAAACAAAAAGAGAAGAGAAATGAGTTTCATAATTAAATTACAGTTGTAATCTGAAAATGATATCAACACATGAAACAAATGTAGAATGAACCCGTAGAATGAAACAATGCAAATTAAATTTTTGGATTAAGCGCATTTTTTCATGTAGCACAAGATTTGCATATTTTTTTATTAACCAAATTTATTTTAGGAAAAACGAAAAACGTATGCTTTTTGGTGCACAATAAACTATAAAAGACAGAATTGTGCAGAGTAAATAGATGTCCAGTCCACCTTTCTAATTCTGCGCTTGTGTGAACTGTGTATGGTGTAAACCTCCTTTCTATTTTCCTTTGCAAAGCATTACCACTTGTGGATGCGGACCCGCCCATAGTAAACATACGGCGGGTCCGCAGGCTGGTTAATTCCAGCTGCCGTAACATAACAATTTTTTCTTTTTTTTTCAATATTTAACTCTTTTTTTTGTTTCAATAACAAAAAATTTAAAACCCAGTGGTGATCTAATACCACCAAAAAAAAGCTCTATATGTGGCGGGAAAAGGGAGTAAATTTAATTTGGGTAGTACATCACAGGAGCGTGCAATTGTCAGTTAAAGCTGCAGCAGGCAAATTGGCAAAATATGGCTTGGTCAGAAAGGGGGCGTAACCTACAGGTGTCAAGTGGAACTTTTACTGCTCATCAGATTAGTGATAAGAACAAATAACAGCCATGGAAATATTCCTCTCACAACGATCGTGGCAATAATATGTAACGTATGTATGTGCAAACTATGCTTTCATGTGTAGGTTAGGCACACCTATGCGCAAATTAGGTTTTTCACAGGAGGGAGGATGATTTGAAAATAATTTTTTCCTTTTAAAAAAAAAATTCACTTAACTTTACTGACATCACATGTGATAGTAATAATATATGTTTATGTGTGTGTGTGGGGGGGGGGGGGACTTGTTTTTGGGCATAATATGGGATATTTAAAATGTAAAAAAATAAAATAATCAGACATGTTACTTACTGTTTTATGTTGCTGATTTTTTTTAAGACAAGAAGACGGGTCACGCTGATGGCGCTGTATCACCTCGACTTTTTGGGAGATCTCCTCCCACTTCTCTCGCTTCCACTCCGAAGTGGTCTCCCTGGAGCGGGTGCCACAAAGCTGCATCCAGCAAGGAAGCGTTTCCCTTACAAGGACCTGGGACTCAATGTGAGTCCGTGTAAGGTTACGCTTCCTGCTGGTTGCATCTTGTGTCCCCCTCCTGAACTTTTTTGATGGTGGTGGTGGTGCTGCTGCTGCCTCCATAGAAGGGCCAGGAACCTCCATGGGGTCGAACTGCTTGGAGCCACCGTCAGATGCTGCCATCACACTAGAACCAGAACTGTAGGAAGGACGTTATATGCTTGAATTTCGATACATAATTCCATTGGCTGACTGTTGGGGTAGACCGTTCGACATGAACAGAAACGAACAAGCATTGTATCATTCGATACAATCAAAAATATATATAGTACGATTGCCACGAGCGGACATTTACGGTCAAATGCTCCGCCCATAGGCTATAGAAGAATTCTAATGTTGTTTGACTAGTAATATTAATTATTAATTATAATATTACTAGTCAAACAACATTAGAATTCTACTATAACTTGTGGGTGGAGCATTAGACTGGAAATGTACAATCGCAATGTCGTAAAGTTTACTTTAGCTGCTTAATCGAATCTTCTTAGAACATCCGACAGACACCATAGGCCTTCAATTGACAGATTCGACCTTAATTAATTTGGATTTTCAGACTAATGCATTTTTTAACGAAACAAAATAAATAAAAACGAATTTTGGAAGTAACTATATTATTGTATTTTTCAGACGAAACCGGATTTCTAAAACAAAATATTTCAGTGTGCACATAACTAATATTTTGGAGGGTGTGAGATACTGGAAAGAGATGCTAGAATGCACATCTTCTTACATGAAATCATACAATAAGATAATTATTAACTGATCATAAAGTGTTTTCTGTTGAAACAATATCAATATTTTTTTACTATCAGAACAAGATATAGTATTTAAAGGGCCCACAGGTATGCTTGTCTACAATAAATAGTATACCCCTTAGTAAACAACCCTGTTAGATAATTGTAGTTTGTGGATTTGTCCTCTTTTAAAAGGGACTGGCCACAAAGTTGAAACCTATTCCACTTATGCGTGTCAGAGTTTATGTATTCAATTAGCAGTGTGTGTGGTCAAGGGTGATTGTATCATAACAAAGTAAAAGTGAAAATGAAAAACATCTGATATTCACATGTTTGACCTTCATTAAAGTTTTACTTATGTCCGAACATCAATGGTATATAGAAACTTTTAATAATGTGCTTATTGTAGTGTGTGTGTGTGTATTTATAAAAACCCACTTTTTTAAATAATTTACCAACTTTAAATTGAAAATATTTATGTTTTCAATGATTCCTAGACACCATTAGAATTGAAGATTGACAGTCTTTTTGAGATTACTATTATCTACTAAATGAGCAGACCCTGTTCAATTAACAAAGTGCATGTTTACCTAGTATAGAAGCAATGTTAATTTCAATAAAATTATGTCCTGGGGAAATAATAATCTGAGAACCAGAAAGCTTGTTTATTCATGACTTTTCAACATAGTCGCCATCAAGATTGATGCACAACTTCAGGAGCTTAATCCACCAGTCAAAGCTTGACACAAATTCCTCCACAGTCAGTTTGTCTAACTCCCAAGCCCTGCCTTGGCAGACACAATGGCTTTTAATTTTAGGCTCAAAATTTTCAGCCAAGTTAGCAGATGTGACAACTAGAGGGCAAAAGCTTGGAAAAATCAGCTCCTATGTTAGATGGCCTCTTGATCCCAACTTGCAAATCATGCATTGAAGCCTAGGAGGAACTTTACTTTGAGTCACTTGGTGTGCAGATGTGGGACCCAGAGAAGGATGAACAGAATATTAACTGTTCATTGAGGATCATCTTAGTGATTGTCGTACTATACTTTTTTAGGGAGGATAGTTGAAAGCAGCTTTTGAAACCAACTGGAACCATTTAAAGCCCAATGCTCCCCTACAAACCTCCAACTCCAACCTCAATTTCAAAGACATTTCTTGGACCCCTCCATGTTATATGGTGTGTGGAGGTATGGCCCACTGTGGTAGCTGGGATTTTTGCCCCTATGTTATAAAGGGTGACTCATTACCCTTACCAATGGGGAGACGTCTCGTGTGCAGACAGAGGGCCAACTGTGACACCATGGGGGTCATTTATGTCATTGTGTGCTCCTGTGGCTCCTTACGTGGGAAAGACCATCAGACCCATACACAAGCGGTTTTTGGAACACATTTATGAAGTAGACACATACCATCTGAAGGTCCCTGTAGCCAGACATGTATGTCTCAAAGGACCCAACACTTGCCTTAAGTGTTGGGTCCTTGAAGTGGTCCCCCAGGACAGAAGGGGGGGGCAGTTTTGACTAGATTGTTCTCCACATGAGTCGCGTTGGATATGGGAGCTGGAGGCTACTAAGTCTCCGGGCTTGAATGACAGTTTAAGCTTTGTCCCTTTTCTTGGATGATTCTCAGGCAGGGGTGTATTCAGTGCCGCTGAGGCAGTGATACTAACTATTGTGTATTATTTTTAATGCATAACATTTTTTTTTTCTTGGAACTTCATTCATCATGTACAATTTGGTTGCAGTACATGTATATACAATTTTTGTGGATGTCAACTGTATAAAAAAGTATCCCTATCGCCATGTTGTGGTTTTCCTATTGAGCTTAATGTGTGGACTTTACTATATTTTGTGCTGCTTACTTCTAATATTCCTCTAGGGGGAGACTGAAATGTATTAGCGGTGCCTTGCTCCATGTCTTCCGCACTCACCTCTCCCCTTCCCCTTTTACGTTGGGGGGGAAGAGACTGTCATGATGTTTGTGGAGAGGTGTGAGATGCAAACAGGAAGCAGGAAGTGACACACACAGACACATGTGTTGGCATTCATTTAAAGACAGGATGCTCCACATGGTGAGGGGATCGCATTGGCAACCAGCCTCTGATGCAGCCGACAGGGATCAGTGAAATCGATCAGGCTAGCACGGCCCATCTCTGGACTACATGCTTTTGATCCATATATGGTTCTACAAACTTTGCAAGACTGTTGTTTTTAAAGACAAAGGAGGAACTTACCCCGGGATCCTGGACTTGTGGACTTGATTACAAGCTGATAAGTATCAATACATTTACCATTCTTGGGAAAGGACTATTACTTTCTGGAAAGGATTACATTTTTACTTTGCTGTTTTATTTGGGGTGTGAGTCTTCATAGGGACTCTGATTGGTACAGTGAGAGGGAGGTCAAGGAGGACTTTGTTCTTATGGTTCCAGTGAGCTATACATCACTTTATTGGACACTTATACTCATTACCATTCCACTTGCATACCTCCTCTTGACCACTGTAACCCAGCAATGCTCCTCCATTTCTTCACAGCTACCTTCTACCCTAATACAATCATCTACTTGTCCGTAGTTTTTCCTGTGCAGATCGGGAGAACAATTGATATCATCTTATAGCTTCCACTTTTGTGATTTGACTTCATTCATCCTCCCTTTTTGAATACCAGTTTAACCTTGATTTAACACTTGGGTCCCTCTTCATAGGTTGTTTAGACCTAGGGATATCATCCCAGCTGTACTACAGCATTTTAACTCCTGCAACTTGGGTGGAATTGCACCAGCTGTACAGAGATGGTCCTTTTGTTTTTATAGCTTCAATGCTAATGTATGTATGATGTTTTTTAAATGTCTTTTTCTGTGCTACAACAGGGTTGGTTAAGCATTTACAGGTTTTTATTTTAAGTTTGTAATTTAATCTCTATACCGTGAGCTCCCATCCCCTCCTTCTAGCCCTTTTTTAATGCTGTCATTTTTACTCTATCGTTTTTGACGGTATCCAATCCCCATATGTTAGTATTGTTTCATTTTGACATATTAACTAGGTAGGAGGCACCTTGAGGGTCCGGCATATATTTTAGTGTATCAACCTCAATTTCACCTCCCCATTGTCTTCTCTGCATTTTGCCAAAACAGCAAAGTTTCCCTGAAATATGCAAACATTTGCAACATTTTGGCATATTGAACATTTTCAGCTTATGGCAGACAGGTTATTCCATCAAAGATTCTGTGACTTGATGGTAGAAAAGGTTGGAAAAGCATGTGCTCTAATGCAAAACAGATAAAACAACATGGCCCAGTTTGACACAAAATTTGGTAATATTTAAACCAACTGTGAATACTTTCTACTATTTTTAAAATTACTTTCCAGTGAGACACATTTGCTAGTTCTGCATTAAAGTAACTTCAGATTTATAACTGAAAGACTATGAGAAATGATTACATGCAGACTTTTTCTTATACTTTATTAAGGTACCATCTTTTCTATGTTATCTGTACATCTGTTAAATTTGGAAGTTCTTTGCAAACATCATTGTTTACCATACTTAGTAGGCTTTAATGCTGATCTAACCACAGGAGTGGGGCGTTCTCCTATGTTATCCTGAGTATAACAGATCTTAAGATAATGTCTTCTTGTTTTAATAGTTAAAGCAATGTAGGTGGTCACCCATACATCTCTCCTATCTCAATACCAAAAACAAAGAAACATTAAACAGTCAAGCCACAGAAATAGAATCCATATTGACAAAATCTCACTCACATTAATTGAATTAAAATATTTTTTCTCACACAGTCACAATTCACTGAAGTATCTTTCCTAAGAGAAATGTGAATATCACGGAAAGTTCATGGCTGTGAAAGAGGTCAGACCCTCCAACTCGACTGACTGGTTCAAAATACTCTGCTCCTGAATGCTTCTCTACCCCTCTGACTGAAGTCATCTGAACTTTAAGCAAAGGGTAAGGTTGGCCGAGGTGCACTGCTGTAGTCTCCAATATTACCTACATACCATGATGGTTCCTATTAAACAAACCAAATAGCTATAATGACTCAAAAACATTACCATTACAATTAACCAGAACCTTATGGTCACTGGTGCATTAATCCACTATTGGTATTCGTTTTAGCGGGGTTGGAAAAATAAAGAGTATTTCCCTTAAGTTTATTCCTTGAATATTTTTTAAAGAAGAAATAGTGGGCTAATCAGTTATTCTTAAAACTGAACTATAGGAAAAAAAGTTATATATACAGTTGAAATATATACTGTAAATGAAGAAATGACACTTTGCTACAATGTAAAGTAGTAAGTGTACAGCTTGTATAACAGTGTAAATTTGCTGTCCCCTCAAAATAACTCAACACACAGCCATTAATGTCTAAACCACTGGCAACAAAAGTGAGTACACCCCTAAGTGAGAAATGTCCAAATTGGGCCCAAAGTGTCAATATTTTGTGTGGCAACCATTATTTTCCAACACTGCCTTAACCCTCTTGGGCATGGAGTTCACCAGAGCATCACAGGTTGCCACTGGGGTCCTCTTCCACTCCTCCATGATGACATCACGGAGCTGGTGGATGGTAGAGACCTTGCGATCCTCCACATTCTATTGGAGGATGCCCCACAGATGCTCAATAGGGTTTAGGTCTGGAGACATGCTTGGCCAGTTCATCACCTTTACCCTTAGCTTCTTTAGCAAGGCAGTGGTCATCTTGGAGGTGTGTTTGGGGTCATTATCATGTTGGAATACTGCCCTGCGGCTCAGTCTCCAAAGGGAGGGGATAGTACTCTGCTTCAGTATGTCACAGTACATGTTGGCATTCATGGTTACATCAATGAACTGTAGCAGCACTCATGAAGCCCCAGACCAGGACACTTCCACCAGTCAAAGTCTACGGGACACAAACATGAATAATAAAAAGTGCTCATTTTAAAGGCTTATATGCAAGTTATTGTCATAAAAAGTGTTTGGGGACCTGGGTCCTGCCCCAGGGGACATGTATCAATGCAAAAAGAAGTTTTAAAAACGGTCACCCAGTTACGTAAACGGGTGAACCCACCCCCCTCTGATAACACAGGGAAAGCCACAGGGAAGTCCCCGTGAAGTCCCAGTGCGTCAGTGGAGGGCGGGGTCACTGGGTGGCCCCGCCCTCTGTTATATAAGAAGTGTCAGAAGAACCGGAGCGTCACACAGCGGAAGACTCCCACTGAGGCGAAACGTGTGGATTGAGCAGAGAAGAAGCCAGAGGAAGATGCGGGACGAGAAGAGCGGAGGAAGAAGAAGATAGAGAAGAAGAAGATGGAGAAGAAGAAGATGGAGAAAGAAGAAGAACACCGTCTCTTGTGTTTTTAACCTTTTTGACACTTTTTTGTGAAATGGTAGAGGTACATTTGTACCCCATTACCAATTCACACAGGGGGGGACTGAAATTTGGGGGTCCCCTTGTTAAAGGGGGCTTCCAGATTCCGATAAGCCCCCCCCACAGACCCCCACAACCACCAGTCAAGGGTTGTGGGGATGAGGCCCTTCTCCCCATCAACATGGGGACAAGGTGCTTTGGGGGGCTACCCCAAAGCACCCTCCCAATGTTGAGGGCATGTGGCCTGGTATGGTTCAGGAGGGGGGGCGCTCTCTCGTCCTCCCCTCTTTTCCTGCGGCCTGCCAGATTGCGTGCTCGGATAAGGGTCTGGTATGGATTCTTGGGGGGACCCCATGCCATTTTGGCATGGGGTTCCCCTTAAAATCCATACCAGACCTGAAGGGCCTGGTATGGAATTTAGGGGGACCTCAGGCATTTTTTTTTTTGGTTCGGGGTTCCCCTGTGGGGAAATTCCATGCCATTTTTATCAATTAACTTTTATGCATATTGCCGGACCAACAATTCATTATAGCCGCCTCTAGCGATAGTAGTTTTACATGACTTTTTTCCTTTAGAAATGTCATTTTGCTGTCAGATTGTTCTAAACATGGGAAACATGCGCCCCTTTCCAGGCATACTATAGACACCCTCCAGGTACGAAATTTAAAGGAATATTACACTTTTATTGTTTCACTTTAAGCATTATTAAAATCACTGCTCCCTAAAAAACGGCCATTTTTAAAACTTGTGTTTGCATTGATACATGTCCCCTGGGGCAGGACCCAGGTTCCCAAACACTTTTTATGACAATAACATGCATATAAGCCTTTAAAATTAGCACTTTTGATTTCTCCCATAGACTTTTAAAGGGTCTTCCGCGGCTTTCGAATTTGCCGCGAACACTCCAAATTGTTCACTGTTCAGGGAACGGGCGAACAGCCAATGTTCGAGTTGAACTCATGGTCGACCCGAAGATAAAGCCCATCCCTACTCCCCATTCACACCTGAGACCTTGTAACACTAACAAGTCACTTTACACTGGGGAGGGAAAATGGCTAATTGGGCCCAATTTGGACATTTCCACTTAGGGGTGTACTCACTTTTGTTGCCAGTGATTTAGACATTAATGGCTGTGTGTTGATTTATTTTGAGGGGACAGAAAATTTACACTGTTATACAAGCTATACACTCACTACTTTACAGTTTAGTAAAGTATCATTTCTTCAGTGTTGTCACATAAAAAGATATGATAAAATATTTACAAAAATGTGAGGGGTATACTCACTTTTGTGAGATACTGTATATAAAAAATATTTTTCTTGCTTAATGATTTATAAATGTGTTAGGCCATCCTTTAGATCCAGACTGAATAGTCCAACAAGCAAAAGAGTTTGATAGAGCTAACTAATACACTCCATATTTATGGGGAAAAAAATACACTCCATAATCTAACAAAAAAAGTCAGACATGTGATGAGGAGTGTGGGTAATACTCATTTATGCCAGCATTTTCAGCGCAGCACCATCCACCCTACTGTGATTGACATTACAGAATGCAGAGCTTTTTCATTGAGGGAGCGCTGTATGTATCCCACCCAAAACAGGGGCAGCCCTGGTTGCATGTGAGCTGCCTAACCAAAACAATATCCAAACCATTATAATAAATGCAGACCTTAAAGGTATCATTAGAGACAACAATTTTGTGTTAAAATAAATGTATATTTATTGACAAAAAGATGAAAAACTATATAGGGTTCAGCATGCATCCTAAAATACCACACAATTTCTCATCATAGATATGTATCAGATAGTGAAAAGTTCATTCCCAAAGGCAGGCATGCTTATCGCCAATTGCACCCTAATATAGTTTATGTCTCAGGGAATGCCACAGGGAAGTCCCGTCATGTCCCGTGCCTCAGAGGGGGCGGGGTCACCGGGTGGCCCCACCCCCCATTATTTAAGAACCGCCAGACGAGGAGACGCCGTCACACAGCGGGAGCCTCCCTCCATGCCAGCATGGATGCGGAGCGGCCCGGAGAAGAAAATGAAGAAGAGAAGAAGAGAAAAAGAGAAGAAGGAAGAAGAGAAGAAGATGAAGAAGAAGATGAATAAAGAGCGGGAGCCTCCCCCCATGCCATGGGTGCGGAGCAGCCGAGGAGAAGAAGATAGAAGACGCCGCGGAGGAGATGCTGGACGAGAATGCCGGAGGAAGAACCAGAAAAACCAGAAGAACCAGAAGATGAAGGAATATAGAAGAAAGAAGAAGCATTTAAATAAAGGAATTGTCAAAAACTGTCTCTTGTCATTTTTAACATTTTTGACAGTATTTTAGTGAAATGGTAGGGGTAAGTACCCCCTTACCATTTCACACAGGGGGGGCGGGATCTGGGGGTCCCCTTGTTAAAGGGGGCTTCCAGATTCCGATAAGCCCCCCGCCCGCAGACCCCCACAACCACCGGCCAGGGTTGTGGGGATGAGGCCCTTGTCCTCATCAACATGGGGACAAGGTGTTTTGGGGGGCTACCCCAAAGCATCCTCCCAATGTTGAGGGCATGTGGCCTGGTACGGTTCAGGAGGGGAGGGGGCGCACTCTCGTCCCCCCTCTTTTCCTGCGGCCTGCCAGGTTGCGTGCTCGGATAAGGGTCTGGTATGGACTTTTGGGGGGACCCCACACCGTTTTTTTTTCTTTTTGGCGCAGGGTTCCCCTTAAAATCCATACCAGACCTGAAGGGTCTGGTATGGAATTTAGGGAGAACCCCACGTCATTTTTTAAAAAATTTTGGCCGGGGTTCCCCTTAATATCCATACCAGACCTGAAGGGCATTGCAATAGCCGCGGGTAGTTTTAAATGGGTTTTTTCCTTCGAAATGTCATTTTGCTGCCAGACTGTTCTAAACACGGGAAACATGCGCCCCTTTACAGGCATACTATAGACACCCCCCAGCTACGAAATTTAAAGGGATATTACACTTTTATTGTTTGACTTTAAGCATTATTAAAATCACTGCTCCTGAAAAAACGGCCGTTTTTAAAACTTTTTTTTGCATTGATCCATGTCCCCTGGGGCAGGACCCAGGTCCCCAAACACTTTTTATGACAATAACTTGCATATAAGCCTTTAAAATTAGCACTTTTGATTTCTCCCATAGACTTTTAAAGGGTGTTCCGCGGCATTCGAATTTGCCGCGAACACCCCAAATTGTTCGCTGTTCGGGGAACTTGCGAACAGCCAATGTTCGAGTCGAACATGAGTTCGACTCAAACTCGAAGCTCATCCCTACTGGAGAGTGCAAAATCTGGTGCAGCTGTGCATGGTAGCCAATCAGCTTCTAATTTCAGTTTGTTCAATTAAGCTTTGACAAAAAAAACCTGGAAGCTGATGAGTTTCTAGGCAGAGCTGCACCAGATTATGCACTCTCCAGTTTTAGTAAATCAACCCCAGTGTAATATACAGTCAGGTCCATAAATATTGGGACATTGCCACAATTCTAATCTTTTTGGCTCTATACACCACCACAATGGATTTGAAATGAAACTAACAAGATGTGCTTTAACTGCAGACTTTCAGCTTTAATTTGAGGGTATTTACTTCCAAATTAGGTGAACGGTGTAGGAATTACAACAGTTTGTATATGTGCCTCCCACTTTTTAGGGGACCAAAAGTAATGGGACAGATTAACAATCATCCATCAAACTTTCACTTTTTAATACTTGGTTGCAAAATCCTTTGCAGTCAATTACAGCCTGAAGTCTGGAACGCATAGACATCACCAGACGCTGGGTTTCATCCCTGGTGATGCTCTGCCAGGCCTCTACTGCAACTGTCTTCGGCTCCTGCTTGTTCTTGGGGCATTTTCCCTTCAGTTTTGTCTTCAGCAAGTGCAATGCATGCTCAATCGGATTCAGGTCAGGTGATTGACTTGGCCATTGCATAACATTCCACTTCTTTCCCCTTTTTAAAAAAGTCTTTGGTTGCTTTGGCAGTATGCTTCGGGTCATTGTCCATCTGCACTGTGAAGTGCCGTCCAATGAGTTCTGAAGCATTTTGCTGAATATGAGCAGATAATATTGCCCGAAACACTTCAGAATTCATCCTGCTGCTTTTGTCAGCAGTCACATTATCAATAAATACAAGAGAACCAGTTCCATTCGCAGCCATACATGCCCATGCAATGACACTACCACCACCATGCTTCACTGATGAGGTGGTATGCTTTGGATCATGAGCAGTTCCTTTCCTTCTCCATACTCTTCTCTTCCCATCACTCTGGTACAAGGTGATCTTGGTCTCATCTGTCCATAGGATGTTGTTCCAGAACTGTGAAGGCTTTTTTAGATGTTGTTTGGCAAACTCTAATCTGGCCTTCCTGTTTTTGAGGCTCACCGATGGTTTACATCTTGTGGTGAACCGTCTGTATTGACTCTGGTGAAGTCTTATCTTGATTGTTGACTTTGACACACATACACCTATCTCCTGGAGAGTGTTCTTGATCTGGCCAACTGTTGTGAAGGGTGTTTTCTTCACCAGGGAAAGTATTCTTCGGTCACCCACCACAGTTGTTTTCCATGGTCTTCCGGGTCTTTTGGTGTTGCTGAGCTCACCGGTGCGTTCTTTCTTTTTAAGGATGTTTCAAACAGTTGATTTGGCCACACCTAATGTTTTTGCTATCTCTCTGATGGGTTTGTTTTGTTTTTTCAGCCTAATGATGGCTTGCTTCACTGATAGTGACAGCTCTTTGGATCTCATATTGAAAGTTGACAGCAACAGATTCCAAATGCAAATAGCACACTTGAAATTAACTCTGGACCTTTTATCTGCTCCTTGTAAATGGGATAATGAGGGAATAACACACACCTGGCCATGGAAGAGCTGAGCAGCCACTTGTCCCATTACTTTTGGTCCCTTAAAAAGTGGGAGGCACATATACAAACTGTTGTAATTCCTACACCGTTCACCTGATTTGGATGTAAATACCCTCAAATTAAAGCAGAAAGTCTGCAGTTAAAGCGCATCTCGTTCGTTTCATTTTAAATCTATTGTAGTGGTGTATAGAGCCAAAAAGATTAGAATTGTGTTGATGTCCCAATATTTATGGACCTGACTGTATATATTGTGGAGATGCGACCCCATGTCACAGGTGCATATGAGCAGTGTATGCCTGATTTTGGTAGGCTTGCTAATTGCACACCTGTGCGCTGGCTTCATAATCATCCCAGGAATAGAGGTCAGTGCTTATCCTTAGAGACAGCTCCACCTGGCAGAAAGGAGTTCTGGCCTAGGAGTCAGGAGGGAGCCAGTGCAGCATGAAGCTGTAAGCACAGAGGTGCTGAAAGTCAGGTCTGGGGAAGACAGACCAAGGCCTAATGCCGCGTACACACGACCGGACTTTCCGGGCAGAAAAGGTCCCACAGAATCATTCCGTCGGACATTCCGATCGTGTGTGGGCTTCATCTGACTTTTTCTATCTAAAATTCTGACGGATCTAGAAATAGAACTAGAAATAGAAATTTCAAATCTTTCTGACGGAATCAGTTCCTATCGGGAAAACCGCTCGTCTGTATACTATACCGACGGACCAAAAAACAACGCAAGGGCAGCTATTGGCTACTGAACTTCCTTTTTCTAGTCCTGTCGTACGTCAACTCATTCTAAACAATCGGACTTTGGTGTGATCATGTGTAGGCAAGTCCGTTTCAGCGGCGGAAAGACCGTCGGAGTCTATTCTGACGGAAAGTCCGGTCGTGTGTATGCGGCATAAGCTGTAAGGCCTGAGCAGGAGTGCTGTTTTTTTAGCCAGGAAGGCTGAATGCTGGTTGTTCTGAAGCAGAACTGTAATGCTGAATACCCCTGCGAGAGAATCTGATGTTTATTTTTGAACTTTGTTTCTATTAAAAAAAATGGGCTGCCATGCCCTTGAAAATGCAGTCGGGACTGACACAATTTCTTCAACTCAGATGCACCACTAGAGCTTAATCACCCCGGATCATCACAATATATATATACAGGCATACCCCACTTTTAACTACACAATGGGGTTTATTTACTAAAGCTGGAAAGTGCAAAATCAGGCTCACTTCTGCATAAAAACCAATGAGCTTCTATCCCCAACTTGTTCAATTAAGCTTTGGTAATAAAACCTGGAAGCTGATTGGTTTCTAAGTGAGCCTGATTTTGCACTTTCCAGCTTTAGTAAATAAATCCCTTTGTGTACTTAAAAGTGGGGTATGCCTGTATATATATATATATATATATATATATATTTATATTTATTTATTTATTTTTACAAGCTAATGGGTTATAAATTCTTTTTACGGACAAAACCTATACAATGTTGCAAGGTATCTATAAAAGATTTTATCCTAACACAATATCCCATTGCTGGAAAAAGGTTTTCCAAATATTAATATGGGTTGTTTATGTGTAATCTCCATTGTTAGAAACATAGAGTATGTATGTTATAGGGCATCTAGGATCAATAAATAGTTAGTATACACATTTTTTTCTTTATTGCTCTGTATGCGTATTACTATTTTAATTGTTATATATGAAATTCTATCTTAAAATTTTCCATTCAATTGCTCCTGCCCCAGACACTCCAATGCGTTCAACATATTTCAGAGAAACTTACATAATTGTAGCTGTGTATGAATTTATTATATCAGAGTAATCACCAGGGAGTTCACAATTAGACTCAAAATAGTCATTTCTTATCTGAGGGTGCCACCCAGTTAACAAGGGAGGTAATGCCTGTATAAACATGGGTTTGACAATTAAATAGATCCACCAATAGGAATAAGGTAATACCTTCTAGACCACCCCCTGGCGTGTTTTATAACTATATTGCATATAACTATATTGTTGCCACAATATAAAAATAGAAGTCATGTATATTTAGGGGGGCATCAAAAGATCATAAAATCATCATCTGAATCACCTCATCTGGACACACACAGATCATCAGAAGGAACTCATCATCATAGTATCATCTGACACCTCACTGAAGCCAGGACACACAGCTCCAGCATAGCCAGATGCCATTTTGGGGAAGACCAACTCCCCCCATTAATCAGCAGCCACTTTGGGTCTGGTCTATCTAAAAGGTTACCTGATACTTGGAGGGTAATTATAATATATTTTCTGGTGATTATGCTTGCTTAAATTAATAAGCCAATTGTAATATATATATATTTTTTTTTTTTTATTATCTTTCTGTCAGGGTCTGCATTGTTTTTATAAGCGATTAACGGTATAGGGGTATCTTGCCAAAACTGAAATTTTTGTAGCAGGGGATACCTAAAATCAGATTTGTGTCTTAGTGCAGAACTCTGGGAAAATAAGTGAACCAATCACACATGCAGGAAATGACATTTCATGACACCAACTGTGTACGGAATGCCTTCAGGTTGCCACATTGCATTGAATTTTAAAGATAATTACAGCAGTGCAAATTGATAAGAAAAGATCATTTTTAATATCATTAAATTATAATTTGGCTCCTATTTGCTATATCATTTTTTTTATTTGCAATATTTTTTTCCCACAAAAGTGGATTTACCCTTCAAGGAAGACCTGCAGAGCCCAGAAAAGGTAAATAACAGCTCAGAAGGATTACAGTCTAGTAGTAACACATTCTTTAATGTGTTTAATTAAATTCTGTAATGCATTACAGACACAACTGCATAGGCCAGGGTTGCTACATATATCAAGCCACACTGTCGCATTATAGTGAAACTGTATTCACCTTGGATTCAGCGATGTGGCATCCTGGAGATCCTCACTGGCCGATAACATCTTTGAGCTACCAACTTCCAGGTCTTGATCACCAGGCACTTTCATTAGCCGGGTGGGGGTGACGTCATGTGCACATGCGCAGGAGTGCAGTCAGCTTTGGCATTGCCAATTTTCTACAGTGAGTTGTGCATGCAGGAGCAGACAGGCAGGCTAGTACCTTGCATGACAAAGCATGTCTCTTCTGCATTAAATATCCTGACTGTTCATTTTTCTTTTCTTTTAAACCATAGTTCCACTTCTACCCAAAAGTGGAACTTCCACTTTAAGCACTCCTCGCCCCCTTACATGCCACATTTGGCATGTAATTTTTTTTGGGGGGGAGTGGGTACCTGGTTTTGACAGGTATTTCCTGTTCCACTTCCTTCTTCCATTGCTTGGCCACCTAGGCAACTCCTCCTCTCCCCCTAGGCGGCCCCTCCCTCTCTGCAATCTTTTGGGACACGTGAAGAAGCGCAACTTGCGCATGCACAATGCGTGCCTGGCTGTGCAGCTGCAATCTGTCGCAGCCGGGCGCTCACAGTTGCAATGAAGGCCCTGCGAAGAGGAGGGGGAGAGGAGCGAAGCTTTGGGCGCCCGCATTGCTGGACCGTGGGACAGGTGAGTGTCTGTTTATTAAAAGTCAGCAGCTACACTTATTGTAGCTGCTGACTTTTAATATACTGAAAAAAGACTGGAACTCCGCTTTAAAACACATTGGGGTTGACTTACCAAAGACAAATGGGCTGTTCACTTTGCAAGGGAAGTTACACTTTGCAATGAGATTATCCCCAGAGTTTACTGAATGATTGGACACTCAGCTGACTTCAGCCAATAATGTTTAAGCCAAAAAGCTGTCGTCTTTTATTTTCCTTGCACGTGATTCTTTGCAAAGTGGAACTTCACTGTATTCACTTAATGCTGGGGCAAATTTGCCTTTAGCCTATTTGCCTTCAGTAAAGCAACCCCCTTGAGTCAAGTGTGCTACTGTGATGGGGAAGAGAGGGCGTGCTTGCCAGGAGGTTTGAATTGACTTGGGGTGACATAGCAATTTCCTAGCAACAAGGCGGGATAGGAGGATGCCATCTCTGGGAGTTTTCTGGCCAGGCTTTGGGAGGTAAATGACCTACACCTATAGGAAGAGCATTATTTAAAGTGGTTGTAAAGGCAGAAAGTTTTTTTAATCTTAATGCATTCTATACATTAAGATGAAAACCTTCTGTGTGCAGCAGCCCCCCTCAGCCACCTTAATACTTACTTAAGCCCCATCTCTATCCACCAATGTCCATAAATGCCTCGGTCGTCCGGGACTCTCCCTTCTGATTGGCTGAAACACAGCAGAAATGCCAATAGCTCCAGCTGCTGTCAATCAAACCCAGCTAGCCAATCAGGAGGGGGGGTGGGGCCTAGGAGCGGCTCCGTGTCTGAATGGGTACTTGGAGCTTTGGCTCAGGTGCCCCCATAGCAAGCTGCTTGCTACGGGGGCATTCAACAGGAGGGAGGGGCCAGGAGCTGCAGCCAGGGACCTGAGAAGAGGAGGATCCCAGCTGCCCTGTGCAAAACCACTGCACAGGGCAGGTAAGTATGACATGTTTTGTTATTTTAATAGAAAAAAATGAGACTTTACAATCACTTTAACTTTGGTAAAAGCTGTACAGTTTGTTTTAATCTAGAGGTGCCCCTTACCTGCATAGACAGTTTTTGGTAAAAGTGAACTGACCCTTTAACCACTTGCCGACCGGGCCATAGCCTAAAGAAGGCTACAGCGCGGTCGGGTTATCCTGGGTGGACGTCCGTAGGACGTCCTCCCAGAATCCTGCTCTCGCGCGCCCCCTGGGGCGCGCACCCGAGAACTTCCGTGACCGCCGGGTCCAGAGGACCCGGCGCATCACGGATCACGGTAAACGGCCGCTGATCGCGGCCGTTTACCATGTGATCGCTCCGTCAAATGACGGAGCGATCACATGTAAACAAACCGGCGTCATATCATGACGCCGGTTCCTCCCTCCCCTCTGTGTACCGATCGGTACACAGTGAGAGGAGAGGGGGAGGGATCGGATGGCAGCACCGCTGTGGGCTGCATGTGCAGTGCTCACAGCGGTGCTCAGTGACAAATACAGTCACATCCATCCCACCATGCTCAGCCATCCCTGCAATATACCCAGCTATACCCCGCAATACTCTGCAATACACCCTGCAATAGTCTGCACTACTCTGCAATACCCCACAATACTCTGCAATACCCCACAATACTCTGCAATACCCCACAATACTCTGCAATACCCCACAATACTCTGCAATACCCCGCAATACCCCACAATACTCTGCAATACCCCACAATACTCTGCAATACCCCGCAATACCCCACAATACTCTGCAATACCCCGCAATACCCCACAATACTCTGCAATACCCCGCAATACTCTGCAATACCCCAGCAATACTCTGCAATACCCTGCAATAGTCTGCACTACTCTGCAATACCCCGCAATAGTCTGCAATACCCCGTAATACTCTGCAATACCCTGCACTACTCTGCAATACCCCACAATACTCTGCAATACCCCGCACTACTCTGCAATACCCTGCACTACTCTGCAATACCCTGCACTACTCTGCAATACCCCGCAATACTCTGCAATACCCCGCAATACCCCGCAATACTCTGCAATACCCCGCAATACCCTGCAATACCCTGCACTACCCCGCAATACCCTGCAATACCCTGCACTACCCCGCAATACCCTGCACTACCCCGCAATACCCCGCAATACTCTGCAATACCCCGCAATACCCTGCACTACTCTGCAATATCCCGCAATAGTCTGCACTACTCTGCAATACCCCGCAATAGTCTGCACTACTCTGCAATACCCCGCAATAGTCTGCACTACTCTGCAATACCCCGCAATAGTCTGCACTACTCTGCAATACCCCGCAATAGTCTGCAATACCCCGCAATACCCTGCACTACTCTGCAATACCCCACAATATCCTGCACTACTCTGCAATATCCCGCAATACCCTGCACTACTCTGCAATATTCTGCACTACTCTGCAATACCCCGCAATACCCTGCAATACCCCGCACTACTCTGCACTACCCCACAATACCCCGCAATACTCCGCAGAACTCTGCAATACCCCGCAATTTTTGACCAGTTCCCGCCCGCCGTCATATGACGTCCTTGACTTTGTGTGGGGATATCTGAATGATGGGTGCAGCTACAGGCATCATTCAGATATCAGCTTTTTCAGCCGGCGATTCCCTACACCATGAGAACGATCATAGCAGCTGTTCCACTGCTTGATTGTTCTTATGGGAGGAGAGAGGGGATGCCCCCCCTTCCCGCCACCCTCCGGTGCTTCTACCGACTCCGCTACGATCGAAGCCAGGATCATTTTTTTTTTATTATTATTTCAGGCTTCCCAGCCTAGAGGTGAGATGTGGGGTCTTATTGACCCCATATCTCACTGTAAAGAGCACCTGTCATGCAATATTCCTATTACAAGGGATGTTTACATTCCTTGTAATAGGAATAAAAGTGATCAAAAAAATAGTTTCTTTTGGGAAAAAAGTGTCAAACTAAAATAAATAAAGTAAAATGAAAAAAAAAAAAAAAAAAAAAATTTAAAGCGCCCCTGTCCGTGTGCTCGCATGCAGAAGCGAACGCATACGTAAGTCCCGCCCACATATGAAAACGGTGTTCAAACCACACATGTGAGGTATCGCTGCGATCAGTAGAGCGAGAGCAATAATTTTGGCCCTGGACCTCCTCTGTAACTCAAAACATGTAACCAGTAAAAAATTTTAAAGCGTCAACTATGGAGATTTTTAAGTAGCGAAGTTTGGCACTATTCCACGAGCGTGTGCAATTTTGAAGGGTGACATGTTATATATCTATTTACTCAGCGTAACTTTATCTTTTACATTATGCAAAAACATTGGGCTAACTTTACTATTTTGTTTTTTTTTAAAGCACAAAACTGTTTTTTTTCCAAAAACAATGCGTTCGAAAAATTGCTGCGCAAATGCCGTGCGAGATAAAAAGTTGCAACAACCGCCATTGTATTCTCTAGGATCTTTGCTAAAAAAAAATATATATATGTTTTGGGGTTCTATGTAATTTTCTAGCAAATAAATGATTATTTTTACATGTAGGAGAGAAATATAAGAATTGGCCTGGGTGCTCCAGAACGCCTGGAGGTGCTCCGTGCATGTTGGGCCTCTGTATGTGGCCACGCTGTGTAAAAGTCTCACACATGTGGTATCACCGTACTCGGGAGTAATAGCAGAATGTGTTCTGGGGTGTAATTTGTGGTATGCATATGCTGTGTGTGAGAAATAACCTTCTAATATGACAATTTTGTGAAAAAAAAAAAGTTAAAAAAAAATCTTGATTTTTGCAAAGAATTGTGGGAAAAAACGACAATTTCAAAAAAACTCACCATGCATCTTTTCAAATACCTTGGAATGTCTTCTTTCCAAAAAGGGGTCATTTGAGGGGTATTTGTACTTTTCTGGCATGTTAGGGTCTCAAGAAATTAGATAGGCCGTCAGTACTTCAGGTGTGATCAATTTTCAGATATTGGCACCATAGCTTTTGGACTCTCTAACATTCGCAAAGACCAAAATATATACACCAAGTTGTACTTATTTTTACCAAAGATATGTAGCGGTATAAATTTTGGCCAAAATTTACGAAGAAAAATTACTAATTTGCTAAATTTTATAACAGAAAGAAATAAAAATTCATTTTTTTACCAAATTTTCAGTCTTTTTTCTTTTATAGCGCAAAAAATAAAAAACCCAACGGTGATTAAATATCACCAAAAGAAAGCTCTATTTGTGTGAAAAAAAGGACAAAAATTTTATATGGGTACAGTGTTGCATGGCTGAGTAATTGTCATTCAAAATGTTAGAGCACCGAAAGCTGAAAATTGGTCTGGTTAGGAAGGGGGTTTAAGTGCCCAGTGGTCAAGTGGTTAAGAAAGGCATTAAGATACCACATTTGCAATGTTTACTGTATTACATTAGCAGTACACTGAAAGAATTTACTTACAGCAGACTTACATTAGTGTATAGGATAACCTATAAATATTCTTAGATGGTGTGTGTAAGTACTGTTTGCAGTGAACATTCTGAGCACTCCACATAAAACTTTTAAAACATTAAAATACATCAGTATTTGGCAACTATTAAAGCAGACATGCGTTAGAAAGAACATTTTATATTTTGGTTATTTTAAATAAAGTTGCAATAAATTTTAGCACAGAAATCTATTTTGTATAAAAACATTTCTAAAGGGTGATGCGATGAATCTAAGCAGGGATATTCACCTGAAACGAACAAGAGTGCTGGGTTTATCATGGTTAGCTTGCTTTTTGGACTTTATAAAATGTTAGCTGGCTCTAAACATAGAAGTTCATTCATCAATGTGCAAGCAAAGATCTGCCAAGGGAAAGCCTACTCTTCCTGATCTCAAAGTGGCAACACTCCAATAGTGGCAGGAATTAAATGAATCATTTCCTGCCTTTAGTTTAATATAAATAATCAAAAAAGATTGTCTAGATTCTGATCCAAATTCATTTTCTGTACTACAGAAAATGTTTAAAAAAACCCAAGTGCCTATATGATCTCTTTATTTAAAATGAATTGAATGTAGTTTTATACCCTTCACTAAATAACATAATATAGGTAGGCAAGCGAGGCAATAAAAATAGAATTGCAGTTAAGCTCTGGTCACGTTTAAATATATTCCTCAATAGCCAAACAGGATATAAACATACTTTCTGTACACCAAATGTATTTGCAAACCCAGATATTACTCTGTAAATGTGATAACATCATTACTGTGCTGCACTTATCTTAGCCCATGTAGTAAAAATAGCTCTGGGTGGGCTCCTGGTCCTCCCAATACAGGTGACCTGCACAAATCTACAGAAGGGGGCAAATACAAGACCAGACACCCTGCACAAGAAGAGAGAGCAACAGTGACTGGTCTTTACTACAAGAAACTCCTACACAAAGCCAAAGTGCAGGAATTGTTTCATGCTGGATTACTGCACAGATCTGGAAGACACCAAAGGACACGTAAGGATACACATGGTTTATGTATTTGATTATATTAGTTTAGCCCAGATTACAACTTTAAGATACTATACAACTCAGTTTTAGAAAACAGTATGGAAACTGCTGGTATTCACTGGTGAAATCACAGAACTGAATGCCGTATATCTGGTATTGGGTCTCACCCTGTAAAATGTACCCTTTTTTTCTGAATTACTCCTACAATACAGGTCACTTTCCGTGCCTAGGCACTCATGTACAATAAAGCAAAAGACAAAAGGCTTGTCTACCATACCACCACACTGTGTGGACGTTCATGCTCTTCTACATATAGTGTGGAACAATCACCTTCCACTCAAATCATTACTCTTGGCCACTGGATGTGATAGGCTGGAACATCCATTGCTTATGAATTGATTTCTCACGTATCAGAGCTCTATCTTGGGGCTGGTCACTCTGCCACGGGCCGGCGAGACTATGCTACATGGGTTTCCATCATCATATATAATTTGCCACAGCTGAAGTATATGATGTATGGATGAAACTGTTCTATGAAAATACATTGTTCCCTTGGTCAGTTGTACTTACGTGAGAGATAGGAGGTCCTGAAGAAGGGATGATCCCTGTGAGATGCATCAACCTAATTTTTCTATCTTGACCAAAGGTCATGCATATTTGCAGTGGGCGATAATTGTCGGTATTAATATACAAACAACTATAAATAATGTGTTTTTATAAAATTGTATTTGATAGTAATAAAGTCTTGTCTTTTTTTTACATTGTTGCATTTCTGTGATCACTGGAGGGGTATCTATCTTGGGGCTGGTCACTCTACCACGGGCCGGCGAGACTATACTACATGGGTTTCCATCATATATTATTTGGCACAGCTGAAGTATATGATGTATGGAAAAAACTTTTCTATGAAAATGCCTTTTTCCTTTGGTGAGTTGTACTTACGTGAGAGATAGGAGGTCCTGAAGAAGGGATGATCCCCGTGAGATGCATCAACCTAATTTTTCTATCTTGACCAAAAGTCATGCATGTTTGCAGTGGACGATAATTGTTGGTATTAATATGCAAACAACTATAAATGATGGGTTTTTTTTTTTAATTTTATTTGAAAGAAATAAAGTTTTGTAATTTTTTTTACATTGTTGCATTTCTTCGATCACTGGAGGGGTATTTAAAGTCCTAAGTCCTATTACCCACTTTCTTACTACATATTTGAAACAAGGATGATACCCTCCACTGGCACATATTTCTAGTTATAACCTTCCCCACACACACCCAACAAACTTTTGATAATCAGATTACCAATCATCAGGTGGGCAACTCTGACATGAGGAAGCAAAGTCCCATTCCTCTACCAAGATGGCAACTTCCACACAGAGATACCGTACAGGACAAGGCATGATAAGTCAGTAATGGGGAAAAGATCAGCTGTAAGGAGACCAGAGGCAATATTGATGATTGGCTGTATCTGCTGGTCTATTTTGGGCACATCTTCCAGAGTTCAGGTCCTCTCTGCTCATGCTGTTGGCATCCCAACTGACAATTGAGTTTTTCATTGACTGACTATTTAATAATCTACCAAGTTTTTATTAGACAACTACAGATATAATCTTGGGGCTACATTCTTGCCACTGTTTAATTAAGCACAGTATTAATTGCTGTTTGCTTGGATTATGTATCTTCCAATATTTTCTTTCCACTTGGCATTTTTTTTTTAGATCTTAACTAGAGAAAAATATTGTTTAGCAATATACTGAGCTGCCATGAAATTATTTCAATGGGGCTTTTTTTTACTTTAAACAAATTTAGAAAATGTTATATTAGGTTGTTTTGCCTTCCTGTCTACAACCACATTAAAATTGCTCCATGGAAAAGGACTGGTCTTCCTGGGCATAACATTATAAATGAAGTTACCTACTAAACGTATCTGTTTTTCTTTTCCTAAATCTATGTGTTTGTTTCCCTTTTCACTTAGTAAATGCATCAGCCATTACATTTTCTGGCGCCTGTGCACATAATGTATGTGTCAAACCCTAATGACCTTTTTTCCACATTAAAATGAATAAAGTAAATTGTGATTTTCATACAAAGTTTCTTTATTTAATATGGTCATGACAGTATATACTGAATAAATATATCTATATCTATATATAGAGATATATATCTCTATATATATATATAGAGATATATATAGGGATATATATCTCTATATATATCTATATATAGAGAGATATAACTCTCTATATATAGATATATAGATCTTTATCTATATAGATATATAGATCTATATATAGATATAGATCTATATATCTATATATATATATGTGGAATGTAGTGTTCCATTTCACTTGTTTTCTTTTACTTCTTTGCTGTAAAAAGACCGCTTACAGGGTCCTGTAAGGGTCGGTTTACACCATGCCTGCACAGGAATTGCACAGGAACATGCTGTGTGTTCCTGTGCAATTCAAACAGCATTCAAGATGCAGTCCATTTGTGATCTGTAGCAGGTGTCAAATAATACGCTATTGACACCCCAAACGCAGTGCGTTTGCCCACCCTGAATTGCATGCTACAAAAGTACTATGCGATCTAGTTGCAATACATTTCTAAAAGTAGTGCTGCGTGGTTTTAACCTATCCAAATTAATGGACTGAAATGACACAACACAGAAACACATGTGAATCGCACAGGACCGCATATCGTGTTGCTGTGCGATTCCTGTGCAAGCATGGTGTGAATCGGTCTTAACGCAAGGTGTAGTCTATGTGTCCATGCACATTAGGCCATTTGGAGGCAAATTTTAAGCTTAGCGTTTATAGGCAGAAAAAAACCTTCTGTTTTACATTTTTGAGAGCAGTTTTCTGGCAGAAAAAAATGCTAATCACTTCTAAATGCTAGTATAAAAAAGCTAATAATTTGCGTTTTTTTATCTGCCAAGAGCACTGGCGATTTTTTAAGCCAGTGTGCATGGACCCTAAAAAAATTATTTCAATTTTATCAATAGTATTGATTCCCTTTCATGTATGACCACATTTATATATTTTTTTAATTGTGCCGGTACATTATGGACAAAAAACTTAGAATGAAGGTTCTCTTCAATGATCACTATTGGAGCTTATGAATAATCTTTCAGTTTTGTTACTTTGTTATAGTTTTGTACTACAGATCCATACTACAGTGATCTGATAGTAACGTTATCTGCAGCAAAGCTTTACCAGTGAAGAAAAAAGGCTTTTCGAGTTTTAATTAAATTTAGATTTTTTTCCTAATTAACCTATATCCAGCCCTAATTAACAATGAATTATCCCTTATTTCCCCACTTATTTTTATTACACTTTTTTGTGCTACTGTTCATACACGGTCTTTGTGGTTTCATAAATTTTATTGTTTGCCTTGTTAAAAAATAAAACAAACTGATTGTTTCTATTATGAATAACGTTTCCATGCTTTGTACCAGGAACACAATAAACATTACTTTTACATACTATAGTAATACAAAAGTTACAACCTAAAATGTATACTACAGTACAGTACAGTATATACAGTAAGAGTAGTGGTTTTACAACTACTACTTGGTCAAAAATGGTTTTGTTTAGCTGTCTTTATCTTTTTTTTTTTTTTTTTACTTTCAATACTAAGAAAACTAATTTTCTTAGTGTTTTCAAATGAAAGCTTAAGTAATAACAAAAATATATTGCCAATTCAATAAGTCAGTGGCCAAATTGTGCAAATTGTTCTGGTGCACAAAGAGCAACCTCTGGGACTGAAGTTTACCAGCTCATTCATGAAGCACAAATTATTGCAATCAGAAATGGCATTATGCCAGGGGATCTGAGAACATAAATCTGGAAAGGTATTATAATTTGCAGATTACATTACCAAAAATGAAAACTGGCTCATGATTCTTGAAATGGTAATGAAAACTGAAAATGAAGACTTGAAATGCATAGGGCCATAGCCTAACTACTCAGTATTTTTGTTTTTAGGCCTTGTTCACATTGGCAACCAGGGGACAGCAATAACAGGTTTATCTAGTTTAGTTTAAACGCCACCAAAACTATTATATATATCGATAACACTGTGTCCGTCTGCTCATCAACAATCCATGTAAGCATATGCGTATATTAAATTCAACAAATTTATTGAAAAATACAGAAAAGACCAGCACCCTTGAAAACAAAAACATGGGGGAGATGGGCGGAGTCTAGCTGAGCAGACATGCATTGTTAGAGCTCCGCACCGCTGAGGAGAGAAGAGAAGGACAAAGCGGAGCCTGCATACTCAAAAGGTATCCATTTGAACCTTTTTGCCCCAGGGAACAAACTGTGAAAGTTTGGGCAGGAAATATGGTACTGGGAGGAAGCCGTGGCAGAAATAAAAATCACCTCACAAAGAGCTCACAGGCACTCACTGCAACTAAAGCAGCTCCAGTCACCTCACAATATACAGCATCAGGACGCTCTCACAGACAGAAAATGTCACAGCAAGACTCTCCATTTGAGTCAGATACAGAACAAATCCTCTCACAAACTTCTCCACAAGCCTCCTCAGCATCCCCAGTAATATTATTACAATTTGAAAAGATGCTTCATAAGGCTTTAAAACAAACCTCAGACCAAATAACAAAAAGCATAACCAAAGAAATAAGAGAGCTGGGAAACCGCACCGCAGCCTTAGAAATAAAAATGGATGAAATTGAAATTACAACCCAAGAAAATATAACAGAATTGGAACAATTAAAAGAAGAGAATTTAATACTTCAAACTAAGCTCGAAGATTACGAAAATAGAGCCAGACGTTCAAACTTGCGCATAAGGGGAATACCTGAAACTGTGACAGACCTGCAATCTACTATTACTGCTCTATTACAAGAACTAAAGCCAGATATCCCTATTGAAAGTTTAGAACTGGACAGAGTACACAGAGCCCTCACAGCCAAAAAGAAAGATGGACCCCCACGTGATATAATCACAAAATTTCATTATTACAGAACGAAAGAACAAATACTAATTGCTGCAAGAGAAAAAAAGGAACTTAATTTTCAAGGACACAATTATCAAATTTTTGCTGACCTATCCCAACTTACTATTACTAAAAGACGATCCATGAAACCCCAACTAATGGAACTGCAACGCCACAACATTATGTATCAATGGGGCTTCCCCTTTTCAGTCAGATTTAACTACCAAGGTACAATTTACAGAAGCAGATCAGCAGATGAACTACCACAAACCCTTTTAAAATTAAATCTGACAGAACCCACAAGCAGCAACTCTCCCACATGCAGAAGAATAGCATCATCTTCACCTTCAGGCAGCACCCAGAAAATTTCAGAACAAAATGGGAATCATCATTCTCACAAAAGAGGCCGTTATGCCACATCATCCATGGACCAAGAAGATTTAATGGACTGACATCCTAATTCCTGATATCTCTTCTTTTTTTATACTAAGAGATGGTTCTCTATAAAAAAAAACCTGTATTTATAACTGAATGTAACTGCATTCTTATTATTAACAGTACCTTTCTAACTGAATTATTTAGCCTAGGGCAAGACTAACCATATACAACCACCCTGGAATAAATAATTTCAACAAAAACCATATTCTGCACTCCAATTAATGAATCATCATTTTGATGTCTTTTGACATAGCACTTCTCTCCTGTAAGCGGAAGATCCGTGTACCCCCATTAGCCCTCCTCATTATCCCAACCATATTATGTGGGAGTGTGACGAAGGCACTTATTCCCACGAGAGAGATATTTATTCTCTTTCATGGGTAAATTGTGATTACTTGCAAAAAATAATTTATACAATGTATCATCTAATCTCATATGTTTTTTGTTTACTCTTTACTCCAGAATTCACTGGTTTCTTTTCTATCTTTTCAACTCTTCAGTCCACACAGGTTGATCTGCGCAGTCAACTCTGCATAACAAAAAGTAAGTCAAAACTATTTGATCTGTTGCCATGGCACCACTGAATATACTTTCCCTGAATGTTCAGGGAATAAATGTCCCTCAAAAAAGGACCAAAGCCTTCCGTACTTTCCATAACAAGAAGGCTCACATAGTATGCCTCCAAGAAACACACTTCACCAAAGATTCTACTCCAAAATATATTTCTCCTTTTTATCAACAAATTTACACGGCTTCTGCCTGTACCAAACAAAGGGGAACTCTAATTGCATTTCACCGATCCACACCATTCACCTTATCATCAGAAATTAAAGACCCAGAAGGTAGATACCTGATACTCATGGGTTATATAATGGATACAGCAATCACGGTGATTTCCTACTACGCTCCTAACAAACAACCTACACCATTCCTCTCACATATATTACAAGTGATTAATACACACAAAATAGGAACAGTGATAATGTGCGGGGATTCGAACCAGGTCCTCCTCCCATTTCTAGATAAATCACCTTTTACACCATCCAAAATAACCTCTAGATTACCTTTTTCTCAACTTCTTTCCAAATACAATCTGGTAGATTCGTGGAGAGAAAGTAACCCAATGAAAAAGAAATTCATTTATTTCTCGCACCCTCATCAAACCTTCACCAGAATAGATCATATTTTTCTAACAATAGGAATGATACCAGAAATTATTGCATCAGATATAATTCCGATTCCGTTGTCTGACCATAATGCAGTATACACTACTATAGCTTCAGCCATACCAAAAGCGCATGACCCAACGTGGTACTTACCGGACATAATGCTCAAACACCCACTACATCAGATGGCCATTGAACAAGCTTTAAAGGAATACATATCAATTAATAATACAACAGACATCTCCCCAATAACACTGTGGGAAGCTCATAAGTCTGTCTTGCGTGGTACAATACAAAGACAAATGGTACTATTTAAACGGGAACGCAAAAATCTAGCAAAAAAACTAGAACTCAAATTTAATGCAGCCTACATATCATTCCAAGATAATCCATCTCAGAGTACAAAATCTCATCTGGAAAAATCTAGATTGGAATACGATCTTTTTCTCACTGAGTCAGTTGATAAATCCCTCAAACGCTCCAAACACAATTTCTACATGAATAAAAACAAACCAGGTACATATTTGGCTCGGGCATTAAATTCAACTAACAAATCTTTCAAACCAATACGTTTGAAATTATCAAAAAATGTTTATACTTGTAATCCAGTTAAAATAGTCCATACATTTCACTCACATCTCGCAACTTTATACAAGACAAACAATGAATTTAATCCTACAGAGGCTGAATCCTTCTTCTCAAAAATAACCTTACCTGAGTTGTCTCAGAATCAAAAAAGCAGTTTGGATGAGCCTATAACTATAGATGAAGTTGCTAACGCAATTAATAGACCTAAAACTTAACAAAAGACCAGGCCCAGACGGCTAATCGGCTTTATACTATAAAACATTCTCAGAAATACTCTCTCCCATTCTCACTGAAACTTTTAACAAACTTCTAGAAGGACATTCTTTTCGGCAAGAAACACTAATGGCAATTGTTTGTATGATCCCAAAACCCCTTTCTGATGATACTTCCTGTGTAAATTATCGGCCTATCTCTCTGTTAAACCTTGATATTAAATTATTAGCAAAAATAATAGCAAAACGCCTCAAAAGCATTATAGGAAAATTAATACATAGAGATCAAGTAGGCTTCATGCCAAATAGACAGGCAGGCGATAATATACGCAGGGCAGTGTTATTAGCACATATTGCTAAAAAACGGAAAATCCCTTTATGTTTTCTATTTCTCGATATTAGGAGGGCATTTGACACAGTATCCTGGCAATATATGCAATATTCATTACAAAAATGGGGTTTTGGACCCCACTTTTTAACTCGGATCAAAGTATTATATAATAAACCCAAAGCCTATATAAAATATGCTGGATACAAATCTGATGCCTTTAATATCGAAAGAGGTACCCGACAGGGTTGCCTATTATCTCCCTTATTATTTGCCCTTATACTCGAACCCATGGCCCAATACATCAGAACAAACCAAACTATAACTGGCATTGAAGTAGAAGGTATTACACACAAATTATGTATATTTGCAGATGATATATTACTTTTTCTATCATCACCACAGGTCTCTGGTCCTAACTTAATACTAGGGATGAGCCGAACCCCCCCCTGTTCGGTTCGCACCAGAACATGCGAACAGGAAAAAAGTTCGCTCGAACACGCGAACACCGTTAAAGTCTATGGGACACGAACATGAATAATCAAAAGTGCTAATTTTAAAGGCTAATATGCAAGTTATTGTCATAAAAAGTGTTTGGGGACCCGGGTCCTGCCCCAGGGGACATGGATCAATGCAAAAAAAAGTTTTAAAAACGGCCGTTTTTTCAGGAGCGGTGATTTTAATAATGCTTAAAGTCAAACAATAAAAGTGTAATATCCCTTTAAATTTAGTACCTGGGGGGTGTCTATAGTATGCCTGTAAAGGGGCGCATGTTTCCTGTGTTTAGAACAGTCTGACAGCAAAATGACATTTCGAAGGAAAAAACATTTAAAACTACCCGCGGCTATTGCATTGCCGACAATACACATAGAAGTTCATTGATAAAAACGGCATGGGAATTCCCC
The DNA here is from genome assembly GCA_037952925.1 of Lithobates clamitans. Classification (NCBI taxonomy): domain Eukaryota; kingdom Metazoa; phylum Chordata; class Amphibia; order Anura; family Ranidae; genus Lithobates; species Lithobates clamitans. Next base: position 3,383,229 of record JBBGZY010000761.1, read on the forward strand.
ACAGGGAAACCCCGAACCAAAATTAAAAAAAAAAATGATGTGGGAGTCCCCCTAAATTCCATACAAGGCCCTTTAGGTCTGGTATGGATATTAAGGGGAACCCCGGCCAAAATTAAAAAAAAAAAAAACGACGTGGGGTTCCCCCTAAATTTCATACCAGACCCTTCAGGTCTGGTATGGATTTTAAGGGGAACCCCGCGCCCAAAAAAAAAAAACGGCGTGGGGTTCCCCCAAAAATCCATACCAGACCCTTATCCGAGCACCCAACCTGGCAGGCCGCAGGAAAAGAGGGGGGGACGAGAGTGCGGCCCCCCCCTCCTGAACCGTACCAGGCCACATGCCCTCAACATTGGGAGGGTGCTTTGGGGTAGCCCCCCAAAACACCTTGTCCCCATGTTGATGAGGACAAGGGCCTCATCCCCACAACCCTGGCCGGTGGTTGTGGGGGTCTGCGGGCAGGGGGCTTATCTGAATCTGGAAGCCCCCTTTAACAAGGGGACCCCCAGATCCCGCCCCCCCGCCTGTGTGAAATGGTAAGGGGGTACTTACCCCTACCATTTCACTAAAAAACTGTCAAAAATGTTAAAAATGACAAGAGACAGTTTTTGACAATTCCTTTATTTAAATGCTTCTTCCTTCATCTTCTTCTTCTTCTGGTTCTTCTGGCTCTTCTGGTTCTTCCTCCGGTGTTCTCGTCCAGCATCTCCTCCGCGGCGTCTTCTATCTTCTTCTCCTCGGGCCGCTCCGCACCCATGGCATGAGGGGAGGCTCCCGCTCTTCTCTTCTTCTTCATCCTCTTCTCTTCTTCTCTTCTTCATTTTCTTCTCCGGGCCGCTCCGCATCCATGCTGTCATGGAGGGAGGCTCCCGCTGTGTGACGGCGTCTCTTCGTCTGACGGTTCTTAAATAACGGGGGGCGGGGCCACCCGGAGACCCCGCCCCCTCTGACGCACGGTGACTTGACGGGACTTCCCTGTGACGTCACGGGGAATGCCACATTGAAGTCCTGTCATGTCCCGTGCGTCAGAGGGGGCGGGGTCTCCGGGTGGCCCCGCCCCCCGTTATTTAAGAGCCGTCAGACGAAGAGACGCCGTCACACAGCGGGAGCCTCCCTTCATGACAGCATGAATGCGGAGCGGCCCGGAGAAGAAAATGAAGAGGAGAAGAAGAGAAGAAGGAAGAAGAGAAGAGGATGAAGAAGAAGATGAAGAGAAGAGCGGGAGCCTCCCCTCATGCCATGGGTGCGGAGCGGCCCGAGGAGAAGAAGATAGAAGACGCGGCGGAGGGGATGCTGGACGAGAACGCCGGAGGAAGAACCAGAAGAGCCAGAAGAACCAGAAGAAGATGAAGGAAGAAAGAAGAAAGAAGAAGCATTTAAATAAAGGAATTGTCAAAAACTGTCTCTTGTCATTTTTAACATTTATGACAGTTTTTTTTAGTGAAATGGTAGGGGTAAGTACCCCCTTACCATTTCACACAGGGGGGGGCCAGGATCTGGGGGTCCCCTTGTTAAAGGGGGCTTCCAGATTCCGATAAGCCCCCCGCCCGCAGACCCCCACAACCACCGGCCAGGGTTGTGGGGATGAGGCCCTTGTCCTCATCAACCTGGGGACAAGGTGTTTTGGGGGGCTACCCCAAAGCACCCTCCCAATGTTGAGGGCATGTGGCCTGGTACGGTTCAGGAGGGGGGGGCGCACTCTCGTTCCCCCCTCTTTTCCTGCGGCCTGCCAGGTTGCGTGCTCGGATAAGGGTCTGGTATGGATTTTTGGGGGGACCCCACGCCGTTTTTTTGTTTTTTTTTTTGGCGCGGGGTTCCCCTTAAAATCCATACCAGACCTGAAGGGTCTGGTATGGAATTTAGGGGGAACCCCACGTCATTTTTTTTAAAATTTTGGCTGGGGTTCCCCTTAATATCCATACCAGACCTGAAGGGCCTGGTATGTAATTTAGGGGGACCCCCACATCTTTTTTTTTTTCAATTTTGGTTCGGGGTTGCCCTGTGGGGAATTCCCATGCCGTTTTTTATCAATGAACTTCTATGTGTATTGTCGGCAATGCATTAGCCGCGGGTAGTTTTAAATGGCTTTTTTTCCTTCGAAATGTCATTTTGCTGTCAGACTGTTCTAAACACAGGAAACATGCGCCCCTTTACAGGCATACTATAGACACCCCCCAGGTACGAAATTTAAAGGGATATTACACTTTTATTGTTTGACTTTAAGCATTATTAAAATCACTGCTCCTGAAAAAACGGCCGTTTTTAAAACTTTTTTTTGCATTGATCCATGTCCCCTGGGGCAGGACCCAGGTCCCCAAACACTTTTTATGACAATAACTTGCATATTAGCCTTTAAAATTAGCACTTTTTATTTCTTCCATAGACTTTTAAAGGGTGTTCCGCGGCATTCGACTTTGCCGCGAACACCCCAAATTGTTCGCTGTTCGGCGAACTTGCGAACAGCCAATGTTCGAGTCGAACATGAGTTCGACTCGAACTCGAAGCTCATCCCTACTTAATACCAGCTCTTGATGGATTTGCAGCCCTATCCGGCCTTATGATTAATCCTAAGAAATGCCTAGTGCTTAATATTTCGCTCACAAACATGGAATTGATCCCGGCTAGGGCTGCACTCCCATTCACATGGGCAGAAAAATCAATCCCATATCTTGGAATTCATTTAACAGCATCTCATTCTGACTTAATCTCAACCAATTATCCTCCTGTATTAAGACAGATCACAAATCTAATAAAACAATGGTCGCAACTTCCTTTATCCTGGATAGGGAAGATTAATGCAATCAAAATGACTATTCTACCCAAATTGCTTTATCTATTCAGAGTCCTCCCTATTCCAATTCCTTCCTATTTTTTGAGAATAGTACAAAAAAGAGCAACTTCGTTTATATGGGGCTCTTCTAAACCACGTATACCTATACACACACTACATCTTCCCAAAAATAAAGGAGGCCTGGGATACCCTAATTTTACTAACTACTACAGAGCAGCACATTTGGCCAGTCTGTCCAAATACCATGCAAAACAGGAAATCCCATTATGGGTATTTATAGAGGCTTCAGAATATGACCCTCTATTAATATCAAACTTGTTATGGCTTGATCCTAAAGACCGCTTTAAAATTCATAATCCCATAACTAAACACTTCTTATCTCTCTGGGATAAACTAAAAACCAAATATCAGTTACAATCTCCACACAATCCTCTCCTTTCTTTTATCAGAAATCCGGCCTTTTATCCGGCATGGATTACCCAAATTCTTTTAAAGCTTGGACAACATAAGGCATTCTGACACTAAATGACTTCATGGCATCTAAATCATTCCTTTCATTCCCATCGCTTAGAGAAAAATATGATCTACCAAACTCTGAGATATTTAGATATCTCCAAATCAAAAATTTCTTTACACCATTCCTAAAGGGGCATACACCATTATCCCAATTATCCATTTTTGAATCAATCTGTACAAAAGATCCATTTGCTAAAGGTACAATTTCATCACTTTATAATCAATTATATGGAGTAGTAAATCTTAATAGACCCTCTTACGTTCAGAGGTGGGAGGAGGACCTGGGATGAACTTTAGAAGACACGGACTGATCTAACATATGGCTCACATCTAAGTCATCTTCACCCAACATCTTAGCACAGGAGACAAATTATAAAGTCCTAACTCGCTGGTACCTTGTACCCGCTAGAGTGGCAAAATATTCACCTAATACCTCAGCTCTTTGTGTTCGAGGATGCCCAGAAATAGGCACACATTTACACATATGGTGGACGTGCCCAGTAATCCAAACCTTCTGGAAGGAAGTCTTCGTGATTGCATCTAAAATATAACACTCTCTCAATTCAAACTTATAACACTCTCTTAATTCAAACTTATGATCCAACTAATAACGGCTGCAAAACAAACAGTGGCCAAGGCATGGAAATCTCCTACACTGGTACTAGCAGAAACAATTCACAGAATGAATAATACAATGTCCCATGCTAAGATGGTAGCCATCGATCAAAATCAAATTCCAAAATTTGAAAAACTTTGGCATCCTTGGATAAAACAACAGTTCCTGTCAAATTTCAATGACTCTGTCCTGTTGCCATGGTAACAGATTAAATGACTTACAGAGACACCCATTCTAAGGCTTCAAAGAGAACTAAAAAGAATAATAAACTGACGAGCGGGACAACCTTGTGGACCATACCTCTGCCTTTCTACCCTTTTTTCTTCTTTCTCTTTCCTTTTCTCCACCTTACGATTAAAGCTCATTATCAGAATTTATTTGACCTATATACACTCTACCTGTAAACAATATGTATAGTAGGTATAAATCATTTAAATACCTACAAAAGTAACTAAGGAAATGATATATATCTTTAATTTAGGTTTACGTGAACCCAATGTTTAATATTTGAAATTTCATATTTACCTATATAAACCCTACTGTAAAACAATGAGCTTACTTTATAGATTCTTGTAAACTTACTTTATGTATCTTTATAATATTGTATACTCAATAAACTTCTTTTGACAAGGAAAACAAAAACATGGTAATACGATGTAGTTGCGAGGGATAAAACCCTATAAATATAAATGACAACAATGGACTAGAACCCCTGTAGGACTTTTATATTAAAAATTGTTTCTTTAAATGAGAATATATTCAGTCCCATATGGAGAAAATTTTTATATTTCATATGTGGAGGAACCCATGTGTAGCATTACCCCCGAAGGGGCGGCTGTCAATTCAACAGGTTCTTTCCCAAAACAGGGCAGAGGCAGATAGGCTCACAGCAACCGTCCATTCACTCCAGCTCATTAATCAGTCTAGGGGTTGTCTGGACGTTTATTTGCTATTAGTACTTGGGAAGGGATTTGGGGTGATGCAGGATAGTCCAGAACAAACACTTCTGTCTTAGTAGTAGTAGCACTTGTATAGGTAGACTGGAACAGTCCATGGTTCATAGCTGGGGACCATAAAGTAGAATGTGTACAGATAAGTTCGGACCCGAATAATGAACCCCATTAAACTCACTGGGACCCGAACGTCAAAAAAAACAAAACGTCAAGTGCCTATTTTGAAGGCTTATATGCAAGTAATTGGGCACACAATGGTTATAGGGGTCCGGGTCCTGCCCTGGGGGACATGTATCAATAAAAAAAAAAAGTTTGTGAAAAACGTAATTTTTAAATGAGCAGTGTTTTTTGTTTTTTTTTTAAAGTGAAAGCATAAAAATGAAAAATTCCTTCCAATATAGTGCCTGGGGGGGGTCCCCTTAGTCTACCTGTAAAGTGGCAGATCTATCTGTACCATGTCTAGAATCTGCTGCAGCAATAATTATATTTATAAAGTAAAAAAAAAAGACATTTTCCCTGCAAGCTGCCTTTATTTTGCTCAGCAACAGCGGGGGGGCCAGTGTGTATGATGGGGCCACAATGTAGTGCACTGGGAACAAGATTAGAGATTTTTTGTATCTGGTGTCACATTGACTTTGTATAGAAGTAACGGGTGGGGAAAAATTGGCGCCTTCCCACCGTAATCCCACCGTAACCCTGTAGAGGTAATCTTGATGAAAGCAAGAATTGGCCTTGCTGTAAAAAAATTGCAATGATATGCATCTGTCAAACAGGTGCAGAAAAATTGGTCTTAGGGTGTCGGTGGCACCTTTCCACTGTAACCCTATAGAGGTAATCTTGAAGAAAGCAAGAATTGGCCTTGCTATAAAAATTGCAATGATATGCACCTGTAAAACAGGTGCAGAAAAATTGGTCTTTGGGTGTCGGTGGTGCCTTCCCACCGTTACACTATAGAGGTGCTCTTGATGAAGGCAAAAAAATTGCAATGATAGGCACCTGTCAAACAGGTGCTGAAAAATTAGTCTTTGGGTGTTAATTGTGCCCATGAAACCTATACAAAAAACATTCTTCCAGATGAAATGAGTGAACACCCTCAAAGCTAAGGCAGCCTCAAAGTCCTGCAGAGATTCCACATCCCAAAAATCAGTGACATAGGCATCAGGGGCTTCGTAGCTGGTAATCCAGGACTGATTCATTTTTATAAAAGTCAAACGGTCCACGGAGTCTATGATCAGTAGTGAAACCTCCTGGAGCACTGAATGCCGTTCTGAAAGCACGCTGGATGCAGGGCAGCCCAACAATTTAAGCGCATACTGGGCAAGTTCTGACCAGTGGGCTATTCTCATGACCCTGTAAGTCAGTGGATCGTCAGCTGGAAAGCTCTCCATCTCTGTTTTGGCCCCGAGGTAATCGTCCACCACCCACTTGCGATGGGATGTGGAAGCTGACAGCCCTGGGTGGCAAGGGCTAAAAAAATTCCGAAATGCCTCACTTAGGCAGACGCCTTCTTCAACGCTCCTTTCTTGACCAACAGAAGACTCAAAACGACGTTTTTGACACTGTAACCTACTGGAGTCAGGAAAAACGTTAAATAAAATCCTCTTTAACGTGTCCTCAAGAGATTTTATCTTCTGCACCCTCTGTGGGAACGGGATGAGTTCTGAGACCTTCCCCTTTTTACAATGGTCAAGGAGTGTTGCCAACAAGTAATCATCCTTCTCCTTTATGCCACGCATTCTTGGGTCTTTTTGCAGGCTTTGAAGCATGAGGTTGCCCATGCACCTCAAATTTGCTGAGGCTTAAGAAGTAGACTCCTCGGGGTCACTCAGGATGACAGCATCTGGAACTTCCTCCCCCCAGCCACGTACTACTCCCAAGGGTCCTGGGGTTAGAAAGCCATCGCTTACAGATTGACGCATGTCTTCCTCTTCTTTCTATGATGTCAATGTCATGGATCGAGTGGCCTATGGTGGCGGTGGGGTTATGGTATGGGCAGGTGTATGCTATGAACAACAAACACAGGTGCATTTGATCGATGGCATTTTGAATGCACAGAAATACAGTGATGAGACCTTGAGGCCCATTGTTGTGCCATTCATCCACGACCATCACCTCATGTTGTAGCATGATAATGCTGCAACATTTTGCAAGGATCTGCACACAATTGCTGGAAGCTGAAAACATCCCAGTTCTTGCATGGCCAGCATACTCCCTGGACATGTCACCCATTGAGCATGTTTGGGATGCTTTGGATCGGCGTATACGACAGCATGTTCCAATTCCCTTCAATATCCAGCAACTTCGCACAGCCATTGAAGAGGAATGGACAAACATTCCATAGTCCACAATCAACAACCAGATCAACTCTATGCGAAGGAGATGTGCTGCACTGCGTGAGGCAAATGGTGGTCACACCAGATACTGACTGGTTTTCGGATCCCCCCGACCCCCCCAATACAGTAAAACTGCACATTTTAGAGTGGCCTTTTATTGTGGCCATCCTAAGGCACGCCTGTGCAATAATCATGCTGTTTAATCAGCATCTTGATATGTCACACCTGTGAGGTGGATGGATTATCTCGGCAAAGGAGAATTGCTCACTAAAACAGATTTATGCCGCGTACAGACGATCGGAATTCCCGACAACAAATGTTCGATGTGAGCTTGTTGTCGGAAATTCCAACCATTTGTAGGCTCCATCGGACATTTTTTGTCGGAATTTCTGACAAACAAAATTTGCGAGCTGGTTCTCAAATTTTCTGACAACAGAATCCATTGTCGTAAATTCCGAGCGTGTGTAGACAATTCCGACGCACAAAATTCCACACATGCTCTGAATCAAATACGAGATGGAATCGCTCAGTCTGGTAAAACTAGCGTTCGTAATGAAGATAGCACATTCGTCACGCTGCAAAGTGTTTCTCTTAAACCTGTAATGCAGCGCATTCTCTTCTTCTTTATAATGCTAGAATAATGAAGTTGTTTTGCTGCTGATATTCACACAGAGTTCTGACAAACTGATTTCTTTATTATTTCTCGTGATCTCATGAATAATCCTTTTTTTTTTTTTGCCAGATCTCCAGAATAATGTTTTTTTTTTTTTTTTTATAGTGATCTACTTTTTTATATTTTTTTATCAAGATCTCCTGATTTTTTTTATAGTGATCTCCATAATAGATTTGCTCTTTTTGTGTGTCAAGTTACCACAACACCATTATTATCTTGTATTTTTTAACCTCAAAGAGTTTGGTTGGTGTTGGTGTCCCTTGTTAATTTGACATTGTCTTTTTGAAATGTACCTGCCTACTCACAAACAAACTGTCCTTTTTGAACTAAAACACATAGCCAAGTATTTGTGAAAATAAAATAGGCATTTATTAGGGGTCTTAACAAAATAAAGAGGAAGGCAACGCTGGATAAACTGGGGAAATTGGCGAAGCCTTTGTACCCCAGGGTAGACTTCAATTAATTTCAATTTGACAGGCAAAATTGGTAGCCTAAGAAGTCCATTTAATAGGTAGGGTCCAGAACTCCGAGAGAGATCGGGAGCAGAAGCAGATGACATGTATGTCCTGAGGCTGTGGTCTTAAAACAGCTTGGGTCTTTTGTCAGACCAGACTGAACCCAGGCCATCACTCTCTTGTCTTCCTTCCACACTTGCTTCCACACTTGCTTCCGGGCTGTGGCTCTGGTGTTGGAGTTGTGGCAGGAGGTGGAGGAGGAGGAGGATGGTCCAACTCACACAGGTGGATTTTGCTTGTGAGTTCGCCCCTCAACCCCTTATTTAGGGCCAGATAGATCACTTCCTCACAAAAGAGGCATTGGCCCAACCCCATTTCTTGCATTTTGCTAGCTAATATGCAGGCATAGGCCTCTTGAAGATTGGGGGTGGTTCTGAGGGCCACAGTAGCCTCCCGAATCAAAGAAAGCACTGACTCCTGCACGTTCGTCCCCTTCCTGGTACTTTGTGTTGGAAGTCAGAGGGGAGGAACCTGGGGTTCGGTCAGGCTACTGGGCCCGGCCACCTCCTGGCTGTCACTTTCCCCCACCACCTCCTGGCTGCCACTGTCCCCTGCCACCTCCTGGCTGCCACTTTCCACAGCCTCCTCCTGGCTGAGGCTTTCCTGTGTATGAAAATGGGAGATATTTTTAGTTTATTGTTCATCAATCAAACACAATTTTGAGAAATTTGTTAAACAATGCTATACCTGACTCAAACTGCACTCCTCTACATCTTCTTCCTGGGTGAAAGGCCCAGGTTGGACTTCTGAAGCCTCATCGAGGTGGAAGGAAGAGTGGAAGGAAGTGTGGAAGGAAGGGTTGAGAGTGATGGCCTGATTTCAGTCTGGTCTGACAGAAATCACAGTGTGTCGGACATAAACATCATCTGCTGCTGCTCCTGATCTCATGGAATCCTGGACCTTCTTGTTCTCCCTATTATATGTGCTTCTCAGGCCACCAATTTTGGCCATCAAATAGTTGATGTTTGCTGTGGGGATCTGCGGCTTCACCATTTCCAACAATTGATCCAGCGCTGCCTGCCTCTTTCTTTTATTAGTATAAAAGGGGTGTTGTACCTGCCACAGACAGGGCAGCTCTCTGTACATGTCAATGAATTGGGGGAGGAAGTCGTGATCATTGAATCGATCCATTTTATCTGCAAGACACAACACAAGACGAACCCTAATGTCAGGCTAAACTCTCCTAATCTTGTCCCAATATTGACCTCAATCTATAAGCAGTATAGACCACTGATGCCCCAAGTTCAAATTGTAACTTCGTTATCACAATTGGCTCACAGATCATACGTATGACGCACGCATGTTACGCTTTATATACACTGCGCATGCATGAAACTTTGCCCGCCCCTGACCTTCTTTCTAGTATATTCCCCGCCCCTTCTCTTTTGGCGCAGTGGGAGAGCACATGGCAAAGAAAGAGCAATGGCATGCAGAGGAGAGCAGCAACGAGGAGGACGACGAAAGCCCGGAGCCCCAAACATCCCAATCCAGGAGATTTAAGGCCACAAGTATGTCCTTTGTAGAGATGGTGGACATCTTGAAGAGGGCTGACTATGAAGGGAAGCATGAACCTTACCCAATTCAAAATGTGAGAAAGGCCAAGATCATGGCTAAAGTTGTGAAAAGTCTGCAGAAGAATTTTGGGGTATTGTGATCCAAGGATCAACTGAGGAAACTCTGGTCAGGCCTCAAATTGAGGGAGCAGGATCAATACAGAAGAATCAAGAGAGTGCTGCAAAAAAGTATTTTGTTGTGTGTTCCTATTATTATTATTATGTTAATGCTGTGCTATTCTTTACTGTTGTACAGTTTAAAATGGCAAGTTTCAAGTTCATGGGCACAGCAATCGTTCATAGTAAACATCGTTTGTTCGCTCACTAATACAATGTTTTTGGCAGATGCAGGTTAACTACATTTGTTCATGCCTATTTGTATTAAAAGAAGTTTATTGATTCAGTGTATTCAGTGTGATTCAGTGTAAGGAGAGGACACTCAGCAGCTGTTTACACATCTGGACGCAGGAGCACTAGTGTGGGACACCAGAACAAACTTTTTAGGGTGTCGCACACAGGTGCTCCAGTGGATACTAGGGGTCTCTACATGTGTGAAACTTGCACAAAACAGGTAATTATTCCAGCTTTAGAAAGGCAAAAAAATCTGGTTTTCAGCTTGGAACTCTGCCAAAACAGACAATTGTACGTCACTCCCAAGCAATGTTTCATATTCCTATTTCTGGCCTCAAATATCTGTGTGCTAAGTATACCTACTTTTTAATTCACATAGGGGAGAAAAGACTCGGGACATCTGAGGTCACCAGGGACCCCCAGCCTCCTAAAGAATGGGAACTCACAACACCACAACCTCATAATGTGGAGGAAGGAGAGATTTATGAAGTGGGCGAAATAGTGACCACAACAGGTGAGTGTCTGAGACCACAGCTTCAGGTAATAGATGTATGCCTGCATACTTATAATACATGGTGTGTTTTTTTATTTTAGGTGATGTGGATGTTGTGGAAGAAGAATCTCATTTCACAAGTGCAAGTGCACACGTCCTCATCGGGTAGCTCATGGTGTACAATCGTGATTTACAGAAGAAAGAAGACATCAATGATGTGGAAAAAAGACTCAAAAACATCATTGATGTTTTAGGCAGAATCTAAAACACCCCAAAATTCTTCAAGTTTGTTTGTATTTTTCTGATTTTCACAAATTTTTAAAAATTTTTAGAAAGCCAAACTTTGAAGATGCACACAGGGTATCAACATGTGTTATCTGCCATCACGGGATATCAAGGTATGCATTTTGTGGGTGCAATCCCTTCCTCGCAACTAAAGTAGATGAGAGGAAGTAGTTGCACCCCCAAAACACGTCCATTGATCCCCCATGATGGGAGCTAGCACATGTTGACATTAGGCATGGGATCAGGAGGGAAATCCACATTTTGACTCCCAATTTGTGTGCATCTTCAAAATTTGGCTTTCACAGGGGTGACATCACCCCATCTGATGAAGGCAATATCAACACAATTTGGACATACTAATGTATACTATTGCCTTCACTTTGTCAAAGTTGAACTTTGTAAGTTTCTGAGTTGTGTATGTTTATGGTTTTAAACATGCCTGTTTAACCCAAAAAAGGCTATTTGTACTGTCAAACCTAAAAATGTTATACAACAAATATGAGCTATGAATAAGCGCCATGATGGGGCGTGAAACATGTTAGCTATCTTTCCTGTTCCTCCCTGTACATGAGGTGACTGCATTTGGATTTTATTTCTTCATATCAATAAAGATGTCTTCTATGGTGTGCGGCCGTCCAGGATATTTTTCTCTTTCCACAAGCTTGTGCAGAGCCAGCACCTGTGAGTTCCATTAGGGCGGGTGTCTTGATACGGATTTGAGAGATTGGAGCGGCAATCTTTTGCTTACAACAAATATGTTGGTTTGTTCAAAAACCCTTTTTAAACGCACATGTGAATGTGCTTTAAGTAAAATGTTTTCTACTCAACAAAGTGTGGCTTCTTCTTTCTATACTCAATACCAGTTTTTGTAGTAATTTGGTGTTTGCAGTGACAATGGGGGTTATTTACTAAAGGCAAATCCACTTTGCACTACAAGTGCACTTTCAGTGCTGTTTTAGTGCACTTTCAAGTGCACTTGCAGTGCACTTGTAGTACAAAGTGGATTTGCCTTTAGTAAATAACCCCCACAGTGCTCTAAAATTTGCCCCAATCAGGCCAGTTTGGGGACTCAAAACAATTAATTCATTGTGCTGAAAAGGATGTGTTTTTTTTTATCATTAATGCATTACATACATTAACAACAAAAACATTGTGTGTGTGTGTGTAGCAGACCCACAACATAATAGTTAGTAGACATGTGCATTCGTTTTCGTCTGAATGCATTTTCGTCCGAATTTCAGGTATTTTCGTTATCGTTTTAACAAACAATAACGAAAGTGCAGAATCCGAAAAACGAAAGATCCGACATAAACAAATGCTTTATTTTCGTTTTTGTTGCTACAACAGTTCGATATAGATAGGAGATTCAACATGATGATGACAATAACAATCTGTGTCCATCAAGCCTGTGGTCGAATGTGCCTAACCTTAATGCCCCGTACACACGGTCCGATCGGAGCGTGTTGTCGTAAATTCCGACCGTGTGTGGGCTCCATCGGACATTTTCCATATGATTTTCTGACACACAAAGTTTGAGAGCAGGCTATAAAATTTTCTGACAACTAAATCCAATCGCGTCAATTCCGACCGTGTGTGGCCTGTTCCGACGCACCTTAATATATTTTGATTTGTCACATCTGACAAAAATATTTTTGTGTTTTTTTTTTTTTTTTAAAGGCAGAATTTTTTTTTTTTTTTTTAGGTTTGTATTTTTTCCAAGGCTGATCTTTGTTTTATTTTATTTTTAGTTTTACTTCAGAATATTTTTGTGTGTGTTTTGTGTGTCAAGTTACCACAACACTATTGATATCTTGTATTGATTAATCTCAAGGAGATTGTTTAGTGTTGGTGTCCCTTGTTAATTTCACATTGTACTTTAGAAATGCACCTGAATCCTCACCAACAAACTGTCCTTTTTGAAGGAAAACACACATAGGAGAGTATAATTGAAACCAAAAATCCTTTATTAAGGGCTCAGAACCAAACAAAGAGGGAGGCAACGCTGGAGAAACAGCAGAAATTTGCGAAGCCTTGGACCCCCAGGGCAGACATCAATTCTTGAACATCAAAATTGGTGGCCTGAGGAGTCCATATGTAAGGGAGTGCAGTCTGGTCCCGAAGTCCCTGAGATCCGGAAAGCAGCAGATGACATCTGTGTCCCCAGGCTGTGGTACCACAAGAGGCTGCATCTTTTGCCAGACCAGACTGGATCCAGGGTCATCACTTTCTGGTCTTCCTTCCACACTTCCTTCCTGGCTGTGGCTCTGCTGTTGGAGATGTGGCAGGAGGAGGAGTAGGACCTGGAGTAGGAGGAGGACTAGTAGGACCTGGAGGAGGAGGAGTAGTAGGACCTGGAGGAGGAGGAGGAGGATCATGTGTGAAGTCACAAATGTGTGTAGCAGATGTTATTTGGCCCCTCAACCCCTTATTGAGAGCTTCCAAAATTAATGACTCACACATGAGTCGTTGGCCCTCCTCCATCCGCTGCATTTTACAGGCAATTATGCCAGCAAAGTCCTCCTCCCCAGTGTGGGGGGCTCTCAGGGCCTCTGTAGCCTTCCAAATGAGGCCTATGGCAGCCTCCTCTAGGGTACTCCTCTTCCTGCCACTTTCTCTTTGCGGGTGCAGAGGAGGGACCTGCATATCATTCAGCCTGCTCGGCCCAGCCACCTCCTGGCTGAGACTTCCCTGTGTATGAAAAAGGGACATGGTTTTATGTTTTGCATCATCAATCACAATCATAAGTTAGTAATCCAAACTAACATCTAGTTAACATCATTGATTGGACAACCTGAAATATTTAGAGGAATGCTATACCTGGCTCAAGCTGGGCTCCTCCACATGTTGCTGCCTGGAAGGCCCAGGTTGGGCGTCAGAAGCCTCAGCTGGGGGGGAAGGAAGCGTGGAAGGAAGACTGGAGATTGATGAACTGGGTTCAGTCTGACCTGCCAGAAAATGCAGCCTGTCATAGTACCACATCCTGGGAACATAGATGTCATCTGCTGCTCCAGATCTCTGCGAATCCTGGACTTTCTTGCGCTCCCTTAGATATGTGCTCCTCAGGCCACCAATCAGGATCTTCAAATAGGTGATGTCTGCCGTGGGGATCACCTGCTTCACAATTTCCAGCAATTGATCCAGCGCTGCCTTCCTCTTTGTTTGGTTCTTATAATGTGGGTGGTTTATCTCCCACAGACAAGGCAGCTCCCTGAACATGTCAATGAAGATTGCCATAAAGTCGGTATCTTTAAAGATATCCATTTGCACTGCAAGACACAACACAAGACAAATCAAAATGTCAGGCAAAACTCTCCTAATCTTGTTACAATATAGGCCTCAATCTAGAAGCAGTATAGGCCCAAGTTTGTCTCTTACCTTCGTTATTATGATCGGTGCCTCCGATGCTCCTTCCTCCGCTCACAGATCGTACGTAATATGCACGCGTGTTAAGCTTTATACACACTGCGCATGCGTGTAACTCCGCCCGCCCCTGACGTTCTTTCTAGTCTATTCCCCATCCCTTTTCGTTCGCCGCAGTGGGGGAAGAGCACATGGCGGAGACACAGCAGGTGCGTGCTAATTACAGCAACGAGGAGGAGGGGGAGGAAAGCCCGGATCCGGAAACGTCTGGATCAAGAAGGAAAAGATTTAAGGCCTCAAATATGTCCTTTGGTGAGATGTTGGAGATGGTGGACATCCTGAAGAAGGCAGACTATGATGGGAAGTATGGACCTTACCCCAACCCCAATGTCAGAAAGGCCAAGATCATGGCGAAAGTGGTCAAGAGTCTGCACCGAAATTTCGGGGTACGGCGATCGAAAGATCAGCTCAGGAAGTGGTGGTCGGACCTGAAATTATGAGAACATGAGCAGTAAGATCCGGAGAGTGCTGCAAAAAAGTAAGTAGTTGTCCTGTGTTCCTATTCTTTTTGTCTTTATTACATTCATGCTGCTCCATGTGCTTTTGTTAAAAGTGTTGTACATTTAAAAAAATGGCAACTTTCTTGTTCATGGGCACATTATTCGTTCGTATCAAACATTTTTATTTCGACCTATAAAACACCATTGTTTTGGCCATATGCATTTGGCCACATTTTTTAGGGACTACTTGTATGAAACTAATTTGGTTGTGTAGATGGGTTTGTTACTAGAATGAAATGCAAACTAGATTCTGTGTAAGGAGAGGACACCGAGCAGCTGTTTTCACATCTGGACACTGGAGCACTTTTTTTTAGGGGGCCCACACAGGTGCTCCAGTGTATACTATAGGGGGGTCTCCATCTGTGAAGCTTGTACAAGACAGGTAAAGTATTGCAGCTTGACAACGGACAATAAAATTCTACATCTTGGAACTCTGCCAAAATAGACAATTGTACCCCACTTCCAAGCAATGTTTCATCTTTATAGTTCTGCCATAAAATATGTGTGTGCTAAGTATACCATTTTTGTTTTACATAGGGGATAAAAGACTCGGAGGACACCCCTCATCCGAAGAGACCAGAGCCCCCCCCTCTGGAAGAAGGGGAAATACCCCCAACACAAGAAGAGCAGGAGGAGGAAGAAGATGTGGTGGAACTAGTCACCACAACAGGTGAGTGTCTGCGACCACAGGCTCAGGTAAGAGATGGATGCCGGCATATTTTTAATACCTGTTTTTGTTTGGTTTCTCTCTTTTTAGATGATCGTGATGTTGTGGATCCAGATCCTTTCAAATCAGAAAGTGCACAGATCCTGATCGGGGAGATCATGGGGTGTAATTTAGCATTGGAAAACCTCAAGAAAAACATCAATGATGTTTTTCAAAAAAATAAGAACATCATTGATGTTTTGGGGAGAGTTTAAAACCCCTCCAAATCACTTAGTTTTTTTGTGTGCTACAATGTTCCAAATGTTTTAGCGATTTTTCAAAAAGCCAAATTTGGAGGATGCACACAGTGTGTCAACATGTGCTATCCGCCATCACGGGAGATCAGTGGACGCGTTTTGGGAGTGCAACCCCTTCCTCAATAATAAAGTAGCTGTGAGGAAGGGGTTTCTCCCCCAAAACACGTCCCTTGATCCCCTGTGATGGCAGCTAGCACATGTTAAACTTCTTAAATTGGTGTGCATCTTCCAAATTTGGCTTTTCCTGGGGTGACTTCACCCCATCTGAACGCAATATCAAACACAGTTCCTAAATACTCATGTCTGATATTGCCTTCAAGTTCTACCTAATGTGAACTTTGTAAGTTCAAGATTACATCAAGATCACTGTCTCTGGACCCTCCCCCCCATCGCCTAGTTTAAAAACCCCTCTAACTTTTTGGCCATCTTCATTCCCAGCAGATCTGCACCCTCCTCATTTAGGTGCAGTCCGTCCCTTCTATAGTACCGGTTACCGACTGAGAAGTCGGCCCAGTCCTCCAGGAACCCAAACCCCTCCTTACTACACCAGCTCTTCAGCCACTTATTTACTTCCCTAATCTCCCTCTGCCTTTCTGGTGTGGCTCGATGTACCGGTAGTATTCCTGAGAACACTACCTTGGAGGTCCTTTTCCTCAATTTAGCACCTAAATCCCTAAAATCGTTCTTTAGGATACTCCATCTGCCTCTGACTTTGTCATTGGTGCCAACGTGCACCATGACAGCCGGGTCTTCCCCAGCCCCTCCCAGTAATCTGTCCACAAGATCCGTGATGTGCCGAACCCGAGCGCCCGGTAGACAACATACTGTTCGGCGCTTCAGGTCTTGGTTACAGATTGCCCTCTCTGTCCTTCTAAGAATTGAGTCCCCTACCACCAGAATCTGTCTTTCCTTTCCCTTTGCTGCCCCCCCCCACTCTCGCTGGAGGAGTTCTTCCCCTGGCAGCTAGGAGAGTCCCTCATCTCCAGCAGTGCTGGTCCCTGACTGGTTTCACCAATGTCACTCAATGGAGCGTACTTATTGGGATGCTCCAGTCCTGGATCGGCCTCTCTGGCACTTCCCCCTCTACCCCTCCTGACTGTCACCCATCTACTCTTTGCTAGTGCCTGCACCTCTTTGTCTCCACCCGCCTCTGTGCTGGCCCCTGCCGGAACCTGCCGTGTACGTTCCTGGCTCACTTTAGTATGGAGGGACTTCTCAGTGCTGACAGTTGCTTCCCCAGATTCAGAACCTGGGCTTCCAGGGAAACAATGTGCTTACATTTTGCACAGCAGTATTCGCCCTCGATCGGATGATCAAGGAACGCATACATGCGGCAAGATGTACAAAGAGTCGCCTCTCCACACCAGCCGGGCATCGTACCTATTGAATATAGTGAGTATTTGGGGATTTTACCCTGTCCAAATTACCTAACAGCTAGCTTCCTGGCACTAATACTCAAGGCAATACACAGGTACACAACAAGACAATACACAGGTACACAACAAGACAATACACAGGTACACAACAAGACAATACACAGGTACTAACGATCCACACACACTACTCAGACAACACTCAGATACTCACACTACACAGGTACTATGACCCCTGTTATAACCTCCTGTTTTAAACTCTGGTTTTTTAACTCCCACTTATTCCAGCTCCACTTACACCAAGTTCCACAGCTTCAGACTGAGCACGCTCAGACTGAGTCCTACAACCAGTTAAATAGGCACCTGTAAGCAATTAACCACACCCCTTAATTGACGGAACCAGAGAAAAAAAAAAAAAAAAAAAAGAAAAAAAAAGCTATTTAAAAAGTGACAGCAAAAGGCAAATTAAAACACTAAAAGGAAAAGCCCCAAAAATGCAACCCAGTAAACAAACAGCAAACAAACAGCAAACAAACAACAAACAAGCAAACAAACAGCAAAAACAAACAGCAAACAGCAAACAAACAGCAAACAAACAGCAAACAGCAAACAAACAGCAAACAAACAAACAGCAAGCAAACAGCAAACAAACAGCAAACAAACAGCAAACAGCAAACAAACAGCAAACAAGCAAACAGCAAACAAACAGCAAACAAACAGCAAACAAACAGCAAACAAACAGCAAGACTTGTACACTCTAACTCTGGTTTTTTAACTCCCACTTATTCCAGCTCCACTTACACCAAGTTCCACAGCTTCAGACTGAGCACGCTCAGACTGAGTCCTACAACCAGTTAAATAGGCACCTGTGAGAAATTAACCACACCCCTTAATTGATGGAACCAGAGAAAAAAAAAAAAAGCTATTTAAAAAGTGACAGCAAAAGGCAAATTAAAAAACTAAAAGGAAAAGCCCCAAAAATGCAACCCAGTAAACAAACAGCAAACAAACAGCAAACAAGCAAACAGCAAACAAACAGCAAACAAACAGCAAACAGCAAACAAACAGCAAACAAACAGCAAACAAGCAAACAGCAAACAAACAGCAAACAAACAGCAAACAGGAAACAAACAGCAAACAAACAGCAAACAACAAACAACAAGCAAACAGCAAACAAACAGCAAACAAACAGCAAACAAAGAGCAAACAGCAAACAAACAGCAAACAAACAGCAAACAAACAAGCAGCAAGCAAACAGCAAACAAACAGCAAACAAACAGCAAACAACATGCCTGTTGGTTTGAAACATGCCTGTTTTATCTTAAATGGACATTTATATTTTTGATAATGCCACCCCAAAAATTGTTATACAACAAACATGTTGGTTTGTTTTAAAAAACCTTTTCTAAATGCACATGTGATTGTGCAGGTATTAAAAAGATTGTTAATCAAGAATGTGTGGATTATTGTCTCAACGCTACAACACTTTTGTGGTGATGTAATTGCTGCTTTCTGTGACAATGGGGGTTATTTCCTAAGGGCAAATCCTCTTTGCACTACAAGTGCAGTTTCAATGCAGTTTCAAGTGCACTTGTAGTGCAAAGTGTCTTTGCCTTTAGTAAATAACACCCAACAGTGCTTTGTATAAGGTTACACAATCACGCCATTTTCTGGACTCACCACATTTCTGTCAGAGTCAGCTAAAACAAACACAAGCAGTAAATGTCACCAAAGATTTGCGTAATTTTTTTTTATTGGATCAAGGTTTCACAAATTGTCTGGCATATTGATGGCCCCCCTACCTGCAAAGAACTCAAGGTATCTTAACCGGACATCACGGGCACTTAGGGAGGGCAAGCCAGGATGGCCACTATCAAGCGCTGTCAGGGTTGTTTCATTTATAATTCCAGCCTCAGGCCCAACTGAGCCAGCATAGTTTGCAGAATGTTGCCGTAAAAAGTTATGTAGAACACAGCACGCCAGGATTATATGATTCAGTTTATACTCCGCCATATGGATGGGTGTAAGAAATAGGTGGAACTGGCTGGCCATGATTCCAAATGTGTTCTCCACCACTCTTCTGGCTCTGGCCAGCCGGTAATTAAAAACCCTCTGTTCCGGGGTGAGGGTCCTCATCGGGAATGGCCGCATAAGATGGTCCCCCAGCGCAAATGCTTCATCCGCAACGAAGACGAATGGGAGTCCTTCCACATTCTCTTCTGGAGGTGGCAAGTCCAAGCTGCCATTCTGGAGACGCCTGTAAAACTCCGTCTGGGTGATGACTCCACCATCGGACATCCGGCCATTCTTCCCCACGTCCACATACAGGAACTCGTAATTAGCCGACACCACCGCCAACATCACAATACTATTGAACCCCTTGTAATTATAATAGTACGACCCCGAGTTGGGTGGTGGGATAATGTGGATGTGTTTCCCATCAATTGCCCCTCCGCAGTTAGGAAAGTCCCACCGCTGGGCAAAGTGGGAGGCCACAGTCTGCCATTCCTGTGGCATTGAAGAAAACTGTGGACTCAAACAAGAAAAAAAAAAAATTCGTACCTTTGCACATAACATTGAAAGCAGATTAGACACAAACATTCTTGGCCAACATAAGTATAAAACATTTATTTTAAGGAGTATTTAAAGACAAAGATATCAGGTCCACTTATCAGATTCCTCACCCCCTCTGATGGCCCATTTAAAAATTTTAGGGGGGGGGTAGAAGTTTTGGACACGTAACCCTCTCCACTTCATTGAGAGCTGAATAATGTGTGTTACTTTGGCCAGCCCCTCCTTACTTACACTATTGGCAGCCCACTGGACAGGTAAGAAATGTCATAATTCAAAAATATGAATACACACTGTACAAATCGAAGCACATTTTTACATTCTGCAATTACCTATCAAGATAATAGGAGAACAAAACTTTAAACAGTACCATTTGAAAGTATTCAGGCAGGACCTTTCACTACATGCTTTGGTGAATTCATCCATAAATAGGAACACAAAAGAGGTAGGTATAGTGTGTATGAGTTTGGTAAAGTCAGCAGATAGAGTATTGGTATCGGTTGACTTAGCGGTTGGGGGGAGGGAGGGTTCCAAATGAGTTTTGGCCCCCCAAAAAAGCCTCTTGCACTCTGCCTGAATTTAAGGACAAAAATAACATTTGTACACATTTTAGGGGGTGTTCAGGCTAAAGCATTACAATGAAGCTGACAAAATACATTGTTAAGTGACTAGGCTAGGTGTGTATGGGCCCAGGATAGTATGCTGGGGAAGTTAGTGAAGGCAAATATGCATGAAGGACAAAAAAGGAGAATTAAAAAATTCAAGCATGCATGAGGATAAAGGGGACATTCAAAGCATATTACAATCATGGTAATTATGGAATGATGGAATTATGGAATGATGAAAGAAATACAATACATTAGCAAACATTAAATACATAAAATGTGATGTTAAAAGAGAAAACTTACCTTAATATAGTCCTTCTGCAGGACCTGTATGATGGCAGAACAGGTCTCTGGAATAATGATCCCTACAGCCTGGGGGGAGATGCCTGTTGAGAACTTGATATCCTGCAGACTTCCCCCCATCGCCAAGTACCGCAAGGTGGCGACGAACCTTTGTTCCGGAGTGATGGCTTGCCGCATGCAGATGTCCTGTTTCGTAATATAAGGGGACAGCAAAGCCAACAAACGGTGAAAAACGGGGTCCATCATCCGGAGATAATTCATTAAATCATCAGGATTATTCTCCTGGATCTCCCGCAACAAAAGCATGTGAGAGAATTGGTCACGCTGGAGCAACCAATTCTTCATCCATGAACTCCTCCTTGCCCTGTTCATGGACTGGTCTTGGATCAATGTAAGAACCCCAACACCAAGCCCCCGCACAGCACGAACTCTAAGAGGAGTACATAACCGCAACATGATTTCAAAACAGTCGGCAGGTCAGAACGAACTCACAGAACGTGCTGAAAATCAGAAAGAACCTGAGAACAAGCTGAAAATCAGAAACGAGCAGACAAGAATGCACTGGTAATCAAATACGTACTAGAAATAGTACACTCTGAAAACCAGATGCGAACTGACTACACGCACTGAAAAACACATACGAACCCACAAGCACAAACTGAAGAGTAGTAACGATTGGAAAAGCACAAATCATCTCTCACCAAACTTCTACTAACTGTCAGGTACACACCAATGCCGAGTTGCTGAGAGAGGCTCCCCTTGCAGCTGGGTGCACGATACCCCTGGAAGTGGCACAGCGGGTATTGGGCACGAAGAAGCACGGGTCACCAGCAGGTAGAGTAGGTAGCAGGAAGGTACCCAGGTAGAGGAAGGATCCGTGCAGGGGGAATTTGACACTGGACTGGAACTGGCTAGGTTGAAGCTCAAGCAGCGGAGTCTGGAGATGAAGACTGAAGCCGGTTCAGAGAGAAGGCCGAGGGTCAAACACAGAGGCAAAGTCCAGAAACAGGCCGGGGGGTCAAGCACGGGGAAGTCAGGCAGTAGTAAGCAGGCTGATAATCAAACACTGGGATCAAGGCAGAGGCAGAGTCTAGGAGGAGGCTGAGGGTCAAACACAGGAATCAAGCAGGTAGAGAAGTCCACAAGCCAAGGGTCAGGTGCTGGAGAGGTTCAGGCGAGGACTAGGTCAATCCGGGTCACAACAGGCAGGCACAGGTACACAGGTTCAGGTTCAGGAACAGGTTACAGGAAGCTGAGAAGACAAACCAGCAATGACACAATACACAGAACTGTCTTTTATAGGCCTTCCTGTGAGACTTCCGCTGTGCACACAACGGCGCGCACATGCCCACACGATTGCGGCGCATCGCGCACCCGTGCAGTATTGTGTACTTGAACGCGTGAACCCGCCGAATCGCGCACCAGTGAGCGCCGTAGCGCAACTCTTCTGCGCAGACGCACAGGAAAGCACCGATGCTGGCAGATCAGATTTCTATTATTCCTCTGACACTAACATGAGATTAGCAGAAGGAGCCCAAAGGGTGCCGCACTGGCTATTGAACTTCCTTTTTCTAGTCCCGTCGTACATGTTTACATCAGCGCGTTCTAGCCGATCGGAATTTCCGAAAACATTTGTGCGACCGTGTGTATGCAAGACAAGTTTCAGCCAACATCTGTCGGAAATAAATCCACGGTTTGGTTGTCAGAAATTTCGATCGTCTGTACAATTTGTGAACAATATTTGAGAGAAATAGGTCTTTTGTGTACATAGAAAAAGTTTTACATCTTTGCGTTCAGCTCATGATAAATAGGGGCAAACACCTAAGTATTGCGTTTATAATTTTTCTCAGTGTAGAAGGATCACGCTACCATTGTCTGATTAGCAATTTCTAATCTGTTTTTATGTTTACAGAGATTTCCACTACTAGCTTTTCTTTCTGAAAATGTTAGCACCATGGCTCTGTTGTTCCAATATTAATATTCATTAGCCCGGAGGAGGTATGCAGATAAGAATTTTTAACTTTTCTGATGTGCATACAGTCACTGGCTTAGAAAGCATTCAGACCCAAGGGTCAGCATTACAGCCAGGTAAAGAGCATTTTTAGAAAGTTAGCAATGATATCTTCTCCCGCATATCTATCATGAAATAATTCATTTAACACCCTGAGCACAATTATAAAGTGCTGTTAGATGAGCTCCAGAACATGGACACAGATGTTGCTTTGTTGGATGTAGGTGACATCAGGGCTGCTGATGGGGGGACCACTGGTCCTTTTGTAGGGGGTCTGAGCACACAGGGGGGCCCACATAGGGAGTGGGATTAGTGATGGACGACAATTGCAGAACTCTTCCTCCAGCAGCTGAAAGCTGGTCTCTCCCCCTCTCCCTGCTGCCAGCCTTTATCTGCTGAGTAAGAGACAATCATCCCACACTAATCCCGCTGCCTGTGCGGGCCCCCCTCCCAGCGCTGGCTCTAATGTTAGCTCTGTTCCTGAGTTTGTTATCTCTGTAACTTTGGGACTCTCCCTCTGTCTCTCTGATCCCGGAGCTCCAACTTCCCAGCCAGTATATTTTTTCATCTCATCTTCATTTTATTATTAACTGAGTTTTGTCTTTTAGATTTAGCAGGAATTATGTTAGTTATGTTGTATTTGTGTCTGCTAATAATGATTTTATTGTATTTTTAGCAAAATGTAGCATTAAAATTTTCTTGGGGGGGGTCTGTCAGGTTGTCTGCATGGGGCCCCGCGATTTCTATCAGCAGCCCTGGGTGATGTATATCGGTGTAAGTAAATTAGGGCTTTAGGCTCAAGGCAGGGAATTGAGTGAATGAAGAAGTAAGGGATCAAGGACAACTGGATTTTCATGGGAATCAGTGGTGAATCACTAGCCAATGATTGTTAGCTTGGCCATATTATAAATATAGTGAATGTTACTGAGATCTGAACTTCCCATTGCCGATAGAGAAATCGAGGCGTTGGACAAATAGTAGACCTGACCTAGCAAACTTGGCATTATAACTACGCCCTGCAGTTTAGTTTTGTAGTATTGGTTTTTGTAGTATTGTTTTTTGTTTTTTTTGTAGTATTAGTTCACAAGACCAAGGCTGCTTAACTGCAGTTCTCAAGGCCAATGGTTTCCACAATACCAGGCAGGGCATCAGTTGCAGCAATTGCTGCCACTGTAAGGGGACACTAATATCTCACTTGTGAGTCTGTTACTGGGGTTCAAAAACATCCACCTTTTGTAGAATACAGTTACAATGTTATGCTATTAAGGGAATTTACATGAATTAGCAGTGCATTTCATTTCAGAAACCCAAATCGGTGTCTAGGTACAGAAACTCCTTCTAACTTTATGATTATTGAATCTGACATTTCTTTACTGCAGTTTACTTTCTGACTTTTATAGAACTGCAACTTTTTAAAGCTTTCACCGCTTTTTTATTTCTGCTCAAATTTCTGTTTTAAATAAGCCACAGCAATAAATTTCGCACCCAATAACACTGTCTGTTGAAAAATGAATCACTTGTGTTGTAAATGGAAAGGCCAGGAACACAACATACTAAGGACCTTATTTTGCCAGTGTAATTCCTTTACCACATACAGCAAAGTCTTCCAAACTTCTAGAAATTAACACATTTCCATCTGAAACATCATAGATGGAATTTGAAGCGGAACTATATTTATAATAATCCTCAGCTATTCCAACAATTCTGCTCAACTAAACTACAATGAAAAAATAAGGCTGTTAAAATACTTATTTTATCTTTATTAAATGGGATGTCAGTGGCCATATGGTCTACTCACAGGATTTGTAATATAGACTTCAGGCAAAGCTGCCCAATCAGGCTATACCTTAACAGCAACCATCCCCTGCAGTAGAATTCCTGTAATCAATGCATAGGGTTTAGGTACATAGTATTTAGGCCAAAATAAGTCAACTTAGGGTCAGATTTCCATCACTGAAGCCTTTAAACACAGCCCTATTGGTGTTCAAAACCATAACGCTCTGCTAGCATCATCTTATTTATAGTGAATAAGATCTCTTTTTCTAGTCCAATCCTGGTTTGGAAAATTGTGAGCATAATATCACAACTGTGGTAAGAACGAATATATAAACTGTAGTAAACTCTGTTACACCACTTGTACCTACAGTAGGGATGAGCTTCGAGTTCGAGTCGAACTCATGTTCTACTCGAACATTGGCTGTTCGCAAGTTCGCCGAACAGCGAACAATTTGGGGTGTTCGCGGCAAATTCGAATGCCGCGGAACACCCTTTAAAAGTCTATGGGAGAAATCAAAAGTGCTAATTTTAAAGGCTTATATGCAAGTTATTGTCATAAAAAGTGTTTGGGGACCCGGGTCCTGCCCCAGGGGACATGGATCAATGCAAAAAAAAGTTTTAAAAACGGACGTTTTTTCAGGAACAGTGATTTTATTAATGCTTAAAGTCAAACAATAAAAGTGTAATATCCCTTTAAATTTCGTACCTGGGGGGTGTCTATAGTATGCCTGTAAAGGGGCGCATGTTTCCTGTGTTTAGAACAGTCTGACAGCAAAATGACATTTGGAAGGAAAAAACTCATTTAAAACTACCCGCGGCTATTGCATTGCGGACAATACACATAGAAGTTCATTGATAAAAACGGCATGGGAATTCCCCACAGGGCAACCCCGAACCAAAAAAAAAAAAAAAAAAAAACGATGTGGGGGTCCCCCTAAATTCCATACAAGGCCCTTCAGGTCTGGTATGGATATTAAGGGGAACCCCAGCCAAAATTTTAAAAAAAAATTGACGTGGGGTTCCCCCTAAATTCCATACCAGACCCTTCAGGTCTAGTATGGATTTTAAGGGGAACCCCGCGCCAAAAAAAAAAAAAAAACGGCGTGGGGTCCCCCTAAAAATCCATACCAGACCCTTATCCGAGCACGCAACCTGGCAGGCCGCAGGAAAAGAGGGGGGGACGAGAGTGCGCCCCCCCCCCTCCTGAACCGTACCAGGCCACATGCCCTCAACATTGGGAGGGTGCTTTGGGGTAGCCCCCCAAAACACCTTGTCCCCATGTTGATGAAGAAAAGGGCCTCATCCCCACAACCCTGGCCGGTGGTTGTGGGGGTCTGCGGGCGGGGGGCTTATCGGAATCTGGAAGCCCCCTTTAACAAGGGGACCCCCAGATCCCGGCCCCCCCTGTGTGAAATGGTAAGGGGGTACTTACCCCTACCATTTCACTAAAAAACTGTCAAAAATGTTAAAAATGACAAGAGACAGTTTTTGACAATTCCTTTATTTAAATGCTTCTTCTTTCTTCCTTCATCTTCTTCTTCTTCTGGTTCTTCTGGCTCTTCTGGTTCTTCCTCCGGCGTTCTCGTCCAGCATCTTCTCCGCGGCGTCTTCTATCTTCTTCTCCTCGGGCCGCTCCGCACCCATGGCATGGGGGGGAGGCTCCCGCTCTTCTCTTCATCTTCTTCTCTTCTTCATCTTCTTCTTCATCTTCTTCTTCTTCTTCTCTTCTTCCTTCTTCCTTCTTCCTTCTTCTCTTCTTCATGTCTTCTCCGGGCCGCTCCGCAGCCATGCTGTGGCATGGAGGGAGGCTCCCGCTGTGTGACGGCGTCTCTTCGTCTGACGGTTCTTAAATAACGGGGGGCGGGGCCATCCGGTGACCCCGCCCCCCTCTGACGCACGGTGACTTGAGGGACTTCCCTGTGACGTCACGGGGAATGCCACAGACCTGAAGGGTCTGGTATGGAATTTAGGGGGAACCCCACGTAAATTTTTTTTTTTTAAATTTTGGCTGGGGTTCCCCTTAATATCCATACCAGACCTGAAGGGCCTTGTATGGAATTTAGGGGGACTCCCACATCATTTTTTTTTTTTAATTTTGGTTCGGGGTTGCCCTGTGGGGAATTCCCATGCCGTTTTTATCAATGAACTTCTATGTGTATTGTCGGCAATGCAATAGCCGCGGTAGTTTTAAATGTGTTTTTTCCTTCAAAATGTCACTTTGCTGTCAGACTGTTCTAAACACGGGAAACATGCGCCCCTTTACAGGCATACTATAGACACCCCCCAGGTATGAAATTTAAAGGGATATTACACTTTTATTGTTTGACTTTAAGCATTATTAAAATCACTGCTCCTGAAAAAACTGCCGTTTTTAAAACTTTTTTTTGCATTGATTCATGTCCCCTGGGGGAGGACCCGGGTCCCCAAACACTTTTATTGACAATAACTTGCATATTAGCCTTTAAAATTAGCACTTTTGATTATTCATGTTCGTGTCCCATAGACTTTAACGGCGTTCGCGTGTTCGAACGAATTTTTTTCCTGTTCGCATGTTCTGGTGCGAACCGAACAGGGGGGTGTTCGGCTCATCCCTAACCTACAGGTAAGCCTATAATAAGGCTTACTTGTAGGTACTGTGAATATCTACTAAACTTGCACAGTTTAGGATATATTCAGAGTGCATGCAGCTGGTAACATCACCGGCGCATGCACTTTGAAGGTCCGGCTTACAGTGCCGTAAACGATGGCTCCTGCGCACATGCGCGGCAGTGACGTCAGCGCGCCCCTGGTCACTCAAGTAGCTGGAGGCCGCATACCCAGAAGGAGGACCGGGGGGTGATGTCAGCCTTCGGGTTTCAGGATGTCAGGTTTACTACCGCTTTAAGTGTGATGCCATTTTTCTACCTGTGAGTGATATTCTATACAGGGAAAAACTGACACATTGGGGGAGTTTTACTAAAACTGGTGCAGTCAGAATCTGGTGCAGCTATGCGTGGTAGCCAATCAGGCTTGTTCAATTAATCTTTGACAATACATTCTGGGAGCTGATTGGTTTCTATGCAGAGCTGCACCAGATTTTGCACTCCAGTTTTAGTAAAGAACCTCCATTGAATCTGCCCTCTGTAGGCACAAGTTTGCTATCCCTAATGATAAATCAGGCTCTTGGCTCATTGTACATCTGGTAAGTTATGTGCTAGATACCTTATTCAGTTATATAGTTCATCTGGTAGCATCATGTATAATTTATATGCTTTTGTAGCAGATGACAAAATGATCAGTGGTTTGTCCTTATTTTCACTGTATAATGTTTAGGTAATGTAAAGGAAATTCACATGAGACTTTTTATTTATACCACTTCTATGTTTCCTGTGACCGATGTCTGAACTATAGAATTTTTTTTAGATGTCCACCTACCTGCATTGCTGCAATACTGCATTATTTAATTCGCTGGTAGGTAGATGTCATCAGCACAATGGGGTGGATTTACTAAAACTGGAGAGTGCAAAATCTGGTACAGCTCTGCATAGAAACCAATCACCTGCCAGGTTTTATTGCTGAAGTTAGAACCTGATTGGCTACCGTGCACAGCTGTACCAGATTTTGCACTCTTCAGTTTTAGTAAATCAACCTCACTGTTCTTTATTAAAGGAACTTTATGAAAGATGTCAAGGCAAAGGAAAAGTGACTATTACCTTGATGAAGGGAAGCCTACACAGCCCCTAAATGTTATTTTTATTATTATTATTATTATTATTATTATTATTATTATTATATAGGATTTATATAGCGCCAAGAGTTTATGTAGCACTTTACAACTTGAGGGTAGACATTGCAAATACAATACACTTTAATACAGTAGGAATCAGAGGGCCCTAGAGCTTACAATCTAAGCAAGAAGGTCAAGAGATACAAGAGGTAATAACTGTGGGTGATGTGCTGATTAAGAAGATAAATGTACAGTTGTTAGGTGGGGGCCAGATAGGCTTCTCTGAAGACATGAGTTTTCAGGGATTGTCTGAAAGTGGATAAAGTAGGAGAAAAATGGACGGATTGGGGTAGAGCATTCGAGAGGAAGGGAGAGGCTCTGGAGAAGTCCTGAAGGCGAGCATGGGATGAGGTGACAAGTGAGTTTGAAAGCAGGAGGTCTTGGGAGGAGCGAAGAGAACGATTAGGTTGGTATTTTGAGACTAGGTTAGAGATGTAGCTGGGGGCCAGGTTGTGGATGGCTTTGTAAGTTATAGTTAGTATCTTGAATTTAATTCGGTGACTGAGTGGCAGCCAATGGAGGGATTGGCAGAGGGGTATAGCAGACACTGAGCGGTTTGTGAGGTGGATGAGCCTGGCAGCAGCGTTCATGATGGACTGAAGTGGGGATAGCCTATTTAGAGGTAAGCCAATGAGGAGGGAGTTGCAGTAGTCGAGGCAGGAGAAGACCAGGGAGTGGATTAGAAAGCTTTGTTTTGACATTGGTTAGGAAGGTGGTGTATCTTGGAGATATTGCGGAGATTGATGCGGCAAATTTTGGATAGCGATAGAATGTGGGGTCGAAAGGTTAGTTCAGAGTCCAGGATTACACCTAGGACCTTGGCATCAGCGTAGAGATGATATTTAAAGCCGTGGGAGGTGATCAACTGACCCAGGGAGGTGGAGTAGATTTAGGAAAGGAGAGGTCCAAGAACAGAACCTTGGGGGACCCCAACGGAGAAAGGAAGAGGAGAGGAGGAAGTAGAGTTGTAAGTGACACTGAAGGAGTGGTGGGATAGGTCGGATGAGAACCAGCGAAGAGTACAGTCACAGAGACCAAAGGAGTGGAGTTTATTGAGGAGGAGGGGTGGTCCACTGTGTCAAAGGCAGCAGAGAGATCCAGGAGAAGTAAGACAGAATAGTGTCCACTGGTTTTAGCCGTTAGTAGGTCTTTTGAGAGTTTAAGGAGAGCAGTTTCCGTGGAGTGTTGAGGGCGAAATCCGGACTGAAGGGGATCAAGAAGTTTATTCATAGTCAGATAGTCGCTTAGTCGGTTGTAGACCAGTCTTTCAAGAAGTTTGGAGGAGAAGGCGAGTAAGGAGATGTAGGACGTAGGTTGTTAAGACTGGTGGGGTCCCGTGAGGGCTTTTTAAGTATGGGGGTGACTAGCGCATGTTTTAGAGAGTTTGGGAAGATGCCACAAAAGAGGGAGAGGTTAAAAATGTGAGTTAGAGAGCGTAGAATCGAGTCAGAGGGTGAGCGTAGCATTTGCGAGGTAGCAGGATCCTGGGGGCAGGTGGTTAGATGAGCGATAGATAAAAGTTTAGCAACCTCAGTAATAGTAGCAGGGTTGAATGAGACAAATAATGATTGTATCTGTGGACATGGGGTGTTGCATGGAGGAGGTTTTTGCGCATTGGCGATCTCCTCATGAATTGTGAGTGAGTTGGTGAGTGGAGGCAGTGGAGGACAGAGTAGAGTGTTGAAGGTAGAGAAGAGTTGACGTGGACTGGATGAGAAGGTGTTAATGAGTGTGATAAAGTAGGTCTGTTTGGCAGTGGGAAGGCAGGAATAGTATTTTAGGAGGGCAGATTTATATTGTGTGAAGTCTTCCTGGATCTTAGTCTTATGCCACAGGCGCTCAAGAGCGCAGCTATGTTTTCTGAGACTTCTGGTGTCATCTGATTGCCAGGGTTGTAGCAGTCGGGGCCTAATTCTGCGTGTAGTGAGGGAGGCAAGCTTGTCTAAGGAGGAAGACAGTGACCTGTTGTAGATGAAAGTGGCTAGGTTGGGGCAGGACAGAGGTGAGATTTTGTCATAGAAGTGATCAGTAGCAGAGTAGAGAAGAGAAGGGTTGAGGTGGCGAAGGTTTCTACGTGTAACTGTTAGGCGGTTGGAGGGAGAGGAGGTGGAAGACAGGGAGAGAGCAAAACTAATAAGGTGGTAATCAGAGAGTGGGAGAGGTTGTGTGGAAAGGTTGCACTGAGTGTACAGATAGGAGAAGACAAGGTCATTTTTAGGTATTTTTATAGTGGCGTCTTTGGAAAAAGGTCTTTGAATGGAGAATCTAGGTGTGCTTGCAACTTTTTGTCTTTTTGTTCAGCAGCAACCCTACTTTCAAGGTCTGAAAAGTATATAATATATAGCTAAAACACATCCTATACTGCCACTAGAAGCTGACAATAAAAGATAAAAGAATATATTCTCCCACAAGTCCTGCTAGTGAACATGTGGAACCCAAATAGTATCTTTCCCTCATGAGACAATAGAAGAGAACAGAGTTACCCAAAGCTACAAATCAAAACTCAAAGTAACAGTTCTTAAAAGACCTGTACCTGCACAAAGGAAACAATAGTGCTAAAAGGAATTTGTGTGTACTCCTTTGAGAGCAGCTCGTTATAAGGCTAAGTAGCCTAAATATGGTATGACTAGTTGGTACCAACTAGTCATATCACAAATCAAAACTCAACTTTAATTTTTTAGCTAAATCCAGGCTATTATGAATTGTAAAATATTTAATTGATACCTTTTAAAATGTAGTAATATGGGCATACTAAAATTACCGTAAAATTTGCATATTTAAAAAAAAATAATTTAGTTAGGGTAGGATGTCCAAAGAAGGTATTTCTTCAGTTCAGCCAGCAAACCAAAATGTGATTTTAAGAATCTGTGATGGGGAAAGGAATTGGGGGGGAGGTGGAGAAGGGTGGATTTATCAAGATCAACTGGAAAATAATCGTGACAAATTCATGTGCCAGAAGAAGTGAACGAATATCGATTGAGTTAGAAAAAAACAGTATTTTATACATGGAGCCTGGTGGCCCTGCCCATGGCATCAGTTACTGATTATTAGTAGGGATGTTATGATATTTACTATGTGTAATTAAAC
The DNA here is from genome assembly GCA_037952925.1 of Lithobates clamitans. Lineage (NCBI taxonomy): Eukaryota > Metazoa > Chordata > Amphibia > Anura > Ranidae > Lithobates > Lithobates clamitans. The sequence goes on from JBBGZY010000761.1 coordinate 3,414,680, forward strand.
TAATGTGTGATGAGGACTTTGACTCCATTAATAAAATACATTTGGTAAACATAAAATAAAGCAGTATGTACACTGTGAAAATTGTTGGTTTGTAAATTAAATAATAGCTGCAATCTTTTTTAGAATTAACAATCAATATACCATATTGGGGGGAAACAGTTATATTTGTTATTCTAAAATAGCAAAGACTAAAAAAAAAACTGTAGTTAATATAAAAAAAATCTATGCCTCTCCTAAGTGACAATGTTTTTCATGTTTTTTTTATCAAAATGATATACTTCTTTTGTTGATAAATGTCTTTTAATAAATTTTACAATAGGCAGTTAAAGTATAAACAACTGCAATCAAATCAAAAAATGCATTATTGTACAAACCTTGATAAACTGTGTAAAGCAGGGGTCTCAAGCTGGCGGCCCTCTGGCTGTTGCAAAACTACAAGTCTCATCATGCCTCTGCCTGTGGGAATAATGCTTGTAACTGTCAGCCTCGCAATGCCTCATGGGACTTGTAGTTTCGCAACAGCTAGAGGGTCACCGGTTTGAGGACCCCTGGTGTAAAGTGATCAGAATGGAAATTCCAGTAGAAAAGTAGTCAAAATTAAAATGTACTCCGTTACTGTATCTTATATACAGTATACTGTAAGCAGAGGATTAAATTGCATCTAAACCCAAAAACAAAAATGCAATATTTTTCAACTTACCAGTCATAGATGTGGTAGCTCCAATAGTTTTCTATTTTTCATTTTGATATTACCTGTTAATCCTACCCTTTACATACTTCCTGTTCTATGGTGACAATGCTTCCTTGACATACTCTATGTATGGAGAAGCAGTCTTACCCCCCCCCCCTCAAATCAGGAAGCATGGTAGGACTACAAAACAACCCCCTCTCTTCTTCTACATAACATAGAAGGAGGTGTTCTGAAGTCCCTTGAAGATATCTGGGAACAATGCAACTGATAAGCACAGACAGATTGCAAATTACGTTACTAACTGATGGCATTTCTGGCAGAATCAACACCTATCTAGCATATACAAAAATAACCTCTTTCAATGGTATATTTAACAGATGAAAAGGAGTCAAATAAGAGAAGATCATTGTTAGGGTTCATATGCCCTTTAACTTATATCACTACAGTTTTTTTTTCTAAATCTGTAGAGGGACATATTTATCAATCTTCAGACAGAAAACAAGCAACTCACAGGACTTCCCCAAAATTTTGCTTTATTTGAAGATTTTTTTGGGGGTAATGAATCAGAAAATTAAGTTAAACCTTCTTTCTGCCAGAGCCATTTTTGCATTTTTTTAGGGCTGGGAAAATTAAAGATTAATTGCTCGATTAATCGTTAGTTTTTTTGATTGATCAAAATTCTTTTGATCGGTACTCTCCGCTGGCTTCCGGGTCTTCAGGGAGATCCGGTGATGTCACGGACATCGACGTCACCGGACTCCTCCCCCCTTCCCCAAGTGCCTCCGTCTGCTAACGAAGGGAAGGGGGGAGGAGTCTGGTGTCCGTGAAATCATAAATTGAGGAAGACAGATCCTAAGGATTTGATTTATTTCACTGGTCAAAGTATTCAGATAAACATCTATGTAAATCCTGGACTTGGCTATGAAAATTAACATATCTGAGGGCTTTCCTGGCTGTAAGTCAGTTTGACGATGAACTGACATTGATTGGTTATCCAGCAATCAAGGAACATTTATGATGAGGGCACTTTTTTTCCAAAGAGCTGACACTTTGCTGTCTCAGCAGGTGATGGATGTCTCTGGCTCTCCATCGGTCCCCCTAATGCACAACGGTGCTATTTAAATAGACTGTAGGGTGACGCCATAGCCCCGCCCCGCTGAAGAAGTTCTGAGGAAGTTCTGATTGAATGTAACGCGTACGGGGGAGGAGCTACGCATGACATCAGCTAAAAGTATTTGGATCTGTATGTGCATTATAATTAATTGAAATTAGTCGATTAATCGATTAAAAAAATCGATTAATTGAACACGAAAATTTTAATCAGTAACAGCCCTACATTTTTTGCAACAGGAACATATAATTACAAATCTGACAGGGGTTTAAAGAGATTCTAAAGGCAGAAGGCTTTTTTATCTTAAGGCATGATGCATTAAGATAAAAAAACTTCTGTGTGCAGCAGCCCCCCTAATACTTACCTGAGTCCCCTCTCGATCCAGCAATGTTGCAAGAGAGACTCGGCTGGCCGGGACTCTCCCTCCTAAAAGGACTGAGACACACAGCAGGCAGTCAGTGAGCCAATGAGGAGAGAGAGAGGGGGCGGGGCCGACCTGTGACTCCGTGTCTGAGTGGACACACAGAGCAGCGGCTCGGGTGCTCTCATAGCAACCTGCTTGCTGTGGGGGGGCTCAGCAGGAGGGAGGGACCAGGAGTGCCGACGAGAGACCCCAGAAGAGGAGGATCTGGGCTTCTCTGTGCAAAAAAAAAAAAAAAAAACTAATAAAAAATGGGGTTTGTATTTCTGCATGTGTTGTCACTTCCTGTCTGGTAAAATGTCTGCAGGACAAGTAAGAGAAATTCTTTCTAACAGAGCCCCCTATTACAGTAAAAACATGACAGGGGTTCTCACTATTCCCCATTCTATTCGTAAGCAAAACGAAGAAAACATGTTTTGGCTTCACATACACTTTCTGTCGAATAGAGATGTTTTTTTTTTTTTTTTTATTGAAGTCAAGCCAAGTGGAATGAAAAAAAGGAACCACCATAATAAAAAAAGCCACCAATTTTGCTGAACATTTCAGAGAAATAACTTCTCTTTTTCTTTTCTTTGCTGTTTTCCTCCTGGTTTAACTTCACTGGTAAACTTACCAGTTTAATATAAGCCAATTTCATAAGCCCCATGTCACCTTATTGTACAGTTGGTAGCTGGCATTTCAACTGATGGCTGCCTATTTTCAAAGAGTGCTTACTACTTTATTAGCTGTTTGCAAATGTCCACACTGTTCAACATATAGTTAGTAATATGAAGTGCTGTCATTTTTTCCAGTTATTACCAATTCCAAACCCTCAGAACAGGGTGCTAACAATTCAGTAGGAATCACATTAACATTTCTTTTGGTGAAATAACTGAAAATGTATATTTACTGAATATACTGCATAGTTACATTTTTGTGGTAACAAAGTGGGTGCAGAGCATGGAGGTTAAACCTCTAATGGTTTGTTTTAAAGTGGAACTGTGGGCAAAATCAAAAATGACACACACACATCATATTACCAAAAGTATTGTGACGCCTGCCTTTACAAGCACATGAACTTTAATGGCATCCCAGTCTTAATCCGTAGAGTTCAATATTGAGTTGGTCCACCCTTTGCAGCTATAACAACTTCAACTCTTCTTGGATGGCTGTCCACAAGGTTTAGGAGTGTGTCTATGGGAATGTTTGACCATTCTTCCAGAAATGCAATTGTGAGGTCAGGCACTGATGTGGAAGAAAAAGCCTGGCTCCCAGTTCCTGCTCTAATTCATCCCAAAGGTGTTCTATCGGGTTGAGGTCAGGATTCTGTGCAGACCAGTCAAGTTCTTCCACCCCAAACTCGCTCATCCATGTCTTTATGGACCTTGCTTTGTGCGCAGTCATGTGGACGAGAAAGCCTGGCTCGCAGTCTCCACTCAAATTTATCCCAAAGGTGTTTTATCGGGTTGACTCTGTGCAGGCCAGTCAAGTTCCTCCACCCCAAACTCGCTTATCTCCCCTCCACCAAATGATTTGGAGCAGTGCACAAAGAAAGGTCCATTCCCTGCTTGTACCAGGTGGAGATTATGAGATTACTGCTCCTCCTGTCCATCTCATCCAATTAAAAGAACCCCTTGCATTTACTAAGGCAATCTCTTCACATTGCTCAAGATCTTGGGTTAACCGTTAGTGAGAGGAAAAAATGCTTGGTGTCAGTGGGAGCAAAAAATACCTGGTGTCAGTGGGAGGAAAAAATCCTTGGTCTCAGTGGGAGGAAAAATGTCCCTGGTGTCAGTCGGAGAAAAAAATCCCTGGCATCAGTGGAAAAAAACATGTCCAGTATCAGTAGTCAATGGGAAGAAAAATGTTTAATATCAACAAGAGGAAAAAATTCCTGGTGTCAGTGGTTAGTGGAAGGCAAAAAAAATGCTCAGGGTGGGAGTCAGTGCAAGATAAAAAATATCCTGGCATCGGTGTCTGTCGGAGGAAGAATGCCTTGATGGTTGGTGGGAGGAATAAATTACATTAACCACTTAAGGGATAAGCCTCGTTTTGGAATTTAGGTGTTTACATGTTTAAAACATATTTTTTTTTGCTAGAAAATTACTTAGAACCCCCAAACATTATATATTGTTTTTTTTCTAACACCCTACATAATAAAATAGCGGTCATTGCAATACTTTTTTTCACACCGTATTTGCGCAGCGGTCTTACAAGTACACTTTTTTTGGAAAAAATTCACTTTTTTGAATAAAAAAATAAGACAACAGCAAAGTTAGCCCAATTTTTTTGTATATTGTGAAAGATAATGTTACGCCGAATAAATTGATACCCAACATGTCACGCTTCAAAATTGCGCCTGCTCGTGGAATGGCGTCAAACTTTTACCCTCAAAAATCTCCATAGGCGACGTTTAAAAAATTCTACAGGTTGCATGTTTTATGTTACAGAGGAGGTCTAGGGCTAGAATTATTGCTCTTACTCTACTGAACGCGGCGATACTTCACATGTGTGGTTTGACCACTGTTTTCATATGCGGGCGCTACTCACGTATGCGTTCGCTTCTGCGCGCAAGCTCGTCGGGACGGGGCAATTAAAAAAATTTTTTTTTATTTTTCTTATTTATTTTATATGATTTTATTTATTTTTACACTGTTTAAAAAAAAAATGTGTCACTTTTATTCCTATTACAAGGGATGTAAACATCCCTTGTAATAGAAAAAAGCATGACAAGTCCTCTTAAATATGAGATCTGGGGTCAAAAAGACCTCAGATCTCATATTTACACTAAAATGCAATAAAAAAAAAAAGTCATTTAAAAAAATTACATTGAAAAAATATGTCTTTAAGACGTATGGGCGGAGGTGACGTTTTGACGTCACTTCTGCCCTGCAGTGTCATGGAGACGAGTGGGCGTCATCTTCCCCTCACTCATCTCCATGCACAGCTAGGGGATAGACGCGATCGCCTCCGCTGCTGCCGACGGCTCCGGTAAGCGGCGGAGGGCACCGAATCGCTGTGGGAGGGGGGCCCCTCTCCCGCCACCGATAAAAGTGATCTCGCGGCGAATCCGCCGCAGAGACCACTTTTATCCTGTAGCCGACCGCCGCACGAAAATGGGGATGCCGGGGTTATGGCAGCTAGCCACTACCATAACAACGATATCCGCAGGAAAAGTTAGGTTGTACATTGGCGTGCGGCGGTCAGCAAGTGGTTTTTTAAGCCCCATTTACACTATTGTGTGCATCACTGTAATACACAGTAATGCACATTACATGCCTTGGTGCTATTCAGTGCTATTCATTCTGAATGGCACCCCAATGTGTCTTAAAAATGACATGCATTTCAGCAAACCACAATGCATTGTAACTCACTACTAAGTGTTGTAGTGTGCTCTGTTATAAAAAATAGTGCTTGCACAATTTTGATCGGCTTAGCAACACGCATGTGTCAACACAACCTTAGTAGCAGTTAATTGAGAAAAAAAAAAACATTGGTATTAGTGGGGTAAAAAAACGCATTAGTGTCAGTGAAGTAAAAAGAGCAAAAAACGTTGCCAGTCAGTGCGGTGGCGGGCGAGAGGGTGGAATGGTGGTCAGTGTGGGTGAGCACCTAATGTCAGGAAGGAGCCCACTCCACCAGACAGTTTGTGAAAATTGTTTGACAGTTGGGGGTTATGGAGGCAGAAAAACACTTTTGGGTGTGTTCTATCATTTAATTAAAATGTCTGCAGCAGAGTGAGGTTGATTTACTACAAATAGAGAGTGCAAAACCTGGTGCAAGTCTGCATAAAAACCAATCAGCTTCCAGGTTTTTTTTTCAAAGCTTATTTGAACAAGCTGAAGTTAGAAGCTGATTGGCTGCCATGCACAACTGCAGCAGATTTTGCACTCTCTAATTCTAGTAAATCCCCCCCCAGTGTACCTCGGCTGGAAGAAAATTCTGAAATGCATTTTGAGTTAAAACATAGAGTATGGCAAGCTCAAGGTAGAGGTAGAGCTATAGACAGGACATAAATAAACATGAACAGTGTGCCAGCTTATAGGCTGAAGAGTGGTCAAGATGCATTTTTTTTATTTAAAACCTTATATTTGTATTTCACTGCTGAAGCTACAAACATAAGGCAGAAATTAAGTGAGACTAGAAGTGAAGGAGATTTCTGGAAATGTCAAAATGTGAAGCAGTTTTATTTTGTTGCCAGGTTTTCAAAAGCCAATACACACATAAAGAAATAGGCACACTTAAATGGTGAGAGATGATTTACTTAACATAGTCCAGATAAACCTAAATGTATTGACAAAGTAAAATGATGTCAATAACATGTAAAAGAACTATTTGTAAACTTTACAACATATAAATAGACTTTCCCTTGCCAAAGATCTCTAGCACACGACTGTAAGGTACAGCGTATGGGTGTACAGTGTAAAATACATTTGTTGTTGTGGTGCCTGGGAGCCACAGCTGCAGCATATCTTTGCTCATAGGAATGCATTATAGAAAACACTGTGCGTACCTGCCGGTATCAGCATATACGCACGTGAATAAATAACATTTTTTTAAAGAGATGAAAGAATTTGATTAGCTCATAAATTCTCTGTTTCAGAATTTTTCATAAGCTGACCTCTGTGCCAGAATTATAATTCCTTGTACCCCTGTCAATTTGCTGGGATTAGTATGACACCAATAAGATGGGAAATCATAATTATACAAGGCACTACCGAGCCCAGAAGTGGAGAGGGTGACAGCCCAATCTGCATCAGTATATCTAGAACCAACAACTAAAAATTTGCTAAATTTTTCGTCTTGAACAGTGTTTCTCAATTCCAGTCTTCAAGGCGCCCCAACAGGTAATGTTTTCAGGCTTCCCATTATTTTGCACAGGTGATTTGATCAGTTTCACTGCCTTAGTAATTACCACAGCTGTTTTATCTGAGGGAAATCCTGAAAACATGACCTGTTGGGGCGCCTTGAGAACTGGAGTTGAGAAACACTGTTCTAGAACAATGAAATACAAAAAGGTGTCCAGCAGTGCCGAGACAAGGTCATCTAGAGCCAAGACCAAACAAGTCAAATTGTTCCCCCCCCCCCAAATGTATAAGCATTATGTGTCAGCAGAAATCACCCCACAAAAAAACTGAGCACTAATCTGGGCTGAAGTGATAAAAAAAAAACAAAAACAAAAACTGGAAGCTGATTGATTTCTATGCACAGCTTCACCAGATTTTGCACTTTCCAGTTTTAGTAAATCAACCGCAGTTTGTCTCTGTTCAGTCTGCCTGGGTACAATGATATCATGTCATCTTTCCTGGTGGCTGGCATTATTATTTGTTGCCAATAAAAATGGTTGGAAATATTAAAAGGACACATTAAGATTTTTTCATAAAATCCATCCAGCCCTTTTGATTCAGTAAACTCTGCCCACAACAGGATCATTTTTACCCCATCAGATGACTGACATTGGGGGGAAAATAGCCCAGCACTGTCTGCAGCCCAGCCAGGAAAAAATCAGAAGTACAGGTACACCCCATCAAAGTCAAAGGGACATAAGTGAGCAGATGTCCCCGCCCTAGATTTTTATTGGCTGAGCTGCTGACAGTGTGAGAGGCCACAGCCATTGGACTGTTGTAATCCCTTATTTTGATGGCCAGTAAAAGAAAGAACACTCCATCGATAATGGTCATTGGAGGAAAAAAGAAACATTCAAGCATCAGTAGTCTGTGGAGGGAAGAATGTCCCAGTGATCAGTTAGAGAGAAAAAGGGCCACAGCTTCAAAGAAAAATAGATTTACAATTTTGATAACTTTGTTTTTCATGGTTTTGGCAGCAAACGAGATTTAAGGCTTATACATAGTTGTTATTTAATAACTGCTTGGCGACCGCACACTGTTGCTTTACTGCTACAGTGTGGCCCGGCTGTGCAGAATCACGTTTAATTATGGGCGTGGCGACTCGGCTGTGCTGTTATTCATCACAGCTCAGCCAATCACCGGTTCCCGGCCTATGACTGACCACCAGCACCTGGTGATCGACTCCGTTCTTACTGGACACAGATCTGTGAATGTAAACAACACAGAGCTGTGTTCAGTGACAGGGGATCTTGTTGTTTGTTCATTCCCTGCTAAGCAAGTCTCAAGCTGTTGGGATAGGTCACAGGTCTACGCATTTCGTGGGATCCCCCACTTCATCAGAACCATGTGATGTTATATAAAACTTAGTTGGAAAGAAAAAAAATGCTATAAACTATAGAGAAACAAAAGAGAGATACATATTATACATCAATCAGCCACAAAGGATAATATAAATAAAAAACAGTCACTATACTCATTTGTAAGACAAGGGAGAATAGGATTTATATATACATACACAGAACAGAACCTGTTAAAATCCATGTATATTCCCATACCAGAGGTCTCAAAAATATATATATATAAAAGAACTATATATGTCTTACCTCAGTATAGAAAACAGAGGAATGTGAATACACCTGTGAGGGTGTACTCACTCAGGTTGAACTGGATGGACTGGTGTCTTTATTCAACCTTACTAACTATGTAACTATATAACTATGTAACTATGAACAAACATAAGGGATGTGTGTCTCAGAAAGACAATATCTTTCCTGCCATTTGTGAAAAAAATAACACTGACTGTGGGAACATGGAAGAAATCGGGAGGGCCTAGCTAGAAAAGAACTAAGTAGAACTAAACAGGAGGGGAGAACAGAGCGAGATACCAAATCAAATACATTGTAGTGGCTCTAAACCACCACTTAGAGAGCATACTACAGAACAGTAATAACCTGAAGCACTTCAATACAACACAGAAAACATCTCTAAAATGTCTCTAAACGTTATCTGTAATGTATTCCCCATTGCTTTGTGAATATCATTGTGGGAGAACATTGTTTCTGAATGTTGCATCATGCAAATGTATGCAAATCATTTACAGTTCATATTCTTACCTTTCTTGGCTGAGCATCTGCAAGTGTTGCCCAATTACTGATTTGTTAATACTGTATATCTGCAATCTGCAAATGTCTGTCTTTGACATTTGTTGCAAGAATTATGAACTAGATTGTGGCAGACTGAAAATACCAATCTGTTGCATAAATAAGAAGTGATATGGACTACTTTTTAAACAGGCTCAATTTTCTGAAAATGACTATCGAATTATTTTCTGAAAGCTATTTTTTAAGCAAATTGAGATTGCATGTTGACCAATCTGCACCACTTTCACATAATGCGACATTGTTGCAAATCGAATGTACCTGCCTGGCGAGGGGTCCTGCGTAGCTCCGAAACATTGCACTACACTGTTTTGTGATGTGATCTTTCTTTAATAAAAAAAAATGTTTGGACGTAATTGAAGATCCTTGGTGTGCTAGCAAATATCTACATTCTATTGTGTATGTTCCAGTATCCAGCTGATGGTCACTACAGCACCCGATACCTTAAGAGCTCATTCCAGGAATGTATGCAATGGGAGTATGGACTGAGTATTGTGGTAATTCTTCCACCATTTCATACAGTCTGACAAAATAAGGGCTCATTTAATTTTGCGGTTGAGCTGTGTTTTTTCCGCCCCCTCAGTAACTCCCCCTTTAGCTGTGACAAAGAGGAGAGGGGTTGTATGGTTGACCGATGGGCTGGGCCTACATCCCAAAAAGACAGTAGAGTGGAGAAGGAACTCCCCCTTACGGGTCTTTAATGGCACAAGTAGTAGTACACAAAGAGTATGTAAAAGGAGTATAGAAAATTTATTGAAATATAAACAGTTAAAATTTGAATCAATAGGTGGCTATAAACATCTGAATTACATAGATATGGCAAAAAACAGAAGAACAAAACTCTAGAGATTTCCAGGGACTACCGTGATAGGGTCACTATGGCAAGTCGCGCGGACCACATCTGACGCGTTTCAGAAAACTCCTTCTTCAGGGGTGGGTAGAGCAATTTTGTTTCTATCTTTTAAATACAGACAAAAAATGATAATAAATAACATGTACAGAAAGACATGTGTATATGCATGTATACAGAATATACAGCCATTAGTTATTCAAAAACATATCTGAGTACAGGAATATGGAAAAAATATAAAGGAACACTTACATGTTACCAAGATACATGCAAGTACATGTCACAGCCACAGAGTGATTTTGTAAAAACCAGACAGCCGTGTCCCAGCAAGGATCCGATTGGTGCAACCAGAGGCCTCCATATAGAAACAGCAGTGAGCAACCAGCGAGACCAGCATAGGGTAAAGCACAGCCACAAGGGGCACACAGGTACTTGGAAGGGCTTCTTATAACACTGAGGAAATAGTCCCGCTCTATTTAAACCTTAGAAAGGATGAGTGTATAGAGGAGTATATATAGCAAGATATACCAAAGAGTTTTTGTATATTTTATTTTGACATATATACAGCAAGTAGGTGTGTATATAAATGCATAGACAGGGACCATAGTATATAATATATACCGTCCATATGGATGCTGCTAAAAGAAAAAGGAAAGTGCTGCTGGAATTAATGTCTACGGCAGATGAAACACTTGATATTGAAAGTTGAAAGGTAGAATAAAGGATAGTGAGATAAAAGATATGTCTATGGAGGATGCAGGTAGCAAGAAATGAATAATAAGGGGACAGTAAACCCCTAGATAAAAACAAATGTTACTTGATCAGAAAGGCAATAGAACACTGCAAATTAGACCCCCAGGAGAGGAAGCACACAGCATAGCCAGACAAGTAGGAGATGGACGGAGTGTGGAGTGCTAAAGCACTAATTTTATAGTCCACAACAGGTGTGTGTGGCCAATCACTGCCAATCCCCCAATCACTGCCACACACACCTGCCCCCACCTGCAGCTAAAAATGATTAGAAGTAGAAGAAGCCGTCAGTGAAGCAAGTTGGTGCAGCGTACAGATGCCGCACACGAGCGGCATACGGGCCGATGTCATCTGTGGAGGCATCCTTCGTGACATGATAACGTCATGCAGGTGCGACGTGCACTTCAGGCTGGTCCCCGGGTGAGCGATGTGTGGCGCAGCCACAGGGGGGCGTGGCTGAGCCCCACGTATTTCACCCGCCGACGTGTGAAGGGGCCATGGGCAGAGAAAGAAGCATGGGCCGAAGCCGCAAGCTGCAATGCTTGCCAATGCCAAAGAAAGGGGGGCCATACAGTTGAAAGCATTTGACACAAGGTACAAAGCACCAAGTGGCCTGGACGTGCTGGGTGGAGAATTACTGGAGAATGGAGGCAATGGGCAAGCAATCAGGACGATCGTGCAGGACATGGCAAGGCTGGAGTCCACAAAGTTCTGTGGAAGAAGAGAACAAAATAAATATGAAAGAAAAAATGGGGTAAGTGGCGCTACCTTATTGTACCATATGGTGTAGACAAAGTAATTCCCCTTCCACCAGGAGGGAAAAACCTATACTTGTTAGGATTAGGTGTGTATAAATATAACCGTCAGTAATGAATATGAAAGTGTAATGTGACAAAAACCATGCTGAGTGAGAGGAAAAAAAGGGGGTACCTATGTACCCATAAAAGCTGATATGTCTATTAAGTCAAACAAAGAAAAATGTGTAGTATATATCCATATCTTGTGAACCAAAATGTGAACTAACATCATACATATAAATAGAAGGTACTACTACAGGTAAGACCTCCAGGATAACATACCAAAAAAATTATTATATATACATTATAGTGGGCAAGATTTCAATAATATGTCAAGAAGTCCCAGAGCAGGGGTATATAAAAAATATATAAAGATGAGAATATGGACCAAGTCCCATACAGATTGTACGTGAAAAAACAAAAATAATGAAATATATCAATAAAAATAATACTAATATAAAAATATATAAATATGAGGATAAAAATAAATAAAAATATAAAGTCCCAGAGGATAAGATGTATATCACAGGAGTGTAATTCCAAAATGACCAGTTATGATCCTTTCGGGTGACTTCAGTGCTCAGCAGATAAGGTGACTTAAGGTGCTCCCCCCGTTGTGTCCCCACTCACCAAATGTTGTCACCCCTACAGGGGTAATAGGCATAAGAGTGTGGTCATGGGTAGGCTTCCTCCTAGGCTCTCCCGAAGTTCCGTCTGTAGGTCTGTCAGGGTCCACCAGCTGTCTCCACAGGTGAGGGATCACTCCCAGCGTTCAGAACTGAGTCCCCTGGATCATCCTGAGTGCAGAGCGGAGTGAAGAGTATCTCTAATGTAACTGGAAAGTGCCAAGACAAAAGGTCTTAAATATTCATCAACATATCGACTGATGTTTTCCGTTAGACAGCCATTATCCAACATGATCGGTCTGCCTAAGGGGTTGCTTTGACTTTTATGAAATTTTGGAAGAGCATAAAAGGTGGGGTAACAGGGAATGTAGTTCGAATGAACTCCCAGATGTGTTTGGAGATTACATTGTTAAGATAAGCAAGGTCTACTACCTCGTAAAGACTGTCATTGCATTTTTTGATATAAGTGGCAGGGATGGGGCGATACCAATCGCGATTGCGAAGGATAATCATACACATTCTGATGTAATTTTCATTGTCCATTATTACAATATTACTACCTTTGTCACGCGGTTTTACTGTAATTTCCATTTGACTTGTGAGATTGGTGAGGGCTTGTCTTTCCTGTGGTGATAGGTTTTTCTCCTGAGATTAAATGTATTTGCATGGCCTAGTCAGAGGCCAGACTAAAACCCCATTGAATATCTGTGGAACGACTTGAAGACTGCAGTCCACAAATAGTCACCATCAAATTTAAGTGAACTTGAGCAGTTCTGCAAAGAAGAAAAGGCAAATATTGCAAAGTCTAGATGTGCAAAGATAGTAGAGACATACCCCAACAGACTAAAGGCTGTAATTAAAAGAGAAGTATGTTTTTGTTTTTTTCCCCATCATACATACCTAGGTAAGTGTTTTTTTCTGACATGTTGGTGTTATATATTTCACTTGGATGTTATAAGTTGCAGTAGTAAATACAGCTGGATAAAACAAAAACTGTGTCTGTCTTCATTTCAGACTGCAAAGTAAAGAAATGTGATTATTTTTTATACCCACTGTAGTCTTAATTTATTTTTTTGCAACCTTGCCCCTTTTAATCTAATTTAGGGTGATCTTGTTTGTTTTATTTTGTAGTCTCTCCCAAAGCCACGTGTGACAGGGTGACAATGCAGGAGCACAATTGGGAGACAGTTGTCAACCCAGGACAGGAAGTGCCTAATCAAGGGCCTTCGTGGGAGAATCACGAGCTATAATTTGAAAGAAAATGACAGATTTAAAAAGATTGAAGCCAACGTTTTGAAATTACATTAACTTCTAAAGCTTACATGATATTTTAGTAATTGGGTTGACATACACTTTAAATGTAAGGTAACCATATTCCATGGGGAAGTCTGAAAGTAGCTGCAGAAGAAATTAAAACTATTTTAGGTAGGTTGTATTCCTTTATATTTTTTTTTCTTTCCATAAGTTCTTCTTTAAACATTGTATAAAGGTTTTCTCTGATGCCTGGTCAGTGTTGGAGCTCTGGTTTATAAGTGATAACATCTATACAAATGTCTGTGGTGCCTATTCTACCAAGTGGCACATGCTCATACTAAGTACTACATAAATTATCACCTAATTAAGGTCTGTTATGGTTCATGAGGAAGTGTGAACTCGATTCTCCTTGGAGACCAATACAGAGAAATATGATGTGGAGGATTTTCATATGAATGAAGGTCATAGGTCACTTTTAAATAACACTTTTTATGGGATGGAAGGGCTTTGTAAATAAGCTTTGTCATTCATTTTTGTCATATTTTTATAAATCAAAATGTCAGCACTGTGAATATGTTTTAACCCTTAAACTGCCAGTAATAAAAGAAGGTCATTAGTGTATTGTTTCTGTGTACTTTACTATGCCTTTGTTAGGTTGTGGATATTGTTTTCTCCCTGGTGCAATATATACATACAATATTATCCATTTTGGATACCTCCAGTTAGTGTGACTTTGGCTTGCCAATTCAGGGCAAAGTGAAAGGATCCCTTGATAGCCCCCACCCACTGATACTCATCCTTGCATCCCTGCCTCTATGTCTGCCAAAATGATGAGCCTAATCCTTGTGTAAGATCTGTGTTTATCTGTATCATAGCTTACATAAGATTAATGCCCCGTACACAGGATCGGACATTGATCGGACATTCCGACAACAAAATCCATGGATTATTTCCGACGGATGTTGGCTCAAACTTGTCTTACATACACACGGTCACACAAAGTTGTCGGAAAATCCGATCGTTCTAAACGCAGTGACGTAAAACATGTACGTCATAACTATAAACGGGGCAGTAGCCAATAGCTTTCGTCTCTTAATTTATTCTGAGCATGCGTGGCACTTTGTGTGTCGGATTTGTGTACACATGTTCGGAACTTACGACAACGGATTTTGTTGTCGGAAAATTTTATAGCCTCCTCTCAAACTTTGTGTGTCGGAAATTCCGATGGAAAATGTGTGATGGAGCCCACACACGGTCTGAATTTCCGACAACAAGGTCCTATCACACATTTTCCGTCGGAAAATCCGACCGTGTGTATGGGGCATTACACTTTTCCCTTTCCCATGTGACAGCGTTCGGGCCTGGTGATTGGCTGCTCAAGCTTAAAGGCTAAGTTTATCTTTGTTCACCCTTTTTTTCTAAATTCCAGCTTCCCTATGTACAATATTAGCATTAATGTACTTCTTTTCCAAAAATTAGAACGCTTTCTATTTATTCTACACACGTATACTTCAGTGTCCACATAGCTGTTTAAAGCGGGGGTCCACCCACACCGCCAAAAAAAAAAAATATTAAAGCCAGCAGCTACAAATACTGCAGCTGCTGACGTTTAATACATGGCCACTTACCTGTCCCAGGGTCCAGCGATGTCAGCAGGCGACGCCGAGAACCCGCTCGGTTCTCGGCAGCTGCCGCCGCCATCCTAGGTGAGGGAATCGGGAAGTGAAGCCTTGTGGCTTCACTTCCCGGTTCCCTACTGCGCATGCGCGAGTCACGCTGTGCATCGTAAGTGGTCCCCGCTCTCTCCTGGGAGCTGTGTGTTTCCCAGGAGACAGCGCGGTGGGGACGGGAAGAGGCGTAGACTCCCATGGGAGTCTATGCCGGAAGTGGATGCAAATACCTGTCTTAGACAGGTATCTGCACCCCCCTCCCCCCTGAAAGGTGCCAAATGTGACACCGGAGGGGGGAGGGTTCCAAAGTTTTTGTGTGGAACTCTGCTTTAAAAACACTTCTCCATTACTTCTGCCTTACTTCCTGGACAAACTATAGGTCATGACACAGGAAGGAGTTGACCAGCTGGCCTCACTGATTGATTGCATTTCATTTAAAAAACTTGCACCTGGAAGTGGGTGGTAGGTAGGAGGGTAGATGATGCAGGGTGTGTGCTAATGAGGTCAGCTGGTCAACTCCTTCCTGTGTCATGACCTAAAGTCTGTCCAGGAAGTAAGGCACAAGTAATGGAGAAGTTTTTAAGCAGCCATGAGGACAGTGAGGTAAGCGTGTGTAGAATAAATGGAAACTTTTTTTTTTGCAAAAGAACTACATTAATGCTATAGTGGTACATAGGGGAGCTGGAATTTAGAACAAGAAAAAAAGCTTTTAAACACTGAATCCTAGGAGAAGGGAGACAAGGTCCCTTGCTCCCCCATACCTGGATGTACTGGGTATTTCCAAAGACTTCAACAGATAAACAGAGCAATTGGAGAACATGGTGAGGGTAAGTATCAATAGGAGTGTTTAGAGGAAGTCATTGTTTTTAAGAGAACATGTCACTTTGCCAACAATAAGTTACTTTTAATTACACCACTTCAGTTTCTATTATGCCCCAAGTTGTATCTCATAACCAATCCCATTGGAAGCAGTGCTGTGCAGGCTCTGTGCTGACTTTCTTAATTTGGTGCTTGTGGCTGATTCTTTGACCTCTGAAATATCAGGAGTGCTTCAGAAACTTGATGGAGGGAAGCTATTGTTTTCCCAGGGATCAAAGAGTTAATTACAAATACTTCAAAAAGATCCAGTTGCCAGGTCATTCATTTCAACAAAATGTTCCCATAAGAGAATGTAAACTGGGGTTAGTAACCATTTTAAGGAACCCTGCCCCTTGGTGGGTGCTGTGGGTAAGACTAGCCTAATCCTTTATAATCTGGGGCAGGAAGAACTTTAGAACAGACAGTGATGAGAAGAGATAGTCCAAGTGGAGTACATCCTTTGGGGTAGGACCAGTATGGGCTATATCGCAGAACCCATATACAGTAACTTACAGGTGAGGGAAGTGGAAGTGCTGGTTGACATCCCCATGTGAAAATTGAGTTCAGACTGTATAGTAATACTAATGTTGGATAAAAGGTGGAAGAGGTGTACTTGGGAAGAACTGTGCACTCTGTTCATGTTACAGTAAAGCAGTAAAAAGACTAATCATGTGGGCATTAATTTTTTTTCTGGAGGAGGGCCTTTGTCTGGAGCCATATTAAAAGCCAAGATGGCGAAATCCCCCTCATTCTACAGGTGTATGGTACTCCATCTAGTTCCAGTTGCAGGAGGACGGTGGGAGTTGCCCTTGGCCAGTTTAACTATTGCTGGCGGCAAATCAGGGCCCTGTTTACAAGTATATTTAACATCTTTTTTTGCACGTTATTTACCTGTAAAATCCTTCTATGTGTAGACATCAAAAAGCACAGAGACTGCTCCTGGGTGCTGCCATCTGAAATTTAATGTCAGCAACTCCAAGTGACACTCTATGGTATTTTGCTTCACTCCTTTTTTGGCAGCTGAATAAAAGGTTATTTAGTGAGGTGAGGAGCAGAGTAATTGGACCAGCACAGACCGTAAAGCTTTGTTCAGATGAGCTTTGTCACCTGCCCTGCATGCAGACAGCTTTTGTTTTTGCAGCTTCATCTGCCCTGAACTGCTTGCAGGCAGCCACAGAGGTGGATGAATGGTAAACTTTGAACGCAGTGGAGGAGAAGCTGCATGAACCCAAAAGCAGACAGTGTGCACCAGCGTCAGTCTCTCAAAGAGAGATAGTGTCCAAAGAGGAGAGGACTAAGACGTGGTACAAGGGAGGGGGAAACTATAGCTTTGCTAAGGAATTGACTCTTTCTGCAGTGGTCCAAATCCCTAGCAAGTTCAAAGACATATTGCAAGAAAATTAAAAAGTGTTTCTGGAAAGGAAACAATTTTGCAAGGAAGCATTTAAAACACTTGCCTCTTCTGTGCTTGTAACTGCAACTTGTTTAGTTGAAAGCAGGATCTCTTTTGAACTAGGTCAAGCAGAACAATGAATAACAAATTCTAACCGTTTGTTCTGGGTTAGTGCTTTTTACACAACCTTTCTTAGCTTGGAAAATGCAAGCAAATGTGAGACGTGAGCTCAAAAATGTGGGCAGTTGTCAGGAATTGAGCTAAAAAAAATAAAAAAAATAAATAATTTTAATCAAATGCATTCTATATTATGGTGAACAGCCCATAACTGTTAACTTGTAAAGATTATAGAGAAGCTGTACTGTAGTTATACATGTAATGTAGAGATAGAGAAGTAAGGATGAAGGGGAGGCGTGTAAAAGACACAGTACTTTGTTTTTCCAACCGTAAAGATTTTAATTTATGGTCAAATGTCTTCTTGGTCTAGGATTGTTGTGGTCCTCTGTTCCTCACAACAGCAAATGCTGAGTGTGGGCTTTAATTAGATTTGTATCTTGGAAAAAACATTCAATAGACTATGGACTAGTAGTGGTGAAATGAGGCATCCATGTTTCCAATAGTTACAAATAACACACAGAGTTACTTGCATTAATGGTCACTGTCTGTGCTCTTTTG
Source organism: Lithobates clamitans (assembly GCA_037952925.1). Classification (NCBI taxonomy): domain Eukaryota; kingdom Metazoa; phylum Chordata; class Amphibia; order Anura; family Ranidae; genus Lithobates; species Lithobates clamitans. Next base: position 3,432,761 of record JBBGZY010000761.1, read on the forward strand.
CCTTAAAACATTATGAACCTTCTCCAGTAGAAATGCCCACTGTTTTTAGGCATGAAGCTTAAATACTGTTTGTATGTTCGTTAAAAAAATAGCCACAATTTCCATAAGCACTCTGAGCTACTTTTCAAGTAAATATTACCTAACTAACTGAGAATGTATGCTTACTGGAAATAAAGCTGGAAATAAAGGTTTAAAATGTTCATAATCCCTACATAGTGTTTGTATACAAATAGGGTGCAATTATCAATTTGAAATAGATACTTTCATAACTTAAGTCATATGTACTTACTGAGTCCTTAACTGTAATGATTCACTGTAGCCGATGTCAGCTGTGTATCTATAAGGAAAGAAGAAGATGGAGCATCTGCAGAAAGATTGTAAATCCTGTGTTTTATGAATGACCACCCAGGTGCTGGAGAAACTGGAACAGACAGGGCTCTTGTTGGGAAAAAAAACAAAGAGCACAAGTTGTAGTTAAAAACATCTAGTAAAACAAATATGTGGAGATGAACTGACACTTGTATGTGATTAATGTTACTACTTTAACATACTGTTTCAATAGCAACTCTCCAAGATGACTGTACTGAGACTACTGTCTTACAGCTACTGACGGTTTAATAAGCCTGTTACTTTTAATTGTTAGATGACTGTTGATTGTAAATCACTTTTAATCAATCACATTTAAAATATAGCTTGTATACTGTATGTCCTGGGAAAATAATGGGCATATTTGAAAATGATGATACAAATTCTCAACTCTTTTAGTAAATCAGTATATACAGTCATATGAAAAATTAAGTACACCCACATGGAAATTGTTGACATACAAAAATTCGATCTTTATTCAAACAGAGTCTGCAGATAAAGGTGATATACCTTTATCATTTGATTACCTTTGATGTACCTTTTCAATAATTTACTCAACAAAATATCCATAGATGTAATGGTATACTGTGGAAAAAGAAAGTAAATCCTTGGCATCAGTTGCTGGTATTGAACCATGTAGCAGAAATTCATTCTTGTAGGCATTTGATATACGTGCCCATAGTCTCTGACAACTTTAACCACTTTTCCATGTAAAATTCCTTGATTTGCAATATTTTTGTGGATTTCCTTTCCATTTAAAATCTCCCTACAAAATGTCAATGTGAATCAAATCAGGGCTTTGATTAGGACAGTCCATAACCTTCTATTTCTTCTTTTTGAGCCATTCATTAATGGATTTGCTAGGGTGCTTTGGATCATTATTCTTTCCGGCTCAACTTCAACTTTTGGACAGATGGCCTCACATTATCAATAAGCACAGTTTGATATGCTCCAGAATGCATAGTTTACTACATTACTGCAAGCTGTCCAGGCCCTGAAGCAGTAAAGTTACCCCAATACACCACCAATTACCACCATGCTTGACATCGGTTATGAGGTTATTCTCCTAAAATTCTGTCTTCAGTTTACGCCAAACATGTCTACATGTCTACGTGTCTACATGTTACTGTGACCAGACAATCTTTGATTGATCAGTCATCAGCACATTATTGCTTAAAACCTGGTCTTTGCCTACAGTATATGTTCAAAGGCAAACTGTAGTTTTGCTCCAATTTTCTTTTTCTTGCAGCAAAGGCTTTTTTTTTAAATACACCTCTTATATAGGTTGAGGTGTTGTAATCTCTTTCTGATTCTAGAATTCTTTCAGCAATAAACAGTCAGCTATATATATATATATAAAATGATTTTAATTCATAGCAGCTGTTTCCTATAGTGATGCTGCGATTGGCCCACACATGGTACTTGAGCCAATTACGTCACCTAGTACCATGTGATAGTTGTGGGCCAATCACAGCACACAACAATAAATCACAGATGTTATGAATGAATCAATTCATGACAGTTCAAAACATTGCTGTTACAGTGATCATCGCTGTAACAGCAAAGTGTAAAAAAAAAATATCCCTGATCAACCCCAGAGTAATACGATGTCACTATAGTGACACTGAACTACTCTGCTGAAAGTGTGCAAAATAATTGTAAAAACAAAAAAAGGTAAAAAAAAAATGTAAATAATAAAATAAAATGTTTAAAAAAATGTAATAAATATTTATTTATTTTTAACATGCTGTCAGCAGTCAGCATCCCTGATCACTGCCATACCAGTCATGTTCTGATGCTATACTGCACTGGTGACAGTTTGAAAAGAAAAATTGTTAAAAAGAAATGTTTTTTATTTAGTGTATTTATTATTTTCCAAAAAATTGTGACACAAAAATTACAATTTCATAAAACTCACCATGCCCCTTACTAAATACCCCAGACTGTCTAATTTTCAAAAAGGGGGGTGTTTGTACTGTCCTGGCATTTTAAGGACCTCAAGAAATTAGATAGACCGTCAGTACATCAGGATTGATCAATTTTCAAATATATATATATATATATATATACTATAGTTTGTAGACGCTACAACTTTCAAACAGACCAATTAATATGTTTTTTTTGTTTTTTTTTGTTTTTTGCAACAGCATGTAGCAGAATACACTTTGGCCTAACTTCATGAAGACATTTGATTTTATTAGATATGTTTTATAACAGAAAGTAGAAAATATGAGTTTTCTTTTAAAAATTGTTGTTTTTTTTCATTTATATAGCAAAAAATAAAAAAAACAGTGGTGGTCAAATACCACCACAAGAAAGTTCTATTTGTGTGAAAAAAATTATATAAATTTTATTTGTGTACAGTAGTACATGAGCAATTGCCAGTTAAAGTAGTACAGTGCTGAATAGCAAAAAAAGCAACCATACAATTATAAGCAAATGATGCACAAGTTAAGCTTGTCATGAAGAGTAACGGTGTGACATCCTGAGATCAACATATGCCCAACTTTTTACTGTACCACCAAAATACTGCAGGACATTAATACTACTTAACTTGTGTCATGCTGGTATGGCGTATATGTTGATTTGTCTGAATCTGAGCCCTGCAGTCTTATTTTACAATTTGTTGAGAATTGCTGCATTAAAAATAACTTTTGTTCAAGTTGCTCTTTTGCATAAAGGAAATTTTATTTTAAACATAATAGTTTATGGGACCTTTAATAATTTCTGTTCAGGATTAGCAGAGCTTTTACTACCAGCATTATATAGTGAATTGATAATGACAGCATCACTGCTATTTCCATAACTTGCCTACATAGAAACAAGGAGAGAACAAGGCAGGCAAAACTCAATAGCTCAACAACGGTCTAAATGTTTAACTTATTAGCTCTTATAAAACACACATCAGCTCATTAAAAAGAATGCATAAATGGCAAGTACTTGAAAATTAGATTAATGCTAAATTAGATCCTTGTATTTTTTCCATTGCAGTAGCAAAAACCGTAACCTATTTTATGACGCCTAATTATTTAACTTAAAAAAAAAATGCAACTGTTTTTCCTTTATGTTTGCCTTTTTATGGTATTCATAAATCCAGCAATCTCTCATATTTGGAGCCCGAGCCTCGATCAATAAAAGTATGTTTTCATTAGGATTTCCACGTTCATAATTATTCTCCTCGTTTTTCTGCTGTGAAAAGACAAGCTGGTATTTCATCGCTCCAGAGAAGTTAATAATATGGTAGGAAAAATTATAATGAATGAGGCTATAGAAGACTTAGAGAAACACATGTTTCTGTTATGAAATGTTCCCAACACAAATCCTATAATTTTCACAAAATTCACAAGTGACTACCAGTTTAATGCGTAAACACTTAATGGATTTAAAGGTAATACATGTTTAATGTGGCGCTACGGGGAGTATAAAAATAAAGATATTTTTTAAAAATAATCACTCGTATAGTAATTATATTTTATCCATCCAAGATCTTCATCATCCTTGTCTGAAACCAAAATTGCTGGCTTAGATATCCCCACTATAGATTTTAAAAGCCATTTATTTCAATACATGTAAACATATCAAATATAATGGTTGTAGACAAATGGTGAAGATATGCTGAATTCTACAGGTTTTATACATTAAATTCTGAACCAGAGTCTGATAACCCACTAAAGATTAGGTGCTATTAGAGTCCAATATCCCATAAATATAAACCATGGAAGTGACTGTAAACAAGCTGGGTAAAACAAGTGGCTTTGTTTTTCCCAGTGGTGGAACCTCTCTTGACATTGGACTGTGAATGTAACCATGGCGAAGTCTTAAGTAGGAATGATATCAAGATTTCAATTTCAGACCCTGGCACCAGTGCAGCCATTGTGGGGACTCCCTGCTAGCAGTAATACAGCCTAACCCCCAATCCAATTGTACTGAGAGTGGACTGGACAACCAAACATACCACAGAGGACCTGATGACTACCATGGTCACTGCTAGCTCTACAAGGAGTTACTGGCCTGTGACTCCTGTGTATTGCCTGGGTTATGCTTGGGCCTTACCCTGGCCACAGTTAAGGCCTGCAACTACCACTGCTGGCATTAGGGAAGAAATTGGAGAGTTTACCCACACCTGGGAGGACATCTGCCATTAAGACTGGTGAGCAACCTGGTCACCACTGCTGCCCTGACATTTGCCACTGAACCCAGAAAGACATTGTTACTGACCTTAAATTCAGCATTGGCAATCAATGACCCATACCATATTCCTCTAAACTCAAAGAGGGAAAGTTACATAGTGATCAGTAGTGACATGCCTTCAAGGACTACTACATGTGCAAGAACTCAGAAACAAGCTGCTGGGGCCTTTTTCAAGCAGTTTCCAGGTTCATATGTATTACCTGGGTGTGGGAAACCAAAAGAACTGACCAAGCTAGCATACCTGCAAAGAGAAGCTCAGGAGTATGCAATGTAATTCCCATATGTGCCAGAGGATCTTAACAATAAAATAAAGTTACGTAGAGAAAAGTGGTGTGAGGATGCAATATGGGAATATTTGGGAGTGCCTTAGCCCTACAGATATATGGGGACAAATTTTATAGTTGTTTATCCACCCAGGGCTATGGTATGAACATTTTCAATGACAGAGTTATGTTTTGTAGACCTGGCAAGAGTGAGTCTGAGTATTGCATAACCGTTTGGACAAGACAAGACACGTGCCATATCCAATCCAAGGTACTACTAACTGACTGCTAAGGACTTTTCCCTGCTGGAGGAACTTTTGTCATGTATTTCTGTTGTAATAGAAGACTGATGGCCTCTTTGTTCTTGGTTGCCAAGTAAACAATGTAGCATTCGGCAACATGCCACAGCTGGAGAAACATAATGCCTGTGTTGTACCTGTAAATAATTAAAGCGTCTTCCCCTCTAGCCCCTCCTCCCCTCTTCTTTGTGATGTCAGACGTGTCTGCCCCATTCTATTCACGCCCACAGGAATAAACTGGCTCAGGAATAAGCAGAGATCACATGACCTGCAAGTGGACATGTATAGAGCTGGCAGACAGGTCTGATATATCTGAAAGGCAGCTTCACAAAGGAGGAGCAGCTGGAGGGGAAGCTATCAGTCAAGGCCAGAGCGATGGGCACGCGTGTGATTGTACAGCATGCCTGCATCTTAAAGTGATTGTAAAGCTTTGATTATTAAAAAAAAATAACAAACATGTCAAACTTACCTCCACTGTGCAGCTAGTTTTGCACAGAGTGGCCCCGAACACCATCTTCTGGGGTCCCTCGGCGGCTCTCACGGCTCCTCCTCACATCAGATAACACCCTAGGAGAAGCACTCTCCTGGGGGTTACCTTGTGGGTGCGCTCCCATGTCCAGCATTTGGCGTCCATAACGGCCGAATGTATGACTCGACCTAGGAGCCAATGGCTGTGTTGCTATCAATCTATCCAATCAAGAGCCGAGAACCCCGGGCAGAGGGACAGCGCGTCCCCGCCAGGTGAAGTTCCAGGGCTCAGGTAAGTAAAACGGGGGGGCTGGGGGGCCGGTCACTGCCAGGTGTTTTTTCACCTTAATGCATAAGATGCATTAAGGTGAAAAAACACAAGGGTTTACAACCCCTTTAAGCTGGCCATACACCATGCAATTTTCTTGGTCACTTTTCCTTAGATTAACCTTCAACTATGTAGTGTAAGGGCCTGCTTGACTGCATAAAAATTGAAAGTGTTTAGGTTTGACCTCATATTATATGGTTTTGGTAATACTAAAGGAAAGTTGTACAAAAAAATTGTATAATGCCTAAGTGTGGGACAACAAAGGGCATAAACTGGCCACACTAGCATGGATCGGCATGGATTGGCTGCCATGCTGAGCAGTTTACTATCAGGAGGAGGGGCACAGGCAGGATCAACCAGGTAATAGAGAGGATCAGCAAGCACTTATAACAAAAGTAATATGAAAAATCAAGTACAAATACATTAAAGATACAGTGCTATTTTTTTTAGTTTTAGGTTTACAAACACATATAATAGGATGTTACTGAGAATGTAATCTAATGTTACTTAAGTACCAAAAAGTACTTGCAACTGTTTGGCTTTTTGGACCTAGTGACACTTACCCTCTGTTCCTTGTGATGTGTAATCACAGTTCTTTGTACTTTACTGGATTTCATATAACATTTTATATGAAGTTTGCACTGTTTCCTTTCCCTCAGTTAACCTATTTCATGTTCTTTTATTAAAAAGGATACTTAACTCTAAGAAATTAGAGCATGTTGTAAGCAGGGGAATTAGTGTGGCTGTATTATAGAGGGACACACACTGCGTGGTATTGTAAATGAAGTAACTTTAATTTCCTGATAAACAGAAAAGGAAAATTATATTTACAAAAGTGGAGTAAACAGTTTCTCTCAAAATGGTGGCTGGGCTTTCTTTTTTCCACAGAAAATGGTGGAAAAAATCTCGAGATAACTTGGTATCAATCAGAACAAGAGGCTTCTAAAAGATGGCTGCTGGAGACAATTTAGAGAACAGTTACAGCCTCAACGGGATTACACAAAACAGCAGGAAAACACAAACACATTCTGAATATAATATGACATTTTTACGTGAGAAACTAAGTATGATACAATTGTAGTCCCACTTCTCCTCTCAGCCAGCAAGACTGTCCTGTCACAGTTAACTGTATATGAGGAGGCAACCTACAATGTTTTTGGTTTAATTTTTGAGGATAAACTCTCTGCTGCAGAGCCTGCTGTTGCATTGAGGGACACCCTGCTGTTTAGAAAGTGACCTGATATCAGTTAGTGTCGTCTCAGATGAGCATTTGCTTTTTTTTGTTTTTTGCTATGGACTTACTGTAAAAAAGCCCTCCTCCGTTGTGTTTGTGTGCTGCCATTCTTGGATGGTTCCTAGGTGTCCCTGTATTGTGCAAGATTCATATAGTTACATAGTAGGTGAGGTTGAAAAAAGACACAAGTCCATCAAGTCCAACCTATGTGTGTGAATATATGTCAGTATTACATTGTATATCCCTGTATGTTGCGGTCATTCAGGTGCTTATCTTTTTTTTTAATTATTACATTTTTATTAAATTTGACATATCCATTAAAACCACCTTCATAACATATTTATATTTATCACAAAGAGTCAACACATCTTTATCCTTTTCCCAATCCCCCCCCCAAAAAAAAGGGGAAACTCTCCCCTTTCTCCCCCCTCCCTCCACCCCTCCTCCCTCCTCCAAATACCTTATATTAAATGTGTTCCCAATTCACCCAAACTAAGAAAGAAAAAAAAAATTAAGGGGCTTCTATGAGCCATGTCCATATTACTCGTAACACCCAAAAAAGAAAAAAACAAACAAACACAAAAAAAAATCATTACGAGGCTTCTATAAGCCATACTCCACCCCATACCTATCTATAGTGAATATACACCTCATCTTCCTTCAATCATATCTACTCCTTCTACCCCCCATCCTATATAGCCACCTTACTTTACCATTCCCCCTATGTGTTTTGTCCCTTCTTCCCATTATTAATCCCACCTTCCTTGACATCAAGTGCATCACTCCTTCCCCCTATCTATATCACCTAGAAAAATGGAAGAAAGAGGGGGGATAGGGAGGTGAAAGGGGAAAGGGAGAAAAAAAAAAAACCCCTCTCCTCCTCCACCCCAGAGGCAACCGCATCCGAGCCCAGAGACCATGCGGCTTTATATATTATTACTCTACATGATCTCCATAGAGCATTGTTCCCAACCTGCTCATATTACCCTAAATTTTTCATTTCTATCTTTAATTGATTATACCCATCTTTCAGCCTCCATTATTAAATTGACCTCTCTCTTCCAGTCCAACAGAGTTGGACATCTAGTCTGTTTCCATAGCCTGGGTATTAACAATTTGGCTGCATTCAATAGATGTGGAGTAATACTTTTCTTATATGATCTAATCGACATTGGTGTCCAATGATACAGAAAATTTAAGGGTGTTAATTCCATGGGTCGAGAGGACAACCTCTCTAACCATGGAACAATCTCTTCCCAAAATACCTTAATCCTGGGACAGGACCACCATAGAAGGAGATAAGTACCCTTTTGCCCACACCCCCTCCAGCACCTAGCATCTGCGGTCGGGTACATCTGTGCCAGCCTTACTGGAGTCCGATACCACCTAGCTAGAAATTTAAATGACATCTCCTGAATCAGTGAACTTATAGATGTAGAGTGTGTTAGGTCAATAATCTTTTTAATTTGTGCCCTAGAGAGCCCCTGCTTTACCTCCCCTTCCCATTCTCTAATGAAAAAGGGAAATGTTTTATTTTGTGTCCCAAGGACCAGTCTATACATTTACGACAGCAAATGTCTAGCGCTTGATATATGTACACACATAGATTCAAATACAGTAAGAGAGTTTAATGGCCTCATTAATGGTTCAGCATATTGAAAAAACACACCAATTGATGGTAGCTCCACTCCAGCATAGATACCTTTCCCAGCCTTAATGCCAAATCTGGGAGGGGGGCTAGCATTCCATGTGGAGCAAATTTGCCACATGTCCTGTCTCCATCCTTCCCCCATGATCCCAAAGATCCCACCTCTTCTCCCGGAGGGAACCATGGGTACCCTTCCAATGGGGTCAGGGGTGATATCCGGGGGGGGAAATCTCCCAGTTGATTTAATTTATCCCAGGTCGCTAATGTATTCTGAGTTAAAGGTGATGTCCATTTTGAAAGGCCCCAATCTACACTCGGGATCCAAGGAATTCCCGCCAACTTCCTACCTGCCATTATCTGTTCTAAAGAGACCCATATTTTATTCGATGAGTCATGGCACCAGTTCAAAATCCTCACCAAACCCTCACCAAAGACATTGCCCTAATATGCAATATGTATTCCCAAGTATACCAATTAATTTTTATTCCAGATAAACAGATAGGAGCCCTGCAAAATAGTCTCCATTGCTGGAGGTACATGGCTGGGTAGAAGTATCAACTTCTCAAAATTGATTTTGAAATTGGATAGAGTACCAAATTTAGATACCTCTGTCATCAGGGCCAGTAATAATATCTGAGCGGAAGAGAGGTAAAATAATAATTCATCGGCATATGCCGAAACTTTATGTTCGTCGGGTCCAATACGTGTCCCCAAGATTTCAGTATTTTTCCTCACTCTACAAAGAAAGGGCTCCAGTGTCATAGAAAACAGCAACGGAGACAATGGACACCCTTGTCTTGTGCCGTTGCGTATTTGAAAATAGTCCGATATTGTGCCATTCACCTTCACCCTTGCTCTCTGAGTCACATATAATGCCGATATCCAACCCATTATGCGATCATCCAAACCCATCCCCCTCAACACTTCAATCATAAATGCCCAGTTCACCCTGTCAAAAGGCTTTTCAGCATTCATTGACAATGTCACTCTCGGGGCTTTATCAGGGCCGTGTTGCATCCAATGGAGGATGTGTACGGCCTGGATGGTGTTATCCCTAGCCTCACGGTCCTTCATAAAGCCCGTTTGATCAGAGTGAACAAGCTTCACTATATCTTATCTAATAGTTTTTTGAAACTATTGATGCTCCACGCTGAGACCACCGCCTGTGGAAGGGAATTACACATCTTTGCCACTCTTATGCCCCGTACACACGGTCGGACATTGATCGGACGTTCCGACAACAAAATCCTAGGATTTTTTCCGACGGATGTTGGCTCAAACTTGTCTTGTATACACACGATCACACAAAGTTGTTGGAAAATCCGATCATTCTGATCGCGGTGACGTAAAACACGTACGTCAGGACTATAAACGGGGCAGTAGCCAATAGCTTCCATCTCTTTATTTATTCTGAGCATGCGTGGCACTTTGTTCGTCGGATTTGTATACACACGATCGGAAATTCCGACAACGGATTTTGTTGTCGAAAAATTTTATAGCCTGCTCTCAAACTTTGTGTGTCGGAAAATCCGATGGAAAATGTGTGATGGAGCCTACACATGGTCGGAAATTCTGACAACAAGGTCCTATCACACATTTTCCTTCGGAAAATCTGACCGTGTGTACAGGGCATATCAGTAAAGAACCCTCTATGTAAACCTGTTTTCTTCTAATTTTAATGAGTGGCCACGTGTCTTGTTAAACTCCCTTCCACAAAAAAGTTTTTTTCCCTATTGTGGGGTCACCAGTACCGTATTTATAAATTGAAATCATATCCCCTCTCAAGCATCTCTTGAGAGGGGATATATTCTCCAGAGAGAATAAGTTCAGTGCTTGCGACCTTTCTTCATAAGTAACTAATATCCTCCAGACCCTTTATTAGCTTAGTTACCCTTCTTTTTTACTCCCTACATTTCCAGTACATCCTTCCTGAGGACTGGTGCCCAGAACTGCACAGCATACTCCAGGTGAGGCTGGACCAGAGTCTTGTAGAGCGGGAGAATTATCATTTTATAGCTGGAGTTTAATGCATGCCAATATTCTGTTTGCTTTGTTAGCAGCAGCTTGGTGAGCCTATCATCTACTAGGACCCCCAGGTCCTTTTCTATACTAGATTCTCCCAGAGATTCTCCCCCCAGTGTATAGATTGCATTCATATTTTTGCCACCCAAATGCATTATTTTACATTTTTCTACATTGCCCTGCTTAGCTTAGTATCGTCCGCAAATATAGAGATTGAACTATTTACCCCATCCTCCAGGTCGTTTATGAACAAAATAAATAGGATTGGTCCCAGCACAGAACCCTGGGGGACCCCATTACCCACCTCTGACCATTCCGAGTACTCTCCATTTATCACCACCCTCTGAATTCGCCCTTGTAGCCAGTTTTCAATCCGTGTACTCACCCTATGGTCCATGCCAACGGACCTTATTTTGTACAGTAAACGTTTATGGGGAAATGTGTCAAATGCTTTTGCAAAATCCAGATACACCATGTCTACGGGCCTTCCTTTATCTAGATGGCAACTCACCTTCTCATAGAAGGTTAAAAGAATGGTTTGGCAAGAACGATTCTTCATGAATCTATGCCGATTGCTGCTAATGATACTGTTCTCATTACCAAAATCTTGTATATAGCCCTTTATCATCCCCTCCAAGAGCTTACATACTATTGATGTTAGGCTAACTGGTCTGTAATTCCCAGGGATGTTTGGGCCTTTTCTAAATATCGGTGCTACATTGGCTTTTCTCCAATCACCTGGTACCATTCCAGTCAGTAGACTGTCAGTAAAAATTAGGAACAATGGTCTGGCAATTACTTGACTGAGTTCCCTAAGTACCCTTGGATGCAAGCCATCTGGTCCCAGTGATTTATTAATGTTAAGTTTCCCAAGTCTAATTTTAATTCTGTCCTCTGTTAACCATGGAGGTGCTTCCTGTGATGTGTCATAAAGATAAATAAACACTGCAGTTTTGGTTACTGAAGCCCCCCGATTCCCTCGTGAAGACTGAAGAGAAGAATAAATTCAGTACCTTCGCCATCTCCCCATCCTTTGTAACCAGATGTCCTTCCTCATTCTTTATGGGGTCAATATGGTCTGTCCTCTCTTTTTTACTGTTTACATACTTAAAGAATTTCTTGGGATTTTTTTCGCTCTCCTCTGCTATGTGTCTTTTGTGTTCTATTTTAGCCGCTCTAATTGCACCCTTACATTTCTTGTTGCATTCTTTATAAAGTCTGAATGCTGATGATGATCCCTCAACCTTGCATTTTTTGAAGGCCTTCTCCTTTGCTTTTATTTGCTTTTATTACATTGCAGTTAAGCCATCCAGGACTTTTGTTCGCTCTTTTAAATTTATTACCTAATGGGATGCATTGGCTAATGCCCTTATTTAATATGCTCAGCATCACCGGACAGAGTATACAGCCCCAGCATCACAGGACAGAGCATAGAGCCCCAGCATCACAGGACAGAGTATACAGCTCAGCATCACAGGACAGAATATACAGCCCCAGCATCACAGGACAGAGTATACAGCCCTAGCATCACAGGACAGAGTATACAGCCCCAGCATCACAGGACAGAGTATACAGCTCAACATCACAGGACAGAGTATACAGCTCACCATCACAGAAAAGAGTATATACTTCCCAACTTGAGAATGAGGGACACTTGAGGCTGATGTAAGCATGCGGCACGTCATGCCAAAAACTGGGTGTGTCCAGACTGTTAACAGTGGAATGGGTCTAAGAAGCATTGTTAAACAAAACAAATTCCCCTTACCACCATACCTCTCCCCATCAGTACACAGGACCCCTTCCTCAACACTACCCCCATTGTTACACAGGACACCCTCCCTCATACTAACCCCATCATTAAACACAGAGGTTATTTGTTTTATTTGTTTAGGGTGGAGAGGCAGGAAGGGGAGTTATTGTTATAGTTATTGTTATTGTTTGGGGTATTGTTTAGGGTGGAGAGGTGGGGAGGAGGTTATTGTTTAGGGTCGTAAGGTGGGGAGGTTATTGTTTAGGGTGGAGAGGTGGGGAGGTGGGGTTATTGTTTAGGGTGGAGAGATGGGGAGGAGGTTATTGTTTAGGGTGGAGAGGCAGGGAGGAGGTTATTCCAAATAGTACACACGCTGCGCATATCAAAATAAAAATGTAAGAAATTTCTACTAAAATATTATTAAAGTGATATTGTGCTTAACATACAAAATATACAAAATCTATTAATACTATACATTAATGTGCAATAAACTTCAATGAATGAATAAATAGGTAAAAGTGGCTCCAATCAGCCTGTGTATTGCAAAAATTCCACAAAGCTTGTGCAATTTTCAAACATTAATAGATAATTCAAAACAAACATCCATGCAATTTAGTGTTGCATCCATGCATTTCAGTGCTGCATCTATACAATATGGTGTTAGTGAAATGTTCAAACAATAAAAAGTTAAAAAATACAAAAAAACGCATCCATGCGATTTGGTGCTACATCCATGTGATTCTATGCAATTCAGTGCTGTGTTGCTGTGCAATGATCAAATTAACAGTCCACAGATCTTCCACAATCCATTCATGTGTTATTGTGAACACAAACTAAAGTGCTGTGTGCTCATACAAGTGCTCCCCCCCCAGGGGATAGCCCTCACCTTAGGGCGTGTGACCTTGCAATTAAGCTTGGTCCGAATGCGCCTTAGAACCTCTATGGGTTTGATGTTATATGCAGGGTCCTGGATAGATTTGCACTGGTGCCTCTGTTCCTCACCGCAGTCCCATTTGCACCTCAATATATCAACACAAAAAGGATTTCATGGTGCAGTATGTACTAAATTTATTAAAATCATAAACAAATCCCGCAATGGGTACTCACAGTAACAAGGCGCTTAAGGGCGCCACACTAAAACAGCAGAAACGAACGGGCAACAGCGGCCGGTATGGGGTGGCGTGCTAATCTTTCCCAACAGGTTGTATAACGTTCCGTCCTGCAAGCATGCAGCACGTCATGCCAAAAAGTGGGTGTGGCCAGACTGTTAACAGTGGAAGGAGCCTAAGAAGCATGGTTAAACAAAACAAATTCCCCTTACCACCATACCTCTCCCCATCAGTACACAGGACCCCTTCCTCAACACTACCTCCATTGTTACACAGGACACCCTCCCTCATACTAACCCCATCATTAAACACAGAGGTTATTTGTTTTATTTGTTTAGGGTGGAGAGGCAGGAAGGGGAGTTATTGTTTAGGGTGGAGAGGCAGAGAGGGGGTTATTGTTTAGGGTGGAGAGGTGGGGAGGAGGTTATTGTTTAAGGTGGAAAGGTGGGGAGGTTATTGTTTAGGGTGGAGAGGTGGGGAGGTGGGGTTATTGTTTAGGGTGGAGAGATGGGGAGGAGGTTATTGTTTAAGGTGGAGAGTTGGGGAGGAGGGTTATTGTTTAGAGTGGAGAGGTGGGGAGGGGGTTATTGTTTAGGGTGGAGAGGTGGGGAGGAGGTTATTGTTTAGGGTGGAGAGGTGGGAAGGAGGTTGTTGTTTAAGGTGGAGAAGTGGGGAGGAGGTTATTGTTTAGGGTGGAGAGGCAGGAAGGGGGGTTATTGTTTACGGTGGAGTGGTGGGGAGGAGGTTATTGTTTAAGGTGGAGAGGTGGGTTTTATGTTTAGGGTGGAGAGGCGGGGAGGGGGGATGTTTAGGTTGGAGAGGCAGAGAGGGGGGTTATTGTTTAGGATGGAGAGGCAGGAAGGGGGGTTATTGTTTAGGGTGGAGAAGCAGGGAGGGGGGTTTGTTTAGAGTGGAGAGGCAGGTAGGTGGGTCATTTTAGGGTGGAGTGGCAGGAAGGTGCCGTTTTAGTGTGGAGAAGCAGAGAGGGAAAATGCAGGAAAGGGGGAGGAATTTGGGGTTTGGGAACCCCACAGCTGCCAGTCACTGCCCTGCACCAAAACACTCAGCAGCCCCACCCTCCCCCCTCCATGAAGCTCTGCAGCAGCTGAGAAAAGTGAACAGAAGTGGGGGAGGGGGAGCCAGGCTCACGGCAGGACACACTACACACCGGGCGGAGCAATCACTCTGTAGCCGCCCTGCAGAGGTGTCTGAGGACTTGAGGGAAGCATGTTGCCAGGAGGGAGAGACATGCCATTGAAAACAACAAAAACAGAAAATTGCAGCAGCCAGGTACACTCTGTTTCAGCTATTGCAATCCTCTGTCATTCACAGTGAGAGTGATCACCTTCGATCCCCGCACTCACCTTCTGCTCTGGTACACCGCGCTCAGGTTCAGCTCTGCACCCCCCTGTCGCATCTGTGATCCGCTCCCCGCCTCACATCACAGGGTCCCGGGTTGCAGTAAAGTAGTCTCTGCAGTGTCCACACTCCACTCCGACTCCAGGGAAACTGGAAGTGACGCTGTAGTGCTGAAAAAGCACCGCCCAGTCGCCCTCCGGTCCCGGCCAATGAAAGAAATGGACAAGAGCCAGGGACAAATCACTGGAGAGTGGGAGTGTTTGCGGGCGCATTGCTTGCGCCCTGCACACGCCCTAATCACGGGCAAATCAGCTTCCCAGCTTGCAATCAGCTGATTGCAAGCTGGGAAGCTTCCCATAGATTGCTGTGTGTCCAGCGCTTGGTCACTCTTATGCCCTGTACACACAATAGGATTTTCCGACAACAAATGTTCGATGGGAGCCTGTTGTCGGAAATTCTGACCGTGTGCAGGCTCCATCGGACATTTTCTGTCGGAATTTCCGACAAACAAAATTTGAGAACTGGATCTCAAATTTTCCGACAACAAAATCCATTGTCGGTAATTCTGATCGTGTGTACACAATTCCGATGCACAAAACTCCACGCATGCTCGGAATCAAGCAGAAGAGCTGCACTGGCTATTGAACTTCATTTTTCTCGGCTCGTCGTATGTGTTGTACGTCACTGCGTTCTTGACATTCAGAATTTCTGACAACATTTGTGTGACCGTGTGTATGCAAGACAAGTTTAAGCCAACATCCGTCGGAAATAAATCCAGGATTTAAGTTGTCAGAAAATGTCGCGTGTACAGGGCATTAAAGTGACTTTTTTATTTATTTATTTTCTGCCAAAAGCTTGGGGGGGGGGGTGTCGCCACTGACCTACATCCTAACTATCTATACACAAACAGAAGGTTAGTATTGCTGTTCAAGTTGAAATCACTGTCTCTCCTTGTCCAAGGAAGACGCAATGGGTGCAGAAACACCTGAAAGAGAAAACATCATCCGAGAATGCTAGCCCCTTCCTCAACTATCCTACAATTTTCCTTAGCATTTCCTATAGGTGAACACATAATGTAAATGAAAGCTCACTCAGGCTGGCACTTCTCACACCACCTGGTGGCCAATATGCGACACTGAACAGTCCGTTATTCAGAGTACATGGGTAAGAACCTTTACCCCCTTTCTTACCATAGCCTATTCTATCTAACTAACACCCCAGTGTCTGAATCCTCAGAGTCCATCAATATTATCACTTGGGTGAAACACATTTCCCAGCAGTTTCCCGTCTTCTTAGGGATACCCCTGGGGACAGGTGGCACAGCTGCGATTAGGCAACAAGCAGCCAAGCCATGGTGCAAGGGACCGCACTTCTGAACATGGGTCACCTTGCTATGATAGTCTCAGTCTGTCCGCATGACATTTTTGGAAGGTCCACCCGCAAAGGGATCTGGAGGAAACTCTGCACAGCCTCATCTACCCATTGAGTTTCCTTGTCTAAGATATCTTCCTCTAAGTGAGCCGGTACATAGGGAAACAGGTATCCATATTCTTTAGCTACTTTTTTGATAATTATTCACTGCACCTGGGCAGCGCTTTGGGGTCTCCATGTCCAAATAGGACCCATGCTTCTGGAGCATGCTGAACCGGATATCCTGCTACAACATCAGGTTTATAATCAGGCTTAGTCACGTCTGTTGATTTAGTAGGGGTGACTTTAGGGACACAATGTTCCGAGTGGTCCTCCTGAAAAGATTTGGTGGCACACACAGTTGATGCAGTGTTTGTAGACAGTTCAATCTTTACACTTGCACTAGGCCCCAGAAGAACCTCATCCTCTTTCAAGTCACACAACTGCTCCTCCTCACTCTCACTCCACTTGCCTGTCTAAGACAAAGTGTCCGAAAACAGTTTAGATAATCCAACAGAGGGGATGTCTGAATTGGTTATTTTGGAACATTCTTCGGCCGGGAGGTAGTTGCGCTTGGCACTTGATTTAATTGGCATAACAATATTATCTCCCTTAATGGCCACAGGTATCACCTCCCCCACTTGCACACCGATTTACCCTTTGCAGGCTTACCCGACTCTGGCATCTATTTCCTTGGTAGCTCTGATTTCAGAGAGAGCAGGTGGGCCCGACCACAGCCTCGAGGGGCGACCGGAGTGCTGGGTCCTGGAGCAGCCACTGAGACAGGAGAAGCAGCTTCTAGCACAACTTGGGTGATGGCAGGTGGGCTCTTAATATCAGTCCCGGCCAGGATAGCAACATTCTTGTACCAATCTGCTTGCATTATCCGCGGAGGTTGGGCTGGTGAGACTATCTCAAGCAGGTGTTCCCCACAACATCCACAGATGATCCAAGGCCTCAGATGTGTGGCCAGACCGGAACACTTCTCGCAGATCAGTCCCAAGGCCTCATAGCCTCCAGTCGTGTACAGGGCAAGACTACCCTTTGCTGTATACCACACTCCGGTGTCAGTCAGAACGCTGTTTGACTCGCTCAGACCATAGCCAACACCCGAAGCATACATCTTCCAATCTGCCCTAGTACTTCCAATCTGCGCCATCTTCTCCAACCCACAACCAGGCACACGTGGCAGCACTTCCTTATGCTCCTCTGCAGAGCAGGGACTTCTCCCCCTGTAAACGGACTGGTACAGATACTTCATGGAAATTTCAGCACCCACGTTTCTTCTTTTGCAGCATGCCAAATCTGTAATGGAGTCTGTTTTAACCCTTGCAGCACTGACGGGAAGTGTCAAAAGACCAGGCTGGTACTCTCCCATGAGCAATGAGACTTGTTGGCTTTTCCCCACGTTGCCAGAATGCATAATAACATAGTCTATAAGAAGTAAAGATGTTACATGCCACTTTTCCATGGAGCCAGATAAAATCGCAATGGAGCTGTAGCCCGGTTGCTATGGGCGACTGCTGTGGGAATAACGCCTTTGCCCCACGTTGAGCGCTAAATGTAACCAAGTCCCGGGCCTCTCCAGGCCTGATGGTGACCTCCTGAGTTAGGGACAGCTGACATCCTTCTATGCAGAGTGGGTTACGAGGCATGGTGGGTGCAATGCTAGGTAGGTTAATGGAAGCCAAACACTTCTAGAATGCAAAGAGATTTATTTTCTCTTAAACAGAACTGTAGGAGAGAGGGTTAGGGCCAGGACACCCTTTAGTAGTTGCAATGTTAATTGGCAGACTCCGAGAATTCTACAGCTAGACAGCCATGCAGGGAAAGGCATCCAGCAGGACACCACATCTGCATGAGTAGGATCGCTGTCTCCTATGGCAACAGTCTTGTAACATTTTCTTACACAAATTGTAACGATTCCCTTACTTCCTCTACAATCTCCTCTTGTAGATCTTCACTAAACTGAGCTCCCAGTCTCTCTCACTAGACTTGCTAGTCCACTGCCACTGGATCCCCTGAGCTCTTCCAAACTTCTTACTCAGTCTCTTCCTCAAGCATCACCCCCGTGTCCCTACTGGGCCCCTAGCTTGGCACTCACAGATACTCCTCAAGTATCACCCTGCTGGCCTGCTTGGTCCCTGGCTTGACACACAATACTGCTCTGCAAGCGTCACCTCAACTGGCTGGGTGCCTGGCTTGGCATCTGCTGAAGTTTTCCAATTCTCCACCATCCTTGGTTGGTGAGAACACTGCTCTGGTACTTGCTTGAGCTATTCACAGTGGTCCCTGGTAATAAGGTGGATAGTCCCTTAGTGATGATAGCTTCCCCTCTACCTCCAACCACGACAGGTACTCTGGCTGGCAGAACCATTATTTCTGGTTGGACTGCAAGCTGCAGTCCCAATCCTACGCTGCTCTCTTGCTTCTGGATAGACCCTCAGACAGCCTAGCAGCCAGATGTCCCTGGGATAGGCCACAGGTCTCTGGTCTAGCAGCCTGGGGCAACATGACACATGTCCACCCAGACAGCTGTCCAGGTGGCACAGAACCCCAATCACCTGACTCCACACAAATAAATAGCCTCTCGAAGCAGGCCAAGGGATTAAAGAAAATCCCTGCCCATTGGCTAAGATACCCCATATACTCCCAATCTGTCCTTGTAATGCCCTTGTCTTATCTAATGCCACCAGGTACCCGGCCACCTAGTGGCAGAAGAGGGAAGTGCAGCAATTCCAGAATTAGGGCAAAGTCAGTTGACCTCCTAGCAAGGTTTTCAACATTTTTTACAAAAATTTGGTGAAAAATATGATGTGCGCACTTTGTAGAACCACCTTTCACTGCAAATACAGTCTTTTTGGGTATGTCTCTACCAGCTTTGCACATCTAGAGAGTGACATTTTCGCCCATTCTTCTTTGCAAAATAGCTCAAGCTCTGTCAGATTGGATGGAGAGCGTCTGTGAACAGCAATTTTCAAGTCTTGCCACAGATTCTAAATTGGATTTAGGTCTGGATTTTGACTGGGCCATTCTGAAACATGCATATGGTTTGATCTAAACCATTCCATTGTAGCTCTGGCTGTATGTTTAGGGTCGTTGTCCTGCTAAAAGGTGAACCTCCACACCAGTCTCAAGTCTTTTGCAGACTCTAACAGGTTTTCTTCTAAGTTTGCCCTGTATTTGGCTCCATCCATATTTCCATCAACTCTGATCAGCTTCCTTGTCCCTGCTAAAGAAAAAGCATCCCCACAACATGATGCTGCCACCACCAGTGCAGTGTTAGTTTTCTGCCACACATATGCCCTGTACACACGGTCGGACATTGATCGGACATTCCGACAACAAAATCCATGGATTTTTTCCGACGGATGTTGGCTCAAACTTGTCTTGCATACACACGGTCGCACAAAGTTGTCGGAAAATCAGATCATTCTGAACGTGGTGATGTGAAACACGTACGTCGGGTCTATAAAACGGGGCAGTAGCCAATAGCTTTCGTCTCTTAATTTATTCTGAGCATGCGTGGCACTTTGTGCGTCGGATTTGTGTACACACGATTGGAATTTCCGACAACGGATTTTGTTGTCGGAAAATTTTATAGCGAGCTCTCAAACTTTGTGTGTCGGAAATTCCTATGGAAAATGTGTGATGGAGCCCACACACGGTCGGAATTTCCGACAACAAGGTCCTATCACACATTTTCCATCGGAAAATCCAATCGTGTGTACAGGGCATTAGCGTTTTGCTTTCAGGTCAAAAAGTTCAATTTTGGTTTCATCTGACCAGAGTACCTTCTTCCACATGTTTGCTGTGTCCCCCGCATGGCTTCTCGCAAAGTGCAAATGGGTCTTCTTATGGCTTTCTTTCAACAATGGCTTTCTTCTTGCCACTCTTCCATAAAGGGCAGATTTGCGGAGTGCATGACTAATAGCTGTCCTATGTACAGATTCTCCCACCTGACTTGATCTCTGCAGCTCCTCCAGAGTTACCATGGTAGGTTTGTAGTTGTGCCATACTCTTTTTCGGATGATGGATTGAATAGTGCTCCGTGAAATCTCCAAAGCTTGGGATATTTTTTTATAGCCTAACCTTGCTATACAATTCTTCACAACTTTAACCCTAACCTATCTGGTGTGTTCCTTGGCCTTCATGATGCTGTTTGTTCACTAAGGTTCTCTAAGAACCCTTTGAGGGCTTCACAGAACAGCTGTATTTATACTAAGATTAAATAACCCCCAGGTGGACTCTTTTTACTAATTAGGTGACTTCTGAAGGCAATCGGTTCCACTAGATTTTAGTTAGGAGTATTGAAGTAAAGCGGGCTGACTACAAATGCACATCACACTTTTCAGATATTTACTTGTAAAACATTTTGAAAACCATTAATCATTTTCTTTCCACTTTACAATTATGTGCCGCTTTGTGTTGGTCTATCAAATAAAACCCCATTAAAATATATTTACCTTTTTGGATGTAACATGATAATTATATGTTGCTTGAAGCAAGGGCTCGTGCACATGCACACTAAATGCTGGGGTTAATTTACTAAAACTGGAAAGCACAAAATATTGTGCAGCTGAGCATGGTAGCCAATCAGCTTCTAACTTCAGCTTGTTCAATTAAACTTTGCCAAAAAGACCTGGAAGCTGGTTGGTTTGTATGTAGAGCTGCACCAGATTTTGCACTCTCCAATTTTAGTAAATCAACCCCATTGTGTGTTCAGATCCGACATACATACTTTTTTTTTCAGATGAGATTAGGAGCTGCATTCAGCTGCATAACAAACAATAAAAAAAAAGAAAATTCTGCATTCACAGTTCTGCATATAGACTATACTTAATGGTGTGCACATGTGAAGATTTGTCCTAATGTTTACATATGTACAGCGTTTAGCATAAGTGTACACTATTAATCCCGAATACTGGGGATGCTAGGTGGAAGAAGCCGTCTGAGTCCTAGCAGCTGAGGATTTTAGGCAACAGGAGCCACCTACATCCTAGCAACCTGCTTTCTTATTTGTGCTGCATATTGTATGTAATGCATGTAATCATTAGCACAAACATTTTTTGTGTACATGCTATGGATACGATTCAAGAAGGATCTGACTGCCAGCAAGGTCCTATGTAAAATTCAACTTTAAAGTGTATGTACAGCAAAACTATTTTTCAGTCTTGGTAGAGTAGCGAGGGGTTAAAGCCCCCATCAGTATAATCTTTGCTCTTGTCTACAAGTGGGGAGGTTTTTCTTCACTTCGCCGCTGATATGACAGGAAGTGAGAAGAAATCTCTACAAAGTGAGGGGCAATTCCCTCTCAGACGGTTGTCACCAAAACAGTTGTTCCCATTAGAAGATTTCTTCTTGCCTCTTGCTCTGGTGACAGCTGTAAAATGCTGTATTGTCCATCACTTTATGTTTTGATGACAATGATCACCAGGACAAACAAAGAGAGTACATCTCCCCGCTGGGGTCACAGATTTCAGTAAAAACTTTAAATGGATTGTAAACCATCCTATTCAAAACTAAAAAACAATGATTATACATATACTTCAATTAAATATAATGTCAATTCCACATCAGGGGCCTAGTTGTTATTACAGCCTTGGACTTTCAACCACTCTAGTCAACCCTCCTCTTCACTCACTTCAAAATTTTGGGTGCTAAAGCTATTAGAGTCTGATGATATATACAGGTTTTTGAAAGACCGGTAAAGCATAGTGCCTAAGTGGTTAGCCTTGTAGCATTTGAGCATTGAGTCCAGTTGCCACCAAGAACACTGTCTACATGAAATTTGCTTGTACTTTCTCAGTCTACAAGGGTTTTTTCCCACTTGAAAATATATGGAGAGGAAAAATAACATTCTACTGACAGGATTAACAGTCTGTTCCAGATGTTTGCAAGGTCTATCTCAAGGTGGTTTATGTTAATGTCTCTGATCCTTTTGGCATGTTCAACAGAATCATTGCCAAGCCACTTTACGAGGAGGTCTATCTGGTCCCTGCAGGATAGATCTAGACCTTAAAGGGCACACTGGAAAGAGGATCGCCACACCCTGTAGTGTTGGGGGCGATCACTGAATTTGACAAGTCCTTGGGTAACTAACTCTCTTTTGGCCAGGAACTGGGCAAAGTCTACAGTAGCCTGATTGACATTGGGGTAGGCTGCTGGTGTATTGTGGTGCGGTGTAAAGGCATACCTGGTAAAAATCTCTTCTTTAGGCACGCTGGGTTCAATCTTGCTTAAGGTTGGCAGTTCGTACCGGCTTGTTGCATACACCTTTGGAGTGAAGACTGGTGTTTGATACTTGTATGAAGGCTGGGTACCTTGTGGAGTAGAAAGTTTGGTTGGAACTGGAAAGTCTGGAACTCTGTCAGATTTTTCTTGCTTGTAGCACTGGGGTCCCAGGTCGTCTTGTTGCTACTTTATTTGATGCAACTCACTGACGTCATGTTTGATTTCTTGTTGTGGAATGCTACTTGGGTCCCAGTGCTGGTAGACATAATCTGACGTGCGCTGTGAAGAACCTTGTTGGTCCTTCTCTAGACCCGGTATGCTGCGGCCTACTCTTGGCTCATCATAGACGGCTGCTTCTAAAGCTTCTTCTTCTGCAATGGCGGCGGCAGCATCTCTTTCTACTGCCAGCTTCTCCATGTTAGCTTCTAAGATAGCTTGCTGCAATTTCATAGATGCTTCCTGCTGGGCTAGCTCTTCCTCCAGGCGTATTCTTTCCTTCTCTTTCTCTTGTTCCATGCATACTTCTTCTTGCTCTCTCTCTTGTTCCATGCGTAATCTTTCTTGCTTTCTCTCTTGTTCTATGCATACTCTTTCTTTCTCCAAGCGTACTCTTCTCTCTCTCTTGCTCCAAGTGTACTCTTTCCTTCTCTCTCTCTTGTTCCTGTCTCACCTTTTCTGCATCAAGGTGGGCCTTTTCTTTTTTCATCTGCAACTCTTGGTCTGCAAATGCGGCCCTGGCTTTTGCTGCTTCGGCTTTTGAACGGGCGATAGCTGCTGCATTTGCGACAGATGACGTAGATGAGCTTGCTCGTGAATGTGTTTTGTAAGAAGATGTCCCACTGTGAGACATGGCTGCGGGGAAGAAGCTGTCTTGCTGTATAGAGACCGTTCTAGTGTCGATGCTGCTTGACAGAGCGCGTCTCTATGTAGCGTGGCTGCTTGCTTCACCTGCCGCAGGCCTGTATCTTTAAGGCTTCTGACTGTATGGATACTGCATAGCCCCGGGCTGTACAGACTTCCGAAGTAGGCTTATCTTCCCTTCAGAGGTCAGCTTAAAAATGTTACTGTTCTGTCTCTGGGACAGCTAGCTAAACCTTCTTATCCCAATAACTGTAGATACCATATTTCTTTGATCTCAGTTTTATTAGAACAAGCCAGGTAAAACTACAAATAACAGAAATAGACTTCAATAAGTATAATATTGCATACAATACAGCATACATTGCAGAAACAGCGATGTACAATACAAGATGTGATAGTAAAAACTTACTTTTTAAGTTCTCTAAGGAGTGATGGCGATAGATTGCGAAAGACATGACTTGCTTCCTGCAATGTGTTGAAAAGAATGGTGAATGGTTCACTTCCTGCCAAGATTCTACCCAGAATTCCCTGCTTACTGACTACTTCCTCAATTACACATACAAATAAACAGATAAACAGAACTGCAGCAATACCAAAAAGGAACACTAGATGGAGTCTGCAACACCACATATGATTGACTTAAGTAAATTACACATTTTGCATGTAAATTTAACAACACAGGTACAAATAACCTGTGTTGTTAAAGAAAGACATGACTTGCTTCCTGCAATGTGTTGAAAAGAATGGTGGAAGGTTCACTTCCTGCCAAGATTCTACCCAGAATTTCCTGCTTACTGACAACTTCCTCAATTACACATACAAATAAACAGATAAACAGAACTGCAGCAATACCAAAAATGAACTCTAGATGGAGCCTGCACACCACATATGATTGTCCTAAGTAAATTACACATTTTGCATGTAAAATGTACATTTTATAAGGCACAAATAACCAGTATAAAACATCTGGTGGACAGAACAGTAGGGTGTACTCTCTCTTTGAGTCCTAGTGTTCCAAACAACAATCCTGGCATGCCTTCCTCGTAATTCTTTTCTATAAGGAAATAAAGTGTGAAGCTCCTGGGAAAATGACAAATAGTACTGTGCTCCCTCAGGGTAGGGGTGTCAAAACAGTAACTAAATTCTGTTCTGTCGGTCTTTTCCTCCCACTCGCTGCACTGCTCAATCTCTCCCAATGTCACTCATTTAACTGACAATTTACCCATTCACATGTCCTAGGAAGATCCAATTGACTTTTATGGGATCATCTTCTGAGCATTTCCAGCACAGCCAGTGCACAGAAATCTGAAAATTCTAGTAGCCTGTTATAATGACCTACTGGCTTCAATTCTTTTAAGTCAATGGCATAGAACAGTGTTTCTCAACCTTTTTTCAGTCCAGGCACCCTTTAAAAGTGTGCACAATCGTGAGGCGCCCCATTCTAAAACAAAACTAAACAAATAGGATTACATAATGCAACAGCATCCATACACGTAGGACACTCAACATTAGAGGTGATTTATTCTTCCAAAGCAAATACACTTTTGCACACTGATACTGACTAGTATTCAAATGTTTCACTTTTCCCTCAGATTCTCTCACTCACCTAATGGTGTGGTCCAGTGTTGATGGAGCGGGGCAAACAAGGATGCTATGCAGGTGCCTGATGTCCTCTATATCAACCAATGACGTCATTCGTTCTTAGAACTTCAACATCTAGAAGGTTGTAACATAAAGGTAGGCTTGATCCACCCACTGGCTTATATACAATTTTGGCTCAATTTTTAGTCATTTTGCCAAGGCACCTCTGAAGAAATCTGAAGGCACCCTGGTTGAAAAAGGCTGGCCTAGAACAGGTATGCAGGTATGTCAGAGAGATGTAAACAATAATTATACTTGTATTTGGTTATTACTCAAAGTAGTAAAGTAAGAGGGTTAGCATGACATCCAAGCGATTAGCTTTTTAAAAAAGAAAGGTCATAGTCGCCATGTTTCTCCTGTGGCTGATTTACTTTATGCTATATCATAGTGAATATACAGTAAGTACCTCCTCAAAGATGAGCTAAGTAGATGTGGGATTCAGTACTAAATTCTGCAACTCCCAACTCCAGTTTAGAAATGTTATTGAATCAGGGTGAATGTCTTATACCAAAGTCCAGCTTATTTGGAGATTACAACCCTGTTCAGGAAATAAGATGTTTACGTGAATTTATTATACAAGAGCCTAGATATGAGCTCAGGGACCTTTATACCTCATAGCAATGGTATTACAATTTACTTACATCTTCAAGCTGGCAGCTGAACAAACTTTTATGAAACGGGACAATTACACCCCTGGGAGCAGCAATTGTAGGCAGGGTTATAAATAGATTAAGGAGTCAAATAGTTTTTGGCACTTCTGCTGTAGATAATAGAACAGCTCTGCTAAATCGATGGAACAGTCTCCTTCTCGTAACTCGCACGTATACTAATTAAAGTTGACTTGTCAGGGATCGTCTGTGTGAACACAGCTAGGGCTATTTTGGCACCCAGCTCTGTTACCCCATGGAGAACAACGTTTTTCTAGTGATGTCATTTATTTAAGTTATATAATTTCGTGACATAATTAATGCAGAATTAGGAACATATGGACAAGCATTAATAAGTATTTAATTTGACGAGCGGGTCAAAATCTCTTTTGTAGATGTCAGGGTAACTTTCCGTTTTTTAGGTTTTTGCTTGATTAACATTACTTGTATTGATTATATTTAGAAATAGTACAGTTGTCACGAATTAATATTTCTTCAAGATGTTTTTACGTTTTTTTGTCAAGTGTAAATATCTGAAAATGATAGGTGCCAGGCTGTCTCTGGCATTAATACTTTCTGAGATATTGTACCAGAACCAACACTTAGATCAGTATGTTAGAAAAAAATGTGTATTTATTATTTTTTCCTGCAGGAGCCTGGAAAGTATGTAGGCAGGTTGTAGGCAGGTTGCCTACTGAGTTGTGTGTTTTAATTAGTTACTTGGCTGCCCAGGTCAGGGAAAAGGGGTTCATGTTTTTTGCCTCCTTCCCTGACCATGTTCATGAGCATTTTCTGGCCTCCCCTTCTATGTGATATAAAAGGTAAGAGGTTCAGGTCCCAGGGGGGCTAGAGAGTGGGCAAGAGAATGGGAATCTTGCAGAAGCTTCTGGGACCCATGGTCCACTTTCAGAGCGCCGAACCATCGGGACACCTGTGACTATGGACACAGGTGGACTTACACTATTGGACTTTTCCCAAAAGGACTTCACCTTTGCAGGTATGCTGGGGCAGCCACAACTAGAGATAGTTAGGGAAGTTCTCTTTCATGTTATACATGTTCTGCTGACATTTCAGTAAAAGTTGTTTAAACTGCTTTGAGCCTGGTCTATAGGTATTTAAAGGTTAACTCTGCAAGGTGAAGAAGAGGAAGTAGTTGCCTTGGGTAGCTGAAAGGAAAAACAGCTACAGCAACCAGTCACTTGGTGTGGTACCTTGTTAGGTGATAGGCCATTCATTAGCAAGTTGGGGAATGCCTTAATATTTTATTTTGCACATAACCGCAGCCTCTGCCTGGTCCTGGGCATTGGTAAGAACGCCTTTGAGCAAGGTGTTACCCCACATGCACAGATACAGTTAGACCCTGCCCACAAGTAGATTGTTGCAATGTGGGCTCTAGCAGACATGTCCTACAGCTTTCAGCCTGTGCCTCTGTATAAAAATGAAAGCACATTCAAGAACGTCCAGCACTTCAGAAACAATTATAAAAGGTGAGTATTATCCCGCAGATGACTTTCCAAACACTTTACCAGATTTCCAATCCAATTATGCCAAATGGGTCCAATAAACTGTCAAAACCACCAATGGTGTGTCTTCTATTTTATTCACCTTTGCTTTCCAAATATTTTCAACTCATCACATGTGAAACCTAAAAGTATGTGTAGTATTTTAGAAATAAATGGAAGCAAACATGGCTATATTGTGCTCACATGTGAATATACCAACATTAGGGCACCCCCAGTGATAAAGTGCTCCACAGGCCACTTGTGCAGCCTCTTCAAATAAAACTGCATATCATTCCATTCCAGGTAGGTCAGCTGATCAACATCCCTTGGTGTTCCTCCTCTCAGGTTAACTCAAAAGAAAATTACTCAAAATAGTGTAATACTGTAAAGGTTAACACTACAAACCCTATGAATGAATAAATTATGCACACATTTATATCAATAATAAAGTGCAGACCTGTGATTCCCACACCACATTCCAGCTTAATGTGACTAACCCCTTACCAGAGGTAGGTTCTTGTTATCAATCTTCTTTTTATTAAATTTTTTAAAAAAGACAAGTAATACACATCATACCATCTTCAAAAATACATACATTAAAAATTCCTTTTACATAATAAATAATCTTAATGATACCAGGTAGGTTCTTTAAGACCCCTATCACACTGAAACGTCGCTAAAACAGCGATAAAGTGCCGGTTATTTTTGCAGTGCTTTAGCTGCGTTTTAGCGGTGCTTTTTGGGCACTAGCGGGGCGGTTTTTTTTAAGGTCACGTGACAACGTGACCTTAAAAAAAAGAGGAAAATACCCATTTTGCTGTGTTTTCAAAGCATTTTTAAGGCGCTTTGGAAGCACTGCCTATTCATTTCAATGGGCAGGGGCATTTTGGGAGCGCTATTTATAGCGAGGTGTGAAAGGGTGAAAGGGATCTAAAGCCTCATACACATGATCAGATTTTCCGCAGACAAAGCGTCAGACTTTTGCCCGAAGGGTATTGGCCATGAATTTGTCTTGCATACAAACGCCACACAATTGTTGGCCAACAAACACGAACGTAGTGACTTACTACATGGCTTTTCAGCTCTTTAGCGCAACCCTTTGAGCACCTTCTGCTAATGTTGTGTTTGGTGAGCATTGATTCCGAGCGTGTTTGTACTTTAGACTTTTGTCTGACGGACTTGTGTACACACGATCGGAAAATCTGACAACAGATTGTTGTCCGTGGAAAATGTATAAGCCTGCCATCCAATTGTCCAATGGAGTGTACAAATGGTCAGATTTTAGGCCAATGGTCTGGTCTGTCAGTACACAATTCTCGTCGGAAAATCCGATCATGTGTACGAGGCTTAAGGCACAAAATCTGGTAATCTTAGATTTCCCATCCAATCTTCTCAGTGATCAAAATTAATACCAGCCTGCTGCTAATCACTGCCATGCATTCCCACAGCAAATAAATATTAGCATATTAGAAAAGTGCAGCGCAACATAAAAAAAAATAAACAATTAAACTGTACATTGTAAACTAGGAACAATCAGCGCAAACTAAAGAATACAAAATAGGTGCAAGCTGAACACTATAGGGATTCAGCAAGCCTATGTATCAAACTATAAAACAATATTAGTGCAGTGCAAATGATTATAAAAACAGTCCATATGGTCAAAGATGAAGGATTTCTCGTGGTAAAAGGGAAGCCAGTCCTTCTACATGAAACACCGATAATCTCCACCCCAGACACATGAATGTGCTTACCAGAAAAGGTGGACCTCTTAAATACAGGAGGTCATGCTGGCATGGGTTCCATAGGAGCTGGATGGATGCCGTACGGCCTCTCTGAATATCCTCTGTGGTCACCGAAAATCAGCTCTCCAGTGCGGAAGTGAAGCAGATAAACCTCTGGTGCAATAAGCAATGCACCAATCCCAAAGATAAAAGGAAAATCTCTAAGTGTATTCCCTTTTGTAAGCAGTTTTAAACTGCTTACAAACGTCATCACGTACGAATCCGTCGGACTATGGTTGATCGTGTGTAGGCAAGTCTGTGTGTAGGCAAGTCCGTTCATTCGGAAAGTCCGTCGGAAAGTTTGTTGAAAAGTCCGCCCGACCTAGTCCGTCGAAAAGTCTGCCCATGTGTACGCGGCATAACACATCAAAATTTACCTTTTATTACCTAGTAGACAACCCCCCCCCCCCCCATATTTGATAATCCATTAATTCAATTTGTTATCTAATTTATAGTCTCAATATATTAAAACATTTCTCTAAATCATTTGACCTAGGACACGAATCATGTGCCAAGTACTGCATTCTGGTTTACTGATATCAGCAGTCTTATGCATCTGAGTGTCATATTCTCTCCTAGCCAAAAGCTACTGACCACAGTGGCTTGCGTATGTTCAGATCTTCCTTATGTAAGCTTAGTGATGCTGAAGTTTGATAACACCACCATTACTATTGTGACTTTAGACCAGGGGTTCTTAACCTGGGGTCCATGAACCCATAAGTGGTCCATGGATTGGTTTAGGAGGTCCGTGGAGGTCAGATAAAGAATAAAATAGGAATAAAATAATAAGCGGCCATTACTTTTTGCGTGAAAAAGTGTTTTGTTAAGTTTGTTTACTTTATTCAAACTTTGTGTATGTCATATGTATATGAGGCAAGCTAATTTCAATAAAATAAAGTACATAAATTCATTGCATGCAAAGTTATGTTTATGTGAATATTTCTGGGGAGTGGGTCCATAGCTTTAATCGGATTCCTAAAGGAGTCCATGACCCAAAAATGTTTAAAAAAAGACATAATGCAAAATAACAAGACATTTTCTATGTGCTTGGTGTCTGCGTAAGTATGTTGTACATGATGTCAGCGAGAAAAAAGATGCTGGTCCATGATAGAGAAGGGTCACAAATATTACTTAGTTATTATTTTACACAACCAGAGCATTTTTTGTGAAATATAGGACCAAACTAAAAAACATTTCAATGTCCGAATGCATATGGACATTACTGAAATGTGTTCCTGCAGTAGTGAAGGACAAACCAGATTGGTACAACCAAAGCTTGCAGATTTGTGAAACAGAAGCAGGGCATTTTTTTTTCTCAATTTCCTCACATTTACCAATAGAGTTACATTTGAAGACAAGTACAGAAAACATAACAGTTCAGTGTCTTTAGTAGAATTTGAATTTAAGACATAGAAATGCAAGGCAAGACTTTTCACCACTTAGGATGACATCAGCAATGCCCACCGCACCTGACGCTGATGTTATCCCCACTCACTGACCATCCAGCTACAGCGGTGCCCTTATATCACACAGATTAGCGTTCCTTTCATATATATCCTGTACATTGCCACCTTATTGACTACTAGAAAAGGTGCTTTTAATATTACACTCAGAAGGTGCTGCTTTCTTTCTTGTTCTGGATGTACACAAGTTGATCAATAGATCAACATGTGTACAACCAGCCTGCTCATACATGGATCAAAATTCGGCCAGTCCCTGCTAAACCAGCCAAATTTCCATCCATGTATAGTAGACTTTTGTTTTGATGTACCTGGAAATTTAGTTAGCTAATTTGAAACTGAAACTGAAAGTTTAGCTGGGCTTTAAAGAAAACTGCTCACTAATTGGCATTTTAATGCTCTGAATCTCCACTCTGCAAATATTTTAATTGTGCAACCTTAGAGTTCAGGAAGTACATGATTGTTTACTTATATTTTCCCTCTCAGATCACATTTAAATAAAAATTTAAATCAACAGCATAGTGTGCGGAGTTTTGGAAGATCCATGATTTGCTGAATTCTCCACCCAGAAGGCAATACTGGTTTACACGCCTATAGTGAACTGAAAGCAAGCTTTCTTCATCGTCTTATAAATATGCTTTGCAGAAAGTAAATGTAGCCAATTAGCACAAGGCAGAACAAAAATGTATAGTCTTGAACAGATGGAGTTTTGTGTGTGGTGAATATTACTCTATCTGATACAGCTTGATTTATTTAGACCCTTGTTGTCTTTGAGTGTTTGGAGAGGTGTGTAGGTGAATATATTATTTGCTTAATTGTCTTGTCTGATTGCATTCAGTTCCTGTGGTTACCATTCAGGGTAGTTAATTGCAGTCTTACTTCATCAGGTTGGTCTGTGACTATATTTAGCTGGGGTTAGTGTTGAACGCTATTAAATCATAGCAGTTTTAAGTGAAGTGCTTTTTGTGTAGTGCTTTTAGTTAGCAGCTCTGGATTAACACATGTGCTATTTCCACATTAACCAGATTTACTGTTTAATATCTCTATTATTGATAACTTACTATTTATTTTTAATAAACATATAAAGCTTAAAAACTTGTGTAAGGGAGGACTTTTGCAGTTGAATTTGAATATACCCCACTATATGTTTGTAATATATTCCAATTACACAGCATACCTAATAAAAAAATCAAATATTTCTTACCTTTTAGGATATTTCTAAAGAAAAGGTGAGGAAAGTGAAAAAAGATAGCGCTGGACCCATTGGTTTATTTACTGTTATTGTTATCCTAAGGTATTAATGTTGGCATAAATGATCTGGTTCCTGAGCAGGCGGCTTCTACACCCCAGAGGATTTCCACAGTCTCCTTGGCTTCTAGTGAAATGTAAGAAGGGTGAAATTGAAGCTCCACGCAGCTGCTAAGAGGTCCATACACAACTTTATTGCATTAGAGGTCAGGGGTACAGATCAAGATATAGCCAACATGTTTCAGGGGGTCTAGGTGCCCCCTTCACCAGGGCATGACTGGCACCCAAGAGAACAAACCAGTAGTGAACTGGGCCTGCAGTAGAATTGATTACAGTGTGAGTTGAAAGCACAGGCTAAGCAGCAGTATCTCTATTATTGATAACTTACTATTTTTTTTTAATAAACATAAAAAGCTTAAAAATCTGTAGAAGGGAGGACTTAAAGCGTATTTTCATTTTTGCAGTAAAATTTGAAAATACCCCACTATATGTTATGTACTCCATCTATACAGCATACCTAAAAAAATTAAAATATTTCTTACCTTTTAGATGTTTCTAAGGAAAAAGTGTCATGGCTGATACTAAGAATGTATGGAGAGATTTAGGCTGGGATTACACTAGTAGAATTTTGAACAAAAATTGTTAGGAAAATTCTCTAGAAAAATTTGAATGTCGTTTGAAAGTAGTTCAAGATTTCACTTTTAACATTCAATTTTGGAATGACCAGTCTTTACCAAATGAAAACCACACACACTGTTAGAAATGTATGCATTATAAAAAATGTTTTAATCCTGCTCTGTCGAATTCTTAGAAGAATACTCAATTCCTAGAGGGGACTCAATTCTTAGAAGGACAGAGAGGGCAATCTGTAACAAAGACCTGAAGCGCTGAACAGTATGTTGTCTACCAGATTATTGGGAGGGGCTGGGGAAGACCCAGCTGTCATGGTGCACGTTGGCACCAATGACAAAGTCAGAGGCAGATGGAGTGTCCTAAAGAACGATTTTAGGTCTTAGGAGCTAAATTGAGGAAAAGGACCTCCAAGGTAGTATTCTCAGGAATACTACCGATACATCGAGCCACACCAGAAAGGCAGAGGGAGATTTGAGAAGTAAGCAAGTGGCTGAAGAGCTGGTGTAGTAAGGAGGGGTTTGGGTTCCTGGAGGACTGGGCGAACTTCTCAGTTGATAACCGGCACTATAGAAGGGACGGACTGCACCTAAATGAGGAGGGTGCAGATCAGCTGGGAATGAAGATGGCCAAAAAGTTAGAGGGGTTTTTAAACTAGATGATGGGGGGGAGGGTCCAGAGGTAGAGATAGTCAGCGTGGAACATATTCCACAGGGTAGTATTGAGGGCATAAGTGGTAGGTTGACCAAAGCACAAAAACCCAAGGTAAGTATAGTAGCAAGTCCTAGTTGCAATCTCGAAACACCCAACACGAGGACAATATGCGACCGGTCTAAACTATGTAGCATGTTCACCAATGCCAGGAGCATGGCGGACAAGATGGGTGAACTAGAGATACTGTTGTACGAGGAGGATTTGGTTTTTGTGGGAATTTCAGATACCTGGTTCAACAGCTCTCATGATTGGCTGGCAAACATTCAAGGGTATACCCTTTACCACAAGGATAGAGAGGGTAAAAAAGGGGGAGGGGTATGCCTATATATCAAGAATGATATATAAGTGAATGTGAGAGATGAGATCACTGAGGGAGCTAGGGAGGAGGTGGAATCCTTATGGGTAGAGCTCCAAAGGGATGAAGCTAAGAGGAAAATAATACTGGGAGTATGCTATAGACCCCCTAACCTGAGGGAGGAAGTAGAGACAGATCTCCTAACACAATTTGGATTAGCAGCAAGGATTGGAAGTGTTATCATAATGGGGATTTTAATTATCCAGACATAGACTGGGCGGAGGGAACCATTTAAGGCTCGCCAGTTCCTTAATGTCTTGCAGGACAATTTTATGGGTCAAATGGTAGACGCACCAACTAGAAATAAAGCATTACTGGATCTACTGATTACCAACAATACAGACCTGATCATGGATGTGGAAATATGGGGTAATTTAGGTAACAACGATCACAGGTCAATTAGTTTCAGTATAAATCACAATCAAATAGGAAACATAAAGGGAATACAAAGACACTGAATTTCAGAAGAGCCAACTTCCCTAAACTACAAACCTTGCTAAAAGGCATAAATTGGGATAAAATAATAGGAACAAAGAACACGAAGGAGAGATGGGTTTGCTTTAAGAGCATATTAAATAAGGGCATTAGCCAATGCATCCTGTGATGCTGGGGCTGTATACTCTGTCCTTTGATGCAGAGCTGTATACTCTGTCCTGTGATGCTGGGGCTGTATGCTCTGTCCTGTGATGCTGGGGCGTATACTCTGTCCTGTGATGCTGAGCATATTAAATAAGGGCATTAGCCAATGCATCCTATGATGCTGGGGCTGTATACTCTGTCCTGTGATGCTGGGGCTGTATACTCTGTCCTGTGATGCTGAGCTGTATACTCTGTCCTGTGATGCTGGGGCTGTATGCTCTGTCCTGTGATGCTGGGGCGTATACTATGTCCTGTGATGCTGAGCATATTAAATAAGGGCATTAGCCAATGCATCCCATTAGGTAATAAATTTAAAAGAGCGAACAAAAGGCCTGGATGGCTTAATTGCAATGTAAAAATGCAAATAAAAGCAAAGGAGAAGGCCTTCAAAAAATGCAAGGTTGAGGGATCATCATCAGCATTCAGACTTTATAAAGAATGCAACAAGAAATGTAAGGGTGCAATTAGGACGGCTAAGATAGAACATGAAAGACACATAGCGGAGGAGAGCAAAAAAATTCCAAGAAATTCTTTAAGTATGTAAACAGTAAAAAAGGGAGGACAGACCATATTGGCCCCATAAATAATGAGGAAGGACATCTGGTTACAAAAGGATGGAGAGATGGCGAAGGTATTGAATTTATTCTTCTCCTCAGTCTTCACGAGTGAATCGGGGGGCTTCAGTAACCAAAACTGCAGTGTTTATCCTCATGACATAACACAGGAAGCACCTCCATGGTTAACAGAGGACAGAATTAAAATTAGACTTGAGAAACTTAACATTAATAAATCACCGGGACCACATGGCTTGCATCCGAAGATACTTAGGGAACTCAGTAAAGTGATTGCCAGACCGTTGTTCCTAATTTTTACAGACAGTCTACTGATTGGAATGGTACCAGCTGATTGGAGAAAAGCCAGTGTAGCACCAATATTTAAAAAGGGCCCAGAATACATCCCTGAGAATTGCAGACCAGTTAGCCTAACATCAATAGTATGTAAACTCTTGACGATAAGGGACTATATACAAGATTTTAGTAATGAGAACGGTATCATTAGCAGTAATCAGCATGGATTCATGAAGAATCACTCTTGCCAAACCAATCTACTAACCTTCTGTGAGGAGGTGAGTTGCCATCTAGATAAAGGAAGGCCCGTAGACATGGTGTATCTGGATTTTGCAAAAGCATTTGACACAGTTCCCCATAAACGTTTACTGTACTAAATAAGGTCCGTTGGCATGGACCATAGGGTGAGTACATGGATTGAAAACTGGCTACAAGGGCGAGTTCAGAGGGTGGTGATAAATGGGGAGTACTCGGAATGGTCAGGGGTGGGTAGTGGGGTTCCCCAGGGTTCTGTGCTGGGACCAATCCTATTTAATTTGTTCATAAACGACCTGGAGGATGGGATAAACAGTTCAATCTCTGTATTTGCAGACAATATTAAGCTAAGCAGGGCAATAACTTTTCCGCAGGATGTGGAAACCTTGCAAAAAGATCTGAACAAATTAATGGGGTGGACAACTACATGGCAATTGAGGTTCAATGTAGAAAAATGTAAAATAATGCATTTGGGTGGCAAAAATATGAATGCAATCTATACATTGGGGGGAGAAGCTCTGGGGGAATCTAGGATGAAAAAGGACCTGGGGGTCCTAGTAGATGATAGGCTCAGCAATGGCATGCAATGCCAAGCTGCTGCTAACAAAGCTAACAGAATATTGGCATGCATTAAAAAGGGGATCAACTCCAGAAATAAAATGATAATTCTCCCACTCTACAAGACTCTGGTCCAGCCGCACCTAGAGTATGCGGTCCAGTTCTGGGCACCAGTCCTCAGGAAGGATGTGCTGGAAATGGAGCGAGTACAAAGAAGGGCAACAAAGCTAATAAAAGGTCTGGAGGATCTTAGTTATGAGGAAAGGTTGCGAGCACTGAACTTATTCTCTCTGGAGAAGAGACGCTTGAGAGGGGATATGATTTCAATTTACAAATACCATACTGGTGACCCCACAATAGAAATAAAACTTTTTCGCACAAGAAAGTTTAATAAGACTTGTGGCCACTCATTAAAATTAGAAGAAAAGAGGTTTAACCTTAAATTACATAGAGGGTTCTTTACTGTAAGAGCAGCAAGGATGTGGAATTCCCTTCCACAGGCGGTGATCTCAGCGGGGAGCATCGATAGTTTCAAGAAACTATTAGATAAGAACCTGAATGACCGCAACATACAGGGATATACAATGTAATACTGACACATAATCACACATAAGTTGGACTTGATGGACTTGTGTCTTTTTTCAACCTCACCTACTATGTAACTATGAATTTTCCTAACACTGCGGTTGAAAACGACCGTCCATTGGAACCCACTAATGATTGGAAAAGTAAATAAACATTCTTACATCATTCTTACAATGAAAAAATATTGAGTTTAATTTTACTAGTGTATACCCAGCTTTACAGTGTCTTGTCCCAAAACAGAGTGAGCTATCCCTCAGTAACATACAATGCAGGAGGACGCTTTCTAAATTTTTAACCCTTTGTTACGACAATGTTTAAATCTAGTTTACAGCTTATACTGAAGAACTGCAAACACAGTACAGACAGGGTTAATTATGTTAAATATTACTCCACAGTCCACTTCTAAACATTGCAGAGCAGGGACAAGCATGTAAGGATTTGTAAGCAAGTAAAAATACCTAAAAAAGATTACCAGCATTTTCTTTTAAGGTATGCTATGTTAATAGTAACATTTATAAAGTAGGTGTTACTCCTACTCCAACTAAGTTGTCTGCAAAACTGGAAATACACTTTAAACTAGATATTTTCACTTTGCAAAGCACCTTGTTCCCATATTGGTGAACACAAGGGCCTCCTTCACACAGTTACCTCCAGGGGTCATGAGGGTCTGAAGTTGGGGGGCTTATCAGAACATGGAAGCCCCTTTAACAATAAAGCCCCCCATCATGCGAATAAATAAGGGGTACAAGGAACCCCTACATAGTGATGTTAATGACCAATGATGGACATGACCATATTTGGTTAGTGGCTTCATGGGGATGTCCGCCCCTTTGTATCCTTTTAGTGGCAAGGTCCCAGGAGATGTCATTCGGCAGGAATAAAAGTAGGGATAAGTACATGTTGGTGCTCACCGTGATTTTTTTTTTTCAGCAGGTGTCGATCAGCATCTATCATCATTGCTTTTGATCTGCATCACTGCGTGGTGTGAATGATGATGGACTCACATCATAGGACATTTTTCTGATTTTTTTTAAAGAAAAACTTGTCAGAAAATGTCAGTGTATATATTTACTGTGTACTTTTTTGTGAATGAGTAGGGGTACTAAGTATACCATACTCATTCACACAGAGGAATCTCAGTATCTAGGGACCCTAATATTGTTTCATATTCTGATTAGCCCCTGCCCACAGACTTCCACACCACTAGGCCAGCGTTGTGTGGAAGAGGCTTTCGTCCTCATTAACATGGGATGACAAAATATGGATTTTAAGAAGGAACCACACTCAAAAATAATGAAAAAAAAGAGTGAGTTCCTCCCCAGAAATCCATACCAGAACCTTTTCCATGGATCCAGCCTAACAGACCAGGAAAGAGGAGGAACAAACGTGCATGCCGTACCAGGCCACATACCCTTAACATGGGGGAGACGCCCCTGGCAAAGCACCTTGTCCCCATGTTGATGAGGAAAGGGGCCTCTTCCCCATGACCCTGGCATGGTGGTTATGAGGATCTCCACTAGCCTATATTTTGCTCTTTGATAAATTACGCCAAACATTAATATCAAAGTATGATTTTGGTAAAGGAAAGGAAAATTGCTTGTGTGATCATTTTCAACAGTGAAACAATAATGAAAATATTACATTTGATATGCTTTAGTGAACTCACCTTTATCTAAGAATTTATATAGGTAACTTATATTTAACACATTTGATTAAATAAAGTCTGTTTATTTGTTATAGGTTAGGATGCTTTACATAAAACCATTGTAAAATCCCTATTTAAAATAAAAAATAAAAAACTGTAATATATATATATATATATATATATATATATATATATATATATATATATATATATATATATAGTTTTAGATGTTGCCAAACTTTCAGCGAGGTGGTATAATTATGTTGTATTTGTTGACTATTCTAAATATCTAAAACTGCATTCAAATTTCAAGTTGATCTGTGTTTGCATTTATACTCACAGCTGTAATTAAAAGGAAAAAGTACAAGCAAATAAAGC
This sequence comes from Lithobates clamitans, assembly GCA_037952925.1. Taxonomy (NCBI): domain Eukaryota; kingdom Metazoa; phylum Chordata; class Amphibia; order Anura; family Ranidae; genus Lithobates; species Lithobates clamitans. Next base: position 3,471,189 of record JBBGZY010000761.1, read on the forward strand.
AATATATATTGTATGTAATTACACTCCCTTGATTGTTGGTAACACAGCCTCCCAGTCTGGAGTAGGAAGCCATTATTTCAAACGACATACTTAAAACTTTTAAATTTTAATAGGTTTAAAATAATATTGTTTTTTTTTTTACTCCCTTAAATATTTAAAAATAAATATTATTGATCTTATGAATAAATACATTTTCTTAAATGATTTAGAAAGCACTGTTTATTCATATACAGACAGTGTTTAGAATATGTAGTAGCCAGCAAGTCTGCAGATATATTTATGTTGGACTGTTTAGATTGGCCTCACCTCTGTAATAATTTATAACAGTTTCAATGTAAACCTGCCACCGAGCAGGTCATAAAGATCTTGCATTTTAGCTATCATAATTTCAGATAAACCCACTTGGCTACTTTTTTTCTGATGAAAATCCTAGTTGGTTTTGAAACACCTAAAATCAGTTTTAATGATAATAATATAAAGCAAATATACCTTTCTTAAGAACACAAAATATAATCTTTACAAAATTTGGTTTTCCTCTTAAAAACAAATTGACTGACCTTGCTGTGACGTTTTGCAAACTTTTTTTGTTGTTGTTTTAAAATCCACTTAAGAGCAATGAGGAAATCATAGGACCCCCCAGCATATGTTGTTAAGTCAGGGTTTACTATTCACAGTTTAAATGTACATGTAGTTAAAAAAAATAATGTTATACGAGTGACTAGGCTTTCATAAATTCAGCAGCTGGGAAACCAGTCTTTTCTCCATCTAATGGAATGTACCCTTGCATACAGAAGTGGAGCCAGCAGAGTATATTCGCTACATATGGGTTGCCGTTTTGTAGTGTCAGACTAATGAAAATCAAAAGTTAGTGATTTAATTTGCCCAACAGGAAATTATTTTTCATGGGTCTAGTTATGTTGCTTTTGCCTTACTTTTCTTGGTGGGTGTTTTTTTGTCATAGGACAGAAGGTAGAGGGTCAGATTTACAGTACCCCCACAGTCACAGATTAGCTGCAGAGAAACTTTGTTTTAGACTTTCTTTGTCAATCGTTTACCCATGCACAGGCCATAAATTTGAGAATAAGAGCTATCAGCTCAGATAACAAGAGTTAAAATGATATTAAACATTTGTTTTTGCACAGAACAGCCCTAATGCTACTCTTCTTGGGCCTCCTGCCAGCGCTCTTGTACCCTGCCTCCTGCTAAGTGCCCCCAGGGCAAGCACCCAGCGGGCTTGCTTATGAGCCGCTGCTCCGTGTGTCCATTCACACACAGATCCACAGCTCGGCCCCATCCCCTCTCTCTCGTTATTGGCCCACTGGCTGTGACTGACTGCAGCGGGCGCCAATGAGGAGGGAGAGTCCCCGAAGAGCTTTGGCTCTCGTGCACAATGATGGATCGCGATGAGACTTAGGTAAATATTAGGGGGGCTGGGGGCTGCTGCACACAGAAGTTTTTTTACTTTAATGCATATATTGCATTAAGGTAAAAGAACATTTTGCATTTAGAACCACTTAAAATTGAACATGCAATTGATGAAATTGATTGAGGGGAAAATTAATAATCAATTTAATTGTGCACTAATAGAATACTGGAAAGCAAGTCCATTCAGACTGCCTACATCTGCAAGATTTCCCCATGGATGGCCAACTCTATTGCAGACCAGGCTGCCCACTATTGAGAAGGAGAGGTCTCAGGTGTTCTGATTTGTGAGGGCAGTTTAGGATAAGGCTTTTAATAGCCCAAGGATAAGATAGAATGGCAAAAGGGTACACAGCAAAGCATGCTATCCACATTTTGTGTAACACTTTACTTATATCTTGATCTTGCAGGTTAAAGCTACCATGTTGTGAGTAAATCCAGCAGCAGAGGCTGAGGATTGCATGTGTCCCTGAAAGGGGCCACGAGGATCCTTGCAGCTCAAGTAATGCACGAGCATCTCCCTTTTTCTGCAACCATTTAAAATGTTTGTAAGCCCTGTTCCACCACTTGTACCTGCAGGTACGCCTATAATAAGGCTTACCTGTGGGTACTGTAAATATGTCCTAAACCTGCATGGTTTTGGAGATATTTACCATATATGCTAGCCCTAACGTCATCAGCAAATGATGAAGAAATGGCTCACTTCTGTCTTCAGCAGCGTGCTGTGACCGTGGGCTCCCGTGCGCATGCGCAGAAGAGACGTCATCGTGGCTCCAGCCAATCACAGCGCCGGAGCCCGCAAACCCAGAAATAACTCTGGGAGACATGTCGCTGGTCACAGAGGTGTGTGGGGCCACTGCAATAGCTTCGATCTAAGGTAAGTATTTCATAATGAGCTAGTATGTGATGTATACTAGCTCATTATGCCTTTGTCTTACAGGGTTTGTTTGTTTTTTCGTTTTTTTTCGGGTTTACAACCACTTTAACCTCTTCACTGTCCATTTCTTTTTCTTTGCAGTATATATTAGACTTGTGCACAACAGAAAATTTTGTTTAGTTTCATTTCGTTGTCATTTGTAAAATACATAATTTCGTTCTGTTATATTCGTTATGTTACGTTCGTTTTCGTATAATTCGTTACTTCTGTAGAGTGTCGATATTCGTTATACTGAATATCGAATCATGTCGAATTCATTAGTTATATCCACTATAATTTCTTTCGTATTAGTTGAAATTCGATACTTATGTATGTATATATATTCGTGATAATGATTCGTAGTTTGGAAAGTCGTTTGTTTATTGAATCTATGAACACACACAATGACAATATCTCTTCTCCTCTGCTCAAATACAATACAACACCCTTCTCACTCAGTTCTCAGGAATGCACTTTGCCAGTAATCCAACCTCCAGCACAAAATAATCAGCTGATTGGACTGTAAGATTTATTTTGAGTTGACCTTTTGTTTCATTAGATCTTTAACGAATCACCGAATCATGTCAAATTCATTAGTTATATCCACTATAATTTATTTCGTATTAGTTGAAATTCGTTATTTTCTTATTTGGATGCATCCAAATGTCCGAAAGATGCAAAATTCGGCAGAATTTCGATTTGTTATGAAACAAATTGCACATGTCTAGTATATAAAGAGTGGACAGAATGCTGCCTTCAATAGTCCATTCTTAGTACGTTAACACTGCACTGAATGCAGAGGATAACCCAAGCCATCTGTGAAAAAATAGAAAGTCAAGCCTTGCTTACAGCATTCAGGCTGATGTGCCGCAATGGCCTGTCTACTGAATAACATTGTGTGACTTGATACCTGAAATGGTTTGCCAAATGCTTTTTCTGTCTGTATAAATTTATTAGGTGCCACATAGATTTTTTCCACTGTGCTATTGGTCCCCATGTCAGTCTCAAAGTGTCCTGTGGCTATAGTTTGGCCTTTTGATAATTCTGTTTTTAGTTCAGTTAATACTCACCTTATATCAGGGATGTCAAACTCAATTTCATTGTGGGCCACACCAGGAAATACGGTCGCCCTCAAAGGGCCAGTTTTATCTGTAAGACTAGATGTCCAGAGCACTCCCCCCTCCTTACATTAGAAGTCAAGAGTCCTCCACCCTCTTTTACCTTACAGTGCACCCCCTTATCATGTGCTGCTGCTTAGCAGAAGCTGGAGCCAGCGCTGGGAAGTAGAAAGTGCAGGGTCTGGAGGAGGACCAGAGGAGGGCTAGAGTCAGCTGTCAGAGCCTGCTGAATGCTGAGACCAGGGGAGGTGAAGACGAGGGGATGCTGTAGCTGCACAGAGAGGCACAGGATCTGTAGGAGGAGTTCTGACCTCCTCCCTGCTGCTGACTACTGACAAGGTAAGGATTGGGGCGAGGGGGGGTAGCACAACTGCAGGAGAGGTGTAAGGGCCACATGAAATGGCCTTTGTATTTGACACATGTGTCTTACATGATTTGTGACAATAGACTGCAATTTTAAAAGGCATTATTATTTAAGTGTGACTATAAACGTATGGATACTAAATACAGCCTTTATTATAGTGTCTGATTTTAGTCTTCTGTTGGTATTAAAAAAACCTAGATGAGCTCTACAGGAAAAACAGTAGGCTCCACTGGATGTCTGAGTGTACATGTGTTGTCAGAAAAAATTCCCTTGCCCATGCCTTAAGACCCTATTTAAGCTCCTATGCAAATACCAATAGTAAGATGGTATTACTATAATCCTAGGCATAACACCTAAAAGTGCTTGTGGCCACTAAAAAGTTACTCTTAAAACAATATCAACTAAAATTGATAAAGAAAGGGGGATTCAGGGAGGGAATATCCAATTACTTCTTGGGGGATCAGGAAGGAATATTTTCTTCTGCTGGAGCAAATTGGATCATGCTTTGCTCGTTCTTTTGCCTTCCTCTAGATCAGGGATCTCCAAACTATGGACCTCCAGCTGTTGCAGGGCTACACTTTCCATAAGGCATTGTAAAACTCTGATTGTCACAGACATGACTAGGCATGATGGGAATTGTAGTTTATGAACAACTGGAGGGCCATAGTTTGGAAACCCCTGCTCTAGATCAACTGTGGGTATAGGATTGTGTAGATAGGATTGTATATTTTTTTCCCCCTTTTATTGCTTGAACTAAATGGACTTGTGTCTTTTTTTTAACCATGTAACTATGGACCTGTATGTAACTATAAGAAACAGTATTGGGAACTTTACAGTTGCTACATACAGGCAATAAAAAAATTCATTAAAAGTTCATAATTTATTAACCACTTGCTTAATGGGCACTTAACCCTTCCTGCCCAGGCCATTTTTCAGCTTTCAGCGCTGTCACTCTTTGAATGACAATTGCGCAGTCATGCTACACTGTACCCACATGAAATTTTTATAATTTTTTTACTACAAATAGAGCATTCTTTAGGTGGTATTTAATCACTACTGGGGTTTTTATTTTTTGCTAAACAAACAAAAAAAGACTGAAAATTTAGAAAAAATAATTTTTCATAGTTTGTTATAAAATTTTGCAAACCGGTTCTCCATTTTTTCCCTTCATTGATGTGGACTAATGAGGCTGCAATGATGGGCACTGATAGGCAGCACTGATAGGCACTGATGGGTAATAATAGGTGGCACTGATGGGCACTGATGAGTCGACACTGGTGGGAACTGAGGAGGCTGCACTGATGAGGCTACATTGATAGGTGGCACTGACGGGCACTGACAGGTGATACTGATTGGCACTGATAGGCAGCACTGAAGGGCACTGAGAGGTGGCACTGATGGGTGGCACTGATGGGCACTGATAGGTGGCACTGATGGGCACTGATAGGCATTGGTAATGGACACTGATAGGCAGCACGGATAGATGTCACTGATGATAAGGCCCTGATGGGCACTGATTTGCAGCACTGATGGACACTGATAGGTGGCATTGGTGGGCATTGATAGGTGGCACTGGTGGGCACTGGTAGGCAATGCTTAGCAATGCTGATATGCACTGGTAGGTGACACTGGTGGGCACGGCTTAGCAGCAGTGGGTCTGGAGTGTGCATGACTGATGTCCCATTTACTCCAGACGGTAATCGGCTTTTTTTTCTCTTCGCGCTGTCAGTGTGAGGGAAAAAAAAGCCGATTACCGGCTCTGTTTACATCACGTGATCAGCTGTCATTGGCTGACAGCTGATTACGCGGTAAGGGGCCGCAGGTGGCGTTAAAGGCCCACGCTGTAGCTGTCTTTCGGTTATAGCGCGGGCGGCAAGAGGTTGATCAAACGTGTTAAAACGATTTCAAAATAAAATCATATACAATCTTAAAATGTGTCTTGTTGGTTTATTTCCATAGCGGTACCACAATATCAATTCCCAACATATTTCACCTGTTGGACTTCAGGGACGTGTTCACTGCTAATAATACAACACCTATAGTTTATCATATGTCATTTAGGTACAAAAAGCTGGCTACTGTGTCTCTCTTGAGGACTAAATTCCCCGCATGTAGTTCATCTGGTATTACACATTATATTTACTGTAGTCTGGGCCTTTACACCTCCATGGCACACGCAAGCCTGTTGTCTGACATTACTGTGAAATTGGTTTGATACCAATTGTATCTTGAGAAGTACAATTCAATATCCTAGTATTAAAGCCAAATTGACAGAGGTGACAGTATTTAGGGTTTGCCCCCTGCAAATTGCAGCCCACCTAGTCTGATATTCACCTTCATCCTGGCTTCAGCGATCTTCACTGTGTGGCCACACTGGGCAATGCACAACCTTGCTTCTGCAAACTCTGCAGGACCACTGGGGACTACCATGGGTACATTTCCAAATAGGAATGAACAGGGCCATGGTGTGCATATTGAGCCTGAAGAGAACCTGGCAGGGATGTTTTCAGAATCAAAGCTGTGAGGGTCACACAGTGAAGATAGCTGGATCAGGGATGAAGGTGAGTATCCGGCAAGGTGGGCTGCACTCATTGGGGCTGCTTTCATTAACTAACAGCTTCTACCAAAGGTACATTTGTCCTTTAAAGATTGAAAGTCTACTGCATTTAGCAATGTTTTATTACATGAATATGTTAGGGCCAACGTGGTTTATAATAATTGCAGGCCCCACTATCATCGCTGTATTTAAACAGAAATTAGCCAATGAACTTAGAAAGCGGCACCACAATTTTAGGGATGCATACATTCTGTAATAGGATTTTTTAAAGCCGATTCATATGGAATCCCTTTAAAAAAGCTAGTCACAACAAATCTTTGCTATTATTTATGATAACCAAATATACATTTTAGAGATATCTGCTAGCAATTAGCAATCACTATAGGATTAGTAGAAAATTTGAAGAATAATAACTAGGTCAATGCGTGCTAAAAACCACAATAATTATTGCAGGTTAATAAAACACTATTAGAAATAATTCACAGATGTAATAATGATTGAGTTTTTCAAACTTGTTTTTTACAAATATATGTGAGTTTTGGACTTGTTAATTTTATATGTTTTTATTTGAAAACCAAGCTGAAAAATTCAGTTGTCTAAAAACAAAAGGAAATTATATTTGTTACAACAAACATCTAGAAAATAGCCCAAAGCAATATATGCTATATCAAATTACACAATGGACTCACTCTATATTTTAAATGTGGCCCAAATGTAGCTCAATATAATGTGTTTTCAATTTTGGTTTCATGGGAAATTTTTCACTCTACATGTCCCGATTGATTTCATATCATAATATCCTTTATGCACTGAAAAAAAACTAGACTTTGTTCACATTTCTTTACTGAAAACCATGGGAAAAAACCTGAGATTTTGAAAGTGTGCTGATAAAGTTAAGTTAACCTTAATACACTATATTACCAAAAGTATTGGGGTGCCTGCCTTTACACGCACATGAACTTTAATGCCATCCCAGTCTTAGTCCCAGGGTTCAGTATTGAGTTGGCCCACCCTTTGCAGCTATACACAGCTTCAACTCTTCTGGGAAGGCTGTCCACGAGGGTTAGGAGTGTGTCTATGGGAATATTTGGCCATTTTTCCAGAAGCGCATTTGTGAGGTCAGGCACTGATGTCGACAAGAAGGCATGGCTCTATTGGGTTGAGGTCAGGACAGATCAGGTGCAGGCCAATCAAGTTCCTCCACCCCAAACTCGCTCATCCATGTCTTTATGGACCTCACTTTGGGCACTGGTCCAAAGAATTTGGTGGAGGGGGGATTATGCCGTGGGGTTGTTTTTCAGGGGTGGGGCTTAGATACTTAGTCCCAGTGAAAGGAACTCCTAAGGCATCAGCATATCAAGACATTTTGGACAATTTCATGCTCCCGACTTTGTGGGAACTGTTCCAGCATGACTGCACACCTATGCACAAAGCAAGGTTCATAAAGACACGGATGAGCGAGTTTGGGGTGGAGGAATTTGGCTTGCCTGCACAGAGTCCTGACCTCAACCTGATAGAACACCATTGGGATGAATTGCAAGCCAGGCCTTCTCGTCCACATCAGTGCCTGACCTCACAAATGCACTTCTGGAAGAATGGTCAAACATTCCCATAGACACACTCCTAAACCTTGTGGACAGCCTTCCCACAAGAGTTGAAGCTGTTATAGCAGCAAAGGGTGGGCCAACTCAATATTGAACCCTACGGACTTATGCCCTGTACACACGGTCGGATTTTCAGACGGAAAATGTGTGATAGGACCTTGTTGTCGGAAATTCCGACTGTGTGTGGGCTCCATCACACATTTTTCATCGGAATTTCCGACACACAAAGTTTGAGAGCTTACTATAAAATTTTCCGACAACAAAATCCGTTGTCGGAAATTCCAATCATGTGTACACAAATCCGACGCACAAAGTGCCATGCATGCTCAGAGTAAATTAAGAGACAAAAGCTTTTGGCTACTGCCCCGTTTATAGTCCCAACGTACGTGTTTTACGTCACCGCCTTCAGAATGATCGGATTTTCCGACAACTTTGTGTGACCGTGTGTATGCAAGACAAGTTTGAGCCAACAAACGTCGGAAAAAATCAGTGGATTTTGTTGTCGGAAGGTCCGATCAATGTCCGACCGTGTGTACGGGGCATAAGACTGGGATGTCATTAAAGTTCATGTGTGTGGAAAGGCAGGCACCCCAATACTTTTTGTAATATAATGCATGTTACCTTTACCAAACTGCTGCAGGCAGGAGTATAAGGCGCTCCATCACAACACAACTCAACATTAGATATTCTAACTATGGGTGTCACAATGCACCACAACATTAGATATTCTAACTATGGGTGTCGCAACACACCTCAACATTAAATATTCTAACTATGGGTGTCACAATGCACTTTAACATCAGATATTCTAACTATGGGTGTCACAAAACACCTCGACATTAGATATTCTAACTATGGCATACAATGGAACACAATCCTGGCTTACATGTGGCGAGGGAAGAAACATATTCAGAGTTGATATGCTTGGTGCTTGCATCCTGACTGGAAAGATAGTTCTGCCAGTTTTTAAATGTGCTTGAAAAATTGTTTGGGTTTTCCCAAAAATTAATAAAAAACAATTCTCCCATGGAGAATTGGCAGCGGAAGAGAGCATAAGAAACAAGTGACCCCCCCCCCCCCCCTTCTAAATCCTATTGGGCTATACACAAGCAACATTGGCAGAGTACCTTGAAAGGGGGGTGGCAAAGCCTCCCCTCCTTTGCAAAGCACCTTGTGCCCATGTTGATAGTGGTAGGGACCTAATCCCCACATCCTGCCCCCAAAAAGAATGTGGAGGTTTGTGGGGGGCTTATCAGAATCTGGAAGACTTCCAGGGGCCCTCATATATCTGGCTTCCCCCCAGGTGAATGAATAAGCGAAACATAGGACCCCTTGTTACTGATTAAAAAAATAGTGAATAAAAACACCCAAACCATGAAAAAAGTCCTTAATTTAAAAAACAATGTCCCCTGTTCTAAATCCAACATCAATTATGATCATCTCTATGATGGCGACCCGCTTCCATAATGACCCTTTACACCCTCTACACCCAATGATCTTCACCTGCTAATACTACTAGCAGTAATAACAGATTCTTGGCAGCTTCTGTATGTAAACAAGCTTTTGGGTCCTGGGTGATTTCATTGACTGAATATGGTCACGACAATTTTTGGCTAGGATGGCACCTTTACGGGCTGTCATTTATAGGGGAGTTGAGTTCCACTTTGAAGTTTACCTCATGCCATTTTTTTTTTTTAATGTTTTGGAATAAGTGGTGAGGGGGTTGCCACCCTATAAGGTTTTTTTATCTCTTTGTTTCTCCACTGGGGAGACTCCCTATTTATCCCAGTGACGCTAGAGCTAAGTGATGGTAAAATCCAAAATTTTAATTGTTACTTGAACAGGAATAGAGGGCAAGTCTTCAATTGGGAACTCTTGTTGCAGTCTCAACAATTTTACTTACATTAAAGGGATTTCTGATTATTTTGTGTTATATTTATGGGGCACAAAGGGAAATCTCCACAAGACAACAACAACAACGAAAAAAAATTACGAAGAGCAAACTCTTCTTTACTCAGTCCACAACTATTAAAACAAGTTCTGGCTTAAAATGTACTTTATATGTTTATTTCTAAAACAAAGCTTTACGTAAATAAAAAAGCTAAAACATATTAGTATGAAATACTTATAAATGTAATAAAACTTCCTGAACTCCATTTACTATTAACTAAAATTGCTGGGTAAAAAATGTCAGAGTAGCTGATGAATACATTGGGGGTCATTTACTATAGCACTATATGTGCTAATTACCACAAAGTAATGCAATCGCGCTAACTAGTGCTAAAATGGTATTCACTGTAGCGCTGGTAAAAAAACTCCCAAAATCAAATTTACTATAGTTCCTTGGAAACAAATAACGCCCAAACCCTTACTCTGCTAAAACCTGGAGTAGTGCACATGAAAATGATATTTAGAGACAACTCAACATTAGATATTCTAACTATGGGCATCACAACGCACCACAACATTAGATATTCTAACCAACTAATTACCACGAACTAGCGCCAATCTCGCTAACTAGTGCTAAAATGGTATTCACTATAGCGCTGGTAAAAAAAACTCCCAAAATCAAATTTACTATAGTTCCTTGAAAACAAATAACGCCCAAACCCTTATAGGGTGTACACACGGTCGGACTTTGTTCGGACATTCCGACAACAAAATCCTAGGATTTTTTCCGACGGATGTTCTCTCAAACTTGTCTTGCATACACACGGTCACACAAAGTTGTCGGAAAATCCGATCGTTCTGAACGCGGTGACGTAAAACACATACATCGGGACTATAAACGGGGCAGTGGCCAATAGCTTTCATCTCTTTATTTATTCTGAGCATGCGTGGCACTTTGTCCTTCGGATTTGTGTACACAGGATCGGAATTTCTGACAACGGATTTTGTTGTCGGAAAATGTTATAGCAAGCTCTCAAACTTTGTGTGTCGGAAAATCCGATGGAAAATGTCTGATGGAGCCCACACACGGTCGGAATTTCCGACAACACGCTCCGATCGGACATTTTCCATCAGAAAATCCGACCGTGTGTACGGGGCATTACTCTGCTAAAACCTGGAGTAGTGCACATGAAAATAATATTTAGAGAATGATATAATTGCCTGAATGGTACTGAAAATGCGGTATATTATTTAAAGATAATCTGCTTTTAAACTGTGTGAAAAAATGATTTCTACACTGAAATATCTTTAAAAGTCTGAGAAGAGATAAATTCCCTGTCTCTGTACAACTAGGTGCAAACACAACTGAGCATGCTCAGACCTGCAAACTACTCTTGTTTTAACTCCCATGGCTTTTTTACAGGGCGCTATAGTAAATACCAAAATGAGCGCGGTGTTAAAGAGTGTTTTTTGGGAGTGAAAATTAGTTATGAGTTATGTAGCCCAATGCAAGTTTCAGCGATTGAGTCTAATAGTACAATTTTAACTTCCCCAAATAAATACTTTTCTTGTTGAGATAAAATGTATCTTTCCCTGAAATAAATTGTCTTTGCAACAATGTTGCTGCTACATAATCTATTTTGTTTTAAGAATGCTAGAATGTAGAATGTTTTCATGTTTTGGTAAAAAAAAAAAATTTCTGTCACTTTCACTTGTTATGCCGCGTACACACGAGCGGACTTTTCGACTGGACTGGTCCGACGGACCGAATCCGGCGGACAATCCAACCATGTGTGGGCTTCATCGGACCTTCAGCTGACTTTTTTTGTCGAAAGTCTGACGTACTTTAGATTTGGAACATGCTTCAAATCTTTCCGCCGTAACTCTGCCGGACCCAGTTCCTATCAAGAAATCTGCTTGTCTCTATGTTAGTCCAACGGACAAATAAACGACGCATGCTCAGAATCAAGTAAGAGATGGAAGTGATCGGTCTGGTAAAACTAGTGTTCGTATTGTAGCTAGCACATTCCTCACGCTGCAAACTCTGTGATCATTGAATGCAGCGCATTATTTATCTTCTTTATAATGCTAGAAGAACGAAGTTGTTTTGCTGCTCATATTCACACAGAGTTCACACAAACTGATTTCTGGATTATTTCTCTTTGATCTCATGAATAATATAGTATTTTTTAAAAGCCCCATCTCCATAATAATGTTTACACATTTGTTTTTTGGAGTCATTTATTTATATATATATTTATTGGTGTAAAGTTACAACAAGAACCTTTTTCTTTTCTTTTTTTAATTTTTTTTTGGTGTAAAGTTACCACAAGAACATTAGATATTTTTTGTTTTTTGGAACCTCAAAGAGGTTGTTGTCCCTTGTTAATTTGATATTGTCTTTTAAAAATGTATTTTAATAAAAAACACATAGGCAAGTATTTTCTGAAAATAAAATATCCATTTATTCTGGTTAACAAAATAAAGATGAAGTCAACGCTGGAGAAACTTTTGGAATTTGTGAAGCCTTTTGGCTCCAGGGCACACATCAAGTCTGTGGAAAGGAAAATTGGGATCTTGAGGAGTCCATATAATAGGGAGCACAATCTGGTCCAGGAATCCCAGAGATCAAGAGCAGCAGATGACATATATGTCCCCAGGCTGTGGTACTATACCAGCCTGCGTCTTCTGTCAGACCAGACTGAAGCCAGGTCATCACTTTCTTCTCTTCGTTGCAGCCTTCCCTCCACCCTGCCCTGCACCCTTCCCTACAGCCTTCCCTTCATGCTGCCCTGCAGCCTTTCTTGGAGGCTGTGGCTCTGGTGGTTGACTTGTGGCAGGAGGAGGAGGGGCTTGCTCATTTATTTGGGTGTTGACAGTTAACTCGCCCTTCAGCCCCTTGTGAAGAACATCAGAAAAAAGATTTTTACAAAAGGAGGTGTTGGCCCTTCTCCATTTCGAGCAACCTGCTGGCTATATAGGAGCCATAGGCCTCTTCAGCTTCAGGGGGACTCTTTAGGAAATTTGTAGCTTCTCTCATGAGGCGCAGTGATGCCTCCTCTGTCACTGTCCCCTTTCTGGGCCTTTTTGTATGAAGGCGGAGGGGAGGCACCTGCGATTGTGTGAGGCTCCTACTGGGCCCGGCCACCTCCTGGCTGACACTAACCCCTGCCTCCTCCTGGCTGTCACTGGGCCCGGCCTCCGTTTTAGTTTTTGGTTCATCAATCACACACAATTTTCAGCTCATGACTTGCAAATTCAATGTTAATACATATAAAAGAGTATCATTCTGACACCAGCATTTTTTCAAGCTGGTGACAAACATTTTTGGCCACTACTGTCAATTGATATGTAGACATCATTTTTTGGATAAAATCCTTAATAGGTAATCAATTAGAACATCTAGTTAACGTCATTAATATTAGGACACTAAATATGTCTAAAAATAATATACCTGGCTCCAGATGGTCGCATCCAGTTGTTCCAGGATGGAATTCCCAGGGTGGAGGGAAGGGTTGAAAGTGATTTCCTGGCTTCAGTCTGGTCATCAAGAAAATGTAGTTTATCGAAGTACCACAGCCTGGGTACATACACATCATCTTCTGATGCTCCTGATCTCAGGGAAGTCTGGATCTTGTTATGCTCCCTCCTATACATATTTCACAAGAACCCAATTTTCTTTTCCAAAATCTCCACGGTTGCTTCTGGGATGAAAGTCTGCACAAATGCCAGAAGTCTCTCCAGCGTTGACTTCCTTACTGGTTTAATGTAATATTGAGGGTGTTTGACCTCCCACAGATTCCTCATCTCCCTGTACTTCTCAATAAATGGTATCAGACATTCAGGGTCCTTAAACTTGTTATTCATTTTTGCTGTAAGACAATACACAAGACAAAAACACTAATGTCAGCCTAAACTCACATAATCTTATTCCAAACATAAGTATCACTCTTTAAGCAGTATAGGCTGCTACAAAGTAAAGAAAATTTACCTTCATTTTGGACGCTCGTAACTTCACTTTCTCCGCGCACAGAACGTACGTACGGCACATGCGGGTTAGCCTTATATACACTGCGCATGCGTGAAACTCCACCTGCGTCGCCCGACCCTGATGTTCTTTTTCACAAATATTCCCCGTCCTTTCTCTACGCACAGAACGTACGTACGGCACATGTGGCTTAGCTTTATATACACTGCGCATGCGTGAAACTCCGCCTGTGTCTCCCGCCCCGACGTTCTTTTTCACTAATATATTCTCCGCCCCTTCTCTCTGCGGTGCGCAGTAGGAGTAACAATGGCAGAGACACAGCAGGTGTATACTAATTACTCCAGTAACGAGGAAAGCCCAGAGCCCGAAATGTCCTGATCCGGGAAGAGGAGATTTAAGGCCTCCAATATAGCCTTTGAAGAGATGGTGGAAATGGTAGCAATTTTGCAGAGAAAAGATTACGATGGGAAGCATGGACAGTACGCCCAGCTTAATTTACGAAAGGCAAAAATAATGCCCAAAGTTGTAAAGATCCTGCATCATAATTTTGGGGTGCGATGCTCTAAAGACCGGCTGAGGAAATGATGGTCCGACCTTAAATTGAGGGAGCCGGATCAGTACAGACGAATTAAGAAAGTTCTTAAAAAAGTAAGTACTTGTCGTGTATTTACTATTCTGATTATTAACTTGTATGCTGCTCCATGTGCTTTTCTTTACTGTAGAGTTTTAGTCGTTATTCGTTCGTTGGAAACATCGTTCGTAGGAAACATCGTTAGCAAGTATATATGATGTATTTAGTTGATACAGGGTTTAAACAACATTTTGGTCTTGGAAATTTGTCTTATTAAAAGAAGTTTAGAACATTGTTGTCTAGATGTAAAACTCTTTGAAACTAGAATGAATAGCAAATTTCATTTAGTGGAATGTAAGGAGAGGACACTCAGCAGTTTACACATCTGGACTCAGCAGCATTAGTGTGGGACACCAGAATACATTTTTTAGGGTAACCCACAAAGGTGCTCCAGTGGATACTTGTTGGGGTGTCTCTATCTGTGAAATGTGGCCAAAAAAGGTAAGTACTCCGCCTTGTTTCAAAGGGGATTTTAATCATGTCTTCAACTTGGATCTCTGCCCAAACAGACAATTGTACACCACTTCAATACAATGTTTCATATTCCTATTCCTGGACTCAAATATCTGTGTGCTAAGTATACCTTTTGTTTCATTCTCATAGGGGAGAAAAGACTCAGACAACCTGATCCCAGGGACCCCCGACCTCGCCTGCCGGATTGGGAAATCAGCCCAAGCCCCACCGAGGATGTGGAGGAAGGAGCGGTGGAGGAAGTGGGTGACATGGGCACCCCACCAGGTGAGTGTCTGACACCCCAGCTTCTGGTAATCTATGTATGCCATATTTCTAAATACATCTTTTTTCATCAATTTTAGGTGATGTTCTGGTTGTGGAAAGGGAAGTGGTGGAACCATTTCAAAGCACCAGCGCCCCTCCTAGGATTTTGATGAAGGAGAGGTGGAGGAATGGGGTGACATGTGCACCCCACCTGGGGAGTGTCTGACACCCTAGCTTCTAGTAATCTATGTATGCCTGCATATTTCTAAAGACATTTTTTTCTTCAATTTTAGCTGATGTTCTGGTTGTGGAAGAAGAGGAACCATTTAGACAGTGCCCGGAGATTAATTGGGCAGATCATGGCCTGAAATGGGGGTATTGATGCCATGCGCACTACCCTGGACATAATGCGTAATCGGCTGGACAATATGCAGCAGGAAATCAAGAACATGATCGATGTTTTGGGGAGAATCTAATCCCTTTTTCCCAAAAAAAACATCGATCATGTTCTTCATTTCCTTTTTTGCTGACCCCATTCTGGGCTTTGACTTTTTTAACAATTTTAGGCCTGTTTGCGAAAACAAAAAAAAAGAGGCCTGTTTGTAAAAAAAATAAAATAATGAGGCCTGTTTATAATAGAAAACAAAACAAAAAAAACAAAAAAAAGGCCTGTTTATAACAAAAAAAAATGAGGCCTGTTTATAATAAAAAAAAATAGAGGCCTGTTTGTAAAAAACAAAAAAATATAAATAAATAAAAACCAATGATGCCTGTTTGTAAAAAAAATATATATTTTTAAATACCCCCAAAAAAATATTGTTTTAAAATATATATATATATATTTTTTTAAATCCTAAACGCACATGTGCACAGATTAAAAATTATGTTTTAATCAACAAAATGCGTGGCTTCTTTTTTCAGTGCTCAATACCAGTTTTGTAAGTTATTTGGTGTTTACAGTGACAATGGAGCTTATTTACTAAAGGAAAATACACTTGGCACTACAAGTGCACTAGGAGAACCTAGGAGACAGCCAAAAAGAAAGGCAAGCAATAAATACATTTCTAGATTTTATCTGATCAATATTTTTTATTATGAAAAATTAAAGATTGTCTGGTATTGCAATGGCCCCTCTACCCGTAAAAAAATCAACATATTTATCCCGAACTTGACAGGCCAAGCCAGTACGGCCAGTATCCAGGCCCGTCAGAGCATTCTCTGTAAATCTGGCCTCAGGCCCAACAGATGCAAGATAATTGCTTGAATGTTTGTGTAAATAATTGTGCAGGATGCAGCATGCTAGGACAATGTGATTAAGTTTGTAGTCTGCCATGTGGATGGCTGTCTGAAACAGGCAGAACCGCCTGGCCATTATCCCAAAGGCATTCTCGTCAACTCTTCTCGCTCTGGCCAGCCGGTAGTTAAAAACGCTTCTCTCCGGGTGAGGGTCCTTTGGGGGAATGGCCTCATCAGGTGCTCGCCCAGACCGAAGGCTTCATCTGCAATGAAGACAAAGGGGAGTCCTTCCATGTTATCCGCATCAGGTGGCAATCCCAGGCCACCACTCTGGAGACGCTGGTAGAACTCCGTCTGGGCGAAGACTCCTCCATCAGACATCCGGCCATTCTTCCCCACATCCACATACAGAAATTCATATTGTGCCGACACCACCGCCATTAACACAATACTATAAAAACCCCTTATAATTAAAATAGTATGACCCCGAATAGGGTGGTGGCACGATGTGGACGTGTTTCCCATCTATAGCCCCTCCACAGTTGGGAAAGTCCCAACGGGTGGCAAAATGGGATGCCATAGTCTGCCATTCCTGTGGCATTGAAGGAAACTGGGGAGTCAAACAAGAAAAACAAAATATAAGTACTTTTACACATAACATTGCAAGCACATTACACAAAAAAAATTCTTGCCCAGCATCAGTATAACATTAATTTTAATTTAATTTAATTTTTATTATTTAAAGACTAAAATATTAAGGCCCACTTATCAGATTCCTCACCCCCACTGATTGCCCATTGATATTTTTTTTGGGGGGGGAGGATTATAAAGCAATTTAAGGACACACAGACCATTTGGATAAATTTTAGGGGGGCTTATAAAGCAATTTAAGGACACACAGACCATTTGGATAAATGTTAAGGGGGATTATAAAGCAATTTAAGGACACACAGACCATTTGGATACATTTTAGGGGGGATTATAAAGCAATTTAAGGACACACAGACCATTTGGATACATTTTAGGGGGGGGGGGATTATAAAGCAATTTAAGGACACACAGACCATTTGGATAAATTTTAGGGTAAAGCATTACAATGGAGCTGCCAAAATACATTGTTAAGTGACTAGACTAGGTGGATATGGGCCCAGCATAGCATGCTGGGGAGGTCAGTGAAGGCAATATGCATGCAGGACAAAAAAGAGCATTAAATTAAAGCATGCATGACCACAAAGGGGACATTCACAGCATATTGCAATCATGGTAATTAGTGTTTGAGTAAAGAAATACATTACCAAACATTAAATACAATAAAATGTGATATTAAAGGATAAAAATCTTACCTTAATATAGTCCTTCTGCAGGACCTGGATGATGGCAGAACAGGTCTCTGGGATAACGATCCCCAGAGCCTGGGGGGAGATGCCTGTCAAGAACTTGAGGTCCTGCAGGCTTCTCCCATCACCAAGTACCGCAACGTGGTGACTAGCCTCTGCTCCGGAGTGATGGCTTGCCTCATGCAGGTATCCTGCCTGCTGATATAAGGGGTCAGCAAAGCCAACAAACGGTGAAAAGCGGGGTCCGTCATCCTGAGAAAGTTCCTGAAATCCTCAGGATTATTTTCACGGATCTCACGGAGCAAAGGCATGTGAGAGAATTGGTCATGCTGGAGCAACTAATTCTTCGTCCATGAACTCCTCCTCACCCTGTTCATGGACTGGGCTTGGGCTGAAGAATGAACTACAGCACCAAGCACATACAATGCACAAGCTCTATGACAAGTACGTACACGCAACATGGCTTCAAAACGGTCGGCTGGTCAGAACGCACTTAACAGAAAGCACTGAAGAACAGCAAGGCCTGTGAAGAGCGAGCTGAAAATCAGCAACAAGTGGACAAGAACACACTGATAAGTCAATGCGAACTGACTACATGCACTGAAAAGCAGATACAAACCTCACAAGCACAAACTGAACAGTTAAACGATCTGAAAAACATAAGTCTGAAAAAGCGTGAATCGTCTCTCACCAAACTTCTACTAAAACGAGATAAACACGAAATTAGCAGAAGGGGCCCAATGGGTGGCGCACGAGCTATTACACTTCCTTTTTATAGTCTCGTCAGACCTGGTGTACGTCACCACGTACTAGGCAGTCAGACTTTGGTGTGATCATGTGTAGGCAAGTCCTATCTTATATAAAGGGCTGCAGTAGGGGGGGTTTGTTTGGCCTGTGAAGAGGCCAGTTTTTTTGCTGTGATTTGTGGGGGTGGGGGGAGAAGGAATGATATAAATGCCATGACATAATGACAAATGCCCAATTAGGGCTGTTTGTTTGCTGACAATCTTGTGCATTTTTTTCCATCAGAAGTGGGTTTCTGTGGCCATGCTGTCAGTGTTGTGTTTGTATTGTTCCTGTCTGACCATGCATTCATGGTTTGGGAGCATCTGCTGACCTTCTACTCTTTGATTTCATTGCTTAATCATGTACACAGAAATGCAGCTTCCAGCAGAACATGGTCACCAATGTATGTGTGGATTGTGGGGTGGTGGTGGCTGTTATAGTTTGAATATTTGCCTTTTTTAATATTATGTTGGAATGCTTTGTAAGAATAATGACTGTTAAGTATGTTTCTATAATCTTGCAGATAAAATTGTGACACTTTGAATGACAATTGTGCGGTCATGCTACACTGTACCCAAGCTACATTTTTATCATTTTGTTCCCACAAATAGAGCTTTCTTTTGGTCATATTTGATCATCTCTGGGATTTTTATTTTCTGCTAAACAAATTTAAAAAAAGGCCGAAAATTTTGAAAAAAAAAATGTTTTTTTTTGGTTCAGTTACAAAACTTTGTAAATAAGTAAGTTTTCTCCTTCACTAATGGGCACTGATGGGGCTGCACTGATGGGCACTGATAAGGCGGCACTGATGGGCACCGATGAGGTGGCACCAATGAGGTGGCACTGATGAGGTGGCATTGATGTGCACTGATAATGGGCACTGATGGGGCACTGATAGACGGAACTGATGGGCACTGATAGGTGGCACTGATATGCGGCACAGATGGGCACGGATAGGCAGCACGGATGGGCATGGATGGGCACTGATAGGCGGCATGGATGGGCACTGATAGGTGGCACGGATGGGCATGGGTGGGCACTGATAGGTGGCACTAATGTACTGTAATGTATGGTACTGATGGATGCCAATCAGTACCAAACAATAATGCTTGCCAATCAGTGATGCCCAATGTGGGCACTGATTGGCATCCATTGTGGACACTGATTGGCATCTCTGGTGGTCTAGGGTGGCATACCTGGTGGTGGGCATCCCTGGTGGTCTGGTGGCATCCCTGGTGGTCCAGTGTTGGCATCCTCGGGCCAGGGGGGCTGCGCTGATAATCGATCAGCACAGACCCCCCCGTCAGAGGAGCAGCTATTTACCAGCTCTTCCTGTTTACATCGTGATCAGCCGTGATTGGACACGGCTGATCATATGGTAAAGAGTCTCTGTCAGAGACTCTTTACCTAGACCGGAGTTGCGGTGTGTCAGTCTGACAATGATCGCCGTGATGCGCGCCCCCCAAGGGCGCTCAGAGGCTTAATATCCTGAAGAAGTCCAGTCAGGATATTGAAACCACTTTGTCGCCGTCATTTTGCTATATGGTGGGCGGCAAGTGGTTAATATAATCAATACAATGAAATGTTAATCAACAATATAAAGTGCTTAGTGAAAATATACTGTGCAATATATATATATATAGTGAACTGAACTTGTACAACTTGTAATGTGCAGATCCCGGTGACGCTCCGTGCTCCCTTCCTGGGTCCCCACCCACCAACAACAATTTTTAAAATCATCTGGTATATGGATTGGAGTATTGTCTTCCACCAATGGCTGGGACTGCTGGATATGTTCTGTGTATAGGTGAGGATATCACCTTTCTTGCACTGATAAGACGTCAGGTATATCCTTTATCCGGGTGAAGGTCTCACCTCTTCAACTCTCCAAGTGATCGGATATCCATATTGCAGATGTATGGCATTGAAGAGAAAAAGGTGTATAGTGTAATACTGCTAAATTTATTTGTTAAAGGTCAAAATCATTACACTTACATCAAAGATTTAAAAACATGCAAAAAACGCTGCCTTGGCGTGCAAACAACTGTCACTAGGTCTCCTTCGCTTAATGCGTTTCGCCCCTCCCACTGGGCGTCTTCAGAGGCTTAGGGGAGCCTGTGACTGGTTACCATTTATGTATTAAGCCCCGCCTACTACACCCAGTGACTCCTACTCCTCTCACTATGTACGCAGTATAAATTCAATCACTTTCTGTTTCCACCAGAATCGGAAGTGTTGATACTCCCATAGACTTTATTAAAGTTTCTGTAGTATACTCAGTGGCTTCCTGTTTCCTCCCACTATACTCAATGATGTGAGTGCCAAGTGTTAGGTCACTTCCTGCTTCCGCAGGAAGTGTCAATGTCGCCATCTTGGTACACATTTTTTTCCTTTACATCTAACACGGCAGCACAGTGGTGTAGTGGTTAGCACTCCTACCTAGCAGCAATAGGGTCGCTGGTTCAAATCCGACCACGACACCATCTGCCTGGAGTTTGCATGTTCTCCTTGTGCCTGCATGGGTTTCCTCTGGGTACTCCAGTTTCCTCCCACAATCCAAAGACATGCTGGTAGGTTAATCAGATCCTATCTATAAATTTGTAATATGTGTATTGTGTGGATTTGTGTTCGTAAGCGAGTTGGGACCCTGCTGGGTAAAGGACCGCACTATATCAAGATTCAACTCAACAATGCGTGTACCATATGTGAGATCGCTTCCAATGACTGTAATTGGTATATCCATTGGGTTTCATTCTGTGAGATAGTCTTCATATTAGTGCCCCTCCAATGTCTCTCTACCCTATCAATACCACAGAAAATTAATTTAGAAGGATCCCTATTATGGAATCTTCTAAAGTGGTATAATAAGCTATGCTTACGGAAGCCCTTTTTGATGTTTTTAATGTGTTCTTGTAATCTTTTTCTTAATTCTCTGGTAGTTCTTTCCACATATTGGAGACCACACTCGCATTCCAAAAGGTATGTGACGTGTGTGGTACCACATGTGATGAACTTGGGTATTTCATATACTTGTGCAGTGGCTCTAGATTGTGTGTGGTTTTCTTCTTTCCTCTTTTACATGTTCTGCACTTCAGGCATTTACCACATTTAAAAAATCGTACCTGATCGAAAAAAGTGACCATCTTCTTAGGAGTGTCAGGGATTCTTTTAACAATTCTGTCCTTTAATATAGGTGTGCGTCTAGAAATAAATGTTGGTCGTTTAGGTAGTGTTTTGGCTAACACGGGATTCCTGAGCAAAATGGGCCAATGGGTACTAATTATTTTTTCTATTTGTTTGTGTTGTCTATTTTTCTAGACGTGTTTAAAATGATGGTGGAACAAGATATTGAAGATATCTATATACACCCCATTAGAGGTAACAAACAAATCCAACAGGGCCTTAACCACTTGGTTACTGGGCACTTAAACCCCCCTCCTGTCCAGACCAATTTTCAGCTTTTAGCGCTGTCGCACTTTGAATGACAATTGCGCGGTCATACAACACTGTACCCAAATGAAATTTTTATCATTTTTTTCCCACAAATAGAGCTTTCTTTTGATGGTATTTGATCACCTCTGCAGTTTTTAGTTTTTGTTAAAAAATTGAAAATATAGAATTTTTCTTTAAAAAAATTATATTTTTTTAATATTTTGTTATAAAATTTTGCAAACAGGTAATTTTTCTCCTTCGTTGATGTACGCTGATGAGGCGGCACTGATGGGCACCGATAGGTGGCAGTGATGGGCACTGATGGGTGGCAGTGATGGGCACTGATTGGGCACTGATTGATGGCAGCACTGCTAGATGGCACTGATTGGCACCACTGGTGGGCATTGATAGGTGGCACTTGTGGGCATTGATAGGTGGCACTTGTGGGCATTGATAGGTGGCACTGCTGGGCACTGTGAGCACTGGCAGGTGGCAATGTCAGGTGGCACTGTCAGGCACAGATGAGGCATATGTGCCTCCTTCCTCTTCGGGACCGATGTCCCTTTGACATAAGCCGGTGATCGGCTTTTTTTTCCTCGAAAACGAAACTGATCACCGAGCTTTTGTTTACATCATGTGATCAGCTGTCATTGGCTGACAGCTGATCACATGGTAAGAGGCCGGGACCGGCCCCTTACTTGGATCTGTGATCATCCGAGTCTCCGTGACTCGGTGATCACAGCGCGCACACCGTGCGCCCTGCAGGGTGCGCGTGCACAGGGGAGGACGTCCCATGACGGCCTCCCGGAAATTGAGGTTCTCGCTGTAGCCGTCATTCGGCTATGGCCCGGACCTCAAGTGGTTAAGGAATTAGAGAAAAAGAAACATATTATTATAAGGCCGGCGGACAAGGGGGGAGGGATAGTAGTTTTAGACAAAAAATAATACAAAAAATAACTGAATTGTTTGATAGAGAATAAAGAAACATACAATAAATTAAAAGGGCACCCCGGTAACAAACTAAGAGCTATGCTTAGCAAAAAAGTTAAGAAAGCACAAGAGAAAGGTATATTGGATAAGAAGGAAGCCAAATATCTTGTCCCGGAAGCACCAAAGACACCCATATATCAAGTCCCAAAAATACAAAAGGACATCAAAAGACCACCCAGTAGACCCAAATTAGGTTACTTCCTGCAAAAATGATAGATGACTAAGCCCATTACACACATGGATTAAGGGCTTTAATGAGTACCAAAATGGTGACACAGACACTTCCTGTGGCAGCAGGAAATGATCTCACATATGGTACACACATTGTTGGGTGTAAAGGAAAAAATGAGTACCAAGATGGCGACATTGACACTTCCTGCGGAAGCAGGAAGTGAGCTCACACTTGGCACACACATCGTTGAGTATAGTGGGAGGAAACAGGAAGCCACTGAGTATACTACAGACACTCTAATAAAGTTTATGGGAGTACTAAGATGGCAGTATCAACACTTCCGGTGTAAACAGGAAGTGATTGAATTTATACTGCGTACATAGTGAGAGGAGTAGGAGTCACCGGGTGTAGTAGGTGGGACTTAATACATAAAAGGTAACCAGTCACGGGCGCCCCTAAGCTTCTGAAGACGCCCAGTGGGAGGGGCGAAATGTGTCAAGTGAAGTGACGGTTGTTTGCACGCCAAGGCGGCGTTTTTTGCATGTTTTTAAATCTTTGATGTAAGTTTAATTATTTTGACCTTTAACAAATAAATTTATCAGTTTTACACTATAAACCTTTTTCTCTTCATTGCCATACGTCTACAATATGAATATCCGATCACTGGGAGAATTGGAGAGGTGATACCTTCACCCGGATATAGGATATTCCTAACATCTTATAGCTTATCAGTGGAAGAAAGGTGATATCCTCACCTATACACAGAACATATCCAACAGTCCCAGCCATTGGTGGAAGGCGATACTCCAACCCATATACCAGGTGATTTTAAATATTTGTGGTTATTGGGTGGGGACCCAGGAGGGAAGCACGGAGTGTAACCAGGATCTGCACATTACAAGTTGCACAAGTTCAGTTCACCATATATATGGATGGACTTTATATGATTGCACTTTCATAAGTTTGCACTATATTTGCACTAAGCACTTTATATTGTTAATTAACAATTCATTGTATTGATTATATTAATATAGGCACTTTATTGTTTGTTGGAGCAGCGCTGAGTATAATATATACATTCATTCACTTGAGGCTTTTTACCTTGCACTACTGCAGCAGCCTGAAAATTCATTTGTTTCTATTTTCATTTTGATTTTTAGGAACTGTCTCTATAGCACTGGTATCTCTATTATTATTCACATAGCATTGTGCTTTTCACAATTACACTCAGCAGCAATGGAGTTATTTGATTTTCTAAACAAAAAAAGAGTAAACACAGGAGATTTTTTCTCAAAATGCACCCAATATAGATATTGAATATAATTTAAAGCAATTGAAACACACGTTGGATAAACAGGTGAGAACCTGGTGGGATATTACCACATTGGAACAATATGTTAAAGAAGGTATTACTCCCAAAAGGCTCCGTTGGGACATAGCACCCATTGATGGATTAGATAATCAAGAAATCACAGATGAATGGTATAATTTTTTCAATGTCAGAGAACAAAAACTATTGTCATTGATTATTTCCAGAAGGAAAACAAAACTAATGCCCCGTACACAAACCCATCGAACATTTGTTGTCGGAAAATGTTGGAAATGTTGGAAAAAACAAATGTTGGCTAGCAGGTTCTCAAATTTTCCGCCAACAAATGTTTATCGGACTTTCCGATCGTGTGTACACAAGTCCGTTGGACAAAAGTCCATGCATGCTCGGAATCAAGTACAAGCCAGAGATATAACTAGCATTCGTAATGGAGATATCACGTAAGTCTTGTACATAACTACGTTCGTAATTGTTGGCCAACATTGGTGTGACCGTGTGTATGCAAGACAAGTTGGAGCCAACATCCTTCGAACAAAAATCCATGGTTTTGTTGTCGGAAAGTTTGATTGTGTGTACGGGGCATTAGATTACTGGAAAGTAAAATACAAACTTTTTTACCTTGCACTACAGCAGGAGCCCGAAAAGTTATTTACAATTCATTTGTTTCTATTTTATTTAGATTTTTAGGAATTGTCTCTATAGCGCGGGTATCTCTATTATTATTATTCACTATGAAATGTGTTACATGTTATTCACTGAAAGTAAAGCTGTGTCCGCCCTAATGCCGCGTACACACGATCGGAAATTCGGTCAGCAAAAGATGGATGAGAGCTTTTGGTCAGAAAATGCCACCGTGTGTATACTCCATCTGACTTTTGCTGGCGGAATTCCCGCCAGCAAAAGATTGAGAGCAGGTTCTCAATTTTTCGGTCGGAAAAAGTTCCTATCCAAAAATGCGTTTGTCTGCATGCAAAAAATCACGCATGCTCCGAAACAATTCGATGCATGTTTGGAAACATTGAACTTCATTTTCTCGACTCGTCGTAGTGTTGTACGTCACCACGTTCTTGACAGTCGAAAGTTCAGAGAACTTTTGGGTGATCGTGTGTATGCAAGGCAAGCTTGAGCGGAATTCCCTCGGAAAAACCATCCAAGTTTTTTTGGACGAAAATTCTGATTGTGTGTAGCAGGAACATTTATTGGCGCTATAGTACCCCCTGGGTGTTGATTTGGCTTTCAGAGTTTCAGATTCTGATGTCATTAAGCCAAATTCAAAATTCAGTTTACACAGTTTATGTTTCATCTGCGGGTGACTTGAAGTAAGTGCTTGGGATTTGCTTTTATTGATTTTATCAGCAGTGGGTAGCTGAGCATTAGGATTATAAGCTTTCTTTCTAGAGAATACTAGACCATCAAGTCTGTAAGAGTAATTTACAAAAAAAAAGTTAGTTTACTAAACTAAATTGTCTTTGGTTTTCTTCTGCATTATGGCATTATTATACTGAGTGGTAAGCTTTATATTTCGTACTTTTTTAACAATCCTTTTTTCTTCAAATTGTGCATTTGTAGATACTGCATAACTCTTTTCTCCAGATGGGTCTAGGGCCGTGTTGGTGTCCAACATATGGCCTGTGGGCTTTGTGTAGCCTGCTGGGCTCCCGTTTGCAGTCCGTAGAGCCTTGGGCACCACGTAAACAAGAGCATCTGCTTCTGGCGCTGGCCACAACAAATTGTGTTGTACATTAAAGTGGTTGTAAACCTCTGAAATGAAAAATAAACAAAGCATATCCTTCTATAGCATTTATTTGATTTAGTCCAAAGCACCTAGTGTGATTTCTGGCTTTTCTCTCCACCCTCTGCTATTTAAGTCACTTTTGATCAACTCCATATGCAGCGTTAAACAAACATATTCAAATACAGTCCATGACAGTCTATGACTAATATGTTGAACAGTAGAAAGAGCCTCGCACCAACTTCAGTGTGAAGACAGCACACCACACCACCGTG
Organism: Lithobates clamitans; assembly: GCA_037952925.1. Classification (NCBI taxonomy): domain Eukaryota; kingdom Metazoa; phylum Chordata; class Amphibia; order Anura; family Ranidae; genus Lithobates; species Lithobates clamitans. The sequence goes on from JBBGZY010000761.1 coordinate 3,497,686, forward strand.
TATACAGACAATCTGCTTACCAGAAGCTGGATGCAATAAGCTTAAATCATGGATTGCTTATCAATCTCCACATCAATCTGCAGTAGTAGGTGGACACCTTCACAGCATACAGACAACCAGTGGGAAAGCTCACATCATATAGATGGATGAATACCAGGAATCCGAATATATGTTTTCACTATGCTGGCTCCACTTCGCTCAATAAACAGGTACAACTTATGTAGGAGGATTTGTTTCATTTCTACACCCAATGATGAGCAATATGCTGTACGTTAATGTGCATTGTTTAAGGCAGCCAATTTAAAATGAATGGGCTGTCAGCGTATCACAGCACACCACAAATGGTGCATGCACAATTTATTTTAGGTAGTGTACCACACCGCATTGCACATTTATCTGTTTATTTTATATTTTAAGTACAAATTCTGTTGTGTGCTCATTTGGACGTGTCGGAGTCATACTTGAAGCCCTCTGAATTTAGAAGACTGACCACCACTGGTCTATGGAGTTGATTTATTAAAGGAGTAAAGGTTGTACACTTAGCAAAGTGAATGTTCACTTTGGCACCAAGCTATTCACCAGACTATTCATTGCTAGGGATGGGCTGTCTGTTCGGGTCGAACATGAGTTCGACTCGAACATTGGCTGTTCACCCGCTGCAAATTCGAAAGCCGCGGGACACCCTTTAAAAGTCTATGGGAGAAATCAAAAGTGCTAATTTTAAAGGTTAATATGCAAGCTATTGTCATAAAAAGTGTTTGGGGACCCGGGTCCTGCCCCAGGGGACATGTATCAATGCAAAACATTTTTAAAAATGGACGTTTTTTCGGGAGCAGTGATTTTAATAATGCTTAAAGTGAAACAATAAAGTGAAATATTTCTTTAAATTTCGTACCTGGGGGGTGTCTATAGTATGCCTGTAAAGTGGTGCATGATTTACAAAAGTCCGAGAGCAAAATTACATTTCTAAAGGAAAAGAAAGTCATTTAAAAGTACTAACGGTAGCGCCGGCAGCTATAATGAATTGTCAGGTCTCTGCAATACTCATAAAAGTCATTGAAAAAAACGGCCTGGGATTCCCTCACAGTGCATTACCAGGCCCTTTGGGTCTGGTATGAAAATTAAGGGGAACCCCTAACCAAAATGTAAAAAAAAAATGCGTGGGGGTCACCCTAAAAATCCATACCAGACCCTTATCCGAGCACACAACCTGGCAGGCCACAGGAAAAGAGGGGGGGAACGAGAGAGCGCTTCCTCCTCCTGAACCGCACCAGGCCACATGCCCTCAACATGGGGAGGATGTCCCCATGTTGATGGGAACAAGGACCTCATCCCCACAACCCTTGCCCGGTGGTTGTGGGGGTCTGCGGGCGGGGGGCTTATCAGAATCTGGAAGCCCAGTTTAACAAGGGGACCCCCAGATCCCGCCACCCCTGTGTGAAATGGTAATGGGGTACAAATTTACCCCTACCATTTCACAAAAAAAGTGTCAAAAATGACAAGAGACGGTTTTTGACAATTCCTTTAATGTCTTCTTTCCCCGTTTCCTCATCCATCTTCTTCTGGTCTTCATTCGGTTTTCTTCCTCCATCTTGTTCTTCCCTGCTTCTTCCTCTTCTTCCTTCGATCCTCTGCTTCTTCCTTCAGTCTTCTCTTCCGCATCTTCCTCCAACATTTTCTTCCCCGCTTCGTTCCCCGGACGATCTGCATCCATGGGAGGTTTCCGCTGTGTGAGGCTTCTGTATTTCTGACAGTTCTTATAAAACTGAGGGTGGGGCCACCCAGTGACCCCACCCCCCTCTGACGCACAGGGATTTCACGGGGACTTCCCCATGATGTCAGAGGGGGGCGGGATCACCCAGTTACGTAACAGGTGACCCCACCCCCTCTGACACCACGGGTAAAACCATAGGGAAGTCCCTGTGAAGTCCCCGTGCTTCAGAGGGGGGCAGGGTCACCGGGTGGCCCCACCCTCAGTTATATAAGAACTGTCAGAAGAACACAAGCATTACATTAATAAAGGAATTGTCCATTACCATTTCACACGGGTGGGCCAGGATCTGGGGGTCCCCTTGTTAAAGGGGGCTTCCAGATTCCGATAAGCCCCATGCCCACATACCCCCACATCCACTGGGCAAGGGTTGTGGGGATGAGGCCCTTGTCCCCATCAACATGGGGACATCCTCCCCATGTTGAGGCCATGTGGCCTGGTATGGTTCAGGAGGGGGGGCGCTCTCTCGTCCCCCCTCTTTTCCTGCGGCCTGCCATGTTGCGTGCTCAGATAAGGGTCTGGTATGGATTTTGAGGGGGACCCCTACGCCATTTTTTTAAAAAAAATTGGCACGGGGGTCCCCTTAATATCCATACCAAACCTTAAGGGCCTGGTATGGAATTTGGGGGGACCCCCATGCATTTTTTTTTTAAATTTTAGTTGAGATTCCCCTTAATATTCATACCAGACCCAAAGGGCCTTGTAATGCACTGTGAGTGAACCCCAGGCCGTTTTTCTCAATGACTTTTATGAGTAATGCTGAGACCCGACAATTCATTATACTGTAGCTGCTGGCACTACCGCTAGTACTTTTAAATGAGTTTTTTTTCCTTTAGAAATGTCATTTTGCTCTCGGACTGTTGTAAATACGGGAAACATGCGCCACTTTACAGGCATACTATAGATACCCCAGGGTACGAAATTTAAAGGAATATTTCACTTTTATTGTTTCACTTTAAGCATTATTAAAATCACTGCTCCTGAAAAAACGTCAGTTTTTCAAACTTTTTTTTGCATTGATACATGTCTCCTGGGGCAGGACTCAGGTCCCCAAACACTTTTTATGACATTAACTTGCATATTAACCCTTAAAATTAGCACTTTTGATTTTTCACGTTCGTGTCCCATAGACTTTAACAGTGTTCGCATGTTAGAAATTTTTTTTTGCCTGTTCACATATTCTGTTGCGAACTGAACAGGGGGGTGTTTGGCCCATCCCTATTCATTACAACAAAAAATCTTTCTATAAGATTATATATTCCATTTATTTTTTTTTAGTCATATTCTTTATCTGTAAAAACCTCCCTTGTGTAGTCATTCAAATGTCCTGAGACTGCTGCTGGGCGCCAAAATCTTGGATGTAATGGCAGCAGCTCTAGCAAGAATAATAAAGGGTTATGATGTGCAAGGATAGAGGGGCTGTGTTAGGGAACTGACCCCTCCTGGAGTAGTCAAATTTTCTAGACAGTTCAAGTGTACACGGCAAGTGAATAAAAATAATTTATGGAATAGAAAACTTGGTAAGCATTTAGAATATTTACATTTTCTTGCTTTTGCCTTCAAACTTTTTAGTTGTTGACATGATCTCTTTCTATGTATCTGTACTCAAAACTTTTCATTTTAGTTTTGGATAGAATAGAGCAGTCTTTTTTAACCAGGGTGCCCAGGCACCCTAGAGTACTTCCAGCTTTCTTTAGGTGTGCCTTGGAAAATGCCTAAAAATTGCCCAAAAATTGTATACAAGCCAACAGTGGATGAAGTCTGCCTTTTAGTTACACAAAGCCACAGGTTTTCATTGTGCACCATTACAACCAGCTAGCGGCCAGCGTCCTATCAACCAATGACATCGTCGGCACATGCACAGAATCCTTGTTTGCCCCTCCCCTGCCCCTCTCCCTCGTTACTGGTGGCACATTAGCTGAGTGAGGGAGAGAAACTAAGGGAGAAACATTGGAACACTGGTCAGTACAAAGGCAAATAAATCACCTCTAACGTTGGGTGTCCTACATGTGTGGATTTTGCTGCATTATGTAAAACTATATGTTTAGTTGCTTACATTTTAGAATGGGGTGCATAACTTTAAAGGGCGCCTTGACTAAAAATTGAAAACATTGAAATAGGGAACAGTTAAAACCCCTGTCAGGTTTTTTTTTTTTTTTTTTTTGCTGCCCATGCCACTTTAGAGAGATTTCCTTTCAATTATTGTTTCAAAAAAGCAACAGGAAGTGAAAGGAATACTCTTCAAAGTGTGGGAAATTCCCCATTTAGACATTTTTCACAGAAACAAGTATTATCCAATTTAAAAATTTCACCAATATGCATATATTAGTGAAAACCCCTACATTTTGGTTTTCCCATCACTTTCTGCCTTTGACAAGTAGAGCAATTCAAGGTTTTAATATTTCACACAATTTCCAAAAACACAAAACTGCAAAAAATGTTTTGGTAATAAATACCCTTCCGGACCGCCCACCGTACATATACTGCGGTACTGGTACGTTGTGTGCGCCACCTGCCGCCCCCGCGGCAATCAGATTAATTTCAGAACCGATCAGTCTACAGGCCCAGGCCAATGATTTCTGGCCTGGACCTGCTAATCGGTTCTGGCGAATGATAGACTTTCCTCTGCTTTTGTAATGTAAACAAAGGCAGAGGAAGTTATGTCATCTCCCCTCGTGGAGCCCTTTTCGGTTCCAGCGTGAGAGGAGAAGACATTTACTGTGAGTACACCAAGCACTAAACTGACACCATTACATGTAGGCACACTTTTAACCCCCTGATCACTCCCTGATTGCGGCCCCAGTTAACCCTTTCACTCCCTGTCACAGTGTCACCAAGTGCAGTTTTCAGATTTTTCACTGATCACTGCACTGGTGTCACTAGTGACACTAAACAGCATTAGGGCAGTTAGTGGCAATTAGTGGTAGGCCCGGGTAGGTTTAGGGTACCCCCCATATATTTCCCAATAAAGGTTTAACCCCTTGATCACCCCCCCTGTTAAACCTTTCACCCCCTGTTACAGTGTCACTAGTATAGTATACAGATCTATTTTTTGATCACTGTATTTAGTGTCACGTGTGACGCTAGTTAGATAGTTTGTATCATTGTTTGTCTTGAATAGCGTTAGGGTACCCACCATATATTTCCTAATAAAGGTTTAACCCCCCCCCCCCAGTTAACCATTTCACTCTCTGTCACTGTGTCATTAGTATAGTGTACAGATCTCTTTTCTGATCACTATATTACTGTCACAGGTGACATTAGTTAGGTGTTAGGGTCAGTTAGTGTCAGCGTCAATCCCAGACAGTGTCAGATTTGAATCCTTTGATTGCCAGTAACACACACCATACACCTCCCTTACTAGTATAGTGTCTGAAAGGATCAATATCTTTGACCTGATCAGATCTATACTAGCGTCCCCAGTAGTATAGTTACATAGTTGGTGAGGTTGAAAAAAGAGTCCATCAAGTCCAACCTGTGTGTGTGCTTTTATGTCAATATTACATTGTATATCCCTGTATGTTGTGGTCGTTTGTGTCCCTATCTAATATTTTTTTTTAATTATCTATGCTCTCTGCTGAAACCACTGCTTGTGGAAGAGAATTCCACATCCTTACCGCTCTTACAGTAAAGAACCCTCTATGCAGTTTAAGGTAAATCACTTTTCTTCTATTTTTATTGAATGGCCGCGTCTTTTTAAAGTCCCTTGCACAGAAAATGTTTATCCCTAGTGTGGGGTCACCAGTACGGTATTTGTACATTGAAATCATATCCCCTCTCAAGCGATTCTTCTCCAGAGGGAATAAGTTCAGTGCTCATAATCTTCCCCCATAACTAAGGTCCTCCAGTCCCTAATTAGCTTTGTTGCCCTTCTCTGGACCAGTTCCAGCACATCCTTCCTGTGGACTGGAGCCCAGAACTGGTCGGCATACTCCAGGTGTGGCCGGACCAGTCTTGTAGAGTGGGAGAATTATCGTTTTATCTCTGGAGTTAATCCCCTTTTTAATGCATGCCAATATTCTGTTGGCTTTGCTTGCAGCAGCTTGGCATTGCGCAATTGCTGTGCCTGTCATCTACCGTCCTTTTCCATCCTAGATTCCACCAGAGTTCCCCCCCAGTGAGTAGATTACATTCATATTTTTGGCACCCAAATTTATTATTTTACATTTTTCTACATTAAACCTCATTTGCCATGTAGTTGCCCACCCCATTAATTTATTCAGATCTGTAAGGAGATTCCATAATACATTTCATTATTGATTAATTGTTGATTTCACCCTGTTCATGAGATATGTCCAGGGTTTGCTTATTTTGCTTATTTTGCTTAAATAATTAGAAACATATCTTGGTATATTTTAGTGAATGACAGACTGTCTTATGACTTACTGAATTATCTCATTGCAATATCACCCTGTCTGTTTTTTCCTCTTTTAATGTCTCCATCTGAGGAAACATCTGCCTGTGGTTTTATCTCTGTACACTGTTGCTGGGTACAGCAGCTAGAATTAGTTTTTTAGGGAAGCTGTGGTTGAACACCTCATGGTCCAGCAGACGGTGACAGAGAATAAGGAATCTTTTGACCTATTAACTTGAACTACAGGGGTCACCATTTTAAGATCACAAGGTGAAGGCATTATTAAAGTTTGAAAAATCACGAGATTAAGAAATTACCGAATATGCTAATATGTATTATTTTGATTGGCCCCCAAATTGGGGCAGAGTCTTGTAAAGACAGCATAAAACAGCGAATCCTAAAATAAAGAATTGTAATCATTCAGCATACCTAATGTGTGTGTATGTGTAATTGATTAACCGCCGGTGAGGACCTCCACTGAGCCATCTCCAAGAGCCTAGGCCACAAGGAGAAGACGGGCACCTAACAGTTTTGGTACCAGAAGTGGGGTGTTTTGAACAGGTAAGACATTTTTACTCCTTTTTACCTATTTTTGGTAACTGGTGTTGATGCTTGCCTTGTTCAAATAACCTTGTATGTCCACCCACTTACATAACTGTGCCTTCGCAACGGGCTAGGCTGGCCCCTTGGAGGGTTAAAAGAAAGGGCTCGCAGGTTTTTTGGTTTTTGTAGTCTGACTAGGTTGGTCTGACTGTGTTGAGTAGATATATATATATATGTGTGTTTAAAACTCGGGAAGTATAGAATACGCCCGTAGTATAAGGAGTGGCTGAGTGGACGCCCAATTTTTGGGGAAAATATTGAAAAGTGCACTTATTATACTTATTATAACATGTTCATATAATGTAACTTTATCTTGCCACTGTATATATAAGATTTTGCTTGTTTTCTTTTAGGTACCACCGTAAGTATTTAGAGTGTATAGAGAATTAGAGAATTAGAGATAAGTGTATGATAATATATGTGTATGACAACTGAATGTAAAGTACTGTATTGATTTAGAGGATTTTTTTGTTAAAGTATTACACATATATGTACTAAATGAACGACCTAAGACAGGAGCCTGACTGTAGTGAGATAGCTCCCGCCTGCCCACATTGCACCTTTGGTTTACTGTTCCTTAGTGTTGACAGGACGTGGATCCTGCTTACCACTAGACCAACCGGATTTTCATACCGACTTGGTGCAAGGGGGGTCTATCCTGCCACAAGAAGGGGCACTTTACACCGGGTACTAAGAGTTAACCTTCATAGCTATTTCAGCCCCACTGCCATAAGAGACCAAGGGACTTACTCCCAATTCAGGGAACAGATTATAGCACAAACAGGTTGCTTTCATCTCTGTCCCTGTACTAGTCATACACTACCAAGGTTATTAGATGGGGAATTCTGCGGCAACCCAGACCATGGCCAATCCATCTCCCTATGAGTATGTTAAAAACACACTACCGGGATCACAGGTAGAACCGTTTTGGACACAGGTCAGAGATAGGTGCCAACAGCTGGGGATACATGACCCAGGGCCAGTGGGACCCTGTTCTGAAGACGAGTGGAAGGAAGTGAGCAAGGTGTGTCAGGTACACAAGCACTCCTACCCACCTGGGAAATGGGAAGACACCCAGTATATGAAAAATTGTTACAAAATATGGAATAAATGCCTAGCCAAATATAAAACAGAGTATGTAACTAAAGCCCCCACACCAAAACCTGTAAACTCACCCGCCCTATCACAGCAACCCGAAGCACCCCCCCCTTATGTGATGGTTAAACAGGAGGATGGAACATTGGGTCCATGTCTTCAGCTGTATCCATCTTTGGATCCAGCAGTATTGGCTACCATGGTATATGGGGCAGCTGATCAGGCACAAGTTACACGATGGGAAAACGAAAGTAGAAACAGGGAAGAGGAAGTCCGGGCAGAAGGTATACGTAGGAGGGAAGAAGAGAGGATTAGGAGGTTGGATCCGAAGGAAAGGGAATTAGAAGAGAAGTTAAAAGAGCTCAAGAAAAGGGAGGAAGAGCTAGAACATTACAAAAGAGAGCTAGATAAGAGGGATGGTGAGATGAGAGAGTATTCTGCGATAACAAAGGAAGAAAGGGATGGAATATCCCTGGAAAAGGGAGAAGAGGAAGGAGTCAGGAAGTTAAGCCCCAGGGAAAAGGAATGGGAGGAGAAACAGAAAGAATTTAATAAAAGACAGCAGGAAGAGGAAGAAAGGATACAGAGGAAAAGGGAAGATTTAGAGGCGTACGAGAGGAAACTAGAGAAAAAGGCAAGAAGGATTAAGGAAGCTGAGGAAAAGATAATTTCACAGCCATCCACTACACTCAGAAGCCAGAAACCCCCACAGGAGGAAAGGGAGCAGGGTGAATCCTCTACTGTAGAGGAAAGAGAAATGGAGGTGGAACAGGAAACTCTAGGTGCCACCTTTAAAGCACCACTCATGCATATAGGGGAGACGGTAGTCCATATTCCCCTACCCCTAGGCACACTGTCAAAAATAAAGGAGTTATGCCCCAGCCCAAAGAAAAGCCCTAGGGAGGCTGGTGCTTTCCTTGCAAAATACAGTGCAGGGACAAGCCTGGATAAAGAAGATATAGCAGGGATTCTTAGTATAGTTGACCCTGACAGCCCAGAAGGGCATCCCGTAGAGGCCTTATGGACAGCCCACATAGAAGAAAATAAAGATTGGGTGTCTTTTTGGAAAGGTATGGGGAATCATTGGTCTGCTATGTACAAGGGTTCATCTGCACTTCAGGAACTTGTCCTAGCAAAACAGGGACCGAAGGAAAAGTTCTATGAATTTTGTACCCGGGTATATGGTCTGTGGAAAGCAGTAGATAACGCCAACCCCCAATTGTTCACCACCACCATTATGGCTGGTGGCGATACGAAGGTGACACAGTTGCTTAAATTCACTAATCCAAAATGGGCAGAACAACCCCCAGATGAATTTATGAAAGATGCTAGGTCACGAGAAACATCAGGGGTATTTGAACAGAAGGGTGGCATTTTTCCCTCCCTAACACCAACCCAGACTCTGTCAACTGGTGGGACCCCGCCCACCCACATAATGACAATGCAACCTTATCCACCAATGCAATCTTATCCCCCAGACCAGGCTTACCCACCAGACCAGGGGTGCTTTAACTGTGGGGAACTGGGGCACTGGAAGTCCCAATGTCCCTACAGAATTAGAACAAACGCCCAGAGAGGAAGAGGTAGGAATCTTAACACCGGCCCCCGTCGCCTTCAGGATATCAGGTATCCTCACCCACCACAACCCCAACCACCCCCACCACAACCCCAATACCAGCCTCAGCCTAACAGACCACCCCCACGCATTCCGATGCAGTGGCCATCCGCTCGGCGGACACCACAATAGGGATGCCAAGAGTATGTCCCGTCCCTCAGCCTTGTGTGTTACAATCCATCGTGGAAAAGTCTTCCGCAGGTACTATTGCGAGTAGACAATCACCTGATATGTCTACTTTTGGATTCAGGGGCTACATTCAGTAGTCTGAATGATGCCATATATGACACACCGCACTGCACTGAGGGAAACTCTATTGGTATAAATGGGACATCAGTTACCCACCCCATCACTCCACCATTGCCCGTGGCTACTCCAGAAGGGCAGGAACTGTGCACTCAGAGTTTTGCTGTCCTTGTGGATTGCCCAGTATCTTTAATGGGGAGGGACCTACTCTCAAAACTGAATATCACCATTAAATTTGACAGAGGGGGCTCCCTCACTGCCAGCTCACCGTTCTGTGATTTACACGCTCCAAAGAGACACACTTTCAGGGGACTCTTTGCATCATTGCCACCCACTCTAGAAACACATGCTATATGGGCAGACAACAAAGGGAGTGTGGGTTTTATTAACTGTACACCCTACACACCACAAATGCGTCCAGACGCTGTAGTACAATATCACAAGCAATACCCCCTGCCACTTGAAAAAATTGAAGGCATCACACCATTAATCAATGATTACATAGCAAAAGGGATTCTGAAACACATCATAAGCCCCTGGAATACACCAATCTACCCTGTGAAAAAGGCAAATGGGGAATGGAGGCTTGTACAGGACCTAAGGGCCGTGAACAAGCAGGTTATACCTCTGCCACCTTTGGTGGCAGATATTTCTTTCATCTTTTTGAAAATACCTGCTGATTCCCTTTGCTACACAGTAGTAGACCTGGCGAACGCGTTCTTTAGCATCCCGATCGATGATGGGGTATTGCCCATGTTTTCATTCTCATGGGGGAGGGGAAAACAGTTGACCTGGTCAAGATTACCGCAGGGGTATGTGGACAGTCCCGCAGCCTTCTCCATGGTCCTTAATGAGACAATTAAGTCATGGACTGCTGAGCGCGGGTCGGTGCTAATACAGTATGTGGACGACTTGCTCCTGTGCAGTCGATCTGCTGAAGATTGTGCGGTCGATTCCACATCTCTGTTACATCACCTGGCCAGGTCTGGCCACCTAGCATCGCGGAAGAAGATACAATGGTGTCAAAGTCAGGTAGAATACCTGGGATGCATTCTGAAGGAGGGAACCAGGCTGGTATCCCCCAAACGTGCCGCAGCCCTGCAGGCTCTCAGTCCTCCAAGAGACAAAGCAACTTTGCTCTCATTCTTGGGCGCAATTGTATATTGCCGCCAATGGATCCCAGATTGTTCATATTATGATGGCATTCTGAGGGAGGCTACCTTGTCCACCGCCCCAAAGACAGTAGATTGGACAACAGAAAGGCTCTGTGCTTTTCAGGCCTTGTTACAAAGTCTGACCCAGGCCCCCGCCCTGGGATTGGTAGAATATGGCAAACCCTTTCAATTATACTGTGTGGTATCGGGAAATTCTTTTGCTGCGGTTTTGACACAGCAACATGGAACCGGGTACCGACCAGTCTCCTATCTCTCAAAAAAGTTGCCTACCCAAGTACAGGGGATGCCATCTTGTCTACAAAACCTTGCTGCTTGTGCTATGGCAGTTCAGGAGGCTAACAAATCAGTATTAGGCCATGAACTGACTCTCTACACTACTCATTCAGTAACTCACCTTCTGCAAAACATGAACACACAGCATATGACAGCACAAAGGCTTAGTGGGTATGAGATCACACTTCTGAATACTGATAACCTCACCCTCAAACACGCACCACCAAGTAATCCCACTGTCCGTCTTTTACATTCTTTGCTCAAGCTGCCACGAGACCCAGATCAGAAGCACAATTGTGTTGAACAGGTTGCAGCAATAACCAGCCCTCGCCCAGATCTCACTGACATTCCCCTACCAGGAGTACAGGACGTCTTCATAGACGGCAGTTGTACTCGCCCCTCTGATGCAACATTCCTGACAGGGTATGCCATTGTCCAACTACCTGATGTGGTGTTGGAAGCAAAAGCCTTACCACCCTCCTCGGCACAGGTAGCAGAATTGGAGGCACTCACAAGAGCTTGCATACTTTTCTCTGATGAGGAGGTAAACATCTACACAGATAGTAGGTACGCTTTTGGGGTCTCGCACGACTATGGCGTAATCTGGGCGAATAGAGGATTTAAAACCGCTGACAACAAGCCAATCGCTAACTCTACGCAAATTAAAGCACTCCTGCAAGCGATTCTTCTCCCAAAGAGGATAGCGGTCGTCAAGGTAAAGGCACATTCATCGGATAACAGCAGAGTTTCCAAAGGAAACGCTCTGGCAGACAGGGAAGCAAAAAAAGCCACTGCCCTGTACATTGGTCAACCAGCCCCCACAACAATGTTCTTCAAAGAACATTTTACATCACCCAACTTTAAAACCGTTGTGGCACAAATACAGGGATTAGCTACAGAGGAGGATGTTTCTTTTTGGGTCAAGGATGGCTTGACCAAGGACCATGAAGGTCTTTGGTCAAAAGAGGGGAAGATATTGGGAATACCAGAATCGAGCAGTGTTCTCATACTTTCCTATCTCCATGGTCCAGGACATATAGGTACCACCGCCCTAACAAACATATACACAAAGTCTTTCTGCACAAACAACTTAAGTAAACAGGCGAAACTCCTCACCAGCAGTTGTCTTACCTGTGCACAAAACAATGTCCAAGGGAAAAATCATGGATTACATGGCCACCTGCCCTCACCCCTGGGTCCCCTAACAGATTTGCAAATAGACTTCACACACATGCCCAAACAAAAAGGCAATTTGAAATGCCTTTGCGTGATCGTATGCAAATGGTCAGGTTGGGTTGAAGGTATTCCTTGTACAGGTGAGACTGCTAAAATTGCTGCCAAATGCCTACTGAACCATTGGGTTTGTAGGTTCGGAATACCAACGGCCATATGGTCAGACAGAGGGCCTGCCTTCAGCTCCTCTGTTACACAGACTTTAGCTAAGCTACTAGGCTTACAGTGGAAACTGCACATCCCTTACCACCCACAAAGTGCAGGAGTAGTGGAAAGAATGAATAGGAACATTAAGGACCAGTTAAAAAAGGCCACGGGGGGCACCATGAAAAGATGGTTGGATTACCTTCCTTCTGTCCTATTCCAGATCAGGACAACACCACATGCTAGAACAAAACTCTCGCCCTTTGAGATTTTGATGGGAGTTCCTGCAAACATAGAGCTGCCCCTCTTAGATCAAAACACTGACATTAACATCTATTCTCAACAGGAAATGTACGTGAAAAATCTGGTAAGTACGCTACAAGATATGAACGAACAAGTCTCTGTCACCTTTTCTCCTCTTTCAACAGAACCTACTCATCCCTTCATCCCAGGAGACAAAGTACTGGTGAAACAACTGGCACACAAAAAGAAGGTTGGACCCATTTTCTCTGGACCTTGGAAAATAGAGAAGGTTTCCAGAACTGCTGTACTGACCGATCTAGGAAACACCTGGATCCACGCCAGCCGGTTAAAGAAGTGTCCACAGCAATCCCAGACCCCTGACCCTCCACCAGCATCCCAAGACTTCTCCCAAGGCATAAAACAAATCTCTCTGGACGACGAGACGAATCCCCCACCAACAGGAAGAAACGTGTAACAGAGCTTTGCACACAGTACCTGACAAAATGATTCCCACCTCTGTGTCAGGAAAAACATTATGCCTCTGGACATGTCTGATTCTGATAGTATTCCTACCTACTTGGATAATAGCGAATTGTGTGTATCATCCAGAAGGTTTAGGGCTACTAAAAGGGATATGTGGAAAGGCCCAGACAGCCAAAGCACCTAGCATAAAATATAAAAGAAGTATGTCCCCCACTGAACCCCCTTCAGGTTTCACTGACAAGATGTCGTTGTTGAGGTTTAAGTACAGTTATGCACAAAAGTCTGGTTTTGAGAAATGTTGGATATGCAGCAAACTCCACCCCAGTACAGCCAGAATCCCATTGATGGCCATTCCCTTAAACATCACTCCTTTTTTGAATGGAACACCCCCCATAATTCTTGCCAATGTCATAAGAAAAAATCCCAATAAGCCCCTCAGTTTTCAAATTGTGGGCAGGAGCCACGCCCCAGATTGGTGTTTCATACTGGGAAACATTTCCAGGGGAGCTGAGGTGTGCAAACGGTCAAAACTTAATGTCTCCATGGCTTCCCTTACCGACAACTCACTTTTTCGCACCTCAGACCCTGTGATAAATGCTACCATCTATGACCTTTTTAATTCTAGTTCCCACTCCATGGTCGCACAGTTATTAGCTCTGCTGATGGCATCTGGTCATTCAAAGGGTGCAAGGACCGTTGTTAGTCAACGACCCTTGGCATTAGGTAACACAACTTACATCTGTTGTGGCAAGCTGCTCTGTTACCCATGGATTCCTGAAGAACCTCAGGGATGGTGTTACCTTGCTAAAATAGTTCCTGTAATGGGAGTAGTTGGGGATAATGGGCAAGGACACCTACTTAAAGCTAGCACCCACCCAAGATACCCTCTAAAACATCTTGGAAAGAGAGAAATGTTCCTAGAGAAAGATATGACCTGGGCTTGGTTCCCTTCCTGGACAGGTTGGGGAATAGATTTGATGAAGAAACTAAATAACTACACCTCAATCATTGATGAGATCTTGGAGAAGAACTCTGATGACATCTCAAAATTAAACCTAGAAACCAGAGCAATTAGAAAACAACTAGGGTTACATGACCTGGCTATAGAAAGCATGAGCGCAGCCCTCACTGGCCTCTGTGAAATTACTGAGGACTATGAATGCTGCACTTGGATACACAACACGAGTATCGAGATCCCTGATTACTATGACATTATTACACAACACAGAAAAGAGGTAAACAAGCTACAACAGGATGCAAGGGATATTGGGAAAACATGGGACCCTTTCTCTACCGGTTTCAGTTTGGGAGGTCTCACTTCATGGTTTAAGAACACTGCAATGACAATTTTTACCATACTGCTTTTCATATTGTTCTTGTATGCATGCTTCATGTTACTCAAATGCCTCTACAAAAAGGGTAGCGAAGCACCTTCCGAAACCATGAAGCTGACTTCCATTACCAGAGATCCCACGGTATGGTACGAGAACCAGGAAAATGAGGCCGAGGGATATGAATCCTTAAGGCATGACGAAAAGGTAGCCGAGGAATATGACTCCTTGAGGCGTGACGAAAAGGTAGAATGACCATTTCGATGATATCGAATGGTCAAAGGGAGGATTGTAAGGAGATTCCATAATACATTTCATTATTGATTAATTGTTGATTTCACCCTGTTCATGAGATATGTCCAGGGTTTGCTTATTTTGCTTATTTTGCTTAAATAATTAGAAACATATCTTGGTATATTTTAGTGAATGACAGACTGTCTTATGACTTACTGAATTATCTCATTGCAATATCACCCTGTCTGTTTTTTCCTCTTTTAATGTCTCCATCTGAGGAAACATCTGCCTGTGGTTTTATCTCTGTACACTGTTGCTGGGTACAGCAGCTAGAATTAGTTTTTTAGGGAAGCTGTGGTTGAACACCTCATGGTCCAGCAGACGGTGACAGAGAATAAGGAATCTTTTGACCTATTAACTTGAACTACAGGGGTCACCATTTTAAGATCACAAGGTGAAGGCATTATTAAAGTTTGAAAAATCACGAGATTAAGAAATTACCGAATATGCTAATATGTATTATTTTGATTGGCCCCCAAATTGGGGCAGAGTCTTGTAAAGACAGCATAAAACAGCGAATCCTAAAATAAAGAATTGTAATCATTCAGCATACCTAATGTGTGTGTATGTGTAATTGATTAACCGCCGGCGAGGACCTCCACTGAGCCATCTCCAAGAGCCTAGGCCACAAGGAGAAGACGGGCACCTAACAAGATCTTCTTGCAAGGTTTCCACATCCTGCGGATAAATTATTGCCCTGCTTAGCTTAGTATCGTCCGCAAATACTGAGATTGAACTGTTTATCCCATCCTCCAGATCGTTTATGAATAAATTAAATAAGGATTGGTCCCAGGACAGAACCCTGGGGGACCCCACTTTCCACACCGGACCATTCTGAGTACTCCCCATTTATCACCACCCTCTGAACTAGCTTTCAATCCATGTACTCACTCTTTGGTCCATGCTGACAAACTTTAGTTTGTACAGTAAACGTTTATGGGGAACTGTATCGAATGACTTTGCAAAATCCAGATACACCACATCTACGAGCCTTCCTTTATCTAGATGGCAGCTCACCTCCTCATAGAAGATTAATAGATTGGTTTGGCAAGAACGATTCTTCATGAATCCATGCTGATTACTGCTAATGATACCGTTTTCATTACTGAAATCTAGTATATAATCCCTTATTATCCCCTCCAAGAGCTTGCGAACTATTGACGTTAGGCTAACTGGTCAGGATATATCTTGGTCCTTTTTTAAATATTGGTGCTACATTGTCTTTTCTCAAATCCGCTTGTACCCTACCAGTCAGTAGACTGTTCATAAGAATTAGGAACAATGGTCTGGCAATTACTTGACTGAGTTCCTTAAGGACCCTCGGGTACAAGCTATCTGGTCCCGGTGACTTATTAATGTTAAGTTTTTTAAGTCTAGTCCTAATTCTATCCTCTGTTAGCAGTGAGGGTGCTTCCTGTGACCTTTCATGAGGATAAACCTTGCAGTTTTGGTTACTGAAGCCCCCCCTTTCCCACGTTAAGAAAAATAAATTCAAAACCTTTGCCATCTCTCCATCCTTTGTAACCAGATTCCCTTGATCATTCTTTATGGGGCCAATATGATCTGACCCCCCCTCTCTTACTATTTATATACTTAAAGAATGTCTTGGGATTTTTTTTACTCTCCTCCGCTATGTGCCTTTCATGTTCTATATTAGCCACCCTGATTGCACCCTTACATTTCTTATTGCATACTTTGTAAAGTTGGAATGCTGATGATGACCCTCAGCCTTGTATTTTTTGAAGGCCTTCTCCTTTGCTTTTATATGCATTTTTACGTTGGAATTAAGCCACCCAGGACTTTTATTAGCTCTTTCCCATCAGGATGCACTGTCTAACACCCTTATTTAATATACTCTTAAAGCACACCCACTTTTCCTCTGTGTTCATTGTTCCTAGGATTTTATCCCATTTAATATCTATTCAGTGTCTTTATGTTCCACTTATGTTTCCTATTTGTGTGATTTATACTGAAACAAAATGACCTGTGATCGCTGTTTCCTAAATTGCCCCATATTTTCACATCTGTGATCAGGTCTGTATTGTTAGTAATCAGTAGGTCTAGTAACGCTTTATTTCTTGTTGGTGCATTTACCATCTGACCCATGAAATTGTCCTGCAAGACATTTAGGAAATGGCGAACCTTAGACGAATGCGTGGTTCCCTCCGCCCACCCAGACTATGTCTGGATAATTAAAATCCCCCATTATGATAACACTTCCCATCCTTGCGGCCATTCCAAACTGTGATAGGAGATCTGTCTCCCCATCCTCCCTCTGGTTAGGGGAACTATAGCATACTTCCAGTATTACTTTTCGCTTGGTTTCCTCCCTTTGTAGCTCTACCCATAAGGATTCCACCTCCTCCCTTGCTCCATTAGTAAAGTTGTCCCTCACATTCACTTGTACATATTTTTTAAAATACAGGCATACCCCTCCCCCTTGTTTACCTTTCCTATCTCTGCGATATAGGGAATACTGTTGAACCAAGTCTCTGAAATTCCCACAAAATCTAAATCCTCCTTGTACAATAGCAGCTCTAGTTCTCCCATCTTGTCCGCCAGACTCCTGGCATTAGTGAACAAGCCACGTAGTTTTGTCCGAACGCATATTATCTCCATAATAGGTTTTCTGAGGTTGCAAATAGGACTTTACTATACTTACCTTGGGTTTAGGTGCTTTAGTCAACCTACCACTAATACCCCCAATACTACCCTCTGAAATTTGTTCCATGCTGGCTATCTCTACATCTGGACACTCTCCCCCATCGCCCAGTTTAAAAGCCCCTCTAACTTGTTGGCCATTTTCTCTCCCAGATGATCTGCACCTTCCCCATTTAGGTGCAGTCCATCCATGCTAAAGAGCTGATAACCGACTGAGAAGTAGGCCCAGTTCTCAAAAAACCCGAACCCCTCCTTTCTACACCAGCTCCTCAGCCACTTGTTTACTTCCCTAATCTCCCGCTGCCTTTCTGGTGTGGCTCGATGTACTGGTAGTATTTACTTTGGAGGCCCTAATCCTCAATTTATCTCCTAAGTCCCTATAATCTTTTTCAGGACACTCCATCTTCCCCATACTTTGTCATTGGTGCCAACGTGCACCATGACAACCGGGTCTTCAACAGCCTCTCCCAGTATTCTGTCCACCAGATCCATGATGTGCCAAACCCGAGCGCCTGGTAGACAACATACAGTTCGGCGCTTCTGGTCTTTGTGACAGAATACCCTCTCTGTCCTTCTGAGAATTGAGTCCCCTACCACCAGAATCTTTCCTTACCCTTGTCTTTACCCTGTCCTCATTGGAGGAGTTATTCCCCCCGCAGCTAGGGGCATCACTCCGCTCCAGCAATGCTGGTCCCTGACTAGTTTCGGCAATATCCTGCAAGGGGGTGTGCTTATTGGGATGTTCCAGCCCAGGATCAGCCTCCCTGACTCTTTCCCCTCTACCCTTCCTGACTGTCACCTATCTACTCTGCTCTGGTGCTTGCACCTCTTTCTCCACCCGCCTCTGTGCTGGCCCCGTGTATGGAGAGTCTTCTCAGTGTTGACAGTTGCTTCCCTAGATTCAGGACCTGGGCTTCCAGGGAAACAATGTGCTTACATTTTGCGCAGCAGTATTTGTCCACGATCAGATGATCAAGGAACGCATACATGCCGCAAGATGTACACTGAGTCTCATCTCCAAACCCGCCGGTCATTGTACCCACTAATTTAATGGGGATTGGGATTATGATCTGTGAATATTAACTAACAATTAGCTTCCTGACACTAGTACTCAACAGCACATAGGTACTCACAGCACACGGGTACTCACAGCGCTCGGGTACTCACAGCACACGGGTACTCACAGCACTCAGGTATTCACATACCACGGGTACTCACAGCACGCTGGTACTCACAGCACACGGGTACTCACAGCACTCTGGTACTCACAGCACTCTGGTACTCACAGCACTCAGGTACTCACATACACAGGTACTCAGCACCCAGGTACTCACAGCACTCGGGTACTCACAGTGTTCCAAAAATGCAGCGTTAGCAGGATCAGCCCAGACACCTGCCAGCACCTGCGTTTAGCCCATCCAGCCCACCCAAAGTGCAGTATCAGAAGATCACTGTCACTTTACAAAACACAGCACATAAAACTGCAGCATTAACAGAGTCACACCTGATTCCTGCTAGCACTGACAGTTAATTTTTTTGTAGCCATTCAAGCAGTCTCTGACAACCAGGTACATTTTTACCTGTGCGTCACACTAGCTGTACCTGTAAATGTAGTCACCAAAATGTCAAACAAAAGGTACACTAGTGGAAAGGTCTACAGGATACTGAGCATGACAGATGAGAGCACAGGGGAAGCCTCACTGTCAGAATCACAATCTGATTCAGGCTCACTATACTAACCTGTAGAGAGCAGTGGCACACTGACAGATAGCTCTGACGACGAAGTAGCGGTCCCTGCTAAGGTCAGGCGTACCCGACCCCGTTCTTCTGTTGCTGAGATGCAACAACTGCATGGTTCTCGTATTCAGCAGAGAGCCAGTACTAGTGCCGCTCAACCTTCTGGTGAACTTGCAAGCACCAGTGGCCTAGTTTGTCCTGGCCGTAGACAAACCAGCACTGCAGTAACACTTGGTGAGGTGGTGAGTCCCATAAGTGCAGTTCAAGCTGGTGCGGTGGCTAGCACAAGTAGTGCCCCACAGCCACCAAGAATTCAAACACAGGCCTGTAGAGCCCATAGTGCCCTTCCTGATATGTTTTCAAATCCTGATTGGCAGCCCACCACTTCTGCGGTGCCTGTACTTCCCCCATTCACCGGCCAACGCGGAATTCAGGTGGAAACAGCAAATTTTACTTCCCTTAACTTTTACAAGCTGTTTTTCACTGAATATCTGTACAGATCTATTGTGGACCAAAGCAATTTATATGCTGGTCAATTTATCGCTGCAAATCCAAATTTGACCATTGCCAGAGAATTTTGCTGGAAACTTATAACGATTCCCGAATTTAGGACCTTTCTGGGCCTATCCCTCCTCATGGGCATTACTAAAAAGAGTGAGTTGCGGTCATATTGGTCCACTGACCCAGTTCACCATGTGCCCATGTTCTCTGCTGCCATGGCCAGGACTCGATACAAGCAAATCTTGCAGTTCATGTGTGATGAGTCGCTGATTAAATTTTCTGGCCGCCGTGTGCTCAAACAGTTTCTTCCAGCAAGCGTGCCAGATATGCGGTCAAGATGTATAAGCTCTGTGACAGGGCAACAGGCTATACATATAGTTTTCAGGTGTATGAGGGAAAAGATAGGCGTGTGGAGCCCCCCAACTGCCCAGACTACATGGTGCAGCGGCAAGATTGTTTGGGACATGGTATCACTCTTATTCAGAAAGGGGTACCATTTATACATGGGCAATTTTTATACAAGTGTGCAACTTTTTAGACACCTCTCTCGGTTAGGAATTGGCGCATGTGGCACCGTGTGAGCTAATTGCCGGGGCTTCCCCCAATTGCTTGTAGATGCCCGACTTAGTCTGGGGGAGAGAGCCTGCTTGAGGTTCAATGAATTGTTTGCTGTGAGATGGAAGGACAAACGGAACATTTTTGTTCTGTCTTCCATTCACACAGACACGGCAGTCCAAATTACTATGGCAACTGGTGTTGTTGAGAAGCCCCTCTGTGTCCACGAATACAACAATATAATAATAGGGGTGGACTTCAATGACCAGATGATGAAGCCATATGTAATTGCCCGTAAGGCCAGACACTGATACAAAAAAGTGTCTGTATACCTATCAGAATTGGCTCTGTACAACGCTTATGTGCTATACAAAGCGTCTGGACGAACTGGATCTTCCCTAAAATTCCAGGAAGAGATCATCACAGCCCTTCTGTATCCAGGAGGTGCTGCACCTCAATTTCCCCATCCAAATGCAGTGAGCCGGCTGCATGAGAGGCATTTTCCGTATGTCCTCCCTGGTACTCCTATCCAACGATCACCCCAAAGAAGATGTTGTGTCTGTGGAAAACGCAGACATAAGCGTGACACCCGCTATTTTTGTTCCTCCTGTCCTGGCCAACCTGGTCTCTGCATCAGGGACTGTTTCCGCTGCTACCACACACTAGTGGAGTATTAGCATAGGGTGCAGCACAACACAGTCCTAGGGCACACTATCACACAGGGTCTCGAAAGATGACATGGCCATCGCATTTTGTGAGACCCTAACCTGGAACGTTTACAGTTACAAATAAAAGTGTAAATAAAATTAAAAAAAAAATAAAAAAAATAAAAAAAATAAAAAATATATAATATAAAAAAGCCAAAAATAGTTGTCATTTTATTGTTCTTCTCTCTATTGTTCTCCCTCTATTGCTCTGCTCTGTTTTACTGTATTTTTTGCTATACTGTAATGTTTTATTATTAATATGTTTTAAAGTGTTTGTTTTGCAGGTATGTCATTCGACTGTTATTCTGTACTGTTACTGTGATTTATGCTATAATGTAATGTTTTTGTCAAGAACTTGGTAGGAGGCCGAGATGCTGGGAGGGCTCCCCTTGCGGCCGAGCGCAGTACAACCCTGAAGATGACACAGGGGATGTGGTGCCCACAGAAGCACGGGTTGCCTGGTTGGCAAAGCTAATTGCCAGGAACTTGGTAGGACAGGCAAAGTTAGTGGAAGCAGGCGTCCTTAGGAGGTCCAGCAGAGGAGGACCAGTGGGATATTCAGGTAGCAGAGTCAGGAGCCAAGCCAGGGGTGAAACAAGACAGTCCGAGATCAAGAGTAGCTGGATCCTTAGTACAGGAGACAGGATGAGTGGAGTCCATTAGCCAGGCCGGGGTCAGATGCAGGAAGCAGGCAGGAGGCAGTCAGGTACAAGCCATGTTGGTACACAGGAGATGAGATAAGCAGAAGAAACCAGCGACACGCCATTGTCAGCAGCGAGTTCAAATAGGCAGTGGCGCCCCTATCACGTTGTGCGCGTGCCGTTGCGCATGCGCGTTCACCTGATCACGGTGCCGCGTGTCCGTCTGGTTGTGATGCTGCACATCCTTGTGCGCTGATGCGCGTCAGCGTGTCCCTGCCTATGCTGGTTTACCATCCTCGTAGTATTGCGCATAGGGGTGCGCCTATTTCCCTGACAGTATTATTGTTACTGTGTTTTATTTCGTTTGCATTGCAGGTATGTCCTATTGTTATACTTTACTGTTACTGTGTTTTATTGTTAATCATTATTTGCTTTGCAGGTACACCATTCAGCTGCACCACGCTTTTATTTATTTTGACAGCAACAGGGTTTGCTCTCACGATAGGTAAATCTGTGACTCCAGCGCTGTAGGAGGTGATTTCACCACCACAGTTAAAAAAATAGCATATAAGCATTGGGGCAGGGGTGGACATTAGGGGTGGATTGCCCCTATGCTTCGGCATATACTTTTTACTCTTTTTTGCCACAGATTTCAATAACCAAAAAAGTTGTTTTATTGAGTTAACGTTTTATTGATACTGTGAGTTATTGTTACCGTTGTTTGCTTTGCAGGTACGCCATTCAGCTGCAGCATGGATTTATTTATTTTGAAAGCAACAGGATTTTCTCTCACAATACGTAAATCCGTGACTCCAGTGCAGTAGGAGGTGATTTCACCACCACAGTTAAAAAAAGAACATATACGCCGAAGCATAGGGGCAGGGGTGGACTAGGGGCAGGGGTGGACATAGGGGCAGATCGCCCCTATGCTGCGGCATATATTTTTATATTTATTGTATGCCCATCATTAGAAGTGGGTGTATGCAGGGCGGTATTCAAATTGTGGGGATCAATCGATGTTAATGGAGAAATCTGCCCACAGGCTGCATGAAAAAAAAAGAAGATTACAATATATGCCCAACAAGGAGCAGCGACATACTGGTATGTTGCTGGACTTTGAGTGGTTATACCAGAATGATGCCTGCAGGTTTAGGTATCATCTTGATATATTTATTTTCAGCTGGCGGTCGGCTTTCATGTAAAAGTCAAATTAGCCCCTAGACTGCTTTTACAAGCAGTGGGAGGAGACGTTCCCTCGTCTTCCTTGATTTTCTCAGGCTCTCCTGTCCCACTGGGGAACCCCATAATGCAGCCAGTGATTCCGCCAGCTGACCATAGAGCTGACCGGAGACCAGAATGGTTCCAATCATCTCTATGGCCTAAGAAACCAGAAGCTACAAGCATTTCATGACTTCGGTTTCGCTGGCTATAAATAGAGTCATTGGGAAATTTGGAAAGCATCTTATCACACTGATCTTGGTGTGGTCAGATGCTTTAAGGGCTGAGGAGAGATCTAGGGTCAAAAAAGAGTACCTGTCACTACCTATTGTGATCATAGGGGATACTTACTGTACATTCCCTGTCATAACAATAAAAATGATAAAAAACAAAAAAAGAAATAAAAGAGACAGTGTAAAAATAAAAAAGCAAAATAAATAATTAAAAAAATTAAATAAAAATCAAGCACCCCTGTCCCCCCATGCTTGCGTGCAAAGGCGAACGCAAGCATTCATGTCATATGTAAACAGTGTAGGGAGCCAGTGATTGGGAGCCAGTGTAGGGATTGGAGGAGAGGGCTGGCAGATTCTGAGTGGTTCGTAAGGTGGATAAGTCTAGCAGCAGCATTCATGATAGACTGAAGAGGGAATAGCCTATGGAGAGGCAGGCCAATGAGAAGGGAGTTGTAGTTTGTATGTATGTTGTATGTAGTTTGTCGCTGCTGCACGGGTATGTGTAATTTGAAAGCATGTAATTTTGGTATCTATGTACTCAGCATAAGATCATCTCTTATATTTTACCAAACATTTGGGAAATATAGTGTGTTTTTGTGCATTAAAATTCAAAAAAGTGTTTTTTCCAAAAAAAATTGTGTTTAAAAAAATCGCTGCGCAAATACTTTATAAAAAAAAAAATTGCAACACCCACCATTTTAATCTGTAGGGCTTCTGCTTTAAAAAATATCTAATGTTTGAGGGTTCAAAGTAATTTTTTAGCAAAAAAAAAGATTTTTTCATGTAAACAAAAAGTGTCAGAAAGGGCTGTGTCTTCAAATGGTTAGAAGATTGGGTGATGTGTGGCATAAGCTTCTAATGTTGGGCATAAAAGGCCAGGACATTTCAACCCCCCCCCCCCCAATGACGCCATTTTGGAAATTAGACACCTCAAGTTATTTGCTGAGAGGCATGTTGAGTCCATAGAATATTTTATATTTTGCCAGAAGTTTTTTTTTTTTTTTACACAAAGTTGTCACTTAAATTTCATATTGCTAAAAAAATGCCATGGGTATATGTAAAATAAAGGACCCCGGAAACCATTAATCACTTTCAGGCTTTCTAAGGACATAAATTGTTGATTTCACTACTCACTACCTATCACAATTTCAGAGGCCATGAAATGCCAAGATAGCACAAAAAAAACCCCAAATTACCCATTTTCAGAAAGTAGACACCCCAAGGTATTTGCTAAGATGCGTGGTGAATATTTTGCAGCTCTCATTTGTTTTGAAAAATTAAGAAAGAAAAGAAATGTTTTTTTTCTCTTTTCAATTTTCAAATGTTTGTGCCAAAAAGCAAAATCTGCAAAATACATAACATGCCTCTCAGCATGTAGCATAGCGCGTGGTGTCTACTTTCTGAAAAGGGATCATTGGAGGGGGGGGTTGTGCTATCTTGTCATTTCATGGCCTTTAAACTGTGATAGGTAGTGAGGAGTGAAATCAAAAATTTATGCCCTTGGAAAGGCTAAAGGCGGTGATTGGTTTTTGGGGTCCCGTACGCAGTTAGGCTGCCAAAAAGTCTCACACATGTGGTACCTTTTTGCAAGATGATTGAAAGTTGCATTCATTCAACCATGCTAAAACTGTTATAAATCTTATCATTGATCAGCACTGTATTTTATAGCGTAGTGTAATCATATATACTTCTTTCACAATGGTGGTTATTTTATAGGTGAAGGGGTTAAATGGGCATAAACCTAAGAAAACAGAGGCAAATGAAAAGAAATAATTCTCCCATCAGATCAATTGATTCTCAGGGCAAGGTCAGTAAATGTAGCACTTTTTTTTCTGCTGCTCGTGTTTCTTTCCTAGCAGGACTCCAAAGTAAGCTGACTATGCAAGCAGGGCTAAAACACACAACCCCCTTGTGACTGGAAGCAGTAAAGCATTCTCTACTTGTGGTTTCATCAAATGAGCCTGCATGGAATATGTGTTTCA
Source organism: Lithobates clamitans (assembly GCA_037952925.1). NCBI lineage: Eukaryota > Metazoa > Chordata > Amphibia > Anura > Ranidae > Lithobates > Lithobates clamitans. The sequence goes on from JBBGZY010000761.1 coordinate 3,522,781, forward strand.
AAACAGTGAAACTCTTTATTAATCAAGTACTTTGCTTGTCATGCCAGCATAAAGTTTCTTTTATGTCAGAAGTCCAATAAAAAGGGTTCTGAGTGCTGTCACTTGTGTACAGAACTTAACAGCGGCAATATTTTGGGAATTGCACATTCAATTATTTAGGACACATATTTGCTCAGTCTGTAAAGATGATTCATGATATGTCACCAAATGGAGTTCATGGATTTTGGTTTTTTATAGATGATAGATTTTGGTCAAACTTTGTAAAATAAGTATATAAAGTATATTTAGTAAATAGTTGACCTTTGAATTAATTTTCTTCACATTTGTTAAAGAATATTAGTAAGAACTTTCTTTCCTAAACTTTGTATTTTATATGCAGGTGTAAATGTGTAGTAAGTGTACATTTTCTTGAAACAATTACTGTGTACTTTTACAGATAAACTACCTTTGAACTGCTGTTACCTACCAGTACGCAATGTGGCTATGTTCTGTTGGTACTCTTCTTTTCTCTATACAACAGTGTACTTTTCAGAAGATTTCAATAAAAAAAAAAAAAAAAAACTTGAAATGTGAAAAAGACAATTAGTAAGAGGAGTGGCCTCTGTTTTGTTTGAAAGTTTTGTAGAGGTTTTTATGACTTCTTGAGGAATATTTTTAACTAGGACATTCTCTTCTTAGGGGACTGCATAAACAAATGTTGCTTTTTTGCCTTAGATGTGCTTTTGAAACATGGGTCAGCAGATTACAATTTTCTTCTATAGTGTAGTATGGACCACAGTTCTAAAGGTGCACTTTGTGTGCATTGTAGACACATGCAATTTGTTTCTGTCTGAATCCGAATTCGGACAAATTTTTGATTGAAATTAGTTTTGATGCGTTTATTTTCTAACAAATTTCAAGTTTTCGTAATGCTTCCAATTCAGATTAGTTGAAAAATGACTGATTCTAATTCTGTGTGAAGAATAGCTGGTTGTTAAGGTGTGGGCAGGGAAGCCGGCCGCAGCATCCTTGTCAAATGATGACTCATCAGCTGTCAGCAGGTTTCCCCCCGCTGACAGCTGAATGTAAACACAATTGCCAGCAAATAAAAATTCTGGGAAAAAAACAGTGTGAGGTACCTCCCTTCGGGTCTGGTATGGATTTCAAGGGGAACCCCATGCCAAAATGAATTAAAAAAATGGCATGGGGTCCCCTCCGAAATTCATATGAAACCCTTATCCGAGCATGCAGCCTGGCAGGCTAGGAAAGGGGAAGGGAAGAGTGAGCATCCCCTTCCTGAACCATACCAGGCAACATGCCCTCAACATTTGATGGTGGTTTGGGGCAGGAGGGACTCTGCCCCAAAGCAGCCCTCCCATGTTGAGGTCATATGGCCTGGTATGGTTCAGGGGGGAGGTGAACGCTTGCTTTCCTGTCCTGCCAGGCTGCATGCTCAGATAAGAGTCTGGTATTGATTTTGGGGGGACTCCACACCATTTTTTTAAAACAATTTTGGCTTGGGGTTCTCCTTAAAATCCATACCAGACACAAAGGGTCTGGTATGGATTGAGGGGGAACCCCCACGCTGTGTTTTTATTTATTAAACCGGCATTTGTTTTGTTTACATTGTGCTGTCAGCGAGGAATCCCACTGACAGCAGATGAGTCATATTTGTTAAGGATGCCAGCGCCCGCCCACTCATTAACAACCAGCTATACTGATTTCTGAATATACAAAAGTAATTCCGAAGATATGAAACAAATTTAGAAATCCTGAAAAATCAAATTGGTCCAATATTGCGTCAATGGATCAATTTGTTTTCGGAAATTCTGAATTTGCTTTGTATTTTTATCATTGTTTATTCAGAATAGCATTAAATTAAAAAAAAAAAACAGCATATAGTCCCTCCCCATAAACCCTACCAGACCCTTATCCAAGCACGCAGCCAAGCAGGCCAGGATAGGGGGAGGGACGAGTGAGCCCCCCCTCCTGAACCATACCAGGCCACATGCCCTCAACATGGGGGAGGTGCTTTGGGGCAGGGTTGATAAGGACATGGCGGCTGGCTTCCCGGCCTGTTCCTTGACAACCAGATATTCACCACACAGAATTTGAATCGGTCGATCATTTTTCGAACGATCTGAATCTGAATTGTTCCGAAAATTTGGAATTCGTTAGACAACGAATAAATGAAATGAAATTAAAAGAAAGTAAATAAAACAAATTCCAAAACAAATCGTCAAAATAAAATTAGTATCATATTGAATCTATCCAAAATTAAACTACACAAATTTTTAAGTTATGCATATGTCTAGTTCATTATATTTTGTTACTGGGGACACCGCTCGGTTCATGGAAAGATAATTCCATTGCAAGCAAGGCAGGTTTTTTGCTATGTTTTGTTTTCAAACAACATTGCGTTTAAATGCAAATAAGCAGCATCTACACAATCTAAACCTAGGACCCTGCATTTACTGTATCTGTTCTCACACAGAACATGGAAATGCAATTATTTAGTGAGTCTATAAACTGCTAAATGAATGTTAGTAGTCCTCTTCACTACTATGTAGTGAAAGGGATTATATAAGTGAATAAACAAAAGTGATTACAGGGGAATTGCTGCAATACCTAATTTTTTCACAACTACACGTGCATTAAGTAAAATTTATAGTGGTCTTGCACTATTCCTTAGTGAGTAATAATCAGTGAAATATACATTCAATATAAATGTGTTCAATGGTGTATAATGCAAATAATCAAACAATCCAAAAAACAAAAATGATTGCTATCCAAACATATAATGTTCAATAAGCTGATGGGAATCAAGGGCTCAGGTTATAATTCATGATCAGTCCTTTTATAGAATACTCCAAAAAATTCTTTGTCCTTCCACCAACACCTCAGTGCTCACAGAACTCTTACCTCAAAACCACATATCAAGAGCCCTTGATCAAATTCCAATGAGGGACTAGTGATCCTTCCTCCCAGTACCTCCTCTGTATCTCCTCTGTCTACAGTCAACCATCCAGGCTCCTAGGGCTCCAGTTCCATATGTGGGTATGAAAAAGCCAATATCGCTCCAATAGTGTAAAACATTTAAAATAAATCCATTTATTTAAAAGATGATAACATGCTTACATTAAAGCAAGATAAAAAGCTCATGTAATTGTAAAAACAATGGCGTTTTCCGCTTCTCACGTCTCTTCCGATCCACGGCCCTCTCCGGCCATGCCCTACATGTTACGTCACATCACGTGAATTCCTCAGGGGAACCGGATTTGTTGTTTAATCAATCTATTTATCTGCTAGGGACAGGAAGTGTAATGGTCACCATTTTGTTGTAGACTATGTTATTAATATCATGGCCGCCATTTTCCTTATGACCAATTCACTACATTCAGATGATAGAGGACCAGGATCAATCATAAATGGGCATTTAGCTGGAGACCATCCTATAATCCAATCTACATTTCAAAACACGTTTATGGGATATATGTATATGTTTATGGCACAGTGAGAAGAAGAAAGAGTTTATAAGAACCCACTTGTGAACCTTTCATAAAAGATTTATAGACCATCTGATCATCATTTGGAATGGAAGTAAAACTTCATTGGAACTCTTCCTACTGAATTTAAACCAAAATAATAAGAATATACAACATACCTGGAAAATCGATGGAAAATAAATTAATTTCCTAGATTTATAAATTAGAATAGAAGAAAATAAACTCCTTTCAAGAACGCATTTCAAAAATGTGGCCAGAAATAGTTACTTGTCTGTAGATAGTTGCCATTACAAACCACAGCTTTATAATATTCCAAAAGGACAACTTATAAGAATCAAATATATTTGTACAAAAGATGAAGACTACATGACTCATGCTCACTTAATTGGTAATAGATTCATAGATAAAGGATATAATCAACAATCCATACAATCCATAGAACAGGTCAACTAAATGGATAGGGCATCTATGACACATGGAAACAAAAGAGTTCAGCAACAATGATTAGAAACCCCCGATTTTATTTTAGACTATAATATTCAACATAAAGAAGTGGAAAAACTTATTACAAGACATTGGCATGTATTGAAAGGTGACAGACATCTACATAGTATCCTACCAGATAAACAAACCTTTATTTATAAAAGAGCAACAACATTGAAAGATTTAACCACTTAAGGACCGAGCCTCTTTCTGAGATTTGTTGTTTACAAGTTAAAAAAAAAGTTTTTTTTTGCTAGAAAATTACTTAGAACCCCCAAACATTATACATTTTTTTTCTAACACCCTAGAGAATAAAATGGTGGTTGTTGCAATACTTTCTGTCACACTGTATTTACGCAGCGGTCTTACAAGCTCACTTTTTTTTGGAAAAAATACACTTTTTTAAATTAAAAAATAAGACAACAATAAAGTTAGCCCAATTTTTTTTATAGTGTGAAAGATAATGTTACACCAAGTAAATTGATACCCAACATGTCACGCTTCAAAATTGCGCCCGCTTGTGGAATGGCGACAAACTTTTACCCTTAAAAAATTCCATAGGCGACGTTAAAAAAATTCTACAGATTGCATGTTTTAAGATACAGAGGAGGTCTAGTGCTAGAATTATTGCTCTCGCTCTACCGATCGTGGCTATACCCCACATTTGTGCTTTAAACACTGTTTTCATATGCAGGCACTACTCACGTATGCGCTTGCTTCTGCACGCAAGCTCGTCAGGACGGGGCGCGTTTAAAAAAAAAAAAAAAATTATTATTTATTTTAACTTTTATTTTTTTACTTTTACACTGCTTTAAAAAAAAATCACTTTTATTCCTATTACAAGGAATGTAAACATCCCTTGTAATAGAAAAAAGCATGACAGGACCTCTTAAATATGAAATCTGGGGTCAAAAAGAACTCAGATCTCATATTTACACTAAAATGCACATTTACAATAAAATACAAAGCACAGATAAAAGTGATCTTGTGGCGAATTTACCGCAGAGACCACTTTTATCTTGTAGCGGACCGCCCCCTGAAGAAGAAGATACCGGGGTTATGGCTGCCATAACAATGATATCCTCCTTCAAACACCCGACGTAAAACTGCGGCGAGCAGTCCGTAAGTGGTTAATTGTTAAAGATGTTGTTGAGCCACCCCCCAAAAGTAATTTTCCCTTTTTCACTGGGAAAGGCTCTTTCCCATGTAAATATTGTTATGCCCGCCAACATTGAAAGAAATTACAAAAGAAAAGAACAGAATTTGAGGTTACCTGTACAGGATATGTTTATACCATTAAGAACTTTATTAGCTGCAACACTGAAGGTACTCCTTCAGTCTATGTCCCAGAATGTACTTGTAAATTACAATACGTAGGGAGAACAAAAAAGGGCACTAAAAACTAGAATCAATGAACATATACGAAATATTATTAAAGGATTCCCCAAGCATAGTGTATCAAGGCACTTTGCATTAGTTCACAATAAAAATCCATCGCATTTACAGTTTTGGGGCATAGAAAGGTCATGGAGAGGAAGTCATAAAATTAGGACCCCGAGCCAAAAGGAATCTAAATGTATACATACCCCGAGGACCCTTACACTAGAAGGTTTGAACGTTGAGTTCGACCTCAATTGTTTTATAAGTAATTATTAAAATTCACATTAACCATTCTCCTATTCATCTGAATGAAGTATATGATTGTACTACTGTATGAGGGGTGTAGTAAAAGATATATTGAGGATTGTGTTCATAAATATGCTTTAACGATTACGGTAATTTCAGTTTTGTATGATATTGAGTCACTAGTATGTGAACCTCACATTTTAGTTCCGGTGTGCATTAAATATTTATATGTTTTTAAACGATGTCAATTACAAATACACTTAAAAAAAATGTAATTTTATATTTAATAACTATAAATACTATTAGGTCCACCATCTTTATACATATACATCAGCCCCGCTAGATAGACACCAGTATTGATATATGATTGTGGCTCTCATTGTCAACAAAGGTGTTCCTTAAAGAGGAGTTCCACCCAGGGGGGCCGTTCAAAAAAAAATTAAAAGTCAGCAGCTACAAATACTGCAGCTGCTGACTTTTAATTGGACACTTACCTGTCCCTGGGTCCAGCGATGCGGGGAATCTCAGCCCCGCTCGTCCCCCCCCTCCGCTTGTCGGCGCCGGCATTTCAACTGTGGGCGCCGGGCTGTGGCTTCACAGCCTGGCACCCACTGCGCATGCGCAAGCGGCGCCGCACGCCGTGATTGGCCGCTCAATCACCTGGGACCTGTAATGGGTCCCAGATGATTGACAGGAGGGAGGGAGCAGAGCGGAGCCCTTCCTGTGCCTGGGGGGAAGTGATGTCACCAGCCCAGGCAAAGGAACAGGCAGACTACGAGGGACCACCTAGCAACAGGCATTTAGAGGTAAGTGAAAAAAAAAAATATCCAAATGTTTTTTTGTTTTTTTTTTAGAATTTTTACAGGTATTTTTGTTTTTTGGGTGGAACCCCACTTTAAACACCAACCCCTGGAGTCTGTATTAACTACGAATGGGTATCAAAGGCTCGCTTCAGGTTAATTTTATACTTAGATAATACGATTTATATATCTGGACAACATAATGTGAGTTTACAGTTACTTAATAGTGTTTATGATGATTGGATTATATACGTTCTGGGATTACTCACCTTATACATATATCCCATAAACGTGTTTTAAAATGTAGATTGGATTATAGGATGGTCTCCAGCAAAATGGCCATTTAAGATTTATCTGGTTCTCTTTCATCTGAATGTAGTGAGTTGGTCATAGGGAAAATGGCCACCATGAAATTATTAACATAGTCTACAACAAAATGGCAACTGTTAAGCCCCGTACACACGATCTGACTTTACGATGGGAAATGTTCGATGTCAGGCTGTTGTCGGTAAATCTGACCGCGTGTATGCTCCATCTGACAATTGTTGTCGTACTTTCCTCCAACAAATGTTGGCTAGCAGGTTTTAAAATTTTCCGCTAACAAATGTGTGTTGTCGGATTTTCCGAGCGTGTGTACACAAGTCTGTCGGACAAAAGTCCAAAGTACAAACACGAATGCTCGGAAGCAAGGACGAGCCAGAAGCGGTCGGTCTTGAAAACTAGCGTTCGTAATGTAGAAGTAGCCTCCCTGACGGTATTCCCGAGTGTGGCTCAGGGTTAAATTTCAGCACCATTAGCGGTAACCCCAAGCCACACTCGGGATTGCATTGCAGGATTCTGGTGAGGTATACCTACCTTGTCCCCAGGATCCTGCGATGTCCCCCCACGGTGTCTGTGGGCTCTGTCCTCCGCCCAAAGCCTTTCTGTGCCAGGCTCCGTTCCCTGTGAGCGTCGCAACGCATGGGGTGGAGCCTGGTGGCAAATTCAAAAAATTTAAAAATCATAACACATATAGATTAGAGATTACAGTACTGTATGAAATCATTTCACATACCTTTTGTATATACTGTTCTCTCACCTGGAAACTTGAGATTGTCCATAGCAACCAAAAAGTGTCCCTTTACGTCAAAAGTGGCTTTAGACCAGCTAGAAAACAGAGATAGTAATTTAGAACACTTGCAGAATTGAGCGATAGTGAATTGTGGGGAAATGTATTTTATTATTATTATATTATTATTTTTTTAAATTATTTATATTTATTTATTATTTATTATATTATAATTTATGATTTTGTGTTTCAAACTTCATTATACCCGGGATATCTACTAGACTTGTTTGGACAGATTTAAATGTGTTATTGCTAAGATTTACAGGCCTACAATATAAAACGCCAAATTTCCATGCAAAATAAAATTTGTACCGCTTTCAGCACCTAAAATCCAACATAATCATACCGCCAGGGAGGTTAACATTCGTGATGTGGCAAATTATGAAATCTCCAAATGCAGAGCACATTCTCTTCTTCTTTAATGGGATAATAATATAGCTGATTTGCTGGTGATACTGATGGAGTTATTGCAAATGAATTTTCAAAGGCTTTTTGTTTTCTAGTGATACCAAGAATAATATTATTATGCTTTTTTTTTTTTAAATTGTGCAAGTTACCACAACACCAATTATCCCGTAGTTTTTAAGATCAAAGATACAACTATGTTGGTGTCCCTTGTCAGTTTTACATTGTATTTTTTAAAATGTAACTGCCTACTCTCAAACTGTCATTTGAAGTAAAACACATAGCCAAGTATTATTCTCCACAATTTTTTTATTGTGCATTAAAAAAAGAAAACAAATACAATTAGCCATGCTATCTGGTAATAGAACTTAACCAAAAAGTGCATTCTATGCATCCAAAAATATAGAAAATATACCAAATCAAATCATTATTCAACCCAAAAAATAATGTCAAAGCATTAACTCCAAGGCCAATAACAAATAACGCATTATTTCCTCTGATTCCGCAACATGTCTGGTTGCCGAATGGCCGTTCAGCGTGAACTGAAAAGCGCTAAATGAAAAACGCGAAAAGAAAAGCACGTATCAACACTCACCAAACTTCTACTAACACGAATTTAGCAGAAGGAGCCCAAAGAGTGGAGCTAAAGAGCTGAAAAATCACGTAGTATGTCTAGTACATCACTACGTTCGTAATTGTTGGCCAACATTTGTGTGGCCGTGTGTATGCAAGACAAGTTTGAGCCAACGTCCTTCGGACAAAATTCCATGGTTTTGTTGTCGGAAAGTCCGATCGTGTGTACAAGGCATTACACTTCCTGTCCCTAGCAGATAATTAGATTAATTAAACAGCCAATCTGGTTCCCCTGAGGAAGTCACGTGATGTAAGGTGCAGGGTGTGGCCGGAGCAGACAGCAGACCAGAAGTGACATGAGAGGCGGGTTTCCAAAGGGAATTGCTACTGGTTGAGTTTTCTTTTTTAAACATCGGGGGTGGTGCTGTTGCAGAGTTTTGCTTTGGTGCAGAAATCAGTGCTGATGACAGCGTGGAGTGAGAGGGAGTAGCGTGCAGAGGACCAGAAACCAGACCCCCCCTCCCCCAGAGCGGCAGTGCGGTGGACCGGACCCCCTCGGCCGGACCAGACCTCCCCAACCAGACCCCCCACAACTGTGAGCAGCAGTGGGTGACCCGAGGACACACAGTGGCGGCAAAGTGGGACATCGTGGTGCAGGAGTGGGTGTACTGAGGGCAGTATTATCCCACAGACACAGACAGAGGAGGCGGGAGGACATCCAGCGGGACCGGGAGGTAGAAGGCTGATGGGGAGAGGTGGCAGGTAAGTGACTATTGAGAGAGTATTGGGAATATCTGAGTATTGTGTGTACCTAAGTATTGTGGGTACCTGAGTATTGGGGTACCTGAGTATTGTGAGTACCTGAGTATTGTGTGTGCCTGAGTATTCTGGGTGCCTGAGTATTGTGGGTACTTGAGTACTGGGAGTACCTGAGAATTGTGTGTACCTGTGTATTGTGAGTACCTGGGTAGTGCGAGTGCACGGGAGTCTACGAGTGCACATGAGTCTGCGAGTACACGTGGGTCTGCGAGTGCACGTGGTCTGCGATTGCATGTGGGTCTGCAAGTGCACGTGGGTCTGTGGGTGCACGTGGGTCTGCTATGCACGCGGGTCTGCGAGTGCACGTGGTCTGCAAGTACCTGTGTATTGTCTTGTTACGTACCTGGGTAGTGTATTGTTGAGTATTAATGTCAGGAAGCGAGTTGTTAGGTAATTTGGACAGGGTATAATCCCCAATCCTCATTAAATTGGTAGGTACAATGCCCGGCTCGTGTGGAGATGTGACTCGATGTACATCTTGCGGCATGTATGCGTTTCTTGATTAGCTGATCGAGAGCGAATACTGCTGTGCAAAATGTAAGGACATTGTTTCCCTGGAAGCCCATGTCCTGAATCTAGGGAAGCAACTGTCAGCACTGAGAAGACCCTCCATACTAAAGGAGAGCCGGGAACATTCTTGGCAAGTGCCAGCAGGGGCCAGCACAGAGACGGGTGGAGACAAAGAGGTGCAGGCACCAGAAAAGAGTAGATGGGTGACAGTCAGGAAGGGTAGAGGGGGTAGTGCCAGGGAGGGCGATCCAGGGCTGAAGCTTCCCAATAAATATGCTCCATTGAGTGACATTGCTGAAACCAGTCAGGGACTCACTGTATCAACTATTGAGTAGATCCCCATTTTGCCGCCAAAACAGCCTAACTAGTCAAGACATGAATGCCACTAGAAAGTATGCTGTGGTATCTGGCACCAAGCAGATACTTTAAGTACTGCAAGTTGTGAGGTGGGACCTGCATGGTCCTGCAAGATATTTAATTGCGACTTTTTGCCATTTAAAAGGGAAATTTTTCTGAAGAAGTTCCTAATCTTTATTTGGCAGTGATATATTTAGCATCTCTGACTTATCATAATTGACTTTAAAATTACTTAAACTCCCAAATCTCTTAAATTCCTTCACAAGGATTGGTATAGTCATTATTGGGTTGGTAGCATACAGTAGATTAATAAATCATCCGCATATACTGTCATTTTGTAATCCTTTCCTTTAACTCTTATCCCTTGAATACCCCCATTATTTCGGATAGCTGTTGTCAAATGCTCCATAACTATAGTATATAACAGGGGTGATAAAGGACATCCTTGCCGGGTACCATTTGATATTTTAAGATAGTCTGAGATTATACCATTTATTCTTATTTTGGCTCTAGGGTTGGAATACAATGCCATAATCCTATGTAGCATCTTAGGTCCTATCCTCAGTTGGATTAAAGCTTCTCTCAGAAATCTCCATTCCACCCGATCAAATGCCTTCTCAGCATCGACCGATAGAAGGCATGCTGGAATAACTGTTTTTTGGGCATATTCCACTAATATACATGTTTTCATTGTATTATCCCTTACCTCCCTGCCTATTGTGAAGACAGTTTGATCTAGCTGCTGTTAGTGATATCTACCAACTGTTCTGTCAGCTGTGGATCCATTTGAAGGTGACACCCGCTGGTGTTTTAAAAAAAAAAAAAAAAAGTGCGATAAATGATCAATTCTTTTGACGTAATAAGTGTCCAATGAAGGACTGTAAAGTGAAATTAAAGCCCATCCAACTCAAATGAATTATATAACCACAAAGAAATGTCTCTTAAAAATCCAATGTTTCTTCATTCAAATATCAAAACATACTCCAGCAAATTATGAGTAATGGACTACAAAACACCTCCTTCCAAAAACACAAATCCCATGGTCTCCTGGTTCTCACACTCATGACTCTCCTAACGTAACCACTTAAGGACCGCCCAGCGCATATATACTGTGGCAGGGTGGCCCTCCTGCACAAAATGACTTATCTGTCCGTCGTTTCGTGCATGTGAGACTGCGGGCATGTGCACGCAGCCGGAGGCGCTCGCGTTGCACAGCGGGGAAGCCGATGCGAGGGTCCAGCAGCCATGATGTTCACCAGCCACCTGCGTTCGCGGGTCAGAGAGGCAGAACAGGGATCTGCCCATGTAAACAAACAGATCCCCAGATAGGTTGTTTTTTGCCTAGTGATTAGGAACAGCGATCTCTCTGCACTCCCAGTCAGTCCACTCCCCTCCACAGTTAGAAACACCTTCCTAGGACACACTTAACCCCTTGATAACCCCCTAGTGTTAACCCCTTCCCTGCCAGTGTATTTTATATTGTGATCAATGTATATTTTTAGCTCTGTAATAATGTCACTGGTCCCAAAAAAAGTGTCAAAAGTGTCCGATCTGTCCGCCGCAATGTTGCAATCCTGCTAAAAATCACTAATCACTGCCATTACTAGTAAAAAAAAAAATAATAATAATAAAAAAGACCATAAATCCGTCCCCTATTTGTAGACGCTATAACTTTCAATAAATGCTTATTGCGATTTTTTTTACCAAAAATATATAGAAGAATACATATTGGCCTAAACTGATGAATGAATTTGTTTTTTTTACATTTTTTTATTGGATATGTATTATAGCAAACAGTAAAAAATATTGTTTTTTTTTCCAAAATTGGCAGTCTTTTTTTGTTTATAGCGCAAAAAATAAAAAACAGACTTGATCGAATACCACCAAAAGAAAGCTCTATTTCTGGGAAAAAAGGACATTAATTTTATTTGGGTACAGCGTCACAATTTTCAGGTAAAGTAATGCAGTGCCCTATCGCAAAAAATGGCCTGGTCATGAAGTGGGTAAATCCTTCCTGTCCTTAAGTGGTTAACAAGTAGGTTCACAATAGCTTAGATTTATACTGTCCTTCCAGGCAGCCTTTCAACCTTCAAAGTGACCTCCTCTAGCTTCTTATCTTTGCACCCTTTAATCCAGTGGCAGCCCGTCCATTAGGGGTGCACGGGCACCACCCCCCCATCCATGCATCCGGCCCCCTAATCTACATGCAGGGCGCCGGATACATGGATTCCAGTGTGGGGGTGGTTTTTTTTGAAGCACGTGAAGCCAGAGGCTCCAATAGGCTTCAAAAAAGGGTGAGCTTGGGGCGCAGAGCACTGCTCTCTGAACACACCCAGTTGTGTGACAATAGCGAATTAATATTCGCTATTATCACACTGATTCCCCTCCCGGCCAATCAGGAAGCGGGTCGTGAGACCTGTTTCCCGATTGGCCAAAAGGAGCAGGCATCCTATTGACCTATGAGGAGGAAGGAGGAGGAGGAGGGAGGAGACGAACGGCCAAGGAGATGCATAGGAAGCCCAACCGATGGAGCCGGGACACGAAGGAGGCTGAGAGGGAAACTGAGACTAAGGGTCTCCACCTGTCAGCACAGGGTGAGTGAGCTGGCAACCGGGGGGGGGGTGTGGGTGTGGGTATGGTGCGCGGAGCTGGCTGGAGAGATGGGGGGGTTTGTGGTCAGGTCCATCTGCCGCCCCCTCGACTGATGGAGCACCAGCCACCACTGCTTTAATCCTCCAAATGCTTTTTGACTATCATGAATAAACAATAGAATAGAAAGCCTTTATGCAGAAATGTTATTGCAATGCTAAAAATAAAAACACTTCCAAGTGCACACTCACATTGAGAATACAAAAGCCAGCATCCGATATGGTTACTCCACCACATGGATACAAGATGTCCACTGCTGACCCAACTTCTTGTTTAATTCCTGCCTGTGCTCTACAGCAGCCTCCAAGGAATAGGAACACCATAATAGTTGCATAAGCACAGGTTCTTTGTAGTATTTTACCAAGCTTAATCATTACCTTTTTCTTTCTTTCTTCTGCCATCTATGATTTTCTTTACATGCCAAAAGTACATTTCAATTTTTTTTTTAATTCAGCAGACGAAATTGTATTCAGGATTACACTATACTTGGTATTGTTCTTCTCTCATAAAGAGCTCTGTATGAAATATCAACTTCTCATGATCACTTTAGTAAAATACATGGAAGTTCCCAACCAAGTAGAAGATTCTAATCAACCAAATTAACCTTGTTATATCAACTTTATTCAATCAAGTTTATTAACCACATGCCGACCTTATAGTGTGTATATATATAGATATCTATCTATATATATATATAGATATCTATCTATATATATATATAGATATATATATATATATATATATATCTATATATATATATATGGCGGCAAGGTGACTCTCCTGCACTGGATCACGTACCTAGTATATGATCCTGCACTTCCGGTTCTGGGGCGCGCAACCTTCCGCTGTGATTAGACACAGCAGGAGCCAGCCAGCGAGTCCGGCAGACTCAATGTCCGTCAGGACCCACGATCATTCGGGACAGAGGCAGAACGGCGGTTGGCCTCTGTAAACAAGCCTGACTGCCATTCTGAGAGTAGAGAAGGTAGTGATCCTATGTTTCAAAGCAGGAACATAGATCTCTGCCTTCCCATAGTACAAGCACCTCTCACACAGTAACCAAGTCCCTTTTTATGCACACTTTTAACCCTTTGATCTCTCCTGATGTCAACCCCTTCCCAGCCAGTGTCATTAGTACAATGACAGTGCATATTTTTAGCACTAATCATTGCTTTAGTGTCACTGGTTCCCAAAAAAGTTTCAAAAGGGTTCCCAAAAAAGTTTCAAAAGGGACAGTTAGTATCCGATTTGTCTGCCACAAAATCGCAGCCCCTCTATAAGATGCCAATTGCTGCCAATACTAGTAAAAATAAATAAATATAAATTCCATAAATATAATTCATAGTTTGTAGATGCTATAACTTTTGCGCAAACCAGTCAATATATGCTTATTGGGGTTTCTTTTACCAAAATATGTAACAAAATACATATTGGTCTAAATTTATGAAAAAATTAGATTTTTTACATTTTTTTATTGGATATGTTTTATAGAAGAATGTAAAAAATATTGTTTTTTTTTTTCAAAGATGTCAATATTTTTTTGTTTTTTCGCAAAAAATTAAAACCACAGAGGTGATCAAATACCACCCAAAAAAAAGCTCTATTTGTGGGAAAAAATATATATATTTAATTTGGGTACAGCTTCACACGACCGCGCAATTGTCCGTTAAAGTAACTCAGAGCTGTATCGCAAAAAATGGCATGGTCATGAAGGGGGTTAAACCTTTGGGAACCGAAGTGGTTAAAAAAGTAAATTTCACTTAATCAAACCATTGATAAAATATATGCAGAATATTGACATTCAAAGTTGTTTAGGTGGTAAACTCTTTATCAAACCAAGACTTTGACCACTTACTAATGGTTTAGGTAATGAGCTTACAAAGAGTCTTCCTTGACATCAATACCAGACCCTAATCAAGGGAAAGGGCCTAGTATGTTTTTTGGGAGGAATATTTTTAGGGTTTCTCATTAACAAAAACATAAAATTGCGAATAATCAGTATACAAAAAGGTACTGAGACAGTTACATGCATTTGCATGCTAAAGCTATACAGCCGTCTAAATAATACAAAACAAGACTGTTATTGAGGAAAAAGAAGAGAGAAAAAGTACAAAAAGGGAAAAAAAAGAAAAGAAAACCACATTGAAATGGCTACCAAAACCTCAATAACTTCCTATAAACCCCTCCAGCCATTTAGTGTGCCGCCCTCTCTGTACCAAAACATATCAGTGTCTTTTTCTTGGGTAAATAAGGTGAACAGAGAGTGAACAGTCGAGAATGACAAAAAACTGAATAGGCAGGCCAATGTGCATAGAATGGCTGCATGAGGGTAGTAATAATCTATAACTTCTGAGGTAAATAGTAGAGAGCTCAAGGGGAAGAAAATTAGGCCCAGTTCAGTAGATCTATACATTCAGGTCGGAATCGGGAGCCCGACACTGCTGGAGCAGGACACAATGTTAAAATATGTGTCCCTGGGGGTGTACATCAGGATGCCCCGGGGGCCCACACACACTACCCCTGTAGGATCTTCCTGTAGGTGTGTTAAGGATCTCCCCAGCATCCGACACCACCTCCAGGAACATTAGGTCCAAAAGGGAGGGCTATAAAGGCGGAGCCCTCCATTTCCTGACCATTATGGAGGTGATGAATAAATGTATCGCGCTGTGAAGAGGTCCCTCTGATGTCCCAACCAACCGTCCCCAAGATTTTCCCCGCCTGAGGGGTTAAAATTTTCTTAGTACACCAAAAGAGCCTCGGAGCTAAGTAGTTCCAGAGAATAGGGAGGGGAAACGTGGGAAAAGAGAGAATAGAGAAGTAGAAGGATAGGGAGTTGATCAGCTTAAAACAGGAGCAGATCCGGAACTAAGCTCCATCCCCGGTATGAGAGTTAAGTTACAGTACATGGCCCAAGGCTCCCATATAGCATAAAACTTCTCAATTTTGTCATTCAGTTTAGCTACTATTTGTTCCTGGGACATGATCCAAGACACCTTTCTCTTGCAACATTGGAAAGATACAGTGGTTTTCTTCCAGGCTTTAGCTATAGTGATTTTCGCCCCCAAAAGGACAAAGAAGGAGAGAGCCTGTAGGTGCTTAGATATTTCAGGGATGGTGTGGTTAAATAAGGCAATGTAGGGGCTGGGGCCTACTGAAACCTTTACTAATTTGCTAATTGTGTGGAAGATTTTCTTCTCATTAACATTTATACCAGACCCTTATCTAGGAGTGCAAGTGAGGTGTACAAACCTGCACATGATAATATGATAATGACAATAAAAATGGCAAGCATGGGAAATGGAGGTTGCATTAAAAATAAGTTTTAAAGTTTTAGGGGGTTGTAACATATGCTATATAATTTTTTTTTATTTGTGGTAGTAAAGTGGCATAACCCTTTTTTTTTTTATCCAAAAAAGCGTTTTTATTGAAAAACAAGTACATACAGTCCAAAAATCTTCAGGTAAGTTATACAAAATAAATGGGTACATTTCCAGAAAGGGTAAAGATATAACAAAATACATTTGAATATTTATATTAATATTTATATTTATATATTTATATTTATATATTAATATAGTCCCTGTTACCAATCGATACCAATCTAGTTCCGCAGCGTTCCCCACCCTCTGTCCATAACAGGCTGTGCTATCAAACACAAGTTAGGCATAACCCTTTGAGGAACATAACTACTAACAACCAGTACCAATTTGAGGCCTAATACTGCGCAGACTCACCACCCCTCACAGCTATCCCCCATCTGTCACTCATTCACTATACTAGGGTCTCCAAACTATGGCCTGTGGGCCACATCTGCTCCACTGCAGAATTTCATCTGGCCCACAGCAACTCTAATGTGATTGAGGTTTTGTGAAGTGAATGGGGGCTCTGATTGAAAGGAGGGGCTCTCATGCGATGGGGGGCTTCTGATGGGAAAGGACGAAAGTGTCCAGGAAGATAGAAATTTCTGCTAGACAGAGCAAGAAGTATTCCCTGCTTACAGAATACACTACCTGATGCTGATCTGTTGCAACTACAGTTGTGCCGAACAGCCCCTAGTTTGGTTGGCACAAAACTCTCAAACATCACAAAAGTTTATAGCCGAACCCCAAACCCTATTGAAGTCTATGTGACCTGCAGGTGAAAAATCAAAAGTGCCCATTTTGAAGGCTCAATGCAAGTTACATAGTTACATAGTTACATAGTAGGTGAGGTTGAAAAAAGACACAAGTCCATCAAGTCCAACCTATGTGTGTGATTATGTGTCAGTATTACATTACATATCCCTGTATATTGCGGTCATTCAGGTGATTATCTAATAGTTTCTTGAAGCTATCAATGCTCCCCGCTGAGACCACCGCCTGTGGAAGGGAATTCCACATCCTTGCCGCTCTTACAGTAAAGAACCCTCTACGTAGTTTAAGGTTAAACCTCTTTTCTTCTAATTGTAATGAGTGGCCACGAGTCTTATTAAACTCTCTTCTGCGAAAAAGTTTTATCCCTATTGTGGGGTCACCAGTACAGTATTTGTAAATTGAAATCATATCCCCTCTCAAGCGTCTCTTCTCCAGAGAGAATAAGTTCAGTGCTCGCAACCTTTCCTCATAACTAAGATCCTCCAGACCCTTTATTAGCTTTGTTGCCCTTCTTTGTACTCGCTCCATTTCCAGTACGTCCCTCCTGAGGACTGGTGCCCAGAACTGGACAGCATACTCCAGGTGCGGCCGGACCAGAGTCTTGTAGAGCGGGAGAATTATCGTTTTATCTCTGCAGTTGATCCCCCTTTTAATGCATGCCAATATTCTGTTTGCTTTATTAGCAGCAGCTTGGCATTGCATGCCATTGCTGAGCCTATCATCCACTAGGACCCCCAAGTCTTTTTCCATCCTAGATTCCCCCAGAGGTTCTCCCCCCAGTGTATAGATTGCATTCATATTTTTGGCACCCAAATGCATTATTTTACATTTTTCTACATTGAACCTCATTTGCCATGTAGTCGCCCACCCCATTAATTTGTTCAGGTCTTTTTGCAAGATTTCCACATCCTGCGGAGAAGTTATTGCCCTGCTTAGCTTAGTATCGTCTGCAAATACAGAGATGGAACTGTTTATCCCATCCTCCAGGTCATTTATGAACAAATTAAATAGGATTGGTCCCAGCACAGAACCCTTGGGGACCCCACTACCCACCCCTGACCATTCTGAGTACTCCCCATTTATCACCACCCTCTGAACACGCCCTTGTAGCCAGTTTTCAATCCATGTACTCACCCTATGGTCCATGCCAACAGACCTTATTTTGTACAGTAAACGTTTATGGGGAACTGTGTCAAATGCTTTTGCAAAATCCAGATACACCACGTCTACGGGCCTTCCTTTATCTAGATGGCAACTCACCTCCTCATAGAAGGTTAATAGATTGGTTTGGCAAGAACGATTCTTCATGAATCCATGCTGATTACTGCTAATGATATCATTCTTATTACTAAAATCTTGTATATAGTCCCTTATCATCCCCTCCAAGAGTTTACATACTATTGATGTTAGGCTAACTGGTCTGTAATTCCCAGGGATGTTTTTTGGGCCCTTTTTAAATATTGGTGCTACATTGGCTTTTCTCCAATCAGCTGGTACCATTCCAGTCAATAGACTGTCTGTAAAAATTAGGAACAACGGTCTGGCAATCACCTGACTGAGTTCCCTAAGTACCCTCGGATGCAAGCCATCTGGTCCCGGTGATTTATTAATGTTAAGTTTCTCAAGTCTAATTTTAATTCCGTCCTCTGTTAACCATGTAGGTGCTTCCTGTGTTGTGTCATGAGGATAAACACTGCAGTTTTGGTTACTGAAGCCCCCCGATTCACTCGTGAAGACTGAGGAGAAGAATAAATTCAATACCTCTGCCATCTCCCCATCCTTTGTAACCAGATGTCCTTCCTCATTCTTTATGGGGCCAATATGGTCTGTCCTCCCTTTTTTACTGTTTACATACTTAAAGAATTTCTTGGGATTTTTTTTGCTCTCCTCCGCTATGTGTCTTTCATGTTCTATCTTAGCCATCCTAATTGCACCCTTACATTTCCTATTGCATTCTTTATAAATTCTAAATGCTGTGGATGATCCCTCAACCTTGTATTTTTTGAAGGCCTTCTCCTTTGCTTTTATATGCATTTTTACATTGGAGTTAAGCCATCCAGGATGTTTGTTCGCTCTTTTAAATTTATTACCCAATGGGATACATTGGCTAATGCCCTTATTTAATATGCTCTTAAAGCAAACCCATCTCTCCTCTGTATTCTTTGTTCCTAATATTTTGTCCCAATTTATGCCTTTTAGCAAGGTTTGTAGTTTAGGGAAGTTATTGGCCATAAAAAGGGTATGGGGGCCTGTTTACTGCCCTGGGGGACATGTACTGTATCAATGCAATTTTTTTTTAAAAAGATTGTTTTTACAGGAGCAGTGATTTTAATGATGCTTAAAGTGAAACAATAAAAATGTTGATGTTGAATAAAAAATAAATATTGCTTTGAATATAGTGCCTGGGGCTCCCATTAGTCTGCCTGTAAAGTAGTGCATCTGTACCGTGTATAGAACCTGCTGCATTTTTTGGATAAATTCTGGTGTCTCTCTGGCAGACTTTGGATGGAAATAACACATTTTTGCACCAGTGAGCAAGCCTTATGTGAAGAAGCCAAATTATAGTACACTCAGGCCAAGATTAACAATTTTTTTTTTTTTAATAAAGTCAGTGACCTTATCATCCTCATCCCCTCCATCTTCATTATCACTGGAGCCAACTTGCCAATATGCTGCGGCTGGGGGAACATGACTGCCAATTCGTTCTTTATCAGTGTTCTCCTCTCTCTGTAGGCTCAGGTTACTCCCTTCCTCAACCTCAGAACCAACATCAGAATCCAGTAATGTCTATGCATCCATAAGAAGCAAGAGGCTGACCCTGTGTTTAAATAATTCAGCTGATTCCTCCATGCCTGATGCTGGGGCTATGGCAGAAGTAGCTGTGGACAAGGAGGAAGAATAAGCCAATCTGGCAGCTGCAGTGGACTGCGCATTAGTGTTAGCTTGGGTGATAGAGGATGAGGATGGTTTAGTAAGCCAGTACACCACCTCCTCTGCATGCTGTGGCTGGATAGCAGGGGCAACATCACTAAACAGGAACAAAAGTGGCCTGCCTGAGGACAGACCACGTCCACCTTTGGCTGGCCCCCCTTATAGTGGCATGGGAACGTCTGCCTCTCCTTGTTGGTCTCCCAGACATGATGGGGGGAATATTACCCAAATTTAATAGAAACTGGGAAATGTGTGATTGGATGCACTTTATTGAATGAAAAGTGGTGTTTGGTGCACTATAAATTGAGGCCCGATGTCGACAGAAATGTAAAATCTATAAAAAAAAGGGGGAACACCAGCGTCGGAGTCAGACAAACTGTGGCTGACACTTTTAAAAAAGGGGGGTCAGGCAGGGGACAAAAAAAAGACAACCCCCCAAAAATAAAAAAAAACATGCAGCGACCAAACTCCCCCCCCCCCCCCCTAAGGGTATACAACACTTAATAAAGCACTAATTGTTATGTAATGTTGTGTTAAACACTGCCAAACACTAACACAGTAAGTCATCATCACTTTGTCCAATCAGGGCTCTGACAGTGTTCTGTGCTCTAATTGGCAAAGCTGGTCAGGTGCAAGGCTTCATTTAATTAGGGCCCTAGAATGCATTGTTCAGTGAGCAGTGCATTGTGAGGCGCTCAGTAGCAGCAAACATCCTGCCGATCGCACCTCAAATTTGAGTGTTGCTTGGCCTGAACCATTCACCCAACAATAGTTTCAACCTCTGGGTCAAGGGCCTAAGTCTTCCCAGAGAGCGAAAGATCCATTGAAACGTGTGAAAAAGTCTCTGACTGTTCCTACAGATTAACAAACCTGAATTGCGGCTTTTCCTAAAGTGGAACTGAAGTTCCATTGTAAGAAACAGCAGGCAGGCAGACTTTCATTGCATAAGAGACATACACTCTCTCTTCTACAATGCGATGCCCCTACCTGCCTGCTAGCTATCTCCTCTGGAATTGTAAACTGAGATGTGCATGCACAGCTCAGCTTTCAGTGCCAGGCTGGTCTCTGAGTGTTTGTGCAGGAGTGAAGTCATCCCCTTTCTGATCAATGAAGAGACCCAAAGACCAGCATTCAGAAGAGGCTTTGGACAGGTAAGTATTAAACCTTTAGTTCTGTTTTAAAGGGACAGGGAATATCAACTGTACCAGAAAGAGGCAGCACCAGCAATTCTAAATTGGGGTTTGGAAATTGGGATTCACCCTGTTACCAGATCTGCTGCCATCTTTTTTGGGTATGCTGTGTCCCTAACCCTCTCTCCCGAAGTTTAATAACCAAAAAAAATACCAAAAGACTAAAGGAACCTCTGCCCTGAGAGTGAATGCTTCCAGGACAGTAAGTACTTGGGCATTTGGAGATATCAGCCTACTATCCCAATTTGGGTTCATTACACACCACCCCTGAGAGCAGCAGTGCTACACAGATCAAAGTATCCCTAGCAGGGGTTCTCCTCGTTTCTTTGAATTTGTCCTATAATGTAGAGGAGATTTCCTGGTCACCTGAATGGCTGCCTCAATTCAAATGAATGTCAAGAAATTATGTTTTTTGGCATCAGAGTGTCCCGTCGAGTACCTGTGCCGCAAGATGCATGGTTTAGCAGGAAGCAGGGGACAGTGAGCCCAGGCAGGACAGGTCACTTATAAATGGAGAGAACCGCGCTTGACCAGAAAATACGAAACGGCAAAGTAAAAACACCACCACCGTGTACTTCTAAGCAGTAGTGACAATCCACCGTAGTAGTTAAGCCTGCTTACCAGATGGCAAGCATAAAAGGGCAGGTGGCTATAGCCCAGCCAAGGCCTTTTAGCTTGCTGGAACTCCCGGTGTTCGTGTGGGGGGTAAATCTCCAGGCTCGCTTGCGTTGTCACGTATCACCATTCAACACGAAAACCACGGATAACCCAGAAGGAAGAAGAACTCACCATAGTATAAAATCCTGTGTAGTTGCAGTTGCTGTGTAATTCATCACCAAGCTCCACCGCTTCAAACAGGTCACTTACCACCAGGATAAATAGTGTTACCTGTATGAGCCATGGCAATGGCATTAGTGAGGAAGAATGTGTTGGATATGATTGAAGATTGTTGTATGTATTACAATACTTTGGTTTTGAGGACATGGTTCATCTCCTCTTTTTGGCCTCTGTTTGTTTGGTCCCACACAGACTCCTGGATATGTATATGCCCTATACAACATGTTCATTTCTTTTTGGGGTGTGTTGTGTAAAGAATATGAGTGTTTTTGGCATAGTGCTGTTAGATTCTTTGAGCTATAAGTTTCCATCTGTTGGAGTAGGTGGGTATATACATGTTTTTTTTTTAATTAGATAAATTTGCAGTATATAAGATAATTTGTTGAGGCCAATTAGCTAGGAGCATTTATGCAAATCCTCTATTTTTCTATTTTTTGATGCAGACTATTATGGGAGTTTGAATCTTCCTTTTCAATATTGTTTCTTGATGATTATTTATAGTTTATTCCTTTCTCTTCACTTAGCGACTCATATGGGCAATATACTGTATGTAGAAATATGGCAAGGTCATATAGCCCTAATTTGTGCTCTATCTTTTAGGCTCCCCCCCCCCCCTCCCCATGGGCCGTTCCCCCCCATCCTAGACTTCTTTGTCTGGGCCTACATGTAGACACGGTATAATGTTTTGTATTTATTATTTGTTTTCAAATAGTTTTATTGAAAGTAACAAAATCAGTATACAAAATAGACATGAATATACATCCTTCAGAGTCATAGGAATATGCTTTAAAACAACATAAAGAGGTGTAGGCATGTTAGGCTATAAGACCACCTTGAATACACAGTGGCCCTCTATATTTTGTTCATGACTCGTATTACACCATCACCCTGAAGGGTATCTACACTGGTAAAATAAGAGAAAAGAAAAAAAAATTTTTTTTACAAACAACTGGAATAAATAGTAAATGACTAAGAATTAGTCGATATAAACAATGAAGGGTCAGTCTTGGAGCCTGAATAGAAACTACGGATTCCATTTGGCATCGTAAGCCGGAATGGAGTCATGTAGGGTATGGAATATTTTCTCAGTTACCATCATACTATCTATACGTGAGATGATTTGTGCAAAGGGGAACGTAGAGGATTTCCAGTGCAGTGCAATGACCCAAAGCATAGCAATACAGATAGAATGTATTAATCTCATCAGAGGTTTGGCCACTTCAGGGATGTCTTGGAATAGAATGCAGTGGTGGAATGTGAGCTTAATAGATTTCCCCGCCAATTTATCAATCAGTTTAAAAACCTCTTTCCAAGAGGGTTGTAGTTTATCGCACTCCCAGAATATGTGTATGTATGAGCCTAAGTTGGTGCAACCACGGAAGCACCTGGGAGATACCTGCGGATAAATCCTGTGGAGACGAGTCGGGGTGTAGTACCATCTTGTTATTAGTTTGATGGCTGTCTCCCTGATTGTTAATGACTTTGTGCATTTACGTATGTTCTGCCAGCTCTTTTCCCAGTCTAACTCCTCTTGGTCAAGTGCTAGCTCTTGTTCCCATTGTGATCTATATTTTAAGGTAGGTGGATCATTAGCTGATTCTAGCACACCATGGATCAATGAGATAAGGCCTTTTTTGACGGGGGGATGTGTGGCACAAGTCCTCATAAAGTGTTGTTGTGTCTGCAGTAGGGTTGGGGTAGTGTAGCTGAAAGATTTGTATTTATTATTAAGTTGTATGTGATATTGTTTTTTGTCAATTACTGTAGCCATCTCCTGTATGCGAATTTCAGCGTGAATCCTGAGGAAGCTGTTTATGTGAAATGCGTTTATTCTACATGCTGATATGCTGTAACAATTATTGTATGAAGAAAGGAATATGTTGTAACTGGATTTGACATTAATGTTTTTTGGACAATGGTTTTATTTAATTTAAAAAATATATATTTTGATTTTAATTATTGTTGTTACCTGTATTACCCCTTATTTTGGCACATTTTAAAGTCCCATGTTTCATCTGGGGATCTCCTCCATCTTGGGATAGTTGTGGGAGTCCCAGAATTTTTGTGTGAAGAATTTTTCCCAGCCACAGGTAACTCAGTCATCATAATCTAATCTTCATGGTGTCATAAAACATAGCAAGTAGGATCTTGAATGTCCAAGTATATGAAGCATTTCTTGATGCCAGATAAATAGAAAGAATAGTAAGCCAAAAGGCACAGTACCCACAAATGTTTAAAGTAATAATAAACACACACTGTTTAATCTACATTGTCCGTTCTGTTTCTGTATGTGGATGGTGGCACTGTAATTTAAAAAGAAAATCAAAGTACCTTTTTTCTAATTGATATACAGTGGTCACATGACTCAGATCTTACCCAACCTGTCTGCAGGGAACCATAAGCAGGAAGAGCTTTAAGTCCCCCTACAGCCTGTGTCTTTGAATAAGAGGGAGGTGAAGCCTCCATTAATCTACATGTAATATGCCGCCCCCATTGTGTTTAGCTGGTTAGTGGGCATGGAGGAGTAGGAAGGGAGTGGGCTGTTATTTACCACTGTGTATACATCCACATGTGTGACTATAGTCACATGGGCTGCTCAGAGGTGATAGGGAGGAAATGCTCAGCAAAGAAAAAAAAACTGAGCATGTGCACAGTTGCCACACCAACTGCAAAATCCCTAGCTGAATTGGGAGCATGAACAAAAGATGGAGATAGAGAGCAGCAGGATCAACCAGTTTTTTTTGCAGAATACAGCAAACAAAACTCACAAATCTCAGACTGAGTGAGTATGAACAGCATGTAATGCAGCATTTATTGATAGTTTTTTTATGATGTGGGTTTACTGACACTTTAAAGATACATTTTAATTTTGGTCATTCAGGGCAAACTAACAGTATCTTCTAATAAACCCCCCTTCCCTCTCTCCAACAAGGTATACCCACTCATCAGTGCAGCAACACCACCTTTCTTCTGCACCTTTCTTCTGCACCAGCTCACCATTGGTAAGTTCCAGAGACAGATGATGTTAAAGCAGCCATTCTCAACCAGGGTTCCTCCAAAGGTTGCTAGGGGGTCCTTGAACTGTGGCCGATTGACCTCCTATCTTAAGATGTCTGCATAGTTCTGGGGTCAAAGCCACTTGGTAGAGTCAGTTGCATGAAGCCAACAATCTTTTAAGCCATCCGTAGGGATTGCATTTTGATCACCACTGTAAGGGCTGCCTCATTCCACATGACCACAAATGTAAGGGGCATTTTTTTCACTGACCACCAATGAATTGGTTTTAGTAAGGGTTCCTTGAGACTAGAAAATGATTTCAAGGGTTCCTCTGGGGTAAAAAGGTTGAGAAAGACTGTGTTAAAGTTTTCCCAAGTGGAAAAGGTCACTGCCCATCCCCAAATGTCAATTGGCTGTTCAGGCCAGAGAACTACCATATAGAGAGGTCACCTGAACTTGCCCGAAATCCCCAAGCTCCATTTTTAGCAACACATCAAGGGACGCAACTGAGTGGGGAGGCAGTGAAGGATCTTTGACTACAATTTGCTGATGGAAGGGTGGTGACTATATACAGACATTGTAATTATACCCTCAATGAGAAGGTGATAGCATTTCTTTAATCACTTCAGCCCGGGAAGATTTTACCCCTTTCCTGACCAGAGCACTTTTTGCGATTCGGCACTGCATCAATTTAACTGACAACTGCGCGGTTGTGCGACGTTGCACCCAAACAAAATTGACCTTTTTTCCCCACAAATAGAGCTTTCTTTTGATGGTATTTGATCACCTCTGAGTTTTTAATTTTTTGCGCTATAAACAAGAAGAAAGCGACAATTTTGAAAAAAAAAGCAATATTTTTTACTTTTTGCTATAATAAATATCCCCCAAAAATATAAAAAAAAATAAGCCTATATTGATTGGTTTGTGCAAAAGTTATAACGTCTACAAAATAGGGGATAGTTTCATGGCATTTTTATTATTATTTTTTTTATTAATAATGGCGTTGATCTGCGATTTTTATTGTGACTGCGACATTATGGCAGACACATCAGACACTTTTGACACTACCACCAATTAAAGGGGACATACAGGTATGCCCATTTGCCCACCGCTGCCATTGTGTCGACGTATATCGGCGTGCAGCGGTTGGCAAGTAGTTAATCCTTCATTCCTCTGGCTCGCTTATATTAACCCAGGTTGCAGCATCAATGTTATAGCCCTCATTTTCCTTTGTAATTCTTTGCTGAACCTCAAAGTGATTTCAACACAGAAAATGAGTGTGTTGGGTACAAGGTGACATTGTTCTTGTATTTAATGTATTTAAAAAATAATGTCAGTAGCATTACATGATGTTTGGTATTTTAAAAATGTGATTTATTTGCACGATATAAACTTAAAGTCTATATTTCCAAGTACTTTCAATCTTACTCCACTATACTAAATATTAATTACTTACAGATATTTATGTAGAATAATATGGTCAGCTCCCCCTTCTATTTTATTTGGAGCCTTTCACTTGGATTAAGAAATTAATCTAGGGATTTTTGTGGGATATGATGAATAAGATCCTTAGTGCAGAAAAATGTGAAATGTGTCCAACGGCCAGCTGCATGAGGGGGTGTCCCAAAATATGACTTTCTGTGGTAGATGGAGGGCGACTCTTTGTTTGTCTTCGGTTTACTTTCTTAATATATGACAGGTTCCCAAATTATCCAGCTACCCTATAAATCATACAGTACATGTGCATTTTGAGTATTGGTTAGAGCCTCATCAGTGAGAGCCTTTTACGAAATAAAAATAAGACCAGAAATATGCAATAAGATGTTTATTGTCTAGGTTTGCCACCCATTCAGTTTTGAATCAGGCCATTTGTTTTTTATAACTGGTTCTTTAATTGGTATATAGAGTGTTAGGTTTGGGCCTAGCACACTAGCCTTCCCCTCCTCCGCTGTGCATGCTCTATCTGGAGTATTCACTGAGTCCTAATCTTATGTGAATTCAGTCTGCAATTCTGTTTACAATCTTCTTCACAAATAAATTGTAACAAGATGTAGCACCCTCCTAGTTAGGTTGCTAGGATGTTAGGTAAATTGAGTTATTTTGGCTCCCCTGTAATCATTGGAGCAGGTGTTGATTTCTTTTGGCTGTTTTGGATTTCACAGGCTGCAGGTCTGATTGCTCCCTGCCTTCTAGAAAGTTCTGGAACATAGGAGTGGAGCAAGGCAAATAGGCAGCATAATTATATATTGTTCTGGAGGTATGCCCAGAAGATGGCTGGCATGCACATAAATAGTTTTTAGAACAGCAGTGTCTTCCTGTTGAAGGAATCCCACCATTCTACTGATTCCTGCTATTGTTCATTAGAGTCCAGGCTGTGGCATAGCTGTAGGGCCTACAGCTAAAGGTTTCTCTGACACCGTGAGACTTCACCTAAGGATCCAGTCCGCACAACCTCACTGGAAGGCACCTAGAGGAAGCTGAATGGGCACAGCTGCTCCCTCGGCCTTGTGAGTACTGCTTTACTGCAAAATTCTGGTGGCAGTGTACTATTGGAATTGTTGGATGACATAGTTCCTTCCCTGAGAGGTACATACCAACTAGTCCACTTTAGTCTCTCATGGAAAGACTTTCCACTAAGTTTGGGCTAAGTAGTTCCTCTCCTGAGAGCTTCATACAGTAGTCTCCTCTAGTTTTTCATGTGAGAACTGTGGCAGACCCAAACGGGACAGGGGCTTTTGGAGGGGACTGCAGAAAGCACCCCACTGCTGCTACCAAATGTAATGGACTACCTGGCACTGCGACTGGATACTTCCACCAATATACAGCTTCCTCCACTCTGGAACCAGATATTATAGCTGAGCATTGCACCCAAGAACTAGACGACACTAGCTTAGTCCTGAGAGGCTCATATAGTAGTCTCCTCTAGTTTTTCATGGGAGAACCATCCTCAAACCTGCATCAAGTAGTTCTCCTCTTGAGGAGTACATACTGGCCTTTATTATTCTCTCATGGGAAGGTTGTACTCTGAGCTGAGCAGAAGGACTGTTCCTGAAGTTTGCAATTGCAACATAGAGAAGTGTGTCCTCCTGTTTCTATTAGTGGTTCTGGTGTATCCCATACCATCCTACACCCCATCCAAATTATTTAACTATAAAATCACAAAAAAGACATCCCTAGGCTGTTCTTTGTGTCAGTATATCTGGACTGTGCTCTGTGTGTGCTGGCAGCCCCTGTATTGGGGAGGGGGAAGTGGGTATAAGGGGGGGGTTGGGACTTTAAATGAGGCCCATGACATTCTATAGCCATTATCCTCCATCCCTGAATCTGAAATTTAAAAGGAAAAGGTTTGGGACTTTTAATGAAGCACATAACACATAGCTGGTAAAGTGGTCAAATGCATTAAAGCACATTTATTCTTTCATATACATACAGATATCATGATGACATATTATCAATATAATTCATATACAGTATATACACTAATGTCATGAATAACACATTGCAGTATAAAGTATAATGGTTGTGGGCTGGCTTGTAATGTATATCATAAAATATTATTAAAATCATTAATGACTGCAGAAAGTTCATAATAATCTAAGCTGTAAACGCATGATTAAAATGCATGTATTGGTGAGGAAGAACCCTGGTCATTATCATTATCTGTGTCATGGTTTTTCAGAGAAGCATAATGACTGTGCTTTTGACCATAATCAACCAGTGGCCCTTTTGGGAGTACCACTACAAATAGTATTACAAGGCATATTGTTTAGTGTTTATACAGAGACCAAAGTCCTTTGATCTGCATAAAATATAAGTTCCATCAAACCTGCATATGAAAAAGTTGAAAATAAATTTTTAGCTAAACTCAATTGGTGAGCAAAGGAGAAGCAAACATCCTGGAAACATGTACCCAGATAGACAGTGCAGTCAAGGTGATAGGATAAGTTTGATTACTGAGACAGTGCATGACACCTTCCACAGGAGGTTAGTTCTACTTACTGACATACAGTAGGCTTGTGTCATGCTAGTTCCCATGTTTCATTTGTGAGTGCAATGTTGGATTTCTTTTATCCCTAATAAAATTTCTAACATATTATACTATGCCCGTACACTTGTGTTTCATTTATATTTTTGACAGTTTAATAGAGTACTTCTTCTGAGATGTACAAGCTATAATAAGGCATATAGGCATTTCTCCTCCTATATCTGCATTCTAGCACCAATAACAATTAAAGTGTTTAGTAATTTACTGTAGATGTAAGCATGCTATAGGTTTATGGTTTAGGTTTGTTTAGCGTATAGACATTGCATAGATTCTGTGAAGTCTAGGTGTGTTTTGTAATCTAGTTCACCCTGTTTGAAACCCTTTCTTCTTTTGACTCAGAGATGGCACCGCTATGGCTATCCTGGTGCATTTTACAGCTTTGCTATAAGGTTATAATGTTGCCATCTGATCACTGGGGAAGAGAAGACCAAGGAAATGCTTCCTGCTGCCTAAAACAAACTGATGACATCATCTTAGTCTAGGAAAAGTCATCTCTGTGGAGCTAAAAAGCGTTTGATAAAAGGTATAGCTTTTTTGAAAAATGTTATTGTTGCTGTATTTTGTGACATGTCAGAAATTTACTCATGCATGTTTACTGAAAGGGATACTTTAAATAGTTTTATGATTTTATTATAGCATATGACTAGACCAGCATACATGTAATTACATAGCAAACTCTTTTCATATGACACAAAGAAACATTCCCAGCTTAACCATAGACTTCACTGTCTAAAATGTTATGTAGACCAATCCAGAAGCCCCCAAACCTATGTATCTGCAGTATGAAAATGTCAACCTTTACAAAATTGGACACATAAGCTTGCCCACGCAACATTCCACAGTTCAATGCACAGCCTCAGCAACCTCTTAAGAGGCACACATGGCATTATGGAATGTAATGCGATCTTCTAAATAGCCAGAAGTTGCATGTTATGGGTACTTGGATTTTAGGGTAGAGAGCAAAATAGAAGAGTCTGGATGGCCACACTCCCGTGGAAAAAGCACCTTTATTGTGATAAAAGACCCAGGTCACATGAAAAATGGATGCAAGGGACAGCTGTTAGCTAACGCGTTTCACATCAACGGATGCTTACTCATAGCTAAGTCACTTAAAGGTGCTTTTTCCACGGAAGTGCAGCCACCCAGACTCTTCTATTTTGCTCTCTATTCATCGCGCAGAGCCAGCACCTGTGAGGCTGTGGGAGGACGTTTCCTATTATTCAAAAGTGGTTATCCTGTGAGCGGCTTGCTTATTTACTTGGATTTTAGGGTATCAGGATGCCTTGCAACAATGCTTTGAAAAATAAACCAATGGACCAGCACTGGTTGGTATCTAGTATTGACTGGTAAGGTTAGCTTTTACACGTGAACAGTAGTGAAAGTTTTGTTTAACAACTGAATATGCTCTAAATATAGGTCCATTTTAAACTTTTAGGTTGATGGCTGGGGGTACCCTGCATTACAATATTAAAGAACAACAATGTGATCTATTTCAAAGGATATAACAAAGCATGTTTGCCTATCTGGGCTTTTCAGCTGAAAGGGACATATTTGGACACACTAATGATGTCTGTCAAATAAGTATAGTTGGAGTAATGAAGCAGAATAAGTGAAAATGTTCCATAAGCACACATGTATTATTCTAACAACGAATATGCATTGGCTATAGTATTTTGTGCTGGCCTTCTGAAAAAGCAACTACACATATTCATCATTTTCCAATTAGTAAAACATTTCAATACAAGTGTTTTTTTCTTATTGTAGCATTCATTACCTTTGAACATGTAAATATTGGTAAACTGCTTTAAATGGCCACATCCTAAAGACAAACTCCAGAAACACTTTTTAAATTAACTCAGGTGACACAGTTTTACTGCTAAATGGTTCTAATTTTCTCTGGTCTTCCCTTTGTGCAGCTGGCTGCAATGTAAACTAAGCCCCTCTGGTGGCTGCTGTACTGTATTTGTCTTTTGAGTAGCCGTGAATTTAGATTTTTTTTTATACAAATATTCACTGCTCTTTTTTTAACATTATTTTAATTGTATTTTTTGGGATTTTCAAAGTTAACGAGAAAAGGATATACAAATATTATCTGCATGAGTCAAGTATAGCATGAATATCGAATAGGTTACAGCCATGTAAGAGGTAATTATCACAGTACATATAACAACTGTAGATCTCAGCAGAAATCACAAATAAATCAGAAGATATGGTTGTATAGGGCAACAAGTGTGGATCACAAGCGTGAACCAGGGTGGGACCACCCCTGACCCCAGATCACTCAAATAGTAAGCATATATAAAATAAAGTGACAACAGAAAATTTATACTCAGCGCTGCCTCTCTAAACCATAAATGTACATATGGTCGCATCAAATATGTGTCATATGATGTACATGTGATGAACATGTATAACAAAGTGCCAATATAGTGCAAAAAAAAGTGCATTCAATAAAGTTCAAAGAAGTGCAAAATAAGGTACAATCAATAAAGTTCATCAAGTGTGAGGTACAGGGCTGGTGACACGTTGATGTAATCCTCCTCCACCATTTGATGTAGCTTCTGATGATGCCCAGCGGGAGGGGCGAAACATGTCAAGCTAAGGATAATCTGTGAAGGCTGTTTGGATGCCAAGGCGGCAATTTTTGCACATTTTAAGGATTCTGATGTAAGTGTAATGATTTTAGACCTTTTAAAAAACCTTGCAGTATTACACTATATGCCCTTGTTTCTTCACTTGTCCAAACTTTACTACCTCGATCGTCTTTGACTAAATAAAGTATGTAGGATCTACATCAAATGGTGGAGGAGAGGAGATTCTATTCTCTGAGGCACAACCAATCTACATGTCTGCTGGACAGGAGACACCATCTTGATACACACAGGCGTATTTATCATCTTTATCGGGTGAGTGGGGACCCAGGAGGGGAGCACAGGAAGTCACCAAGATTACATCAACGTGTCACCAGCCCTGTACCTCACACCTGATGAATTTTATTGATTGCACCTTATTTTGCACTTTTTTTAACTTTATTGAATGCACTTTTTTTGCACTATATTGGCACTTTGTTACACATGTTGTCATATGACACATATTTGATGCAAGCATATGTACATTTATGGTTTAGAGAGGCAGCGCTGAGTATAAATTTTCTGTTGTCACTTTTTTGGGGGTACTTACCTTGCACTACAGCGGCAGCCCTACCACATATGTACATGTATGTGTGTGTGTAAACGCACACATATATGTACATTTGGTATTTATTCAACAATTTATTTGCAATTTTATTTATTTATTTTTCTCCATGGCGTGGGTTTTTATCCTTATTATTTTTATATATAAAATAAAAGAGGAAATTATAAAAAAACATGAGACACCAGAGGCAAATAACAATAACATTCCATTTAGCTAAAGGTCAAAACTTTGTTGAATTGTGTTAGGGTGCCACAAGTTATGGCTGTGAGATGTTAATTTCTTCTAACATCTGCAATGATATTACGAATTTGGGATTTAGATGGTGGGTCAGTAGACAGCCAATGCAGAGGAACAGGTCTCTTCTGAGCAGATAAAATATGTGAAGTTCCTTTTTGGATGCTTAGCGATACCAGGGAAAGGTAGACTTAAAAGGTAATGGACCTTTTCACATTTTCAATTAAAGCAAAGGTATTTTCCATTGTTCTGTGACATAATATAGGATAGTTAAATTACAGATCTCAAAGGAAGCCTCTACTGAACAAACAGAAAAAAAGGAGCTGCAGCTCAACATTAGTAGTGCAAGATAATGGGAAGTAGAATACATTAAACAGAACAACATATGTGTCAGGAAGGGCATGCCAGCAACAAGATGGTAGCCACAGAAGACGTCCTGAGCCTTCAATTCCTGTAAGGAGAATGGCTATTTAAACTGGGTCAGCACCCAGATTCAATGCTGTCTGCTCTACAGCGTTCCCTGTGTGTTCCTGCTATCCGTTGCCTGATACTTGTTCCAGTTGTTTGACCCGGCTTCTTCCTGAGTGTTGCCTGCTTTCTGCCTGCATCCTACCCCGGCTTGTCTCTGACTCTGCACCTGTCTGCTCCTTCTGCTACTTCGCTGCCAGCTTGTTACCGATCCAGCCTGTACCCTGACTCCACTCCAGCCTCTGCATCAGTTCCTGACTTGCTCGCCTGTGTATGACCCAGCCTGTCTGTACCTGCCTTATCTCCAGCCCTCTGGGAGCATCCACCCCACCTGCACCTGCATCTGCTTTTCAGCCTGTGATGTTCCAGTATCAGTCTGTTCCAGCTTCCAGCTAACCACTGTTCCTGGTCTTCTACTGTGTCAGTGTTCTTCCACAATCCTGCTAGAAGTTCCAGTCCAGCTCCGCTGTCAGCGATCCTGCCAGGCACTCGTGTGACTCTGCACTCCTGCGCCTCCTGTCTGCTCTACCAGGGGCCTCGAGACAGAGGTGTAGGGGAGGCCATCCTCTGCATATCAGGCTCTACCACCAGGTACGTGACAGTATGTCTTCAAACTAGGGTTGCACCGATACTAGTATTGGTATCAGTGCCCATCCCGAGTATTTGCACAAGTATCGGTACTCGTGCACATGCACCGATACCTGAAACCGATACTTTCAGGCTCGGTTCTTTGAGCTGTCAGTGGGTATGAACAAATGTTCTTCTGTTTAACCCCTTATTAACCCTTAGTTTACTCTAATCAGCCCTATTCTCCATTTAATTATTATTTTCCTGCTTTTTTTTTTTGTTCACGCCTATTTTATAAACGATAAACAATTAAAACTTTTTTTTGTTTGCTTTGTTAGTGAATATTTTTACACATTTCACATTAAAAAAGCGCAAAATTAAAAAAACAAAATCAATGTATTTCATTTGTAAATTACTTTTCAATGCTTTGTACCATTGCTGACAGCTGAAGTAAACAAAACAGTTGCGGTAATATCAATATCTACCAACATTGTGAAGAAAACTACCTCACAATGTCTCTTCTTTGGTCATGATGCCCCCCATGCCCTAATCCAACCACCTGCCCCCCTACATTTTTGTTTTGTTTTGTTTTGTTTTCTTATGTTCCATCTTACAATCCTAGGGGTTTTCAATAAACAGATCCTTCCAGGTATCTCCTCTTATGCCCTGTACACACGGTCGGAAAATCTGAAAATGTGTGATAGGACCTTTTTGTCGGAAAATCCGACCGTGTGTGGGCTCCATCACACATTTTCCATCGGAATTTCCGACACACAAAGTTTGAGAGCAGGCTATAAAATTTTCCGACAACAAAATCTGTTGTCGGAAATTCCGATCGTGTGTACACAAATCCGATGCACAAAGTGCCACGCATGCTCAGAATAGATTAGGAGATGAAAGCTATTGGCTACTGCCCGTTTATAGACCCTAAGTACGTGTTTTACATCACCACGTTCAGAACGATCGGATTTTCTGACAACTTTGTGTGACCGTGTGTATGCAAGACAAGTTTGAGCCAACATCCATCGGAAAAAATCCATGGATTTTGTTGTCGGAATGTCCGATCAATGTCCGATCGTGTGTACGGGGCATAAGGGAATAGCTATTGGAATGTTTTGTTCTGTTTATTTTACTCCGTTTCCCATCCTGGTACGTGTGTATACGACGCCTAGGCTATTTTATATACCTAAAATGTACTGTAAAATGTCTTGCAAAATGTTGTATACTATATTTTACGCTTTGTACATCTCAGTAAAAACTTCTAGGAAAAAAAAACAGTTGCAGTAGGTATCGGTAATTGGTATCGGCGAGTACTAAAAAAAGTATCGGTACTCGTAGTAAAAAAAATGGTGTCGGTGCATCCCTACTTCAAATGATTGGATTGCTTATTATTCCAATGAGGTTGGTAGCCGTAGTCGTGTCCTGGCACGCAAAACATAGTAATTTCCTCTGCATACCAGTTTTTTGTATTTGAACGGTTTGACTATGGCAACATTTTCTTGATCAGTACACACATGTAATATAAAAGGTTTTAATTTGGTTAAAAAAACAATTAAATGTGCTAGACCCCTTCAATATGGTGTTTTGTGGTGCTCTCTCCACATTAGAGCTTGAATGTCCTAAATGAGGCCATTTATAGTTGATAGTTTAGCTGACAGCCATTGGGCCCTCATTTCAATTGAAACAATTGGAGTGTAAGTTTTCATGTTTGTGGGAGAGAGGACCAGTAGCCAAACAGACATATCCATGAGTCCTTAAGTAATAAAGAGCCACATTAGGAAATGTAAACCTTCCTCCGCATATGTACCTAATAAATGGGACTTTCAAGTATACCTCCAATGGTTTAACAAGCAGAAAAAGTATATACCAATGATTTCAAATTCTTAATGCATTTTATTAATACAAGTTAATAACATGTAATTTCTCTAAAACCATCCATTGAACTTAGTCCCAATTTTATTCTGGATAGTGTAGGATCCTAGATGGTAGAGTTCTTGGAGACCATTAAACATTGGTCAATGTGTTTCGCAGGACCACTTGCTTCCTCTGGACCTTTGATCTCCACCAAAATGATTATCACTCTGCATGTGTTTTAGATCTCTTCAATCTATCTATCTCAATTCTAATTCAAATAGGTGCACTAAGAAGAGGGGGCAGGGGAACAATCCTGGTAATACTTGCTGGCCGCGGGGAGACCAACGACATGGGATCCTCACACTCATGTAACTCTTTAATTTAAAGAATAAGGGGAGATGTGTGCATATAAGGTTCTAGCCCCAAGGTTTAAATGTGAAAACACATTTAATATGTAGGAAAGCAGGTTGTCAACATCCAGCATGCATGCTTAGCTTCCTACATGTTCCTCCAAAATGGCATCTATTGGTGCTCAACATAATTAGAATTGGGATAGATTTATTAAAGAGATCTAAAACACATGCACAATAATAATCCTATTGGAGATCAAAGGTCCTGATCACCAAGGACTCATGTTCAACTAATGGTTTTAGATAAAATACATGTTCTTAACCGCTTCCGGACCAGCGGCCACAGTTTTACTGTGGCAGGCTGGATCCCCTGCGCGAAATCACATTACTGTACGAGAACTCGCGGGGTCTGGATAGCAGGCGCCTGCTGCACAGCGGTGGTGCCGATGCTTGTGGCTGACGGACGCGATGACCACCAGCCATGGGCGATCATGACCAGGAGACACAGAACAGGGATGAGTGTGTGTAAATACACACTTGTCTGTTCTGTTCTGACAGGAGTGACAGCTAGGAACCACGATCTGTCACTTCCTGTAGTTAGTCCCCTCCCCCTTCAGTTAGAATCTCCTCCCAAGCAACACAGTTAACCCCTTCACCACCCCCTAGTGTTAACCCCTTTACTGCCAGTGACATTTTTACAGTAATCAATGCATTTTTAATCACACTGATCGCTGTATTAATGCCAATGGTTCCAAAAATGTGTCAAAATTGTCCGATGTATCCGCCATAATGTCGCAGTCATGATAAAAATCGCAGATAACCGCCATTACCAGTAAAAAAAAAAAAAAAAATAATAAAAATGCTATAAATCTATCCCCTATTTTGTAGATGCTATAACTTTTGCGCAAACCAATCAATATATACTTATTGAGCTTTTTTTTACCAAAAATATGTAGAAGAATACACATCGCCCTAAACTGAGGAATAAAATAGTTTTTTATAAACATTTTTATAAATAAAAGGTGAGTAAATACCACTAAAAGAAAGCTCTATTTATGGGAAAAAAGATGTCAATTTTGTTTGGGTACAACGTCGCACGACCGCGCAATTGTCAGTTAAAGCGATGCAGTGCCGAATCGCAAAAAGTGCCATGGTCAGGAAGGGGGTAAATTCTTCTGGGGATGAAGTGGTTAACATGTAATAATAAAATGCATTAAGAGTTTTAAATCATTGGTATATACTTTTTTCTGTTTGTTGAAGGCACGTTGAAGGTATACTTAAAGTCCCATTAACTAGGTACATATTCTGATCTTACACAAGGGATGATACTCTCCAATGGGATTATGTATCTAATAATATTACTCCCCTAGTCTGTTCAAATAAACTCCCACACCAATTTTGGCATCACTGGTCTATCACTGGTCCTTCCACTTATTGCTGCATTGAGCAGCGTTCATGTAATGATGTGAGAGTAGGACTCTAATGCCCCGTACACACCATCGGATTTTCCGACGGAAAATGTGTGATAGGACCTTGTTGTCAGAAATTCCGACCGTGTGTAGGCTCCATCACACATTTTCCATCGGATTTTCCGACACACAAAGTTTGAGAGCTTGCTATAAAATTTTCCGACAACAAAATCCGTTGTCAGAAATTCCGATCGTGTGTACACAAATCCGACGCACAAAGTGCCATGCATGCTCAGAATAAATAAAGAGATGAAAGCTATTGGCTACTGCCCCGTTTATAGTCCTGGCGTACGTGTTTTACGTCACCGCGTTCAGAATGATCGGATTTTCCGACAACTTTGTGTGACCGTGTGTGTATGCAAGACAAGTTTGAGCCAACATCCTTCGGAAAAAATCCTAGGATTTTGTTGTCGGAATGTCTGATCAATGTCCGACCGTGTGTACAGGGCATTACTCTAAATAGCTGTGATGACAGAACCCCAGAAAGCAGGTCCCTTACAGTCACAGGAAATGGATTGAATAATACTGGCCATCATTCAACCCATAAGAGGAGTGAATCTAGCATAAGAATAACAAAAACTGCTTTTTTGTTTTTAAATATGCAGGGCTATTCATTTTTTAAAGATCAGCTGGATGGGGTAAGCAATATTTGATCAGCATTATAAATGACCCCCTTAGTAAACCTTATGAGAATATAAGGCACAGAAACAACCTTGTTTGTATTTTAATTGGACACTTCAAACAGGGACTGCATAGAGTTACCACCTCATCCCTTTAAACCCGAACACCTTTGAATTACACAGGTTCTGAGGCTAATTAAGTGCAGATAAAACACCAAGTGAGTTTAATTACCACCTTAATCAGCCACAGAACCTGTGTAATTAGTATGTGTTTGGGTTTAAAGGGATGAGGTGACAACCATAGGACCGCAGCATATGCAACAAATATCAGTGTGAACTTTAGAAGATCCATGTCTGCTGTGGTTCTTCATAGGTCCCTTATGTACCAATATACCAATAATGTACCTCTGTTGCACAAAAATAAACGTTTTATTTGGTTTTGAAGACCAGGCCTACCTCCATCCATGGATGTAGTTTGCAGATCATTTCAGAAACTTCCTGGTAAACAGAGGATGGACACACAGGACAGAGAAACCAGGATGACCCAGGAAAGAGTTTACCAGCTGTCCTCATTAGCACACCTTCACGCATTAACTGAGTTTTCACAGCACCCCCAGCATTCTTTCATGTGTGAATTTGCCTGACTTCCCTAGCATCCCTTCGGACAGGCTCAGGGTGCATGCTAAATTCCCTGGGGCCACATGTAGCCCACGGGACACCCCTGATGTAGTGCAAGAGGCTGCCTGATTGGATCCAGAGTAATTGGATAGATGGTGTGTCCTCCTATTATATAGTTTTGGTAAATCTAAAGGAGATTGTACAATCAGATTGTATAGTGTATGGCCACAGTTATACACCTAAAATTACCTAGTTGCGCTTTCAGGGTCATTACTTGTTAATGGCATATCAAACACAGAAGCAAACACACATTTTGCCACATGAAAATACAGGTGACAAATGTAGTAAAAAACTTACAAAAATGTCCCACGAGCTACTTTGCCAGGTGTAGCGCAGCCCATTGAAATTAACAGGCTGCCCTATGTGTGCCACAGAATAAACGAGCCAAAAAACATGCACTCCACAACTCTAGGTGTGAATGGGGACTGAAAGTGAAATTGGTGGCTCCATTCACATCTGTGTGTTTCCACACACATGGCAAATGGCACAGAAAATGTGCGCTTTGCCATGCGTTTCAGACATGTGCTGCAAATGTGCATTGTGTTGTCATTAGTGCACCATGTGCCGCTCGACAAAAAAATTTCCGAGCTTCTCTGGAGGCAATTGTTGCGCATAGGGAAGCCTATTCAAGTGATGCACAACGCATCAAAACGCATGCAGCAATGTGAGTCTTTGGTACGTGTAGATGTGAACGAGGCCTGACAACTGAGTGTTTCTGTCCCTCCCTCCTATGTCCCTCCCTCCTATGTACTTAGGACTTAAGTACTTCATCTGTATAAAGCTGGCCATACACTATGCAATCTGATTGTACAATCTCTGTACAATTTCCTTTACATTTATCAGAACTATGGAATAGAGGACACACCTGAACAATTCATTTAATTTCTATCAAATCAGACAGGCCCTTGTAGTACATAGCTGATGGGAGATCTAAAGGAGATTGTACAATCAGATTGCATAGGAAGTGGGTGGAAGGTGGTATTGTAATGAGGGGTGTGTGGTCTAGAGTGGTGAACCCACCCCATCACATCCTCCATTCTGTGATGCAACAAGGAAGTGAAGGCTTCTGGGAGATGACCTAACAGGAAGTGAATACTGATACAAGCTACAAGAAGTGATGTAATCTGAAAATCTTTTCAAAGATACAAGACTGACAAGATTCTAAATATCATGTGAATGGGGTAAGTGAGAGAAAAGCACAATGAGAGGCCTGGGCCAGTAATGGCATTGGAAAACGCTTCTATTTATTATGAAAAGTGAAATTCTGCCCGAAAAGGATAGCTTATCCTTTAAGCTATCTCTAAGAAAGATAATGTCTATACACATAAGTACATTAAATAAATACTGTAGTAAAAATGTGTTCATCTTAGAATAAGGCAGGGCATCATGCATGCTATAAAACAACCAAATTAGACAGAACTTCATCATTTTTTTGTGTCTATCATCATTAGCATAAAATTGTGTCGTGAATGCTAGTAAATGCTTTTCTTATGACCCTGTTTAATGTTTCAGTTTCTGCAGTGGAACAGATATGCAGTATAGAATCCTTTATCGCATTCTGATATTGGTCAAAGTCAATGGTAGTAATTCCTGAAAAATGTGGTTAGAAGATTCCGAGGCAGATGAATGCATTCTTTAAAATGCGCTCTGATAACCATTTGCATGATTTGTCCCACATTTCTGTACACAGTGTGAAATGTCTGCTTTTCAGATATTTTCACTATGGACTTTGAAGCCTTATACATAGTTAAAGTGGTTGTAAAAGCTTGACATTTTTTTTTAATTTTTAAGATAAAAAATGTCCCACCATTTGTATCACCTTCACCCCCTCCCCAAATACTCACTTGAGTTCTCACTTAATCCAGTGCTGTGCCCATGTGCAGCGGCTCTCTCCTTTCTCTCCTTGCATTCACAGGACTGAAGAAACAGTTTGAGCTATTGGCTTCTGCTGCTGTCAATAAAATCAGCAGCAAGTAT
Source organism: Lithobates clamitans (assembly GCA_037952925.1). Lineage (NCBI taxonomy): Eukaryota > Metazoa > Chordata > Amphibia > Anura > Ranidae > Lithobates > Lithobates clamitans. The sequence continues at coordinate 3,563,141 of JBBGZY010000761.1, forward strand.
AAACCATTCAAAATTGTGTTCAGATAAAAATGTTATTATTTTAATAAAAAAAAAAAGAAACAAGCCTCTACAATCACTTTAAATTGTATCTAAATGAATGGCTCTTAAAAGTAGAGTGAAGATTGAGTCACTTTCACTTGTTTGCATACTTGTTTTGGTTTGTGGCCGGGCAATGGCATCATCAACAGGATTTCTTCAACTTCTTTCTATGGAAAAGAAAACAAAATGCTTCCTAATGAGTTACTCATATTTCTCACCCATTTGAACTAAACACACTTTTAGAATTGTGTTCAGATGAAACTGTTATTTTAATAAAAAAACAAAAAAAAACCTTTATAATTCCTTTAAAGTATATTCAAATCCTAAAACAAACATGCAAAAATGTGCAACTTAAAGAGCCCATAGATAACTTAATTTGTTTTCCTTTCTAAGGCCGGCCATAGACAGAGCGAATTTTTGTTGCAGAAAAGAAATCCGCTTGACTCCCCCATCAACACAGACAGTGTTGACAAGGGAAAGCTTCCCACCGAGCCATTGTATTCTCCTGGCTGGGGTGGGGCGCTAGCGATAATCGCATGTAAAATCCAGCAGGCTGGTTGTACCCAAGTTGATTGATCGATTAACTTGGGTACATTCAGCCTGCCCATATATGGTTTGAATTTCAGCCAGTCCCTGCTGTACCGCCTGAGATTCAAACCATCTATGGCTGGCTTTAAGCTTTGTTCTCTTTGTTTTTACCTGATAATACTGCAAATAACACACTTTCTGTCCCTTGGTGGTTATGCTCACTTCTTCAATTTAGCTATGGAGGGAGCCATGTTTGTTGCACACTTTGGATTTTAAATGTGTTTGCCTTAGTCCAGGGATCTCCAAACGACGGCCCTCCAGCTGTTGCAGAACTACACATCCCATGAGGCATTGTAAAACGCTGACATTCACAGACATGACTAGGCATGATGGGAATTGTAGTTCCTGAACAACTGGACGGCCATAGTTTGGAGACCTCTGCCTTAGTCCATCTCCATTAAATGGGAGGTGACAGGACTAGTTTACAGAAGAAAGAGTTCAGTTCACAGGGGACACTGCATTTCTAGAAAGATCAGCAGATATTTTTTAAAAATGTTCTTAGTCTATAAATTGTAAACGATTGCAACTTTGAGTTCTAAAGACTGGTAAGCTGTACTATATTATATCTTTGTTCTTAGGTCAAGTTATCATTTAAAGTAAACCTGAAAACGAAAACTGCTATCATCTCATGCACATCAGCTAAACTTTCCATCCAGAGAAAAATATAGGGGATGCCAGTGCTGATCTGTCAGAAAATGCTTGTTGCTTGACCATCATGCTTCCCCCCTAGGGTGCTTTCATAGGTGAGCCATTTTCGTGAAACAAGTAAGCAGTAAAACTGATTTCAAGAGACTCATCCACTTGAAAGACAAGTTCTAAAATAACTTGTCTGCAAAAGTAGACTTGATACTTACCTCTTCAGCAAATGACAATTCCTCCTTTCACTATCTTTAAAGTTTTACTAAATCCAGGACCCTGCATTCACTGTATCTGGTCTCCCAAAGTACTCTGAACATGGAAATTATTTTAGTAAATATAAACTGTTAAATACATTTTCTCATTTATAGCAGTTTTGTGACTTCTATCAGTGTCTGGCCAAACACTGGTTAAAGCTTGTAGGAGGGGTTTTCATTCTCCTCTGACTGTCCTATGAGGCTGCATGACCTCTGACCCTCTGTCTGGACAGTGCTGATTGGCCCTGTGCTGATCACACTCACTCCCCCCCCCCAAAAAAAAAACTCTCTAGCAAACACACCAAACAGAGCATGTGTAGAGCGCCACCAAGGTTCTGTACCAACAGCGGATGGATTGGGGACAGTAAAAGAAGGGAAGGATCAGAGAAGACAGGATCAAATATCCTTTTTACACAAAGCAGAGGATTAACCCCTTAGGTTTCACAGTGAGTATAACAAACATGCTTTACTGCATATACAGACTGATTTTACTGTTGTGGTTTTAGTAACACTTTAAGATCTATGTTATGTGGTAAAATCTTCACATCCAAAACTTCAGGGTTTGTCAGATGCCTGCATTCAACTCAACAAGCTGTGGTTCCATCCAACAACCTGCATCACTAAAGGACACGGTAGGAACATCTGAGCCCTTGAGAGGAACTAAAGCACACAGCAGTGAGCTAGGCATCCAATACACCTAGAATTGCCTCAGATGTGAAGATTCTGCTGTGGCCATAAATAGAGTGAAGAGTGAGAACTTATCATCATCAGAGAGGTACAGTAAGTATTATAATTCTTTTGCAGATACCATTTTTACATTTTCTTTTTCAAGCAACTAAGTCACTTTCATTTGTTTGCATACTTGTTTTGGTTTGTGGCTGGTCAATTGCAGCAGCAACAGGATTTATTCAACTTCTTTCTATGGAGAAGAAAACAAAATGCTGCCCAATGAGTCATATTTCTCACTGAACATACATTTATGCCGCGTACACACGATCGGAAATTCGGCCAGCAAAACACCGATGTGAGCTTTTGGTCGGAAAATGCGACTGTGTGTATGCTCCATCAGACTTTTGCTGGCTGAATTCCTGCCAGCAAAAGATTGAGAGCAGGTTCTCAATTTTTCAGGCGGAAAAAATTCAACGCATCCTCGGAAGCATTGAACTTCATTTTCTCGGCTCATGGTAGTGTTGTACGTCACCGCGTTCTTGACAGTCAAAAATTCAGAGGACTTTTGTGTGACCGTGTATATGCAAGGCAAGTTTGAGTGGAATTCCGTCGGAAAAACCATCCAAGTTTTTTCCGACGGAAAATCCGCTCGTGTGTACGCAGCATAAGAATTGTGTTCAGATAAAAAGGGGAAAAGGGTTTTGCACATCACATCTGTACTATTGGTGTCTTGTACCAGGTTAGAAGCTGATGAGGGTAAATAATTAAGCAATAAACCAGTGCTTCACAAGTTTGTTTATGTGTCTAGACAAATATCACTGAAAGCAATCCCAGCCTTTCAGCCTCAGTATTGTGATAAGTAGTGGGCATTATCAGCATTTAAGACTAGGCAATGAATTTAAAGTGTACCTTTTACCACTCCATTTGGAGAGATTTCTTCTCAATTCCTGTTCAATCCATAGGATTAAAAAAATAATGGAAAAAACCTGCGCTAATGAGCAATACGTGATGACAAATAAATAAAGTGCAGCTGCAAAAAAAACTTCAAATATCCATGTAGTGATAAACATATAAATAAAACTTTTGTGCGCTAGCAGTAATTAAATAAATAAAGAGTGCCTAGGAGACACAATGTGTGTGTGAATCCCAGCAAAAATAATAACAACAACAAGTGCATAGAATCATAGATCCAACAAAATATTAGCATATACTGAAAATAAGCAGTCACACATCAAGGCAACTCATAATCAGTCCAAGACAGGATTCAAAAAAATAAGTAGAAGGAAAAAAGTCCACTTGTTATATCTCCTCACTGAATCATGGGAAATAATGAGCTATAATGAGCTGAAGAGACTCTTATCGAATGTGCATTGATTGCAGAAAAAGGAGTAAAAGATGTGCGCTTACCTCCTCTCTGGCAAGGTCGTATGGGCTTGCAGATATAGCCCTCTGCAGGGACAGAATGTTGATATCCGGGTCTTGACAGCATGTACCACCGACTCCAATATGGTCCGGACACTCCAACTGCTCCAACATCAGAGGGGGGACTTAGGAGTGGAAGAGTCCATGTTCAAGAAAAAAACATAAGGAGGAGGACTCCAATAGTGTGATAACGTTTGGGGTTTTATTGGTAAAATAAACCACAGATGTACATATAAAAGATTCCAATAGGAAAACTATTTTTCTTAAAAAAGCCGGCATAAACAAAGGCAGAACGCCCGTGCAAATAAGAACTTCGGAACACGTGATGGCAAGCACTGCGAGGCCACGCCCTACATGTTTCGTCATACGTGACGTCTTCTACGGGGCACGGGTGACGCAATGAACCATCACCATATATGTGAACAGACAGAGTGTAACCACGCCCAGTCTCCGCCCTTGTCCGTCATTCGACAGAGCATGTGCGGAGATTTAACCAGGACACCATTAGAGACTGCCTTCGGGGCGGAACACAAACAGAAAACAAAAACGAAACAAACCGGAAATACATCCAAGCCTCATTTTAGCGCCAGTCCGTCATACTAACAGGCATGCGCAAGGATATACCAAGCCTCGGTCTGGCTATCATTGAAAGCCTCCTATAGAGGCGGAACATAATTGGAAAACCGGAAGGACTCAAGCGTGTACTCTGGTTGGAGTTTAAGAAAAAACATTCATAGTACGCCAGGAACTTCCGGTATTCAATAACTAAAAACAAGTTTAAAAAAACTAAAAACAAGTTTAAAAAAAACTCCATAGGATTGACTGCTGCATGGAGATACAAACAGTAATGAGGTTGGAAACATTTGATGACCTTTTGATCATTGAGCAGATGCCAGCAATGACTTCCAATCTGGACCAGTCTGACGATTAGAAAATGCAAGACATTCTCTCCATAACATGTCTAAGGACTGTGATATTATCACAGAAAATATTGATGGACTTCTATGCATTGGCAAATGTGAAAGAAAAGAAAAAATCTTACAATACGTGTTACTATGGAAATATGAGCACCACAGCATTTTTGAATTCCTATCTAGCTGTGACAGGAAATATATATATTTTTAAAACATCAGGAACACAGGAACTTTTTGCCAGAAACAATTGTTCCCTACAGGAGGGGAACTAATTAAGGATTATATGTAGGTTATTTTATAAGGTATATAATAGAAAAAAGCCATTGACTCCCAATTTTACCCAAAGAGAGAAATGCCAGTTTGTCATTTAAAACGTGGCCTAGGAATCATCAATAACAAAAAGAAAAAATAATAAAAATAATAAAAATATATATATATGTTTTTCCAAATACATGTCCCAATGACTGCTTCAGAGATTTGGCATTTGAAGTGAATTCTCTTCCCTACACTTGGCCACAAAGAGGTTCAATAGACTACTTTGGTTATAATGATCCCTATGCCAATCTGACATTTCCTCGGTTTCCTGTGGTGAAACTACATAGTGCAAACATTTATGGATAAAATAGATTTCCTTTGGGGATTAAATATTAATGCATAATATTTTCATTTCATATGAGTATACTTATGCCTTCTGTGCCAAACTTGTTGGGGTTGGGGGTATAGCAACTATGCATTTGAATTTCCTCAAAAAAAAAGGAATTTGCACATTAAACCCAAAATGTTTTCCTTTGGCAATCATGCAAGAGTTATATTATAGTGTTCAAAATAAAAAGCCAGAATTTAAGGCATATTATAGTCAAAGTACCATTTCATAAAGGAATTTGTATGCATACACTGTATGTGTGTTCGTGCTTTCCTTTTGTATTAGGAAAACAGATGTACAAACTAAATTGCATGTACTGGCATTTGATTTTGGTAAAGCTGGTTCACTCCATAGTGATATTCTCAAATGTGTGGCCATTTGCTCAAAAGCCATTTTGCCATTTCTAGTACATAATGCTCTTTGCCAGGATTCCCACTCCATCGACCTATGTGCCTGCTTTTTTTGTTTGTTGTGTTGCAAAGAGCATATTGGTTACTTCCTCTAAATGCCCTCATTGCTATTACCAGTCATAGTCAGTCCAATGTGTCAAGGCCATAATGTCATTGTCATCATCAATCATTAAAAAGGTAATGGTTGGTAATTCTCACTTTTTTTCTCAGTGCAAACAGCACTGTAGTAGACAAAGGTTAGATTGTCGCACACAGGCAAGAGTCAGTTTGAGGGACAGACACTCTATTACTTAGTGAGGGTCACAATATCTCAGTGTGAGATGTTGCAGCTCTTGTAGTGGAGTGACAAGTACCAAGACTCTTAAAAGATATTACAGCTAATTATTTGACCCATTCCATCCACATGAATATACTGACCTTGAAGGTTGCAGGGATAAAATATTTCACAGGAAGTTTGGTTTTGGAGTGAGTTAATCAAACCCATAGCGCTCATACACAATCTCAAGCGAAATACAAAAATATATTAACTTATTGTTGTTGACTAATCAATACTGACGACATATTCTCATTTTACATATTTAAAGCTTCCTTTTCCAAGTTGACTTTTTTCTTTATGGTCAAAGTTTAAAAAACTATTAAATTGGAAGTTTTGGTTATACATCACTCTTAAATATATTTGGATGGAAACACGTACTTTTCTAAACAAAAAGTTAAATTTGAAATAAAAAAATTAGCAAATTGCAATTTCAATTAGTTTACTCCTGTTGTTGGTCAACAAATATATATAATTATATATATATAATTATCCTTATTCCACCTGTGTCATTTTCAGCCTAATTTAGATCACAATTGGAAAACATTTTCTCTGACAGTCATGCCATATAATTTGAACTCACAGTCAGAAGTTTCATAAAAAAAATATTTGCTATTTTAATGTTATTGCCTTCAACCCTCTATATGTGTATCTTCTGATAGACTATAGATACACGTACATTGTAGGTATTATATGAGTGGGTTTAGTTTACTTATAGTTGTCAAGTGGGGCTATAGCTGATGAAAATATGAAGATAGAAAACACAAAAAAGACAGTCTATAGTTTGTTATTTGTTGCTGCTTTGCCTTGCCATTCTAAGTACAGGTAACATGGTTGTGGGTATGCATCCATGCCCATAACAAAAAAATTATGTTTTTTTAATCTCAATAATTTAGTTGATTTAAGGAGTAGAACATACTTAACTAAGTGAATAAAACGAAACATTTCTCATTTTGATTACCCATCTGTAGTGGAATTGAAAAAAAAAAATTTTCACCGCATATGGTTGGATGTTTGTGAGCACAGATTTACGTTATTCACTAATATAAGCTTCATCACAGCTTTTTGAAGCTGTGATGAAGCATTATGGCCTTCTTCAGGGTTGAAAATGTAATGTTACTAAAATTAAAACAGCATGTAAAATATACAATTTTCATAATTTTATTTTAATATTCTTGTTTTGTAAAAAAAAATTATAAAAAATATTATATACTGTAGATACACTGCTAGCTACACTGCTTGCCACATGCCACATGCCACAAAGAAATATGAAAGAGTTTAGAAGCATTTATGTACAATATCAACAAACACAAACAATCATTACCTTTGTTTATTATTTGCATCATTTGCTTGTGATTAAAACCGTTGCATTACCTAATTTGTATGGCACAAAATATAGAGTATAAAAAGTATAAAAGAAAAATACATTTTTAGCCAAGCAAAATGTGATGTCAAATATTTGTACAATAAAATGATCTCTGCTGTTTTTACAGATACATTGAGAGTATATGAAATACCTATTGCTTAATTAAATCATCACTAATTTAAGGTGAAAAAGGTGCTTTGTAGTTGTTATAAACTATGCTAAATTATTACTTTGTTAATTAAACAAAGTGTAATTTATTTCCATGTAAGCTTCCTATCGAGACATATATTTTTACCATTACATTTTATAATTAAACCTTTGCATATGACATAAAATATTAAGGGGAGTCCTATTTCTGTGGATTACTCCCCTCCAATGTTATTAATTAATTGATTTATAATGAATTGAAAAAATGGAAATAATAAAGAAGTTGGGGAAAGCCTGTATTTTCTTTTAAAAATGTTACTATCAATGTGTTAAATAAATAAAAGTATAACACTGTAAATAGGGTTAAGTATATATTACACATCACCTTATAAGAACATAGACTAATTCTTAGCATCTACTCTAACCTGCTAAGTTATATGTAGTTGTGTTAAATTACTTCCAGTTGAAATAACAAATTTTTGCCGTATCATATATCATTATGATATTATTGTGGATAATAATAACAAGCATGTTGCAGTATATTTCGGTGCTTTTTTATTATCCTATTTTTTAGTATTGTCCCATGTGAATTTATTATAATATTCTTCTCATGCTTAAATCTGATGGCTTTATTTTCACATATTACAGAAACAATATCCCATATTTTTTGGCTGAATTCAAGCAGCCCAACATTTCCAGGGCTTAAGATTCCCTACACAATAGATATCTTAAATTTCAGAAGGTTCAATTTCACTAATTGCATGTTTGCACCTTTACAATTCTGTAATTTATTTAAGTTAACAAATATATTGCTGACATTGCCATGGCACGTCATTTTCTTTGAAAGCACGCAGTGTTACTTTAACATCAGCCGTAAGAAGTGTTATATTTTTGCCTTTGCCATTAGGTTGCTATGTTTTTAAAAAGAAACATTTACTCTAAGCACAATTAGGAATAATCATTCTTGTTATGCTTGTTCAGGTGTATTTTCAGAATTTTTCTATGAACCTTGGTGAAGGTACTAATGGAGTGATGACAGGAAGGGAAACTTCAGTGAAATTCAACAAAGAGAATAGAAAGGTGTAGTTTGGAATGTGTTTTTAAGTGGGACCAGACTGAAACACACTGCAGATCTTAAAACACACCATAATATCACATTTATAGTAAACACAAAACATTTGGTGTCTTTCTATTTTGCTATAGAGCGCAAATATTACAATTACAATTATTCACTTGGCCACAAATTACTATTGACTATATATATGAAAATGTGTGTAAATATAGGATAATTATAAAAATGGTTTATTATTTTTCTGGTATTATACTATTATTATTTTAATTGATTATATTATTATCAATATTATCATTATTACTATTATTATTATTATTTGTTATTCCGATTGTGCAATTTTTTTAAAAATGCAGAAAAATCAGCCATCTGTGTTTACTGTAAAAATATTTTTTTTTTTTAATTTCAAGAGTCAGAATTTTAGTAAGTAAGCCATACTGAATGTATTTTAAAGCATTAAAGGGAGATCCCCCCCCCCCCCTCCCCAGCTTACACTTTTGGTTATCATCCAAGAGCAAATGAGGTACTTAATAAGATATCTTTTGTAGCATTTTGCCGCATAAGCAGCAAAAAACATTACTGTAGTTTTCAAAACATTTTACGTTTTGTTGGCTGTCCTTAACTTTGAAAATAGTGTAACAAATATAAACATTCACCTTGTTTTATCAATAAATGAACAATTACAATTATGAAACTAGAAAATACATCTATAGCAAAATGTATAGAAAAATAAAATAGCCTTTTTTTAAATTCTGTTTTAAAGCAAATGGTGATGTTAATTGCTCCTAATGATGCTTGATCATTTCGGACCCTGAACACAAATGTTATGCCATTAAATACTACATTTTAAGAGAACCTAGACATTAATAAAATTGAATTGGTAGAATATAAGAAATAACTTAGTATCAGATATCCTACAGTGTATGCAAAATAACTTAAAAATGTATTAATAAAAAGTAAAATAGTTTTATGTAAAAGCATTTTTACCTAAACATTTCACTGAAGCTAAATACTAGACCAACTTTAAATACTGTAAGAAAAAATGCATTTAATACTTAAAAATATATTTATAATATGTAAAACATTAGTCAATCTATAGACATTTAAATAATATTTTCCATCTATAAAATCATAAGATAATATACATGCAGTTTTAGTATATAGCATGCATAACAAAGCCAGTTATACTATATTACTACTTATCGGTTTTAGAGATCCCGAGGTAGTTGACATTCAGGTACAGGAAAATGTAGATAATGCAAGTAGTTTATATTATGTAAACACAAACAATATTTAACTACATACATTATTTATAATGATTATCAAAGAAGGCACACCAAAATGTCAAGATTTAGATGCATTGCTGGCATAAGAATTACAGCTAGATTGCAAAATACATTATTTTATTTTTTTAAAATGTAAAGATAAAAAAATGATTGTTAGAAATTAGGCTTCAATTGTAGTCTCAAAGTTGTGATAATTGCTACAATGTTCTACTTTTAAAAATGTATTTAAAAAAACTAACATTATTCATTAAACAAAAAAATATATATATCATATATATCATTACAAACCTATTGCTATTAAAACCTGCATGTATGCAACTTAATGTGCTTTTTAATGTATAAAATAAAATCATACCAGCTGTGACATTCCGATTAGATTCAGATCCATTCTTTACAAAGAAAGAATTGATATACAGCGTGTGTAAAGATGCACGGCATCATACCATAAATATTTATATACTGAACCATCTTTTTTTTTTAATGTCTCTTATTTCCATCTACTTGTTTTTCATAATTATACTGATGGGGCATCAAAAGGCTTCATGTGTTTAGTTAGACAATATTTCCCCCTGGTGGCTATTTGTATTCATAACTCTGGAGCTCTGTTGGTATTTTCTCATACATTTTAAAGAAGTGAAAAATACAAAAGCTACCAATGTTCAGCTCACTTTTCAAAAAAGCTAGTTTCTTGGCTGTCATGCTTACCCTAAATCCTACCCCCCCCCCCCCCTCTTCATTGGAGAGGTTAGAGACAAGGGCTGCAGGAGAGTGTAATTTTGATACACTAAAGACCTAAGAGTTTCCATACCCTCTCACGTATTACTAAAAATGCCTTGCATCCTAACCCGTGGCATTGCGCATTGCTTTGCCATTCAGTGAACTTATGTTAATCCTCTTGAAGACCAGGCCTTTTCTGGAACTTTTTGTTTAAAAGTTAAATCCGTAGTTTTTGCTAGATTAGAAATTATCCCAAACAATATATATATATATATATATATATATATATATATATATATATATATATATATATATATATATATATATATATATATATATATATATATATATCTTTTAGCAGAGACCCTAGGGAATAAAATGGCAATTGTTGCAATATTCTGTCATGCAGTATTTGCGCAGCCATCCTTTTTTTTTTTTTAGAAAAAATACACTTTAATGAATAATAAAAAAAACACAATATTTACCTCATTTTTTTTGGGTATAATGTGAAAAATTACGTTACGCCGAGGTAAATAGATACCTCCACAGTAAATAATGAAATAAATACCCATGATATTTAATGTCAAAGTAATGACATATATTTACTGTAGACGGTCGGCGTGTGGCTAATGAAAGTGTCTGCTGCCTGGATTTAGTTGGTAATAATCATTGGTTGTAGGGCTTTGGCCTTATTACTTAGCTAGGGAGATTCCACATGTTATTGCTGCGGCAGTGTATATCCCACCTTCTGCCAACCCAACATTGGCAAGGGATGCCATCCACTGTGTTATTGTGAAACTTCAAACTAAACATCCCAAACCCTTATAATAATCTCAGGTGATTTTAAACATGTCACCATGGAGAAAACATTGACTAACTTCATACAGTTTGTGAACTACCCAACTAGAGAAAATAAGAACCTAGATCTGCTGTATGCCAATTTGCAGAATGCATACAGCTCTTCTCCTCTTCCACCTTTAGGCAGATCAGATCATAATTTGGTCTACCTTGATCCTTGTTATGTGCCCATAGTTAAGATACTGTACAGCCTGTGACCACCACATCAGTAAAAAAATGGTCTGAGGAGTTGAATTATTGTGTTGCTGTTTGGAGGGGACAGATTGGAATGCACTCTGTGAGCCACATGGAAGGAACATTGATGAACTTACTGAGTGCACAACACATTATATTAATTTCCTTGTGGATTCTACTGTTCCAACAAGAATGGTTCATACCTATTCAAAAACAAAAAAAAAACATGGGTAAGAAGGTATATGAAGGATATTCTTAACTCCAAGAAGATGGCTTTTAGAGTGGGTAAAAGGGAGGAGTTAAAATGATTAAGAGGGACCTGAAGATGAAGATTAGAGAGGCTAAGGAGAAATAAAGGAGAAAGCTGGAGTGGAAACTCCAGCAAAACAATGTGAGAAAGGTCTGGAGTGGCATGAGAACCATTACAGGTCTTGAGCCAGTTGGTGGAGGGACTGGGGGAGGTGTGGAGATGGCAAATTAACTAAACCATTTTTTTTTTTAACAAGTTCAGTTTGGAGGCCCTGACTTTGACTTCCTCAGATTTAATACAGATATTAAAGTTGTAGACAAGCAGAGTTGAGGCAAGTTCCCTCCACTCCTCATACTAGATCTCCTGCCTTCTTTAGGATGCATTCTGCTTCCCCCCTATTTGTTACTTTCACCAGTTGTTCTTTTTATAAGAACAACTCTACTCCTCCTTCTTGGGAAAGCACATCAATGTCTTTTACAGCTAATCAGGTGAGTAGACAGTTGAGGAGACTTAAGGAGGAAAAATCAGCAGGCCCTGATGGTGTTTGCCCCAGGATGCTTACGGAGTGTGCAGACCAGCTGGGGGTGTCCTTCAATAGGTCTTTAACCTGAGCCTGAGTCTACTGTATTGTGGAAGACATCTTACCTTGTTCCTGTGACAATAATATGTCCTTGTGGCTGCAAGGTTTACAGACTTTGACCAAGATCAAGAAGTCCTTGGAAAGATATGTTTTACATCAGTTATGGCCCATGGTTAGAAACTATTAAGACCCTTTGCAGTTTGTCTACCAGACGAGACTGCGAGACTGGGAGTTGAGGATGCTTCATGCTAAATGGCATGTATGCACACCTGGATAAGCCAGCGAGAACTGTGAGGGTCATGCTTTTTGACTTCTCCAGTGCTTTTGATACTATCAGGCTGGCTCTCCTATGTGAGAAGCTAGCAGCGATGCAGGTTGATGACTCATACCAAATGGAACTACTCTATAGAGCAGTCGTTTTCAACTCCTGTCCTCAGGACCCACTAACAGGCCAGATTTTAAGTATTACCTTGGGGAGATGCAGACTAGAATACTGCAATCACTGAGCAGCAAATTATATCACCTGTGATGTATTTCAGTTATCTTGCAAACCTGGCCTGTTAGTGGGTCCTGAGGACAGGAGTTGAGAAGCACTGCTATAGAGGATTGATTTGGATGTCTAAGCAAGACGTTTTCTATCCAGCTGACTTCGTTGAGGTGATTGCATGGAGGTCAAGCAGATCAAACTAATGAAAATCTTTTGATTGCAAAGCAGACATTTCTTCCTTACCTGACAAAGATGGAGAGTTTTATTAGAATTGGGACTGTTCTGATCATCATAATGTATACATTTACTTTATCTTACTGTTGCTTTAAATTGGCATCCATTACTGGCAAAAACTGTAGTATACTATGCCCACTTCCTGCCCAGCAGTTATTTTTCCTAATCCATTTTACAGTGAAGAAGCATGTGAAGAGCTCCACTGTTTCTTAATACTGGCCTTGAAAGCATAAGTCTGTAAGAAGGCTGTGATTAGTTTTCAATTAATTAGTATATGTTATACTAATTCAACTACATTTGTATGTGTGTTTGGTAGTATTTCTGTCAGGGAGTTATTTTAGCTAGTGCCTTAACAGTAATGTCTGCCACTATTTGCATTTTGTAATGTAATGTTAAATGCTAATGCATATTTTTACAATTTGTGTTTCGCAGTTTTACAAAAAATCTAATTCTCAATAAAGATTACAACTGTTAGCACTTCCTCCTGTGTCTTTATTGAGAAACTGTTAGCTATCTGCCAAGCCTTGTACTTCAAACACATAGTGAAGGCAGAACAGTAAAAAAGGCTTACAACACAGCGAGCCTGGTCTACTCATCATCAGCTAACCTCTACAGCCACAGACCCTACAGAGAGGTTATCTGTTTCATCATGCAGCACACAGGCCAAGATACTACACCAGTCATCCCTCAGCATACACAAGCAGAAGAAAGCACATACAGTATGCCAAGGACCAGGTCACGTTGCAAAAGCTCTAGAGTCTCTAGTCTATCGGATCAAACATCAGCTATTGCTGGAGCTGCCAGGTCCAAGCGCACTAGCTCTAGACATTCAAGCTGCTCTAAGATCATTTGCATTCTCAGTGCTTTTGGATATTTACGCAAGAAAGACTTTACAGGTAAATAACATGCATAAAATACACTAAATGCTCATAAATTCCTCTGCAGCCTGTAACCAGCTTCCTTCCTGTGCAGTCCAGGAGTGCTGCCACCAGTCACCTCTCTTCGCAGTCCTCTTGAACCCCTCATTCACACAGCCTAAGAATTCCGCTTGCTAGAATTAGCCATTACAACCTTTACACGATTTTCTCTCCTCCTACAACCTTACTTAGTTGGCCATTTTTGGGATGTTACTTCCACAGTAGCCACCTCATCTGCCAGCCCTCTACCTTGCAATTGTCCCTGCAGATTGTTGCGTCACCCACCTGGCTACAAAATTACTTTGGAAACCCTTCCCTGCAGTCAGGACTATATTCATGGTTGATTTTTACAGCTTGGTATCCTCTGAGTGGAATCAAGTGGTGCCAGCACTTCAGCTCTCAGGCAGCGGAACATAACTCTCATAAGTCTGCATCTGCAGACTTATAATAGTGGACCAGCCAAGAGTTCCAAGCAGAATCCCTACTACTCATACATCCTTATACATCACCACTTCACGCTCTCCATTTATTGCCGTTTCTATCACACTACTGTGAACACTTATTAATCTGAAAACTTCCCCAGAAGTCCATGTCCCACACACAAGTCGCCACCCGCGCTGTTCACAAACCTTACCATACCAGCTAAGAGCTTCTGTTGTTCTATACTCATAGAGGATGTGAATCCTCTCAACACCCTACTTTATCTCAAGACAATGCAAAAATATGTATATTGGCAAAACATTCCAGTCATGGCAAAAAAAGCTTTTGCCAAGCTAAAACAAAAGTGCCAAAGTCAGGAAGATGTCACTGAACTCTCTTGTCACTCTCGTCTCATTTGTCCATATTGAGCACCTGCATAAATATCATGGATGACTCCTCTCAAGACAACACAAGCCCTTCTTCTTCAGATTATTCTCATGGTGGAGGAGGTCTCCAAAATACTCCCACCTTACTTTGACAAAAAGTTTGCACTCTACAAAAATCAATCAAAATAGTGTTGGGAACAGTTACTTCCAATACTAACATAATTCAAGCACTGGAACAATGTGTAAGCAACCTAGAAGACCAACTTTTTGTAACACAAAAATAACCCAAAGCTCAGTCACTGCTTATTGCCTCATTGGGTGAAAAGTTGGAGGAACTCGAAAGCAGAAATCTTAGATTCAATTTATGCTTCATAGGCATCCCAGAGTGAAATAAAATGGACAGCCCTAATTCACAATGTCATGGTTGATCTGAGACCTCTTTAAACTTTGACCCTTGCCCTACTCACTACCTAGAAAGTGAACATCGATTTGGTCCAGTAAAACAGTAGCTTACCTAGACTCATCATAGCCAAACTTCAATTTTGCAGACAAATAAGCCATCCTCTCTGCCTACAGAAAGTTCAAGGAACTTCTAATTAGGATTGGGATTATATTCTCATAGTTCAGGACTTTTCAGAATCTGTCATGCAAAAATGCAAAGAATTCATCCCGAATTGTAAACACCTTTCTGAAAATAATATCTGCTTTGCCATTCTCTATCCAGCCAAGCTACATGTCCTCTGGAACAGAGAACCCAAATTATTTGAAGATCCAAAATCAACCACTCTCCACTTGCAACTGCACTCTGTACTCCCAACCACCTGAAAAACATTACCTTTCTTTATAGTGCATTCACTCTTTCAAATGTTGTATAAAACAGAGAGGTGATAAGGGCGCTCTGGTGGAGGTGGGTAGCTGATCAGAGGGATGATAGTGATGAGATGGCACTTCTGGCAGCACTTTGGTTAGAGGAGAAGCAACTCTGAAGATATAAAAAAGGAAAAGAAAGGCGCCTCTAAGTGCAGTATGTCAAATTTAATAAAGTGCACAAAGGGTTAAAAGCACTTACAAGATTGTTGAGTGTTAAAAGGCATGATAAAATCAGGAGTCCTCATCTGTGGCATGTGTCCATCCTCAGCACGGTGGTAGAGAGCAGTGTAGAGCCGTCCAGCAGCTGTAAAGCGTTCTCATGCGTGTTGGAAAGAGGAGGCAGCAGGGAAGCCTGTATTGAATACAGGCTTCCCTGCTGCCTCCTCTTTCCAACACGCATGAGAACGTTTTACAGCTGCTGGACGGCTCTACACTGCACTCTTTCAAATGTTGACTCTTGATTTTTTGGAGGGAGTCATCTCTCCCAGAGTCACCTTTATTTACTTTATGCAATTTTATTTCTGTTGTCTCTGTGTTTCATATGTAATCTTATGCTCTTTGCTCAAAGTTATGACCCCTCTACTTAAATAGATGAGTCACAGGTGAACCTTATTCTAAGCAAAATAGAGAATGCTCTAGTTTTTCAGAACAAATTGTATTGTGATGTTCTTTTAATTTTCTATTTCTGTTTCTTAACCAACCTGGATCTAATGGATGGCAGTCAGTTTTTATGGGGGATTGTGAAAACCAACTTCTGCTTCATGTTCTGGTGATGGCAGCTTCTTGCTCTCCTTCTGCCCCACTACTCAAATGGCAATGGAAACATTCAACAATTCCACCTTTCTCCATCACACTGTAATCTTAAATTAGTATCTTGGAATGTAGCATATTTATACACACCACTTAAGAGGAAAAAATTGTATATCACTTAAAGCACATGAAACCAAATATAGTCAGTTTGCAGGAAACCTATTGGAAACTAGGCCACCATAACATGGTAAAAGATAGTTGGATAGCAGAAACTATTGCCACATCATATAAAACTGCAAAAAGTTGGGTAGCAATATTATTAAGTAAATCTCTTCCCTATGCAATTCTCAACACAATTCTTGATCTGCACAGTGGATACATATTGCTAGAACTGGAGGAGTAATCCCTATCTTTGTAATCTTTGTGTACCCAATGTATCCCCCTCGCCCTTCTTCGTCTATCTTACCCAACTCTTCTCGGCCAAAGAATATCCTAATCTGGTAGTGGTAGGAGACTTTAACACAATCATTAATCCATCTCTTGACCTCTCTTACTCACCAACCACTCTGCAATCCTTGACTTTTTAAGGTCTCCAGTGCCTTTTGACCACAAACTTCCTGGTCAAAGTTTGGAAACTACTCCATACTACTGAATGGGATTACACACGCTACTTGCAGGCCCACACAATACTCTCCAGATTAGACTGTTTTTTGATAGCTGATTCCCTTTCCCCTTGGGTTGATTCCCCCATTATAGGACCTTCTCTTTAAGAACACTCTCCTATTATTCTTTTCCTAAATATGGCTACTTGTGAGTCTAATTCTCCCACTTGGAAATTCCCCACTCACCTTAGTAACTCAGATAACTTTAAGTTCTTCCTTCAATTACATTGGGCCAACTATTTTGCTGACAAAATCACCCATATGGACACATCCGCCCTTTTATTTATCAGACAGCAAAAGCTGTCCTCGGGGGTCATATCATATCCTTCAACACTGCTAAGAAAAAAGGAAACTGAAGTGTCAGCGAATCCTCTCTTATATTCCATGAGGTTAATGTACCACAAAATACGCACATGCTTTATGCTAAATAACCACTGATCTATTTTTTCCCCATTATGGAACAACTCAGACCATCCCACTCTTAATCAGTGGCACTAGGGAGGCCTTCACCACATAAAATGTTTGGTAGATGTTGACAACAAGCAACTACTTTCTTCAAATATAGCACTAGAGAAATGTCCTTACTAATCCAACAACCCTCTTCTTCTTTCATAAGGTCAAATCCTAGATTACTTTAATCATAAAAAATTCTCTCAAAACCCCACTAGACAAGGCCACTTCAATTGCCTATTCATGGTTGCAGCACCCAAGATCACGGGGGTGAGCGAACACAGGAGGAGGTGGTTGGTGGAATTAAATGAAGAAATGACGGATGAACAATGGAGGTATGCTTGCATATTAGCACATAAATGCTCTATTAGCACAAAAGTACAAGAAACGAGTTACAAATTGTTGACACATTGGCATAACACCCCTGACAAACTTCATAAATGGAATGAACAAAAGTCAGAAGTTTGCTGGAGATATCAGTCCGAGCGGGGTACATTGACCCACATTTGGTGGCACTGTCCCCTGATCAAACCCTTCTAGAATGAAATCCGGAAGCTAATTAAAAAGATTACTGAGACCAAATTAAACTTGATTGCAGCTTGCTGCTTACTGCACGTGTCCAATTTCTCATTTAAAAGATATAAACACTCCTTGACAAAACAGCTTCTTAATGCGGCTAAAACGCTGACCTATCTCTATTGGAACTCATCCCAGGTCCCCTCCATTTGGAGTGGCTAAATAGAGTAGAGGACATTTGTGAAATGGAGGGCACTCTGGACCAAGACAGAGGCACTGTGGAAAGATTTCACAAAACACGGCAACCATGGTTGATCTTTAAATATTCACAGGATCTTGTGTCTGCTAGATCTTGTCACTCTTCATGTTAATATACCTAGAATTCTTCACCAATGGTTTTTCTCTTTGCCTCCTTTGGCCAAATGGTACCAACAACACCCAGCCCGCAAAGTACCTACCCTTTCCCTACCCTTCTCTTCTTGTCTCTCTTTTCCTTCTTTTTCTTTTCTCTGTTCACCAATTTCAGCTATAATCGTGACAGCGGACGACGATGGTCATACGGTTTAGTATATAATTATAATATTGGTCAAACTGAATAAACCTGTTCTGAATTTATGTTCATATTGGAAACTCTTTGTTTAAACACACTTTAGTCTACTTTCATGTAAAATTACATATGTTGAAAATAACCAGAATATATTTTTAGGTTACTTTATGCCTTAATCATTATGCTGCTAGCATTAGTAAATAGATAGAAAAGTATTTCATACAGTATTTACTTCTTCACTTGCTTCCTGGTTTCCAGGCCTAAGCAAATTATGTCATACATCCCAGGAGTCTTCAAGAGGGGAGGAGTGGTTTTCTCAGATTAGCACACCCTTATGCTGGCCTGCTAGAACTAAGGGCAGATGGATTCCAGGAAGTAAATATTACATGAATCATCTGCCCTTAACCTTCCTGGTGGTAGTCCCGAGTGTGGTATGGGGTTCATTTTCAGTACCAAAAGCGGTAACCCAGAGCCACACTCGGGATTGCATTGCAATATCCTGGTACAGTTTACTTACCTTGTCCCCAGGATCCTGCAATGTCCCCCTGCTTTGTCCTCCGCAAGATCCTCCACCTGTTTCATAAAATGTTCTGGGCTCTGTTCCCTGCGAGCATCGTGACACATGGGGGTGGAGTATGGCGGCAAATTCAAAAAGTGCAAAATACATAACATATACACTACACTGTAATCTGTAAGAGTACATTACTGTATCAAATCATTTCACCTCCCTTTTGTCCCTAGAGCTTTGTCCAGTGCCCTGCCTGCACTTTTATATTATGTATACTGTTCTTTATGCCTGGAAACTTGAGAATATCCATGGCATCCATAAAGAGTCCCTCTACATCAAAAGCTATTTTAGACCAGCTAGAAAACAGTGATAGTAAATTAGAATCACTTGCAGAATTGAGCCATAGTGATTCTTCATCAGACACTGAAAGTGACGACAGCGACAATTCTGCGACTGAGCAAATTTCAGTGTTTTTGATTTGATTACATTATTGAATACATTTTATTATTATTATTATATTCTTATTTTTTATAATTATTCATAGTTATTTATTATATTACAATTTATGATTTTGTGTTTCAAACTTAATCATACCCAGGATGTCTACTAGACTCTTGTTTGGACAGATTTAAGTGAGTTATAACTAAGAATTACAGGCCTACAATATAAAACGCCAAATTTCTATGCAAAATGATGTACCATTTTGACATTCAAAAATCTGACCCAATCATACTGCCAGGGAGGTTAATCAAGATGGCTAAGGACAGAAATGCTAGGAGCATTTTTCAAAGTTATTTCTCAGCAAAATAAAGCATTGAGACATAGATGGATGGGTGAGTATGCTTTAAACATGAAAAATTAATTAAATAGCATTTTGGTTTGTTATGCTCAGATACAATGTAGTTCTGCTTTAATAAATGGACCAGGAAATCCCCCCATCTTTTTACTAACACTCTTCTAAAGCCATTGAGTTTGTCCTGTGGCATGACCAAAGCCACAATGTACCACAAAATTATGCTTAGGCTTTTCCAGCATTTATTTATATGTATCTCCACATCATTCTCACCTTAAGGGCCTAAGCTCCCCTTCTTGGTGCCTGAAATGTGGCCACCCAGATATGAATTTGCTCCATACTTTCTGCTCATGCCCAATGATTAAATGCTTTTAACAGTCTCTATAAAAGTCTCGAAAATTATCTTAAAAGGTGTTTCAACACCAAGAAAAAAACCTTTTCAACAATCATTGATTGACTGAGCAATAGAGAATCGCTCTTATACTATATCAGAATTATACTCACCCCTTAACTTTTATTTTTCACATCGACAGAAAAATACTCTTCTAAAAAGCTGGCAAAAGGATTCTATGAACGAAGAGTTATCAAAAAAAATCTTGATGGGGTATCTCAAAACTATATGTCTAATCATTAGCGAAAACTGAAGAGAAACACAGTTTAAATGTATGCACAGGACATTTATCCCATTCATAATAATAAAAAACGGATCCATCTATCTCCACCTATTCCTTTTTTTTTTTTTTTTTTCTTTTTTTTTTAAACCACTTCAGCGTAAGTCAGTAGAGGGCTGAATCAGATTAACGTTCATTTGTCTGACGCCTTCACCAGTTCACATCATTGTGGTATACACTTTCCCCTTCTGATTTTGTATTTTTCTTAGTTAATTTTAGTGTACAACGTACAAGCCCGAGACATACCGTTTTACAAAAATTATTTAAATTGATAACAAATAAGCACCCTCATGACTAAGTGAAGAAAAAACCCCAGTTGCATTAGTTTTTCGCCCTTTTTTCACTCCCCCCTCTATTCCCCAACCCTCCCCGCCCCTATCGTCCACCTCTCTCCCTCCCACCCATGACCCAATCGAAGTTACCCTCCCCCCTCCTCCCCCAAATAATAAGAATACCCGGGGTATCTTAGATCCAACTAGTATTTTTCCTATTCTATTACCACATTCACATCAGTGCAGTTTATCATTTAGCTTCCTCTAAATTTTTAAGGGGGAACACCAAGCCACTCTAGCCATGGGCTCCATATCTTTACGAATTTGCCAAGGCTGCCCCTTCTAATATATGTTGTCCTTTCTGCCCACACCAATTTATTCATTGCTTCAACCCAGTCTTCCGGAGTTGGGGGTATAGCAGAGAGCCAGGACTGAGCTATCCTCTTCCTAGCTTGGTAGAGGCATCTCCACACGGCGATATTAGTACTGGTAGACCCTATGTTTTCACTTA
This sequence comes from Lithobates clamitans, assembly GCA_037952925.1. Lineage (NCBI taxonomy): Eukaryota > Metazoa > Chordata > Amphibia > Anura > Ranidae > Lithobates > Lithobates clamitans. The sequence goes on from JBBGZY010000761.1 coordinate 3,584,473, forward strand.
TCAGGCCAAGGATACATACCCTGGCCTCCGATACTAGTTTGATTTTCCACCTAGTTTCTATGATCTTGATTATCTCTCTCCAATACCTTGCTAGTTTTGGGCATCTCCACATCATATGGATAAGATCTCCTGTATCCAAGCACCTGGGGCATTTATCATCTAGCCTGCTACCAAATTTATGTAGTCTTTTTGGGGTGTAGTAGGCTCTATGTAACAAAAAAAGGTGCAAGGCCTGTTGCGATGGAGAAACAGACACCAACGGGCAATACTCCAATAGCTTCGCCCACTGGTAATCTGTAATCTCCCCCACATCTGTCTCCCACCCTGCCCTAACTCTCATAGACGACTGTGGAGTAAGTAGCTTTTCAACCAGCTGTCCGTATGTCTTTGCTATCAGACCCTTGGCGCTATTTGTTTTGGCGATGCTTTCAAGGAGAGAAACCTTGCACCACACGGGTAGGCAATTCCTGAATTGGCTGTCCAAGGCGTGCCTAACCTGTAGGTAATAGTAAAATGTTTTTTGGGGAATCCCATACTCGGTCCTGAGCTCAATAAAGGACTTTAACATGTTGTTGTCTCCATATAGTTGAGACAACCTACTAATTCCTTTAAGTTCCCAGAACCTATTTTTCCCCAGGGTCATCAGTTCCTGCAAAAATTTATTTTGCCATATGGGTGAAAATTCGGTGAACCCTCTATAGTCCATAATCTGCTTAGTCGACTGCCAGACTTTGTTTACTAGTCTACTTGTTGGAGGCCCGTCCTGCAGTGACCCGGCCTCCAGTGCCTCCATCAGAGTCTTATGTGGGCAATTTTGTAGCATGATTTCTCCGCTAGTGTCTTTCCAACCCCTGGTCTCACATCCCCTTATATGTTGCAACTGGGCAGCCAGGAAGTAGTTGTATGGTTGGGGGACTGCCAGTCCCCCCTCCCTGGTAGGACGCTGTAGTGTCTGCAAGCTGATCCTTGCCTGCCCTTTCCTCCAGATTAGTTCTCTGAACAAGGTATTGATTTTTAAAAACCATTTCTTCCCGATCCAGACTGGGGAATTATAGAGTACATGCAGAAGCTGTGGCAACCATATCATTTTAATTAGGTTAATTCTACCTGCCACAGATAGGGGTAGTTTTCCCCAGATATCGCTTTTTCTTTTGAATTTTTCCAGCAGGGGGGCCAAGTTATCATCAATGTAATGGTGGGGGTCACTAGATACCGTTATTCCCAGATACCTCATTTTCTCGGCCATTTTTAGCCGAGGCGTACAGCCAATTGGGACACTAACAGATGAGTTTATGGGTAGGAGCGTGGACTTACCCCAATTTACTACCAGTCCTGATAGGTTACCAAACCTTTCCACCAGCTGCATTGCTTTTTCTAATGATGGACCAGTGTCTCCCAAAAATAGTAGCACGTCATCTGCAAACAACGCTATCCTATCCTCCCCATTACTTCTCTTAAACCCCTGCAGTCCAGTTGCTGTTCTAATTACTTCCGCTAACGGTTCCATAGCCAGGGCAAACAACAGGGGTGACAATGGACACCCCTGTCTTGTCCCTCTCTCAAGAGGCATCCATTCAGAAAATTCGTTGTTTATCTTTACTCTAGCTCTTGGGTGAGAGTATAGAGTTTTCACCCATCTTATGAACGTAGGGCCGAACCCAAATCTCTCCAATACCCACCAGAGGTAGTCCCACTCCATACTATCAAACGCCTTGGCAATATCCAAGGATAGTACTGCCCTAGAGGCGTTTTCCTCTGTTGGAGATTGGAGACATAAATACATCCGTCTAATGTTTATGCTAACAGACCTATTCGGAATAAATCCCGACTGGTCTGGGTGTACCAAACCCGAGATACATTTATTTAGTCTAGTTGCCATTATTTTGGCTAGGATTTTTACGTCGGAGCAGAGCAATGAAATTGGCCTATATGATGATACATCGAGGTGGTCTTTCCCCTCTTTCGGTATCAGTATTATGTTGGCCTCTAGCATCGAGGAGGGCAGCCTTCCCTCTATAATTGCCCAATTCAATGTTTTCAAAAGAGATGGGAGCAGTACTGCCCCAAAGTGTTTATAAATTTCCAAAGGCAATCCATCCGGGCCTGGAGATTTTTGGTTAGGCATGTCTGCTACTGCTTGTTTTAATTCTTCAAGGGTTATAGGGGATTCTAGGCCAGCCCTATCTGGTTCCGAGAGAGTCGGCAATTTAGCATTCACTAGGAAGCTTTCCGCTACCTTTTGTTCTAGCCTACCCTGTGACTTATATAAATCCTTATAGTAGTTAAAAAATGCTTCCTTGACTTCCTGAGGGTCAAATGAGTTTTCTCCATTAGGAGTCCTAATCATAGGTAGTGATGATGAGGAGGTGTTGGTGTTGACCAACATTGCCAACGTTCGGCCCACTCTCTCCCCCTCTCCAAAGTGCCTCTGTTTCTGAAACAGTCTTTTGTTCTCGGCCTTCCTAATTGTGTCCATCCTATATTCCTGTTGCTTTTTTAGCCATTGCGCCTGGTTCTCCGGGTTTGGGTCCTTAATATACTGCCTCTCCAGATTTGACGCCTCGTCTCTAATTTGCTCGCTATTCGCTTTTGATTGTTTCTTGGCCCGTGCTACCTGTTGTATAAGCACCCCCCTCAAGAATGCTTTTAGGGAGTCCCAGACCACCCCCTCCGACGCTGTACCCTGGTTTTTTTCAATGAACTCCTCTATTTTCCCAGAGATATCTTCTGTTCTGCCCATAATCTCCAGCCAAGCCGGATTTAGCGCCCAAGCCCTGTGGGTGTATCTAGCGTGTAGCTTTATTTTCAGCGTTAGAGGGGAGTGGTCTGAGATCCCCCTCTGCTGATATTCTATCTTGGTCACGAGGGACTGCGCCTCCCCGTTACCGATCGCTAAGTCAATCCTAGAGAGTGTGTGGTGTGACTCTGAGAAGCAAGAATACCGCCGAGCCCCTGGGTTCCGGGCTCTCCAAAGGTCACACCACCCAACCTCCTCCAGAAGCTGGGCCAACCGCCCCCCAGACACTCCTATCGACCTGGGCCTAGGCGGAAACCTATCCAGGCAACCGTCGAGGACCATATTCCTAGTGTGGTTCATTGCGTGCAACTTTACTACACCGGTTTTGGGAATATTCGAAAATCTCACCAAATACTGAGATACATTTTTGGAATTATAATTAGTACATATTCCCAAAAACACGACAACTTGCCTATTTGGCAAAATCTGACATATCCGAAACACCTTCCAACTCTTACATCCCCAAGTGGGCTTTGTTATGCCTTTTAGCTGCTCGTAAAGCAATACTAAAAACTTGGACATCATTTACTCCACCAATGATAACGACAGTCAAAAATGATCTAAAGGCTCTATTGTATATTGAAAGGTTAGACATGATAGTCCAATCCTTTGGCCCAACCAGTCGTTTCTTTACAAGATGGAAACTTTTTACAGAGCGAACGCTCTCAACTTTGGAAATGACACCGTTTAGATACACGGACTGGTACCACAAAGCAACCCTCTCAAACTCTTTTGGCAGATTGAAACTCCATTAATTCGTCCACCCCCCCCCCCCACCTCCTTACTTCAGAAACAATTACATTTAATAACTGATAGTTACAGTTTGAAATTAAAGAAACTCTATTCTGTATTTCTTTTTCTCCTGGGCAAACTAAACCATACTTTGATTTTAATTTTATTGTTTTTTTGTTTTGTTTTTTAACTTATTTGATGCAATTTTTCATGTGACTCTTATGAGCATCCTGCTATAAATGCCTTACTTAAGCAATCTTAATACTATGGTACATTACCTTAGTACATTATTCTTCCATGCTTTGAGACTAAACATAGTATTATCTCCAAAATCAGATATTATTTTGGTACCCTAACCTTTTAAAACGTTAAAAACATTAAAAGGATATATTGGTACTTGTACCATCAGATTGCTTGTTATAGCTTCTTCTTTGTAATTGTTTTATATTTATTTTTTGTTTACTCACATTATTTGGAATTTATTGGAAAATAATAAAAATTACAATAAAAAATAAATTAAAAAAAAACTCAATATAAGTGATTCTGCAAAGCAAGAATCAATATCCATTTTGTAAAAAATAAAACTAGTGAAAATAAAGTAAGATCCCAGATTTTTATAACGAAAAAAACCAAACTGTTTTTGACACACGGTGGTACATTATACCACCACATCTTTTTAAAACAACTTACCTCTAACCCCTGAATTAGTATTTTTTTATCTATTTAATATTCCAGATCTCAAGAGGCTGTAAACAACTAATCATTATTATATCCCTTGCAGCACGGAAAACCATTCTCCGTAAGTGTATCTACCTTGAACCCCCTACCACTTCTATGTTTATAGCCAAAATGTCATGTTTTGCGCATTGACTCAGTGGAGGCCTCCTTAAGCAAAGAATCACGGGTCCAAATTTTTTTTACGTCTGGGAATCCTTTTTCCAAACCTTACCCATGAATCTATAGTGCAATGTTTCTAATATACTTACTGCTTTCAAACTAGACTGCTAACCAATGACACCTCGGTTCATCCTTTATCCTCCACTCAATTTGAAATATGCTTTTGAATGCAGTAATTGAGGCCTTTCCCCTTCCAACTCCACCTGCTAATTGTTTGACTGCCATTCATCCTGGTACTTAATGCAACTCATCTCTAGACTCAGCACTGCGATTTTATTTTTAGTCTATATTACTAAATTCTACATTGTCATTCTCAATTGTTTAATTGGCCATTAAACATTCATTATTCTACTAATTTAGTTTAGTTCATTAGTTTCAGAATTTGTTCAGTTTCATTTAGTTTCATTACGTTTATTAATTTTCTAACGAAATCCACATTTTCTGAAATATTAGAATTCAAATCGATCTAAAACTGATCGACTACTCTGAAATCTGTGTGAAGAATAGCTGGTTATTAAGGAGAGAGCTGCTAAGGCAGCCGCCGTGTCCATAACAACTGATGACTCATCAGCTGTCAGTAGGTTTCCCCGCTGACAGCTGAATGTAAAGACAATAATTGCCAGCAATTAACAATTCTGAAAAAAACGCATGAGGGTCTCTCCTATACTGTCCAGGGACACAGCTGTCCGACAGGTAAACATAGGGGTGGAAGTTACCCTGTGATGTCACCGAGTGACCCCGCCTCCATGTCCTGCTGTCATTGGGCGAGTGTCATTCACAAATGATGGATAAACATGGTGCGGGGTTATGTGGTGACATCACTGGGTGACCCCGCCCCATAATGACACTCACCTATTGAGTACTCCCCCCTACCCAAAAGCACCCCCATGTGGAGGACATGTGGCCTGGTGTGGTTCAGGAGTGGGGGCCCTCGCTTGTCCCCACCTTTCCTGGTCTGCTGGGCTGCATGCTCAGATAAGGGTCTGGTATAAAAAACTTTGGGGGTGGGGGTGGTGCACCATTTTATTTACATTTTGCCATGGGGTTCCCCTTAAAATCAATACCAGACCCGAAGTTGCTGGTATGGATGGGGGAGGGGGGCCCACACTGTTTTTTTTCAGAATTTTCAAATGCCAGCAATTTTTCTCTTTACATTCAACTGTCAGGGGGAAACCTGTTGACAGCTCATGAGTCATCAGTTGTTAAGGATGCGATGATCTATTTTAATTTGAATCGTTCTGAGAACCATTAGAAAACGAATGTACGAAATGAAACTAACATAATTTCAATGAAATTTGTTACTGTTGTCATTCAGAGATTTGAATACATCCGAATCTCTGAAATTTGTTCAAATTTATATTCGAACCAAAACAAATTGCACATGTCTAATGTTCGGTCTAAATGTCCAAATCTCAATCAGGAACAAATTTAAAGGTCTCTGAAGTAAATGATAACAAAACGAAATTTTGTCCGAAATAATGAATTATCCAAATTCTAAACACATTCAAACCAAATTCTAAAACAAATTTGAAATTTAAATATATTGCTGACTTCCTTCAAAAGCTGTGTGCAAGTGTACCTAAAAGAACTGATGCTGTTTCGAACCCGAAGGATGTTCAAATATTGATTTGCTTTACATTTTTCTTCTGTTCGCTCGCTCTGCATTTTTTAAATTGATAACAATAAACAAGCAAAATATATATTTTTGAAAGCATTCTTACCGTAAATTACTTTTATACACCCGCCTAAACTTTTTGCGCAGTACTGTACTGTAAATAGAAACAGCAAAGTCAAATATTCCTTTTTTAACTTGGGACACTTCACATAATAAACTTTATTAATACAAAGAAGAGTAATGTGTCAAAAATCAAACTGTCAAAATTTATAGTGAATTAAAAATTTTAGCATCATTAGTGTCCAGATCAGCATATATGCGTTGATGGGGGGAATCCCTCCCATGAAGCTATTGTGTTATTGTGTATTTATATGTATTTTTGCTTGTACATAATTAGATGATAAAATCTGCAGAGCTTCCCCTCATTTCAGATCTTCCCTTCAGATCTAAAGCGACTGCACTTCTAAGTGCACTTGCAAAGCACTTACAGTACAAAGTGGATTTGCCTTTAGTAAATCAACCCCATTATGTTCTTCAGGGAAGGATCACTTTAATGATGGTCATATACACTTGACGCTTTGAATCTCAAGCGATTTCAACAATTTTGTCACAAAAATGACCAAACTAGTAACCTACCCTTAATAGTTTTAATTGTTTTGTGGTTTCAATAGAAACTGTTGCAGGTAAGCTGCCCTAACCTGTGTGTTGATTTCTTGCTGGAATGCTGGCTGAATGTAATCCACGATGCCTGAAATTGTTTAGTGTATGGCCTAAATAGGTCTAAGAAAAGTAAACATAGAATTAATTAAGGGAATGTGTGGGCTGATATATCAGAGCAGTTAGAGTATCTCACAAAAGTGAGTACACCCCTCACATTTTTATAAATATTTTATTATATCTTATAATGTGACTACACTGAAGAAATTACACTTTGCTACAATGTAAAGTAGTGAGTGTACAGCTTGTATAACGGTGTAAATTTGCTGTCCCCTCAAAAAAACACATAGCCATTAATGTCTAAACTGGTGGCAACAAAAGTGAGTACACCCCTAAGTGAAAATGTCCAAATTGGGCTCAAGTAGCCATTTTCCCTCCCCGATGTCATGTGATATGTTAGTGTTACAAAGTCTCAGGTGTGAATGGAGAGCAGGTGTATTAAATTTGGTGTTATCGCTCTCACTCTCTCATACTGGTCACAGGAAGTTCAACATGGCACCTCATGGCACAGAACTCTCTGAGGATCTGAATAAAAGAATTGTTGCTCTACATAAAGATGGCCTAGGCTATAAGAAGATTGCCAAGACCCTGAAACTGAGCTGCAGCACGGTGGCCAAAGCCATACAGCAGTTTAACAGGACAGGTTCCACTCAGAACAGGCCTCGCCATGGTCGACCAAAGAAGCTGAGTGCACGTGCTCAGCGTCATATCCAGAGGTTGTCTTTGGGAAATAGACGTATGAGTGCTGCCAGCATTGCTGCAGAGGTTGATGGGGTGGGGGGTCAGCCTGTCAGTGCTCAGTCCATAAGCCACAAACTGCATCAAATTGGTCTGCATGGCTTTTGTCCCAGAAGGAAGCCTCTTCTAAAGATGATGCACAAGAAAGCCCACAAACAGTTTGCTGAAGAAAAGTAAACTAAGGACATGGATTACTGGAACCAATTCCTGTGGTCTAATGAGACCAAGATAAACTTATTTGGTTCAGATGGTGTCAAGCATGTATGGTGGCAAGCAGGTGAGGAGCACAAAGACAAGTGTGTCTTGTCTACAGTCAAGCGTGGTGGTGGGAGTGTCATGGTCTGGGGCTGCATGAGTGCTACTGGCACTGGGGAACTACAGTTCATTGAGGGAACCATCAATGCCCACATATACTGTGACATACTGAAGCAGAGCATGATTCTTCCCTTTGGAGACTGGGCGGCAGGGCAGTATTCCGACATGATAACCACCCCAAACACATCTCCAAGATGACCACTGCCTTGCTAAAGAAGCTCAGGGTAAAGGTGATGGACTGGCCAAGCATGTCTCCAGACCTAAACCCTATTGAGCATCTGTAGGGCATCCTCAAACGGAAGGTGGAGGAGTGCAAGGTCTCTAACATCCACCAGCTCTGTGATGTCGTCATTGAGAAGTGGAAGAGGACTCCAATGGCAACCTGTGAAGCTCTGGTGAACTCCATGCCCAAGAGGGTTAAGGCAGTGCTGTAAAATAATGATGGCCACACAAAATATTGACACTTTGGGCCCAATTTGGACATTTTCACTTAGGGGTGTACTCACTTTTGTTGCCATCTGTTTAACATTAACAAATAGTATTTAATCCTAAATGCGTATGTGATGCATTCAATACCATTCTATAGTACAAAAGTAGAGGATGCAAACATATAGTTTGTACGTAGGTTCAAGCCTCGTACACAGTCTTAAATTTTCGGACGACCGAGCGTCCGTTTTTTGTGGCATGCTAGTCTCATGTCGAAAGTGAAGAGATTACTCACAATATGAAAATTTTTGTATGACAGACTACAATGTCAGAAGTGACGTAATATGTTGAATAGTTTTGTATGTATTATTTAGTTTCTGAGCATGCGTAGTCTTGCGCTTATGATTTTTTCCGTACGATAACTGTACTAATGAAACCAAAATCGGACGTTGAGTTCACATCTGACAAAAGATTGGAACATGGAGGCCAAGTCGGAAAGTAGTGGATAAGATAGATGTGAAGGGGTCCAGACAATAACCTAACCTGAAGCTGCTGATGTACAATATAGCAATCGATTAGAAATGATAAGGCCAGGTAAAGCACCCGGTCAAGTTGGCAGTTGAATTAACAAATTGCTCGATCCAGCGCTGTGCCCATCTCTAGCAGCTCTCTTCTCTCTCCTTGCATTCACAAGGAAAAGGAAGATATTGGCTTGTTATTTTATATTATGACATAATTGGTAATGATCTTGCACAGAATTTCTTCAACCTAAAACCCAAACACAATCCGTGAAAAAAAAATATGAATAACATAGACCCTAGGGATACCTTCATCCCAACTAGTACACATTAACCACTTAAGCCCCGGACCATTTGGCTGCCTAAAGACCAGAGGACATTTTACAATTTGGCACTGTGCTGCTTTAACTGGTAATTGCGCAGTCATGCAATGCTGTACCCAATCGAAATTTGTGTCCTTTGGTTCACACAAATAGAGCTTTCTTTTGATGGTATTTGATTGCCTCTGTGATTTTTATTTTTTGCGATATAAACGGAAAAATACCAAAAATTTAGAAAAAAAATGATATTTTCTATTTTTGTTATAAGAAAAATCCAATAAACTAAATTTTAGTCATACATTTAGGCCAAAATGTATTCAGCCACATGTCTTTAGTAAAAAAAATGTCAATAAGTGTATATTTATTGCTTTGCGCAAAAGTTATAGCGTCTACAAACTAGGGTACATTTTATGGAATTGACACAGCTTTTAGTTTATGACTGCCTATCTCATTTCTTGAGGTGCTAAAATGGCAGGGCAGTACAAACACCCCCCCCCCCCCCCAAATGACCCCATTTTGGAAAGTAGACACCCCAAGGAAATTGCTGAGAGGCATGTTGAGCCCATTGAATATTTATTTTTTTTGTCCCAAGTGATTGAATAATGACAAAAAATGATATATTGCTCACACATGCCATGGTTATATGTGGAATTGCACCCCAAAATACATTTTACTGCATCTCCTGAGTACGGGGATACCACATGTGTGGGACTTTTTGGGAGCCTAGCCACGTACAGGGCCCCGAAAACCAGCTATTTGCTTAGAGGCATGTTGAGTCCCGGGAATATTTTATATTTTTCCACAAGTTGCGCAAAAATGACAAACTTTTTTTTTTTTTTTGCACAAAATTGTCACTAAATGATACAAAATACATTATGCTGCTTCTCTTGAGTATAGGGATACCACATGTGTGGGACTTTTTGGGAGCCTAGCCGCGTACGGGGCCCCGAAAACCAATCACCGCCTTCAGGATTTCTAAGGGCGAAAATTTTTGATTTCACTGCTCACTACCTATCACAGTTTTGAAGGCCATAAAATGCCAAGATAGCACAAAACCCCCCAAATGACCCCATTTTAGAAAGTAGACACCCCAAGCTATTTGCTGAGAGGCATGGTGAGTATTTTGCAGCTCTCATTTGTTTTTGAAAATGAAGAAAGAAAAGAAAATTTTTTTTTTTTTTTTTTTTCAATTTTCAAAATTTTGTGACAAAAAGCGAGGTCTGCAAAATAATCCATAATATCCCCTATGATAGCAATAGGTAGTGACAGGTACACTTTTTTGAAAAAATCGGGGTCTATTAGGCACTAGATCTCTCCTCTGCCCTCAAAGCATCTGAGCACATCAAGATTGGTGTGATAAAATGCTTTCCCAATTACCCAATGGCGCTGTTTATATTCGGCGAAATCATGAAATGCTCGTAGCTTCCGGTTTCTTAGGCCATAGAGATGATTGGAGCCATTCTGGTCTCTGATCAGCTCTATAGTCAGCTGGCGGAACCACCGGCTGCATTCTCAGGTTCCCTGTTGGGACAGGAGAGCCAAAGAAATGTAAGACGGGGGGGGGGTGTCATTCCCTCCCACTGCTTGTAAAAGTAGTCTAGAGGCTAATTGGCCACTAGGATTGCTTTTACATGAAAGCGACCGCTGGCTGAAAATGATACCAAGATGATGCCTAAACCCACAGGCATCATTCTGGTATAACCACTCAAAGTCCAGCAACATACCAGTACGTTGCTGGTCCTTGTTGGGCATGTATTGTAATCTTTTTTTCATGCAGCCTGTGGGCTGCATGAAAAAAAGAGATTGATCGTGGGTATGCCCACCATTAGAATACCTGCCTTCATCCACCCACTTCTAATGATGGGCATACATGCACCATTTTGTTTTTTACTGTGGTGGTGAAATCACCTTCTACAGCACTGGAGTCACGGCTTTATATATCGTGGGAGCAAACGCTGTTTTTTGTCAAGATAAATAAATCAGTGCTGCAGCTGAATGGCCTAAAAAATATATGCTACAACTATTTTTGTTTTTTTATTTTATATTTTTTTGTGTTTTTTTTATTTTTTACTTTTTTTTTTTTTACACTTTTATTTGTAACTGTAACTGTAACGGTTTGGTTCCAGGTTCGGGTCGCTCAAAATGCAATGGCATCTTGGGAGACCCTGTGAAAGTGTGTCCTAGCCTGTGCAGTGCTGTACCCTACTCTAATACTCCACTAGTGTATGGTAGCATTCAAAACATTCATCAATGCAGAGACCAGGATTTTCAGGACAGACAAAAATAGTGTCATGCCTATATCCGCGCTTTCTACAGACACAACATTTTCTTTGGGGGGCTTGTTGGGTAGGGGTACTAGTGAGGACATATGGAAAATGCCTCTAACGCAGCCGGCTTATTGCATTTGGATTGGGAAGGTGGGGTGGAGCACCGTCTGGAAACAGAAGGGCTCTGACGATCTTTTCCTGGAATTTAAGGAAGGATCCAGTCCGTCCTGAAGCTCTGTATAACACATGAGCATTCAGCAAAGCCAATTGAAATAAGTATACAGACACTTTTTTTGTACCAGCTTCTGGCCTTATGGGCAATAAGGTACGGTGCCAACAACTGGTCATTGAGGTCCACCCCTGCCATATTTTGGTTATATTAGTGGACACAGAGGGGTTTATCCACAACACCAGTCGCCGTAGGAATTTGGACCATCATGTCTGTGTGAAGGGAGGACAGAATGAAAACATTCTTATTATCCCTCCACTTCATAGTGAGCAAATTATTACACTTGAAGCAGGTTCTCTCCCCCAGCCTAAGACGGGAATCTAAAACCTCTGGAGTAAGCACCGGCGATTAGGTCGCACGGTGCCACATGCGCCAATATATACTATATGTATAGCCTGTGGCCCTGTCACAGAGCTTATACATCTTGACCCCGTATCTGGCATGCTTGCTGGGAAGAAACTGTTTGAAACACAAGCGGCCAGAAATTCTAATCAGGGACTCATCAATGCAGACAACTTGATGTGGAGTAAACAAGGCTGCAAAACGTTAGTTGAAGTGGCTTACAAGGGGCCGAATTTTGTAGAGCCAATCATATCCAGGGTCTCCACGAGGACATTGTTGTTGAAGTGCATGAACTGCAAGATCTGCTTGTTTTGTGCCCTGGCCATGGAGGTAGAGAACACGGCATATGGTAAATTGGGTTAGTGGACCAATATGCCCGCAACGTACTCATTTTAACTATGCCCATGTCGAGGGATAGGCTCAGAAAGGTCTTAAATTCAGAAACCGTAATTGGTTTCCAATCCCTGGCAAGGAAGGACTGGGGATTAGCGGCGATGAATTGACCAGCATACAAATTACTTTGATCCACAATAGATCTATAGAGATCTTCGGTGAAAAACAGCGAATAAAAATCAAGTGACGTAAAATCAACTGTTTCCACCTGAATTCCGGGTTGGCCAGTGAATGGGGGAAGTATGGGTGCTGCAGAAGTGGTGGGTTCCCAATTAGGATTGGCGAATTCTGCAGGAAGGACACTATGGGCACGACGGCCTCTCTTTGTCTTCTTGGTGGCAGCGGGACACTACTTGTGCTTGCCACTTCGCCAGCTTGAACTGCACTTACAGGACTCGCCACGTCATACTGCAGTGCTGGATGTACGACTAGTGTGTACAAGGCCAATGGTGCTTGCCAGTTCACCAGAAGAATGAGCAGCACTAGTACTTCTCTGCTCCATATGAGAGCCCTGCGGTTCTTGCACCTCAACAACAGCAGAAGAAGATCGGGGTCTGGTACGCCTGACCTTGGCAGGGACCACAACTCCGTTGTCAGAGCTATCATGGAGCCTGAATCTGACAGATGAGTGACTTCCTCTTCACTATCTGTCATGCTCAGAAATGTGTAGGCCTTTTCACTAGTGTACCTTCGATTTGCCATTTTGGGCTCTAAATTTACTGGTACACTAGTGAAACTCACAAGAAAAAAAGCTCCTAGGCTATCAGCAACTGTATCAAACGCTACCAAAAAAACTGTTAGAGATCGCAGGGATCAGGCCTGACTCTGCGAATGTTGCAGTTATGTGTTTGGTGTTTTGTAAGTGACAGTGATCGATCGATACTGCACTGGGGTGGGCTGGGCTGGGCGGAGGGGCTAAACGCAGGTGCTAGCAGGTATCTGGGCTGATCCCGCTAACACTGCATTTTTGGGAACCCTAAACTGCTGGGGACGCTAGTATAGATCTGATCAGATCAGATATTGATCCGTTCAGATACTATACCACTAAGGTAGGTGTATGCGTGCGAGGGTGTTAGCGGTACTGGCACTAATCTGACGCTGCCTGGGGTGACGCACACCGTATCTGACACTAAAACCTAACTGATATCACCCGCAGGGCAATCAGGGGGTTAAACCTTTATTGGGTAATAAACGGCGGGTATAAATAACAAACTAACTAACCAGCGTCACCCGTAACACTTATACGGTGATCACTGGTGAAAGGGTTAACTAGGGGGCAATCAGGGGGTTAAAACCTTTATTGGGTAGTACATAGGGGTACCTGACGCTATAAAAAGTTGACAGTGAACCTAAATAAGTAACAGGCTAACTAGCGTCACCCATGAAACTTATACGGCGATCAAAAAAATGATCAATTAGTGACACTGGCAACAGGGGGTGAAAGGGGTAACTGGGGGGCGATCAAGGGGTTAAACCTTTATTAGGGAGGGTTAGGGGGGTACCCTAGACCTAAAGGGGTCTACTAACTACCCTAACACTTAACAGTCACAAAATGACACCAATTCAGTGATCAGTAAAAAAATGAAAACTGCTATTGGTGTCACTGTGACTAGGGGTGCAGGGGTTAACTGGAGGGTGAGTGGGGGCTGATTGGAGGGTGATTTATGTGCCTATGTGTACTTGTGTTAGTGTAGTGTTGGTGCAAACTCACATTGATGTCTTCTCTCCTCGGGCGCCAGAACGAAAAGGCTGCACAAGGAGAGATGACATCACTTCCTCTGTTATGTTTACATTTTAGAAGCAGAGGAAGCTTCTCATTCGTCAGGAGCGATCACGAGGGGTGGCCATGAATTGGTGGCCTCCCCCTCAGCAGGGATCCCTCCTGGAACGAAGCCAACCACCGCAGGCACCTATCGGGCCCCCCACTCGCTGGGAGGCAGGGACGTACAGGTGCGCACATATGCCTGCCCATGCCATTCTGTCGACATATATGGTCGTGCAAGGGTCGGCAAGTGGTTAAAGTCCATTACTCCATGAGGGATTTCAAAACCCCTGAAAAGGTAATCATGGTAATACTTTAATATAAACATTTAATAAAAACATGTTTAAACTTTGTTTCATCTTAAGTCAACTAAAAAATGAGAATTGTCTCAATGATTCATACAAAAACACGATGCAGGGAAATTATCTGACTGCTTTCTTGCTTTCATTTAGATACATGTTCTCAATACACACAATTGTACACTTTAACCACTTCAGCCCCGGAAGATTTGGCTGCTCAATGATCAGAGCACTATGTACAATTTGGCACTGCGCTGATTTAACCCGTAATTGCGCGGTCATGCAATGTTGTACCCAAACAAAATTTGTGTCCTTATTTTCCCACAAATAGAGCTTTCTTTTGATGTTATTTGATTGCTGCTGTGATTTTTATTTTTTGTGACATAAACGAAAAAAGACTGAAAATTTTGAAAAAAAATTATATTTTCTATTTTTTGTTATAAAAAAACTCAATAAACTCAATTTTAGTCATACATTTAGGCCAAAATGTATTCAGCCACATGTCTTCGGTAAAAAAAGTCAATAAGTGTATATTTATTGCTTTGCGCAAAAGTTATAGCGTCTACAAACTAGGGTACATTTTCTGGAATTTACGCAGCTTTTAGTTTATGACTGCCTATCTCATTTCTTGAGGTGGTAAAATGGCAGGGCAGTACAAACTTCCTTTCCCAAGGAAATTGCTGAGAGGCATGTTGAGCATGTTGTTAATTGAAAAATGACAAAAAAAAAATTACACAAAATTTTCACTAAATGATATACATAAATTATTTATTGCTCACACGTGCCATGGTTATATGTGGAATTACACCACAAAATACATTCTGCTGAGTATAGGGATACCACATGTGTGAGACTTTGCGGGAGCCGTACAGGACCCCGAAACCAAGCACCGCCTTCAGGATTTCCCCCCCCCCAAATGACCCCATTTTGGAAAGTAGACACCTCCAGCAATTTTCTGAGAGGCATGTTGAGTCCATGGAATATTTTATATTTTGCCACAAGTTGCGGGAAAATGTCAAACTTTTTTGCACAAAGTTGTCACTAAATGATATATTGCTCAAACATGCCATGGGCATATGTGAAATTACACCCCAAAATACATTCTGATGCTTCTCCTGAGCACAGGGATACCACAGGTGTGAGACTTCTTTGGAGCCTAGCTACGTACAGGACCCCGAAAATCGAGCTTCGGGATTTCTAAGGGCATAAATTTTTGATTTCACTCCTCACTACCTATCACAATTTTGATGGACATAAAATGCCAAGATAGCACAAAACCTCCCCAAATTACCCGATTTTGGAAAGTAGACACCTCTAGCAATTTTCTGAGAGGCATGTTGAGTCCATGGAATATTTTATATTTTGCCACAAGTTGCGGGAAAATTACAAACTTTTTTTTTTTGTTTTGCACAAAGTTGTCACTAAATGATATATTGCTCAAACATGCCATGAGCATATGTGGAATTACACCCCAAAATACATTCTGCTGCTTCTCCTGAGTACTGGGATACTACATGTGTGAGACTTTTTGGGAGCCTAGCCGTGTACAGGACCCCAAAAACCAATCACCACCCTCAGGCTTTCTAAGGGCGTAAAATGGTGATTGCACTTCCTCACTACCTACACTTACCTACACCAGTGTTTCTCAACTCCAGTCCTCAAGGCGCCCCAAAAGGTCATGTTTTCAGGATTTCCCTCAGATGAAATAGCTGTGGTAATTACTAAGGCAGTGAAACTGATCACATCACCTGTGCAAAATAATGGAAAGCCTGAAAGCATGACCTGTTGGGGCGCCTTGAGGACTGGAGTTGAGAAACACTGACCTACACTATCACAGTTTTGGAGGCCATGAAATGTCAAGATAGCACAATAATCCCCCAAATGACCCCATTTTGAAATAAGACACTTCAAACCATTTGCTGAGAGGCATGTTGAGTCCATGGAATATTTCATATTTTAGTTTCAGGAAAACTATTTATTTATTTATTTTACACAAAGTTGTCACTAAATGATATATTGTTCAAATATGGCATGGTTATATGTGGAATTACACCCCAAAATACATTCTGCTGCTTCTCCTATGTATAGCACTATGTATATACCACACGTGTGAGACTTTTTGGCAGTCTAACCGCGTACAGGACCCCGAAAACCAAGCACCGCCTTCAAGATTTCTAAGGGCGTAAATTTTTGATTTTACTCCTCACTGCCTATCACAGTTTCAGAGGCCATGAAATGCCCAGAAAGCACCATTTTGGAAAGTAGACACCCCAAGCTATTTGCTGAGAGGCATGTTGAGTATTTTGCAGATCTCACTTTTTGTCACAAAATACATTTTTCTTTTCTTTCTTCATTTTTAAAAACAAACGAGAGCTGTAAAATACTCACCATGCCTCTTAGCAAATACCTTGGGGTGTCTCCTTTCCAAAATAGGGTCATTTATGGGAGTTTTGTGCTATCTTGACATTTCAGGGCCTCCATAGCTGTAATAGGTAGTGTGGAAGTTAAATTATCATTTTACGCCCTTAGAAAGCCTGAAGGCTATGATTGGTTTTCAGGGTCCTGTACACGGATAGGCTCCCAAAAAGTCTCACACATGTGGTATCCCCATACTCAGGAGAAGCAGCAGAATGTATTTTGGGGTGTAATTCCACATATGCCCATGGCATGTTTGAGCAATATATCATTTAGTGACAACTTTGTGCAAAAAAAAAAAAAGTTTGTCATTTTTCCGAAACTAGTGGCAAAACATAAATTCCATGGACTTAACATGCCTATCAGCAAATAGCTTGGGGTGTCTACTTTCCAAAAAGGATTCATTTGGGGGGGTGTGAACTGTCCTGGCATTTAATGCACAACATTAGAAGCTTATGTCACACATCACCCACTCTCCTAACCACTTGAAGACAAAGCCCTTTCTGACACTTTTTGTTTACATGAAAAAATATTTTTTTATACTAGAACATGACTTTGAACGCCCAAACATTATATATATTTTTTATACAGATTAAAATAGTGGGGGTTGCAATTTTTTTTCACACAGTATTGCGGAGCGGCCCGAAAAGAAGATGAAGAGAAGAAGATGAAGAGAAGAGCGGGAGCCTCCCTCCATGCCATCATGGATGCAGAGCGGCCCGGAGAAGAAGGGAAGAAGACGCCAATGCCGCGGAGGAAGATGCCGGACGAGAACACCGGAGGAAGAACCAGAAGAACCAGAAGAGGAAGAAGATAGAGGAAGAAATGGAAGGAAGATAGAAGATAGAAGAAAGAAGAAAGAAGAAAGAAGAAGCATTTAAATAAAGGAATTGTCAAAAACTGTCTCCTGTCATTTTTACCATTTTTGACAGTTTTTTAGTGAAATGGTAGGGGTACTACCCCCTTACCATTTCACACAGGGGGGAGGGCAGGGATCTGGAGGTCCCCTTGTTAAAGGGGGCTTCCAGATTCCGATAAGCCCCCCGCCCACAGACCCCCACAACCACCGGCCAGGGTTGAGGCCCTTGTCCTCATCAACATGGGGACAAGGTGTTTTGGGGGGCTACCCCAAAGCACCCTCCCAATGTTGAGGGCATGTGGCCTGGTACGGTTCAGGAGGGGGGCCGCTCTCTCGTCCCCCCTCTTTTCCTGCGGCCTGTCAGGTTGCGTGCTAAGATAAGTGTCTGACATGAATTTTTGGGGGGCCCCACGCCGTTTTTTTTTATTTTGCCGCGGGGTTCCCCTTAAAATCCATACCAGACCTGAAGGGTCTGGTATAGATTTTGAGGGGGACCCCACGCCATTTTTTTTTTTTTTAAATTTTGGCCGGGGTTCCCCTTAATATCCATACCAGACCTGAAGGGCCTGGTATGGAATTTAGGGGGACCCCCCACGTCATTTTTTTTTAAATTTTGGTTCGGGGTTCCCCTGTGGGGAATTCCCATGCCGTTTTTATCAATGAACTTTTATGTGTATTGTCGGACCGGCAATTCATTAATAGCTGCGAGTAGTTTAAATGACTTTTTTTCCTTTAAAATGTCATTTTGCTGTCAGACTGTTCTAAACACGGGAAACATGCGCCCTTTTACAGGCATACTATAGACACCCCCAGGTATGAAATGTAAAGGGATATTACACTTTTATTGTTTCACTTTAAGCATTATTAAAATCACTGCTCTCGAAAATGTCAGTTTTTAAAACTTTTTTTTGCATTGATCCATTTCCCCCGGGGCAGGTCCCAGGTCCCCAAACACTTTTTATGACAATACCATGAATATAAGCCTTTAAAATTAGCACTTTTGATTTCTCCCATAGACTTTTAAAGGGTGTTCCGCTGCATTCGAATTTGCCGCAAACACCCCAAATTGTTCGCTGTTCGAACTCGAAGCTCATCCCTAGTGGCGTGTCAGTCTGACACACCGCAACTCTGATCTAGGTAAAGAGTCTCTGACAGAGACTCTTTACCATGTGATCAGCTGTGTCCAATCATGACTGATCACGATGTAAACAAGAAGAGCCGTTTATTGGCTTTTCCTCACTCACATCTGACATACGCCAGTAGAGAAGAGCCGATTGGCTACTCCTCTGTCTTTGCTGATTGTTTATTAGCGCATCCCCCCTCAGATGCCCACCCAGGACCACCAGGGATGCCACCAGGACCACCAGGGATGGCCACCACTGATGACCACCAGCATATAGCATCCCTGGAGGCTATTGGTGGCAATGTGTGTCCAAACATGATGCTAATGTGTGCCCACACATAATGTCAGCCAGTGCCCACCAGCAATACCTGCCAATGCCTCCTAATCAGTGATGCTAATCAGTGTCATCTATCAGTGTCAATCAGTGTCACTCATCAGTGTCCATCAGTGCCCATCCATGCCCATCAGTGCTCACCAATCAGTGCTGCCTATCAATGTCCATCAGTGCCACCCATAAGTACCCATGACTGCAGCCTTTCAGTGCCCATTTGTGCTGTCTATGAGTGCACATCTGTGCCACCTATGAGTGCCCATCAGTGCTGCATATCAGTGCCACCTATCAGTGTCCATCAGTGTCGCATATCAGTGCCCATCATCATTGCCCATCAGTGTCACCTCATTGGTGCCACCTCATCCGTGCTCTTCAGTGCCACCTTATCAGTGTCTGGCAGTGTAGCCTCATCAGTGCCCATCACTGAAGAAGAAAACGTCCTTATTTACAAAATTTTATAACAGAAACGAAGAAAAACATTTTTTATTGGTTTAGCAAAAAATAAAAAACGCAGTGATCAAATACCATCAAAAGAAAGCTCTATTTGTGGGAAGAAAATTATAAAATTTTTGTTTGGGTACAGTGTTACATGAGTGCGCAATTGTCATTCAAAATGTGACAGCGCTGAAAGCTGAAAATTGGCTTGGGAAGGAAGGGGGGAAAGTGCCCGGTATTGAAGTGGTTAACAATAGATTTACAAAATTATGACAGATACGGGACAAGGTACTTTTCACCTGTAACTGAAATGTACTTACCAAGAACTAACTGTTGTACATTATGCACAGAGTATATAGCACACCCACTTAGGAGCCGGTGGTGAACTGGATGCCCCACTCCTGCACAGCCAGGCACACCAAATTTTCACAGGCACTCCAGAGACAGAGAACAGTCTGTGTTTTGTTCTTTATTGAGGGTTAATAACTTATAGGTATGGGAGGTTAAGAGATGTCCACTTGACTTTAGCAACATCTTCAGGGACATTCTTCCTATATACAGCCTTTATATACAGTCTATATACAGCTTTAACCTCTTCCTCCAGCACACACTTGCTTAAAGAGGAACTGCAGTCTTCTAACATAAGTTGTAATAAAAACATCTTTGCCATTCTAAAAGTTTCCTCTAACCACTTTGTATATCATTTTATATGTATTGTGATTCTCTACTTGCCAAATATGCTGCAGATAGGGTGCCCACGTGTCCCAGGTTGCCCGGGACATTCCTGCAATTAGCAGGTCTGTCCCGAGTCCCGGGCACCTTCATTCCGGGACAATACAGTGTCCCGTAATGAAATTGACAGAGCGAGCAAACCCCGCTATAGCGCTGGCGCTCGCTCTGCCTCCAGCTCCATCTGCCAGGGGAGCTGAGACCGCCCCTCCGCCCGAGCACAGCCGTGCCGAGGGGAGCTGAGACTGCCCCCCCACCCGAGCACAGCCGAGCCCGCCCGAGCCGAGGGAAGCTGAGACCGCCCCCCCCCCCACCCGAGCACAGCCGATCAGAGCTGAGACCGCCCCCCCACCCAAGCACAGCTGAGTGGAGCTGAGACCGCCCCCCTGCCCGAGCACAGCTGAGCGGAGCTGAGATCACCCCCCACCTGAGCACAGCCAAGCGGAGCTGAGACCGCCCCCCGCTCGAGCAAAGGGGAGCTGAGATCTCCCCCCCACCCGAGAACAACCAAGCCCGCTCGAGCTGAGGGGAGCTGAGAACGCCCCCCCGCCTGAGTACAGCCAAGCGGAGCTGAGACCGCCCCCCGCCCGAGCAAAGGGGAGCTGAGATTGTCCCCCCCACCCGAGCACAGACAAGCCCGCCCGAGCCGAGGGGAGCTGAGACCGCCCCCCGCCCGAGCACAGCCGAGCGGAACTGAGACTGCCCCCCACCTGAGCACAGCCGAGCGGAGCTGAGACCGCCCCCCCGCCCGAGCAAAGGGGAGCTGAAATCGCCCCCCAGCACAGCCAAGCTGAGAAAATTTTTACTGCTGACATTTACCTTCTGTGCTACTTCTCAATCTGTTAGCTCTGTCTAGCACAAGTGGAGCGGGGGGTCTGTACTAAGGGAGGGGGATCTATACTGAGAGTAAGGGGGGTCTGTATTTAGCTGCGGGGTCTGTACAGAGGTGGGTCTGTACTGAGGGGGGTCTGTACTTATTGGGGGGGTCTATACATATGGGGGGAGTCTGTCCTGATTGAGGGGGTCTATACTGAGGGGGGTCTGTACTGAGGGGGGTCTATACTTATTGGTGGGAGTCTGTACTGAGGGAGGGGGATCTATACTGAGGGAGGGAGTCTGTACTTAGTGGGGGGATCTGTACTTATTGGGGGGTCTGTACTGAGGGAGGGGGATCTATACTGAGGGAGGGGGGTCTGTACTTAGTGGGGGGGTCTGTACTTATTGGAGAGGGGGGTCTGTACTGAGGGAGGGGGATCTATACTGAGGGAGGGGGGTCTGTACTGAGGGAGGGGAGTCTATACTTAATGAAGGGGGTCTGTACTGAGGGGGGACTTTACTTGGCAGTGGGTGACACCATGTTTTACCGCACCGGTGGGGTGACACCAACCCTAGCGAAGCCACTGCCACCCACCTCCTCTATCTTCTCTGGGCCCACGCCAGCATACTCTAAAACAGGTCCCCGGGCCGCACTGCCACAGTGGCAAGTGACACGCTGCATCTAGTGGCAGGTGACAGTGGCAAGTGACACACTGCATCTGGTAGCAGGCGACGGTGGCATGCTGCATCCGGTGGCAAGTGACAAGCTCAGGGTTCCCAATGATTCTGCATTATGGTGAGTTGAACTATTATATTATATATTACAATGTAGTAATGTAGTAATAGAAATAATATATGATTTGATCATCCTGACACTATATCAAGTATGGTGTTGGGATGATATAAGTGGTAAAACCAGGCATTCACCTGACAAATCACTTGCCCCTGAAGTCCCTGTCAACCCCGAGACTACATTCAACACACCACCCCCCACCACCAGTTCTTGGCAATGGCAGTTTGGAAATGTGGTCACCCTAGCTGCAGAAATCTTCCACCACAAAGTCTGGCTGCAGCCATTTTAACTGTGGGTAGCTGAAGCCACTGCCTGTTCACTTCCTGGATTTCTGTGCTGCTGGCTACCCAGCATGCACTTCCTAGTCTCATGCCTGTGCAGTAAGGAAACTGTGGGAGCACACTGTTGTTGATAAGTTGCCATAGTAATGGCGGCTTCTGTGGAAGTTCATTCCCTGTTATGGCAATGTATCAGCAACATGGAACACAGAAACAGCTGAGGAAAGTGTACATACTATGCTTGTTCAAACAGGAATGCAGCAAACTATTTTTTTTTACATTTTACAATGATGTACAGTAAACTGTTTTTCTTTCTTACCAAACTGCCAACGCTGAGGAGACAATCCTCAGCTGCTGCAGCCGAGTCCAGTCACCAGAGCTGTTTCACACACACACAAATCCTCTGTGTTGAAGAACAGCAGAAAGCTGTCTGAGGCGGGACCATGATGTAATCATAACCATCAGAAAGAATCTCCTATGCAACTGAGATAAGAGCATGAACTTATCCAGGGAGATTGTGCAGACTGGTCTGGGCAGTGTAATAAGTGTATAGGTGGACAGACTTACCCCCTCCCAAGTAATGTAGTGTGAGACTCTCCCCCCTCCTCAAGTAATATGTACCCTGCAGCCGTCCTGGGCTCTACTGTGACGCCTGGGCCCCCTCTCCTGCCAGTAAACTCTCACAAGTGTGTGAAAAAACAAACAAACAAGCATTGCTGGGATATCTGACGTTTCTCTCCTGGGGGTCAGTGCAAATGCAGGAAACCACGTCATTAGCCTAGGCGTTTTACCAGCATTGAAAGAGGAAGTATACAGAATAAGATTTTTACTGCCACCAAATTACAGTTTTGGTTTCCAATGACAATACAGCAAGGGCAGAAAGTTTAATTGAAGGAAAGATGAAAAAATGACTGAAGGTCCACGTTAAAGATCCGAGCTGAATCAATGTTTGTAGATCTGACAGGTTTTCAGTCAGATCTTTAGCAATGGCCCATTACAGGCAGGAACCCGAGGCCCCTTGTTGTGTAGCAAAAGGTACAGTCTCCAGCTTGTACACTACAAACCCAGCTGTAGCGGCCCCTTTTACCAGCCCTCCAGGCTAACTTCTCCTCACCATCCTCCAGACTGGCTGACTCTCAGGAGATCTCCCAGGGAAGGATGAAGATTTAAAGTGGATGTAAACCCCAAAATGTTTTTTTTTTTAAATTAAGGCTTGTACCTTGTACAGTATATGATTTAATTTCATATGTGCCCAGTCTTGCCACAAAGAGTTAATCCAGCTCTGAGCAGTCATCTTATCTTTTTTTCAGTGAGATAAAAACTGACAGACAGAGAAATAGTAGTCAGTTCTTTCTGGTTGCTGTGAGTGACAGGTGATTTACGTATCTCATGCAGGAGCTTGAGAGAGACATTCTGTGTACTTCATGATTCATATCTCCCCTCCCCTCCCCTCTCCTCTTTCTTCTCCAGCTCTCTCAGGATTGGCTGCCTTTCCTATGTTTTGACTGGATGTTTCTCATCATGGGGTGTGATCCACAGACAGTGTGAGAGAAGCAAATGCATGTATACTAGAGGTACACATCTTCACTGGTCTCACGATTCAATTGATTTTGATTATCTGGTCAACGATTCGATTCCGCAATGCATCACGATGCATCATGATTACCGATGAGCTTCCGTATGGGCCGCCTAGGATGTGTTACATGGGGGAGGGGTTGATGTCTCACTTTTCATAATTACACCCAGTAAGGCTGAATGAGCTCAAAGCTTACAGCCTACCCAGGTCACCTGACTGCACCCACCAAGTCCCTACTCGTGTCACCTGACTGCTCCCACCTAGTTCCTACTCGTGTCACCTGACTGCTCCCACCAAGTCCCTACTTGTGTCACCAGACTGCTCCTACCAAGTCCCTACTCGGGTCACTTGACTGCTCCCACCAAGTCCCTACTCATGTCACCTGACTGCTCCCACCATGTTCCTACCCGTGTCACCTGACTGCTCCCACCAAGTCCCTACTCGTGTCACCTGACTGCTCCTACCAAGTCCCTACTCGGGTCATTTGACTGCTCCCACCAAGTCCCTACTCATGTCACCTGACTGCTCCCACCAAGTTCCTACCTGTGTCACCTGACTGCTCCCACCAAGTCCCTACTTGTATCACCTGACTGCTCCTACCAAGTCCCTACTCTTGTCACCTGATTGCTCCCACCGAGTCCCTACTTGTGTCACCTGACTGCTCCTACCAAGTCCCTACTCGGGTCACTTGACTGCTCCCACCAAGTCCCTACTCATGTCACCTGACTGCTCCCACCATGTTCCTACCCGTGTCACCTGACTGCTCCCACCAAGTCCCTACACGTGTCACCTGACTGCTCCTATGCAGTCCCTACCCGTGTCACCTGACTTCTCCCACCAAGTCCCTACTCGTGTCACCTGACTGCTCCTACCAAGTCCCTACTTGTGTCACCTGACTGCTCCCACCAAGTCCCTACCTGTGTCACCTGACTGCTCCCACCAAGTCCCTACTTGTGTCACCTGACGGCTCCCACCAAGTCCCTACCTGTGTCACCTGACTGCTCCTACCAAGTCCCTACTCATGTCACCTGACTGCTCCTACCAAGTCCCTACTCATGTCACCTGACTGTGCCTACCAAGTGCCTACTTGTGTCACCTGACTGCTCCTACCAAGTCCCTACTGGTGTCACCTCACTGCTCCCAACAAGTCCCTACTGGTGTCACCTCACTGCTCCCACCAAGTCCCTACTGGTGTCACCTGACTGCTCCCACCAAGTCCCTACTGGTGTCACCTGACTGCTCCCACCATGTCCCTACCCAAGTCACGTGACTGCTAACACCAAGTCTATATTTTCTTGTACAAACATCATGTTGCACATCGCTTCATATCTTCTGAGTATCGCTCTATACTCTTCCTATCTTCTGAGTATCGCTCCATACTCCTCCTGTACATCGCTTCCTGTCTTCTGAGTACCGCTCCATACTCTTCCTGCACATCGCTTCCTATCTTCTGAGTATCGCTCCATACTCCTCCTGCACATCGCTTGCTATCTTCTGAGTATCACTCCATACTCCTCCTGCACATCGCTTCCTCTCTTCTGAGTTTCACTCCATACTCTTCGTGTACATTGCTTCCTTTCTTTCGTTCTCCAGACTAGCTAGCACTGTAGGCCTGACCCTGATTCAGCCAGGCCTAAAGCAAATGCCCTTCACAGGCAGGAACTGCAGGCATGTATGGTGTAGCAAAAAGAAAGTAGTAAATTCTGGTACTAGCTGTCCCACATGCGGCTATTGATTCCAAGTCACCTACTGGTGTCACCTGACTGCTCCCACCAAGTCCCTACCGGTGTCACCTGACTGCTCCCACCAAGTCCCTACTGGTGTCACCTGACTGCTCCCACCAAGTCCCTACTGGTGTCACCTGACGGCTCCCACCAAGTCCCTACCCAAGTCATGTGACTGCTCACACCAAGTCTATATTTTCTTGTACAAACATCACGCTGAATAAAGAAGTAATCTTCTCCAGCCTGCACCACGATCTCTCTTCCCATCACCACCTTTTACCCAAATCATAGCTGTCTAATCATGACCCAAACATCTCCATCCTGTTATATCCCATATCCATCCACATGATACAGGAGTTGCTCAGAGAGTTTGCGAACTTGATACAGCCGCTGCCAAATGTGGGTGCAGCTTAAATTGTATAGAGTTACCCCCATAGAGGCTGCTAAGTATAATGGTCTGTCTGTCACCCTGCCCGGCCAGGCACAGTTTTTCATTCCTCAGAGACAATAAAGCAGTCCTTGCATTTTGTTTTTGTTTGTTTTTTTGAGGGAAACTTGGATAGGGAAGTGGACTCATGAGATGTCCAGGTGGTCAAACATTGGAACTTGGGACTCTGTATACATCCTGTATATACATCATTCCATTTCTCCTCCTGCACATCGCTTCTTATTTTCTGAGTATCGCTCCTTACTCCTCCTGCACATCGCTTCCTATCTTCTGAGTATTGCTCCATACTCCTCCTGCACATCGCTTCCTATCTTCTGAGTATCACTCCATACTCCTCCTGCACATCGCTTCCTCTCTTCTGAGTATCACTCCATACTCTTCCTGTACATCGCGCCCTCTCTTTCATTCTCCAGACCAGCTAGCACTGTAGGCCTGACTCTGACTCAGCCAGGCCTAAAGCAAATGCCCTTCACAGGCAGGGACCACGGGCCCCTATGGTATAGCAAAAAGAAAATAGTAAATTCTACTACTAGCTGTCCCACATGCGGCTACTGATCCCAGTCAGCCCACTTCAGGCCTTGCCAGCCCTCCTGGCTGCAGCTGCCCGACTCCACTGCCCACGACACCACAGCCCTCTCCTTTGGTTCTGCATCCATCTCCGACTGCACTCTCCCAGTCCTTTCAGGTGTGCCTCCCCAGTGCTCCCGACTGTGCATGCCACTCACCAGCCCTCTTGGCTGCAACCAATGGTTCCTCTCCCTGGAGACTTGCCCAGCAGTACTCTTTCCTGCTGTCCTCTCTTGCTCCCCCTGTGCCTCCTGTCCAGGACACCTCCACGTTTTCTTGGAGAGCCCTGTCCACACCTGAGCCCAGGCCCAAGGTCACCCCCCCCCCAGACTGGAGTGCTCCTTCCAAGGCCCCAACAGCCTCAGTACTCCATCTCCAATTCCTCCACCCAACAACTTCTTCCAAACTGGGATGATCCTGGGTAGTTGAGGAGGCATGCCCCCTGCCAATTCCAAGTTGGGAATTGGTCAGGGCTCCTCAAATTACCCCAGGCAGCTCCACATCCCCTCTCCTCCTCTCTTTCCAGAACCTTCTAGAGAGCTCTGGAAAGAAAAGGGAGGTCTTGGTGATGCTGCCTGTGAGTCACCCAGCTTCTACCCTGAACCATTTCGAGCCCAGATCAAACAAAAACAAACAGGCCTGGCTGCCAACCTAGCCGGCCTGAATTTGCCTACACTAACAACTCTTACTCTAGCACCTACACTACTAGAGGGTGCTACAATTTGCGTAAAATATTGGCGTTGACTTCAAGGCATGTGGTTAATTACAATCTAAGATGACTTAGTGTATGGAGGTGGGTAGTATGTGCAGGAGAGGAGTGCGGAGTGTATGGAGGTGGGTAGTATGTGCAGGAGATTAGTGCAGAGTGTATGGCGGTGGGTAGTATGTGCAGGAGAGGAGTGCGGAGTGTATGAAGGTGGGTAGTATGTGCAAGAGAGTAGTGTATGGAGGTGGGTAGTATGTGCAGGAGAGGAGTGTGGGATGTAGGAAGGTGGGCAGTATGTGCAGGATGGTGTGAGTAGGACAGTGGACAAGGTCAGCAGTTCTTTATTTTTTTATCTTACAATTTAATTTTTTAGTATTTTTTTTTTTCAAAATGCTTTTTTGGGACCAGTGGATGGTGTTAGTAGATCAATGGACAGTGTCAGAATTTTTTTATTTTTTATTATTTTTTACAATTTTATTTTTTAATGATCTTTTACGATTGATCTTTGTACTATCTTTTTTACAATGATGTTAGGTGGTGGGGTTTTATTTTTTAAATATATTTTTTCAAAGCGCTTTTAGGAAAGGGGGTGGGGGGATGGGGCAGTTGACGGTGTCAGCAGGGCAGTGGTTGGTGTCAGTGGGGCAATGGATGGTGTCAGTGGGGCAGTGGACAGTGTCAGTGGGGCAATGGACAGTGTCATTTGGGCAGTGGACGGTGTCAGTGCGGCAGTGGACGTTGTCAGCGCGGCAGTGGACGGTGTCAGTGCGGCAGTGGATGGTATCAGTAGGGCAGTGGACGGTGTCAGTGGGGCAGTGGACAGTGTCAGTGGGGCGGTAAACGGTGTCAGTAGGGCAGTGGACGGTGTCAGTAGAACAGTGGTGGTGTCAGTGGTTGGTGTCAGTAGAGCAGTGTTCGGTGTCAGTAGGGCAGTGTCAGTGGTTGGTGTCAGTAGGGCAGTGGTCGGTGCCAGTGGTTGGTGTCAGTAGGGCAGTGGTCTGTGTCAGTGGTTGGTGTCAGTAGGGCAGTGTTCAGTGTCAGTGGTTGGTGTCAGTAGGGCAGTGGTCGGTGTCAGTGGTTGGTATCAGTAGAGCATTGGTCGGTGTCAGTAGGGCAGTGGTCGGTGTGAGTGGTCGGTGTCAGTAGGGCAGTGGTCGGTGTCAATAGGGTAGTGGTTGGTGTCAGTGGTCGGTGTCAGTAGGGCAGTGGTCGGTGTCAGTAGGGTAGCGGTTGGTGTCAGTGGTCGGTGTCAGTAGGGCAGTGGTTGGTGTCAGTAGGGCAGTGTTTGGTTTCAGTGGTTGGTGGACAGTGTCATTGGGGCAGTGGACGGTGTCAGTGGTTGGTGTCAGTAGAGCAGTGGACGGTGTTATTCGTTTTTTTATTTTTATGTATTTTCATTTCAAGTTAATTTGTCCTTAATTTTTGTTCAAAATCCTTTTTGGGGGTGGCTTGGGGCTCTGGACCGTGTCGGTATGGGGTGGGGGGGCGGTTGTGGTGTCAGTAGTTTTTTATTTTTTATTTTTTTTTACAATTTTACATTTTTACCTTTTTTCTTTTTACAATTTTATTTTGCAATATTTATGTATTTTTTTTTATCAGCCCTGTTGGGGGCTTTGGTGACATGTCAGGGGTCTAAACAGAGACCCCTGACATCTCCCATTTGAGACAGAGAAAAGAAAGGGACAGAGGACACAGATTCCCCAGTCCTTTTCTCTGCATTGAAGATGAATGAAGAGGAGACAGAGGCTCCTCTCCATTCATAAACTGAAGCAAGAGTAACACACAGGTTACACTGCTCAGTTATCACAGGACACAGGAGTGATCGGTAAGGGACATTCACTATGTCCTATTCAAAAATGAAAGGGGCCGGTAAATGACATACCGGCCCCTTTCTCTCCATCCTGACAGATCTCACCCCCCCGGGAGAGGAGAGGAGGGAAGCCGGCTGCGGGGGACGAGGGGGGGTGGAGGAGGAAGACACAGCAGGCGGATGAGGAGGACATGGAGGGGGACCAGAGAAGAAGAAGGGGGGGTGGAGGAGAACACGGGCTCAGGAGGAGGAGGAAGACACGGGGGACAGTTGGGGATGATTGGTGCAGCGCGGGGGGGGGGGTAGCTGTGAGCACCGATCTCCCTGTATTGCTTTTCATCAGCAGCTTCTCCTTCTCTCCCTCCAGCAGCTGTCAGCTGAAAAACCATGCAGGGAGATCAGTGCTCACAGCTGTCCCTGCCGTACTGATCATCCCCGACTGTCACTGGACATCCGTTTGTGCAGAAGTGACAGGGGGCCGTGAGCACGCTCTGCTTGTACCCAGAACAAGCTCTGCCTCTCCTGTGTGCGCTCTTGCCAAGGGGAGTGTAGAGGTGGGCGGGGAGTCTGCTGGCATCACCGAGCTCCGGAAAACAGACTCGCCCACAGAATCCAGAGTTTTGAGGGCTCCAAATAGAGAAAGGGTAGATATTTAAAAGGTAAGGATACATGCCTCCTGCATGTATATCCTTACAGTTCAGCATATGGCAGTACTTTATAATTGATGAGAGTGGGTTTACATCCACTTTAAGCACACCGCTGTCTTCAGGGAGACTGGCTACATGTGGCAGTCTCCCCCCTGTAAGTCCTCAGTAGTGCTGAACTACTCACGCTGTCCTCTCTCTTGCTCCCATGCTTCAGAAAGGGCTTCCTCCATGTGTTGTGGCAGGATCCTTCCAGCACCCGAGTCCCAGCCCAAGGTCACCTCCCTTAGACTAGGGGGCACTCCCTCAAGGCCACCGACAGCCTCCACAGCATTATATCTCTATATTCTATCCGACTGCCCTGCTGGCATGGCCCATGTCTATTTATGAGGTAAACTCTGCCTCCTGCCAGCCCGCTACTGGGGATTGGCTGAGGCCTCATAAATATTCAAGACAGCTCCTCCTCACCTCCACCCACCAGTTCTAGAAGATTCATAAACCTTTTAGACCAGGGGGAGGCACCAGGGGAGCTGTCAGGATAAGTCATCCAGCCCTGAACTTCCACTGAACCCTGACCCGGATTTCATGGCTCAGAATTAGCTCTGAACCAAACTAGAATTTCCCTGTACTAAACTCTAGCACTACTTCTAGCACACACTAGAGGGTGCTACATACACATTTGTAAATTTATCTAATATTTTCAATTTCAAATCTGTGGTAAAGAGAATTAAGGGTTGCCCGCTGTAATTTTTAAAGATTAGACAGACACTTGGCCGTAGAAAAGTAAGAACTATTACTATAATGGCAATTACGAACTTTCTGTAACTTTTTTATTATGCAGCAAGGCTGTGAATATGTATCACTGCCATAAGAGAAACATAATAATTATCAGTTATCATTACTTTAAATTTGAAAGCACAGGTAAGAGTCTAGTTAATTAAAGAGATTCTACTACTTAGCTTATTCAGGGCAATTGATTGCCAGGGCATTGTGGCAAAGCAGAGGAACATTGGTTTGTGGCTAGGTTAACAGGAGACTTTTTCATTTTGGCAAAAAAAACTCTTTTGTTAACCAGTTCCGGACCGGAATTATACTGCGGCAGGTTGGCTCGGCTGGGTGAATCATCATAGCTGTACGTTGGGCATGTGCCCCCTAGGTGGCCGCGATGATCGGATTCAATTCAGAACCGATCAGTCTCCAGGCCCAGGACAATGATTTCTGGCCTGGACCTGGTGATCGGTTCTGGCGAATGAAATCCTCCCCTGCCTGTGTAAGTGTTAGTGGTTGGCCCAGATAGGTCTAGGGATACTCCCTAAACCCCCCTAATAAAGGTTTACCCCTTGATCACCCCCTGTCACCAGTGATCACCGTATTAGTGTCACGGGTGACACTGGTTAGCTAGTTATTTTTTTATAGCGTCAGGGCACCCACCACATATTACCTAAATACAGGTTTAACTCCCTGATCACCCGGCAGGTGATATTAGTTAGGTTTTAGCGTCAGTCAGGGTCTGCGTCAGATTAGTGGCAGTAGCGCTAACACCCATGCACGCATCATACACCACCCTTAGTAGTATAGTGTCTGAACGGATAAATATTTGATCTGATCAGATCTATACTAGCTTCCTCAGTAGTTTAGGGTTCCCAAAAATGCAGCATTAGCGGGATCAGGCCAGATGCCTGCTAGCACCTGCGTTTCGCCCCTCTGCCCAGCCCAGCCCTCCCAAGTGAAGTATGAATTATTTACTGTCACTTACAAAACACATAACTGTAGCATTTGCAGAGTGAGGCCTGATACCTGCGAACGCTAACAGTTTTTTTGGTAGCGTTTGAAGCAGTCGCTGACAGTCAGTTTCTCTTTTTTCCTTTGAGTCTCACTAGTGTACCAGCAAATTTAGAGGCCAAAATGTCCTCATAAGAGGCCTACACGTTTCTGAGCCTGACAGATGAGAGTGAAGAGGAAGTCACCCATCTGTCCAATTCTAGCTCAGAATATGAACCAGTAGACAGCAGCGGCACCCTGACAGCTCTGACGACGGAGTAGTGGTCCCTGCCAAGGTCAGGCGTACCAGACCCGTTCTTCTGCTATTGTTGAGGTGCAAGAACCACAGGGCTCTCGTATGGAGCAGAGAGCCAGTATTTGTGCCGCTCATCCTTCTGGTGAACTGGCAAGCACCAGCAGCCTAGTTGATCCTGGTCATACCTCCAGCACTGCAGTAACACATTTGGTGACGTGGTGAGTCACATAAGTGCAGTTCAGCTGGTGAGGTGGCTAGCACAACTAGTAGCCACCTCGAAGAAGACAAACACTGGCCCGTCGAGCCCATAGTGGCCTTCCTGCTGCATTTGCCAATCCAAATTGGGAGCCCACCACTTCTGCACCACCCGTACTTCCCCCATTCACTGGCCAACCCGGAATTCAGGTGGAAAGTTTATTTTACATCATTTTGATTTTTGTTCACTGTTTTTCACAGAAGATCTCTATAGATCTATTGTGGACCAAAGCAATTTGTATGTTGGTCAATTCATCGCTGCTAATCCCCAGTTGACCCTTGCCAGAGATTGGAAACCTATTACGGTTTCCGAATTTAAGACCTTCCTGGGCCTATCCCCCCTTATGGGCATAACTAAATAGAGTGAGTTGCGGTCATATTGGTCCACTGACCCAATTCACCATATGCCCATGTTCTCTGCCTCCATGACCTGGACACAATACGAGCAGATCTTGCAGTTTATGCATTTCAATGACAATGAACTCTGTCGTCCTCGTGGTGACCCTGGATACAATCGGCTTCACAAAATCCGGCCTCTCGTAAACCACTTCAACCAGCAGCTTGAAACCTTGCTTACTCCCGATCAAGTTGTCTGCATTGATCTGGCCGTTTGTCCATCAAACGTTATCTTCCCAGCAAGCGTGGAGCAAGCGTGGAGCTTTTTTAACCACAGTTGAAAAAAGAGCATATATGCCGAAGCATAGGGGCAGGGGTGGAGGATTTGCTTCTAACATATGCTTTGGCATATATTTTTTAGGCACAGATTGCGTTAACCACTTCAGCCCCGGAAGATTTGGCTGCTCAATGACCAGGCCATTTTTTTGCGATACGGCACTGCGTCGCTTTAACTGACAATTGCGCGGTCGTGCGAAGCTGAACCCAAACAAAATTGATGTCCTTTTTTTCTCACAAATAGAGCTTTCTTTTGGTGGTATTTGATCATCTATACAATTTCTATTTTTTGCGCTATAAACAAAAAAAGAGCAACATTTTAAAAAACACAATATTTTGTACTTTTTGCTATAATAAATAACCCCAATTTTTTAAACCACTTCAATAACAGGCACTTACCCCCCCTTCCTGCCCAAGCCAATTTTCAGCCTTCAGCGCTGTCACTGTTTAAATGACAATTGCGCGGTCATGCACACTGTACCCAAACAGATTTTTTTTATTTTGTTCCCACGAATGAAGCTTGGGTGGTGGTATTTGATCACCTCTGCGGTTTTTATTTTTTGCTAAACAAATACAAAAAGACAGAAAATTTGGAAAAAAATGTTTTTCTTTTGTTTCTGTTACAAAATTTTGTAAATAAGTACATTTTCACCTTCACTGATGGCCATTGATAAGGCGGCACTGACGGGCACTGATAAGGTGGCACCAATGAGGTGGCACTGATGGATGGCACTGATATGCAGCACTGATGGGCATTGGTAGGCGACACTAATAGGCACTCATGGGTGGCACTGGTGGGCACTGATGGGCACTGATAGGCAACACTGATGGGTACTTATGGGTGGCACTGATAGGCTGCACTGCTGGGCACTGATGGGCACTGATAGGCAGCACTGCTGGGCACTGATTGCCATCTGCCTGGGCAGTGAGTGCCATCTCCCTGGTGGCCCAGGGTGGCATACTTTTATTGGATACATTTGTGGGCATCCCTGATGGTCTGGCGGCATCCCTGGTGGTCCTGGGTGTGCATCCGTGGGGGGGGGCTGCGCTGATAAACAACCAGCACAGGCCCCCCCTTTCAGGAGAGCCACCGATCAACGGCTCTTCCTGTTTACATCGTGATCAGCCGTGATTGGACACGGCTGATCACGTGGTAAAGAGCCTCCGTCAGAGACTCTTTACCGAGATCGGTGTAGCGCTGTGTCAGACAGACATGTCGCAACAACGATCGAAGTGATGTGCGCCCCCATGGGCGCGCGGTGGCAGTTATCCTGCTGGACATCATATGATGCCCAGTTAGAATAACAGAACCACCACCCAGCCGTCATTCTGCTATAGACCTGGGCAGGAAGTGGTTAAAAAAAGCTATTTTTTTCCTCAGTTTAGGCTGATATGTATTCTTCTACATAATTTTTGGTAATAAGAATCGCAATAAGCGTATATTGATTGGTTTGCACAAAAGTTATAGCGTCTACAAAATAGGGTAAAGATTTATGGCATTTGTGTTATTTTATTTTTTTTTTACTAGTAATGGCAGTGATCAGCAATTTTTATTGGGACTGCGACATTATGGCAGACAGATCGGACACTTTTGAAACATTTTTGGCATCATTGACATTTATACAGCGATCAGTGCTATAAAAATGCACTGATTACTGTGTAAATATCACTGGCAGGGAAGGGGTTAACACTAGGGAGTGATCAAGGGGTTAACTGTGTTCCCTCATGTGTGTTCTAACTGTAGGGGGATGGGACTGACTAGAGGAGATGACAGATCGTTGTTCCTAGCTAGTAGGAACACACGATCTGTCTCTCCTCTCCTCACAGAACAGGGATTTGTGTGTTTACACACACATGTCCCTGTTCTGACTCTCTTGCCCGCAATCACGCGTGGCCGGTGGTCATCGCGACCGCCGGCCATGCGCATCCGCACCCCCGTAGTGCAGAGCCTGCTATACCTGCTTAAAGAGCCGACGTACAGCTACAACAGTTTGCGGGAACGTGCCGACCTGCCGCAGTAAAATGTCGGCGGCTGGTAAGCAAGCGGTTAAAGGATATAATAATAACAGACATAAAATATTATGGTGTGTGAGGCTTATACGCATCAAATAGCCTCACACACCATTATGCATAATGACATCCCCTTGACATCTTCACCACGTCACATGAAGTCTTGATTGCTTAAAAAAATTGTTGAAAAAAAATGTACAGTGCCTTGAAAAAGTATTCATACGCCTTGAAATTTCCACATTTTGTCATGTTACAACCAAAAATGTAAATGTATTTTTGGGGGGATTTTATGAGATAGACCAACACAAAGTGGTACAGCTTTGTGAAGGGGAAGAAAAATGATAAATGGTTTTCAAATTTTTTTACAAATAAATATCTGAAAAGTGTGGCGTGCATTTATATTCAGCCACCCACCCCCCGAGTCAATACTTTGTAGAACCACCTTTTGCTGCAATTACAGCTGCAAGTCTTTTTGGGGATGTCTCTACCAGCTTTGCACATCTAGAGTGACATTTTTGCCCATTCTTCTTTGCAAAATAGCTCAAGCTCTGTCAGATTGGATTGAGACCATCTGAGAGCAGCAATTTTCACGTCTTGCCACAGATTCGCAGTTCGAGTTAGGCCTAGATTTGACTGGGCTTTTATAACACATGAATGTGCTTTGAACTACTCCATTCCATTGTAGCTCTGGCTGTATGTTTAAGGTTCTTGTCCTGCTGGAAGGTAAACCTCCGCCCCAGTCTCAAATCTTTTGCAGACTCCAACAGGTTTTCTTCTAAGATTGCCCTGTATTTGGTTCCATCCATCTTCCTATCAGCTATGACCAGCTTCCCCTGTCCCTGCTAAAGAAAAGCATCCCCACAACATGATGCTGCCACCACCATGTTTCACGGTGGGGATGGGTGATGTGCAGTATTAGTTTTCCACCACACATAGCGTTTTGCTTTTAGGCCAAAAAAGTTTAACTTATGGCTTTCTTTCAACAATGGCTTTCTTCTTGCCACTTATCCATAAAGGCCAGATTTGTGGAGTGAATGACTAATAGTTGTCCTGTGGACAGATTCTCCCACCTGAGCTGTGGATCTCTGCAGCTCTTCCAGAGTTACCATGGACCTCTTGGCTTATGGTTAGTGCTTTCCTTGCCCTGCCTGTCAGTTTAGGTGGATGGCAATGTCTTGGTAGGTTTGCATTTGTGCCATACTCTTTACACTTTCAGATGATGGATTTAACAGCACTCCATGAGATGTTCAGCTTGGGATAATTTTTTATCACCTAACCCTGCTTTAAACTTCTCCACAACTTTATCCCTGACCTTTCTGGTGTGTTCCTCGGCCTTCATCATGTTGTTTGTTCACTAAAGTTCTTTAACAAACCTCTGAGGGCTTCACAGAACAGCTGTAATTATACCGAGATTAAATTACACACAAGTGGACTCTAGTTACTAATTAGGTGACTTCTGAATGCAATTGGTTACACTAGATTCAAATTCTCGCCACACCTTTTAGATATTTATTTGTAAAAAAAATTGAAAAACATTTTTCACTTTCCTTCCACATCACAATTATATGCCACTTTGTGTTGGTCTATCACATAAAAACCCAATAAAATACATTTATGATTTTGGTTGTAACATGACAAAATGTGAAAAATTTCAAGGGGTATGAATACTTTTTTAAGGCACTATACATCTGAAAAAAAACACACAGGTTTTAGTAAGTATAGAAGCAGTGTGTACAGAAAGTCCTTGCAAAGCATCTGTAAATAGTGGTGCAAAACATGAGGCAGCTAAAACCTGTAAAAAAAAACGTAATTTCCAGTATGGCGATTTTAAAAATAGATCTTCATGGAAGTGTTGACTATCACTTTAAACAGGCTTCAGCAGGCTTTCAAAAAGCTTGAAGTAATGCTGCAGCCTACTAAGGCCTGCTAGCCATTTGGATAAAGTGACAGTCAGCCCTCTCATTAAAAAAGAACTACAGTACAATAGGTCCTGTTTTGATCTGTGGCCCTGTTGTGTATTAGAAGCAATTTTTTTCTTTTTGTGCTGGCTGTAGTTCCACCCCAGGCTGAAGACCAATTTATGGCCATTCCTATAGGGAAATGACAGCGTAGCAATAGAACCACCACCCCTCTCTCAGGTAAAAATATTGTGCAGTGTTCCAGCTTGCCCAACCAGCACTCACTGTGTTGGAATAGTTTATATAACTTCTTTGAAATGTATCCAGATAACTGATAATAGGAGGAGGAAGTTATACAATAATCTGCTACGGTCAACAATGGCAGGGATGTGTGATCAGCCAGCTGCTAGTAAACATTCAAAGTCCTTAGCTGCCTGAAGCCCATTGGGCAACTTCTAGTTCTGGCAAAGTTAGCACAGCATATGTAGAACCCTTGGTTTTCAATTTCATCAGTATGACAATGCCATGAAATCACTGCAGCATTGTGACTTTGTGGACATGTCATTTTTTTTTTTTTTGTTGAATAGTTTTTTTGGGACATGTCATTTTTAAGGGACTATAAACAAACACATTAAAGCCCAATGACAATTTCCAAATTTTACAGCTATTTTCTTTTTAAAAAAAGGGTTAAACGGGTGTTTTTTGTTTGTCCAAGCCCTTAACAGTTATTGTTACTGGAAAGCTTGATCTGCATGTAGTTGTAGAGAAGATATATTCATGTAAAATAAAGAAACATTATTATGGGTGATACCCTGACAACAATGGAGTGGCAGGGTTTTTGGTCTTGTGTAGCCAAAAGCTCTTTTAATGTATTATCCGGTGAAACTAATTATAAAGTTCTTACAAGATAGTATTGTTCCCACTGTTTTAGGTGTTGCGGCTCTGATGCCACATTCACATGTATCTGGTAGATTTTTCCCATTGACATTGGGACTTCATTCCCCTTCCTTGGACTATGCATAGGAACATTGTTCTTGTCTTTGGTATTTCAGTAATGAATCCATTGGACATCTTTTCTTTTGCACTTTAGTATCCTATTGGACATTTTCTTAGCACCAATCTAATTGTCATTTTTTGTATTCACATTTATGCACATATGTGATATACCCATTTAATTTTCCTCCTTGCTCTCTTTACACTTTTATTCATCCAACAATCTTTTCCTTCACCTTGGTAATTTACCACCTTTTCTTTCAACCATTTATTTAAATGTATTATCAGCTCTCGATGTATAATATATTAATATATTTATGTCAATTTTATTTTTACACATAGCACAGTGAACATTCACTTTCAGGTACTATATTTACATCATATTAACCCTCAAAAGTTTTTTTTTCACCTTCTCAGCGTTGCACTTATTTTTTCATTTATTACGCATTATTGTCTATTGCTGTGCTGGCTGCTTTTATATCTCTAGGACACTAGCGCTGTATTTTTTTCTGTATCTTTCTCCTGACTTAAATGTTCACAGCAGCAAAACAAACAAATGTAAAAGTATAGAAAAAACAGAGTATTCTTTTCATACAACTTATGTCCTGTATCACCCTTTGCGCAACTTATGAAAAAATTAATGCAACTACAGATGATCAACTTCCTAAAATCAATACACTTTGGGTTTCTTGGATAACTCACAATTTACCTCTCCCTTTGAGAGATCACTCATATCTTTAATATAACTGCTAACTTGAGCTGCCTCCTTTTTTATTGTTCTGCCTCATTTTTTCTCTTTATATTTCTCTCTTTTCTTTTGTCTTTCCCTATCCCTTTCCCCTCTTTTTTCCTCTCTAGTTTTCCACCTTTACACCTGTCACCCTGTCCCCTTGCACCCTATTATAATCCCCCCATATACACTCCTTCCCCCTCCCTCCCTGTACCGCTTTTTAATTGTCAAGTTTTCCTTGCTGTGCAGAGATAATTCTAGAAAGTTCCTTCTTGAATATCAATCATTCTATATTTTCATTGCTCTTTTTGTATATGTCTTATATTTGTTGGACATTTTACATGATCTCTATTGCTTTTTCGACTTTATGTTCACTCTGTTCATAATCTCAGTATCGAATTTATTGCAGAAGAATGAAAAAATATCATATACTGAGTACCATCATTAACCACATACAGTTACCAGAATACAATATTTTCATAGACTTTTTAATGACGAATTCTACAAAGCTAACAGCTCTTAAAGAAACTAAATATAATCCCCCTTTTACACATAATAAAATATATCAGACATTTTTAAGTGGGTGACACATTCTTCTTTTTCAAACTTCAAATTTCAATGTCAGATTTGCTAACTTTGTTTTAATACTATAGCGCTATATATCATCTCACATTCAATGTTATTCTTAGAAAAAAAAAATACTTTTAATATGACATTCCTATAAATTAAATAAAGTATCATATTCTCTATCCATTATTCTAATATTTTCCTGCCCCAATATGATATTTCTGTTATTTTTGGACTTTCCTAAATGGGGTGCATATTAAAGCTTTAACTTACTGGAAATCGTTTTGCCTTAGACAAATTTACAGGGATAATTTTGTTATTGCAGGTGTTTGTACTTGGGCAGCTATTAGGTACAGTTCTAAATGTTCCATTACATTGGTACATCACTGACCCTGTACACTGTAATTATTCAGTGGTCAGAGGCAGGAGAGGGCTTCTTGCTTATTATAGACTTGCTTAAATGAAATGTTTCATTATGGCAAATGATTTGTCACTATGTAAAACAGTGTTACATAGTTAGGTACAGTATAAATCCATCAAGCTGAGTCTTTGCTAAACATCAAGAAGTTAATCCAAAGCAAAGCAAACACAAACCCCAAATGAAGTCACTGCCAATTTTTCTCAATGGGGAAAATAAATTCTTCCGGGCTATAAAGTGGCAGTCATATTTTTTCCCTGGATTAGACATATAAAAACGATCCTGGATATTGGCTTCTGAATATAAATAAATACAAAAAGTATGTTACGTTCTTTTGATCTAATACAGCTGCCAAGTTGACTATAAGAGGTTAAAAAAAAAAAGTTTGAGCAAGGTAAGAGACCTTTGAAAATGTAAAAAATGGGTTCCAAAAGGTGAAAGGTACAACCAAAGGGACAATAATTAATTGTAGGGTGGTGTAAGGACAAGGTAGGCAGCTATTTCAGAATAAAAAAGGGGTTCAAAAGATGAAAAGTACAAAATTGTAATATTACAGCCGGGCAGGAGCCCTATTATCCTGGGAGGACATCATATGATGTCCTGTTAGGATCGTGCCACGCTCCGGCGCAATTCTTAATCCACTGTGTCCAGCGGGCATGGCCAACGTCAGATCACAAAACAGGCCAATGACAGTTGTACACAATAAAAGGCTTCGATTCATGCCTTTCATTCTGTACTATTGTGATGAGTTGTGTGATTGGTCACAGTGATCACTTGGTACAGACAGGGCCAATCACAGCCCATCTGTATCATGTGATTAGCTGTGGTCAATCACAGCTAATCACAATAGTAAACACTGAAAGAATAGTTTTCATTCAGAAAAAATTGTTGCTTATAACTGTAAAATTCA
The DNA here is from genome assembly GCA_037952925.1 of Lithobates clamitans. NCBI lineage: Eukaryota > Metazoa > Chordata > Amphibia > Anura > Ranidae > Lithobates > Lithobates clamitans. The sequence continues at coordinate 3,624,564 of JBBGZY010000761.1, forward strand.
CAGTAAAAAAGCAATCATAGTTACACCTGTCAGATTTGCTACTGGAAAAGTCCGCTGAATGTCCGATGAAGCCCACACATGATCGGATTGTCCGCCGGCAGTATTGTATTTGTAAATTGAAATCATATCCCCTCAAGCATCTCTTCTCCAGAGAGAATAAGTTCAGTGCTCGTAACCTTTCTTCATAACTAATGTCCTCCAGTCCCTTTATTAATTTTGTTGCCCTTCTCTGTACTCGCTCTATTTCCAGTACATCCTTCCTGAGGACTGGTGCCCAGAACTGGACAGCATACTCCAGGTGCGGCCAGACCAGAGTCTTGTAGAGTGGGAGAATTATCCCTTTATCTCTTGAGTTAATCCCCTTTTTAATGCATGCCAATATTATGTTTGTTTTGTTTGCAGCAGCTTGGCATTGCATGCCATTGCTGAGACTATCATCTACTAGGACCCCCACATCCTTTTCTATCCCTGATTCCCCCAGAGGTTCTCCCCCCCGTAATTAGATTGCATTCATAATTTTTGCCTGCCAAATTTATTATTTTACATTTTTCCACATTAAACGTCATTTGCCATGTAGTTGCCCACCCCATTAATTTGTTCAGATCTACTTGCAAGGTTTCCACATTCTGCAGAGAAGTTATTGCCCTTCTTACATTAAGCACCACCACACCAATACTGTATTTCAAAAACCTAAAGATATAGCCAATGTATTTAAAGATTACTACGAATCTCTGTACAACCTAAACACAGACTAAACAACGCACCAGACCACAAACATAGATGGATTCCTAAATGGTGTTCACCTACCATCCGTAGACACCGCAACACTGCACAAACTAAACGCCCCTATTACCCACCAAGAAGTCGAATCAGTAATCACATCTCTACCAATGCATAAATCCCGTGGTGCGGATTGATTTTCCGCCGAATACTACAAGGCACTCAACCACCTTCTCACCCCTGAACTAGTGAAAGTCTTCAATATAGCAGCCTCCTCAGGCAACTTCCCTAGAGAGATGCTAAAAGCTGTTATAGTCACCATACTTTATTTTTATGCTAAAATCCTAGCGAACAGATTAAAAGACATCACCCCCTGCCTTATAGGATTGGATCAGGTCGGATTTGTTAAAAGTAGACAAGCGCCTGATGGGACCAGACGAATGTTGAATCTGTGACTTGCTGAAGCCAACAAAGTACTTAGTATGTTGCTGGCGTTAGATGCGGAAAAGGCCTTTGACAGGGTCCACTGGGGTTATCTGTCTAGGACCTTGCACAAGTTTGGCATCTCGGGTCTGATCCACTCCGCCATTATGTCTCTGTATACGAACCCTACAGCACAAGTCTATACCTCTACTTTACTCTCAGATCCCTTTAGGCTAATGGCACCCAGCAGGGATGCCCACTATTGCCAATAATTTTTTCATTGATTATAGAGCCACTAGCGGAATTTGTAAGAAATGATACTGCGATAGAGGACATCAAGGCGGGCCATGAATCCCATAAAATAGGGCTCTTCGCTGACGACATTATATTAACCTTATCTAACCCACTTTCATCATTACCCGCTATTAAATCCCTATTACACAGGTTTGGACAGGTTTCCTATTACAAGGTCAACACTAGCAAATGCTTTGCATTGACCATCAATCCGCCTGATGAAACCAAGCCCAGATTAAAGGAAATTTTTCCCTGTAACTGGGACCCGCCCTCTATTACGTACCTAGGTGTGCAGCTGTCCTCCTCCTCTACCAAAATCTACTCATGCAATTTCCCCCCACTCTTGGTTAACGTGGAAACAGAACTAAATCAAATAAGTAAATTACCACTCACGTGGCTGGGGAGGATAGCTGCATACCAAATGCAGGTATTGCCCAAACTTCTGTATATTTTCAGAACCGTACCCATCCCTATCCCCCAACAATTTTTCACGCACATAGAAAAACTACTTAAAAAATTTATATGGGGTAGTAGAAAACCGAGAATCGCTCTAGCACAGCTTTACAAACCTAAATATCTGGGTGAAGTGGGTCTCCCCAATGCTCAACTATATTACAAAGCAGCACTACTGGACCAGATGCGCTACTGGTTTTCCTGTCAAGCAGACAACTGATGGTCAGATATTGAGCACACAGTAACCCCTGGTCACGATCTACCAGCAATGGCCATAGCCGCTAATCTTCATCACAAACCCACCACCCCCTCGTACCCAGCCATACAAGCTACTATTGCAGCGTGGTCTTCTTTAATTAACTCTCAATTCACTGACATCCAAACTCGCACACTGAGCATACCATTAGCAGCATATGAGTATCTCATACCGAACTTCTCGGCTCAAACATGGAAGAAACAGGGGGTACATTTTATGTCAGATGAGCTGGATAAGATGAGTGACCTTGATAGATACAAATTGTTCCAATTACACCACTACTCAAGCTCCAACCCGACCCGCTCGATAATAATCCCACAGATATTATGGGATTTTCTGATCAATAAATCCCGAATAATCACAAAGGCATCTTCTTGTTTTACACATTCGCTAACCCTACTTACCTACAATCTAAATTACCTAACATGATGAAGTGGGAGGGGGACTTACAAAGGGAATACCTCTGGCACCAATGGCACATAGCCATAAAATATTAGTAGCAAATCCTCATCTTGCATAGACCATTGGGATAATGCACAAAAGCTTTTACACAGATGGTATCTTACACCCTCTCGCCTGAACAAGATGAAATCTTCCATATCAGCACTGTGCTGGAGAGAATGTTTATCCACAGGTAACCTTCTCCATATATTTTGGAGTTGTAAGATCATCCAACCTTTTTGGAAGGCTGTCCAATCCCTCATCTTCAATGTTACCAATAATAACCTCACTCTCGATCCTGCACTTACACTATTGAGCCTGGGCATTGAATCCCCCCCCCCCCCCTATGTGGAAGGTTGTAATCCATATCCTGTTCGCAGCCCGAATTTTAATTGCAAAGGAATGGCGGTCACAAGCTCCCCCTAGAATAGAAGAAGTTATCTCTAGAGTAAACGCTCAATACACAATGGAAAAAGCTCTTGCCTATACAAAAGGAGGATCTCCAACTTTCCACAAACATTGGGAGATTTGGAGATCCTCTAAATATGCCTCTTCACATTCATGAAATGAAATTACTGATACTTTGAAGCACAGCTGATGCCTTTTGGCGCGGTGGTATATTATTAGTAGCTATCAACCTGCAAATGTTGGATACTTTCCAGTGAGCTTTCGAATGGGGGTGTGTTGGGTGTGTGGGGATAACTCTGTACCTATGACAACAATATGTATCTATGTTCTTAATTTATATCCTTGAATTGATTACACTTGCTACTTCTGCTTTATATTCCTATGGATTCTTCATAAGATCCATGGCGAGCTACTATGCGTGTACCCAGCAAAAGGTCTGTTCACAGTGTGAACCCAAGAGGGGTGACAGGCTGTACCTCCTGTAGAGGTCAAACTTAAAATCAAATGGGTAGCTTGAACACTTAAGGACTATCTGTTGTTACTTATGTAGTAAGTGCTGCATGTGTTTATTCACCTTGTATAACCACTTCAGCCCCGGAAGGATTCACCCCCTTCCTGACCAGAGCGTTTTTTGCGATTCGGCACTGCGTCGCTTTAACTGACAATTGCGCGGTCGTGCGACGTGGCTCCCAAACAAAATTGGCGTCCCTTTCCCACAAATAGAGCTTTCTTTTGGTGGTATTTGATCGCCTCTGCGATTTTTATTTTTTGCGCTATAAACAAAATAAGAGTGACAATTTTGAAAAAAACACATTATTTTTTACATTTTGCTATAATAAATATCCCCCAAAATATATAAAAAAACATTTTTTTTCTTCAGTTTAGGCCGATACGTATTCTTCTACATATTTTTGGTAAAAAAAAATCGCAATAAGCGTTTATTAATTGGTTTGTGCAAACGTTATAGTGTTTACTAAATAGGGGATAGTTTTATGGCATTTTTATTAATAATTTTTTTTTTTACTAGTAATGGCGGCGATCAGCGATTTTTATTGTGACTGCGACGTTATGGCGGACATGTCAGACATTTTTGACACATTTTTGGGACCATTGTCATTTATACAGCGATCAGTGTGATTAAAAATGCACTGATTACTGTGTAAATGACACTGGCAGTGAAGGGGTTAACCACTAGGGGGCGGGGAGGGGTTAAGTGTGTCCTAGGGAGTGATTACTAGCTGTAGGGGGATGGGCTGTGTGGGTGATGTCACTGATCTCTGCTCCGATGACAGGGAGCAGAGATCAAGTGACACTTGTCACTAGGCAGAACGGGGAGATGCTGTTTACAACGGCATCTCCCCGTTCGTCCTCTCCATGAGGCGATCGCGGGTATCCCCGCGGCGATCGAGTCCGCGGGACCCCCGACCCGACTCACGGAGCTCCCGGCCGGCGGCGCGCACGCAATGGCACAGCGGGGAATTCAAATGGACGTACAGGTACGCCCATTTGCCCAGCCGTGCCACTCTGCCGACGTACATCGGCGTGCACCGGTCGGGAACCGGTTAACCTTAACAATGTTTACATTGAATGTCCTGTACTGTACATTGTGAAATTCAATAAAAATCTACTGTTTAAAAAAAAAAAAAAAACAATTGTAAAAAAAAAAAAAATGTAATTAAAAATAAAAAAAATATTAAAAAAAAATATGATGATGCTGTACTGCACTGGTGACAGTATGTAAGGACTGAACGATTTTCATATATACCATATTTATCAGTGTACACGCACTTTTTACCCCTGAAAATAGGGGGCAAATCACGGGTGCATGTTATATGCCGACAGCATACCTTGGAGGAGAAAGAGGGGGATGAACGCTGCCGAAATTCACATGCCGTTTACTTGGCTCTAACTCGGCTCTCACTCAGCTCCCACGTCACACACACAGTCCCGCCTCTATCACTGGCATTGGACCAGTGTTCTGTCTATCACAGGAGCTGGTCCAATGCCAATGGCGAAGGTGGGACTGTGTGTGTGTGAGAGCCGACTGAGAGCCAAGGGAGAGCTGAGTAAACAGGAGATGATGGCTCAGTGATTTCCTGCACTGTCCAGGCTGCATCGATGGTGAGGCTGCTAAAAAGGGGCATTGATCAGGCTGCATTGATGAGATGGGCTGCAGATGGGCATTGATCAGGCTGCATTGATGAGATGTGCTGCAGATGGCAATTGATCAGGCTGCATTGATGAGATGTGCTGCAGATGGATGGGCATTGATCAGGCTGCATTGATGAGATGTGCTGCAGATGAATGGGCATTGATCAGGCTGCATTGATGAGATGTGCTGCAGATGGATGGACATTGATCAGGCTGCATTGATGAGATTTGCTGCAGATGGATGGGCATTGATCAGGCTGCATTGAGGCTGCAAATGGGCATTGTCCAGGTTGCATTGATGGGAGATGATGAGGCTGCAGATGGGCACTACACAGGCTGTATTGATGGGCACTGACCCTTATTTTAATTCAAAGTTGTTTATTAAAAAAAAATATGTTTTTTTCCTGAAACTTCCCTCTTAAAATTAGGGTGCGTGTTATACCCCAATAAATACGGTATATATATATATATATATATATATATATAAAACTATAACTATATATACACACAGTATCTCATAAAAGTGAGTACACCCCTCACATTTTTGTAAATATTTTTGTTTTATTATATCTTTTCATGTGAGAACATTGAAGAAATTCACTTTGCCACAATGTAAAGTAGTGAGTGTACAGCTTGTATAACAGTGTAAATCTGCTGTCCCCTCAAAATAACTCAACACAGCCCCTAATGTCTAGAAAAGTGATTACACCCCTAAGTGAAAATGTCCAAATTGGGCCCAATTAGCCATTTTCCCTCCCCGGTGTCATGTGACTCATTAGTGTTACAAGGTCTCAGGTGTGAATGTGAAGCAGGTGTGTTAAATTTGGTGTTATCGCTCTCACTCTCTCATGCTGGTCACTGGAAGATCAACATGGCACCTTATGGCAAAAAACTCTCTGAGGATCTGAAAAAAGAATTGTTGCTTTACATAAAGATGGCCTAGGCTATAAGAAGATTGCCAAGACCCTGAAAATGAGCTGCAGCATGGTGGCCAAGACCATACAGCAGTTTAACAGGACAGGTTCCACTTAGAACAGGCCTTGCCAAGGTCGACCAAAGAAGTTGAGTGCACATGTTCAGCGTCATATCCAGAGGTTGTTTTTTGGAAATAGACGTATGAGTGCTGCCAGCATTGCAGCAGAGGTTGAAGAGATGGGGGATTAGCCGGTCAGTGCTCAGACCATACGCCGCACACTGCATCAAATTGGTCTGCACGGCTGTCAACCCAGAAGGAAGCCTCTTCTAAAGATGATGCACAAGAAAGCCTGCAAACAGTTTGCTGAAGACAAGCAGACTAAGGACATGGATTACCGGAACCATGTCCCATGGTCTGATGAGACCAAGATAAACTTACTTAGTTCAAATGGTGTCAAGCGTGTGTGGCAGCAACCAGGTGAGGAGTACAAAGACAAATGTGTCTTGCCTACAGTCAAGCATGGTAGTGGGAGTGTCATGGTCTGGTGGTCTGGGGCTACATGAGTGTTGCCGTCACTAGGGAGCTACAGTTCATTGAGGGAACCATGAATGGCAACATGTACTGTGACATTAAAGCATAATTAAACAAACACTAAATAAATTAATAAATGTGAAGTGAATAAACATAGGGATATATGCAAATTTATACAATAATATCCAATAAAAACCAATATAAGGTGAGTAAACGTAGGATATATACAAAATCATACACCAATGTCCAAAAATCAGTAATGATTAATTACCAAATGTGAATAAATATATGCAAAAAAATGTGAAACCATCCCAAAAAATGATAAGTTGAGATCCAAAAACCAAAAAACCAAAAAACAAAGAGTCCGTGATGGAAAAGGAAAGTGCCAAGAAGAAGATAAAGGTGCAGATGGGGGAATCTTCTATGACTCTTCACACCCAAGGTGGAATATCAGATGCGCTTACCAGATCCCGGTGACTGCTATTACGGCAGTCATAAACAGCACAGGGAATTAAGGTCTCCCCACAACCTCAGCATAAGGAACCCGTAAGCGGCTGATGATATCTGCTATTAATGTCAGTTGATCCCCCTTCCGATGCTTCAAGTGGTTTCTCCTGATGTGTGGTCTCCTTGAGCTCCTCCCCCTGCACTGTACTGGCTGTCTCCTCATCAGCTGACTTCGAGGAGACAGCCAGTACAGTGCAGGGGGAGGAGCTCAAGGAGACCACACATCAGGAGAAACCACTGGAAGCATCGGAAGGGGGATCAACTGACATTAATAGCAGATATCATCAGCCGCTTACGGGTTCCTTATGCTGAGGTTGTGGGGAGACCTTAATTCCCTGTGCTGTTTATGACTGCCGTAATAGCAGTCACCGGGATCTGGTAAGCGCATCTGATATTCCACCTTGGGTGTGAAGAGTCATAGAAGATTCCCCCATCTGCACCTTTATCTTCTTCTTGGCATTTTTTGGCACTTTCCTTTTCCATCACGGACTCTTTGTTTTTTGGTTTTTTGGTTTTTGGATCTCAACTTATCATTTTTTGGGATGGTTTCACATTTTTTTGCATATATTTATTCACATTTGGTAATTAATCATTACTGATTTTTGGACATTGGTGTATGATTTTGTATATATCCTACGTTTACTCACCTTATATTGGTTTTTATTGGATATTATTGTATAAATTTGCATATATCCCTATGTTTATTCACTTCACATTTATTAATTTATTTAGTGTTTGTTTAATTATGCTTTAGCGCCGCATCTTTTGTATTATTTTTTATGATGAGATTTGGAGACTAGATCTTGGTGCAGGCTGCTTTGTTTTCACTACACACCTTATTTGAATTTGACCTTGAGCGCAGCTTTTATTTTTGTTTTTTTCCATGTACTGTGACATACTGAAGCAGAGCATGAACCCTTCCCTTCAGAGACTGGGCCGCAGGGCAGTATTCCAACAAGATAGCGACTTCAAACACACCTCCACGACGACCACTGCCTTGCTAAAGAAGCTGAGGGTAAAGTTGATGGACTGGCCAAGCATGTCTCCAGAACTAAACTCTATTGAGCATCTGTGGGGCATCCTCAAACGGAAGGTGGAGGAGCGCAAGGTCTCCAACATCCACCAGCTCTGTGATGTCATCATGGGGGAGTGGAAGAGGACTCCAGTGGCAACCTGTGAAGCTCTGGTGAGCTCCATGCCCAAGAGGGTTAAGGCAGTGATGGAAAATAATGATGGCCACACAAAATATATTTACACTTTGGGCCCAATTTGGACACTTTTGTTGCCAGCGGTTTGGACAGTAATAGCTGTGTGTTGAGTTATTTTGAGGGGACAGCAAATTGCCACTGTTATACAAGCTGTGCACTCACTACTTTACATTGTAGCAAAGTGTCATTTCTTCAGTGTTGTCACATGAAAAGATATAATAAAATATTTATAAAAATGTGAGGAGTGTACTCACTTTTATGAGATACTGTATATACACTGTATATATATACCATAGTTTATATAACTTTCCTACAGACTAAATAATAATCACAGATTTGGGTTATTTTCACCAAATAAATGTGGCAGAATACACTTTTGCCTAACCTTTTGAAGAAAGATTATTTATTTGCAAAATGTTATAACAGAAACAAAAAAAAAAAAGTTTTTTATAGTTTATTTAGCACAAAAAAACAAGAAAAAAACAATGGTGATTAAATACCACTGAATAAAAGCTCTATTTGCGTGAAAAAAAACTATACAAATTTCATATGGGTACAGTGTTGCATTGCCGTGCAATAGTCATTCAAAGTGTGACAGCGGTGAAAGCTGAAAATTGGCCTGGATAGGAAGGGGGTAAAAGTGTCCGGTATTAAAATAGTGCACTATTTACATGCATTTAACCCAAAGAAAGAACAAGGTTGTGAATAGTGCATACATAAGCTGTCCAAAAATGTACTGCTCAGTTAAGGTGGAGAAGGATCTGGGGGTTTTCGTAGATCATAAGCTCAATAATAGCAAGCTGCGGTTTCTAAAGTGAGCAAAATCCTTTCTTGTATTAAGAGAGGTATGGACTCCAGAGAGAGAGATATCAGTTTGCCCCTGTTTAAATCATTAGTAAGACCTCCTCTGGAATATGCAGTTCAGTTTTGGGCAACAGTTCTCAAAAAAGGATATCGAGAACTGGAGACAGTGCAGAGAAGGGCAACTAAATTGATAAGAGGCATGGAGGAGCTCAGCTATGAGGAAAGATTGGAGGAACTGAATCTATTCCCTCTTATGTACAAATACATAAGTGGTCCATATAGTGAACTCGGTATTGAGTTAATCACTCTAAGGTAATCACAGACAAGGGGGCACTCTTTACGTCTAGAGGAAAAAAGATTTCATCTCCAAATACGCAAAGGTTCTTCACAGAAAGAGCTGTGAAAATGTGGAGGTTCTGGTCAGCTCAGTAGATTGCCCTAAAAAAGGCCTGGATTGTTTCCTAAATGTACATAATCTTAACTGGGTACTAACATTTATAGGTAAAATTGATCCAGGGAAAATCCGATTGCCTCTCGGGGATCAGGAAGGAATATTTTCCCCTGCTGTAGCAAATTGGAGCATGCTGTGCTGGGGCTTTTCACCTTCCTCTGGATCAACTGTGGGTGAAGAATTGTGTATATGGGATTGTAAAAAATTTTTTTTTGGTTGCACTAGATGGACTTTTTTTTTCAACCTGACTATGTAACTATGTAAGGTAATGTAGTGAAGTTTTTATGTACATATTATATTTTATGAAATAAAAAACATGCAGCGCTCAAAAAGTGCATATAAATTAACAGTTTATATCTGTGGGGAAGTGCTAAAAAGAAAAACTATACCCATTAAATAAGGTGATAGGTAAAAATCTAATATGTAACCACATTAAGAAAAAAGTCCATAGGTGTATAGTGAATCATCTGTTAGTCCCAAACGCACATGGGGGTTCATGGGCGTAGATGGTGTCGTGCCTCCACGTAAAGTGGGGACTGGAGAGGGCTCTGTATAAGGAGACACTCTGCACATGAGTCTTCTAATTTCACAATGGGAACTGTAATCGGTAGAAATGAATATCCTTACCGGAAAAGGTGGACACAGTCACCATATAGTGGAGTGTCATACAGGCTTGAGGGATACACCGATCCCAAGGGTATCCGGCTGGGAGAGTCCTGACGGGGAGTCGCATCCAGGATCAGGATCACCGTACGATGGTATGGAAATTCCCGGTCTCTCAGGATCTCTCTCTCAGATGGAAGGGGTTTGAGGCTGGGTTCACACTGGTGCGACACGACAGCCGTCCTACTTTGGATCCGACTTTGCCCTGCGACATGAAGCCGGCATGTGTCCGACTTTCAATGAACGGGGATCCGACTTGGATCCCCGCCATTGTTTGGTATGAATCTTTAGGGGGAACTCCGCGCCAAATTTTAAATAAAAATCCGGCATGGGTTCCCCCTCCAAGAGCATACCAGGCCCTTGGGTCTGGTATGGACCTTGAAGGGAACCCCCTACGCCGAAAAAATCCATACCAGACCCTTATCCGAGCACGCAGCCCGGTCGGACAGGAATGGGGGTGGGGCCGTTGGTTGTCGGGGTCTGCGGGCGGGGACTTATCAGAATCCGGGAGCCCCCTTTAATAAGGGGGCCCCCAGATCCCGGCCCCCCACCCTATGTGAATGAGTATGGGGTACAGCGTACCCCTACCCATTCACCTAGGAAAAAAGTGTCAATTTAAAAAAAAAAACACTACACAGATTTTTAAAGCATTTTATTAGACAGCTCCGGGGGTCTTCTTCCGACTTCGGGGGTCTCTCCGGTTCTTCTCCACGCTCTCCGGATCTTCTGCCGGGCTCCTCCGCTCTCTTCTGCTCTTTTGCCGCTCTTTTGCTAAAGCGGAGGAGCCTGGTCTTCAATCTTCTGCCTTCTGCCTTCTGCCTTCTGCCTTCTGCCCTCTTCCCTCTTCCCTCTTCTCCTGATGTTGACACGACGCTCTCTGGGACTAGAATGCTCTCTGTGCGCTCTGCTCTGATTTATATAGGCGGTGACCCCGCCCCCTTAAGCCGTCACAGTCCCTGGGCATGCTGGGACTATGACGGCATAAGGGGGCGTGGTCATCGGGTGATGACCACGCCCCCTAAAACGTCACAGTCCCAGCATGCCCAGGGACTGTGACGGCCTAAGGGGGCGGGGTCACCGCCTATATAAATCAGAGCAGAGCGCACAGAGAGCATTCTAGTCCCAGAGAGCGTCGTGTCAACATCAGGAGAAGAGGGAAGAGGGAAGAGGGCAGAAGGCAGAAGGCAGAAGGCAGAAGATTGAAGACCAGGCTCCTCCGCTTTAGCAAAAGAGCGGCAAAAGAGCAGAAGAGAGCGGAGGAGCCCGGCAGAAGATCCGGAGAGCGTGGAGAAGAACCGGAGAGACCCCCGAAGTCGGAAGAAGACCCCCGGAGCTGTCTAATAAAATGCTTTAAAAATCTGTGTAGTGTTTTTTTTTTTAAATTGACACTTTTTTCCTAGGTGAATGGGTAGGGGTACGCTGTACCCCATACTCATTCACATAGGGTGGGGGGCCGGGATCTGGGGGCCCCCTTATTAAAGGGGGCTCCCGGATTCCGATAAGTCCCCGCCCGCAGACCCCGACAACCAACGGCCAGGGTTGTCGGGAAGAGGCCCTTGTCCTCATCAACATGGGGACAAGGTGCTTTGGGGTGGGGGGGCCGCAGCGCGCCCCCTCCCCCAAGGCACCACCCCCCATGTTGAGGGCATGCGGCCTGGTACGGTTCAGGAGGGGGGGGCGCTCGCTCGTCCCCACCCCCATTCCTGTCCGACCGGGCTGCGTGCTCGGATAAGGGTCTGGTATGGATTGGGGGTGACCCCCCACGCCGTTTTTTCGGCGTAGGGGGTTCCCTTCAAGGTCCATACCAGACCCAAGGGCCTGGTATGCTCTTGGAGGGGGAACCCATGCCGGATTTTTATTTAAAATTTGGCGCGGAGTTCCCCCTCAAGATCATCTAAGCACAAGTCGCGTGCCGAAGTCGGATCATGCAAGACGGCAATCCGACTTTGATCCGACTTCAATGATAGTCAATAGGCTGAAGTAGGATCAAAGTCGGACCAAAGTAGTACAGGGAGCATTTCTAAAGTCGGAACGACTTGTGTCGGACCAGTTAGGACGGCTCCCATAGGGAAACATTAAATTTCACACGTCATGCGACATGAGCTCCCAATGTCGGAGCGTTTGTCGGACCAGTGTGAACCCAGCCTGAAAGTGGAAATGGTTGGGGCTCAGCAAGGTCCCGTTCATGAGGGAAGATAAGAAAAAAATCCTCCACATAGGGCATGAATCAGTTAATAAAAACTTTATCAAAAGCTGCTTGCTCACGCCTTTAAATGCCCTGTTACCACGCGATGTTATTTTATCTCTTGTGATCACGTTTTACCCATTGAGGTGCACTGTTTGGCACTTTTTCAGCTTTTAATAAAGCTTTTTTTAACTGATTCATGCCCTATGTGGAGGATTTTTTTCTTATCTCCCCTCATGAACGGGACCTTGCTGAGCCCCAACCATTTCCACTTTCAAACCCCTTCCATCTGAGAGAGAGATCCTGAGAGACCGGGAATTTTCATACCATCGTACGACGATCCTGATCCTGGATGCGACTCCCCGTCAGGACTCCCCCAGCCAGGTACCCTTGGGATCGGTGTATCCCTCAAGCCTGTATGACAATCCACTATATGGTGACTGTGTCCACCTTTTCCGGTAAGGATATTCATTTCTACCGATTACAGTTCCCATTGTGAAATTAGAAGACTCATGTGCAGAGTGTCTCCTTATACAGAGCCCTCTCCAGTCCCCACTTTACGTGGAGGCACGACACCATCTACGCCCATGAACCCCCATGTGCGTTTGGGACTAACAGATTATTCACTATACACCTATGGACTTTTTTCTTAATATGGTTACATATTAGATTTTTACCTATCACCTTATTTAATGGGTATAGTTTTTCTTTTTAGCACTTCCCCACAGATATAAACTGTTAATTTATATGCACTTTTTGAGCGCTGCATGTTTTTTATTTCATTTTCCCTGTACATTGTCTACCAATTTGTTACATGCCAGCAGCCACTATCTACATTATTTTCTGTAATAGCGCAATTATTGTTTGGTTTTATTATATTATATTTTATGGTTCTGATGATTATACCCATCATCCTCCAGAGCAAACAGTCATATTACTGGTATTAGTTCACTGGGTTAGTTTTCAGACATAAGTCCCATATGGGTTGATTTTAAAAACGAAACAATGCAAACTGTAAAAAATGCCAAAACCATCCACTCATATTTATTATTGTATCTTCTCAAGGGTATGTAAACCACAAACGTAAAAAATAACATATGTGACGGACCACCTGAATGCCTCCACCAAGATACAGCTCCCTCCACTCTTGAACCAGGAACCAAGTTATAGCTGAGAATTGCCCCCAAGAACTAGCCTGCACTAGCTAAAGTGCAAACTGGAACTCTTTATTGTAAGTTAACACAGAATTGATACAAAATCAGATAAGAGCTTGATCACATTATCTTAAAGTATCCTAAACAATGCAAACTTTAAACAGTAATATCATCAGTGCATCTAACAGTACATCTAATGAAATGCTAACAGCTAACAGTGATCTACTTAAACAGTGATCTAATTAACAGTAAGCTAATCAACAGCCATTCAGGCACCCAGACATCCATGGGTCAGTGGGTAGGTGGCTTGTCCCTAGTCCCCTCCAAAAGCCTCTGTCCCAGTTGGGTCTGTCACAACATATATTTCAGGTCTTGTTCCTCTAAACGTATACAGAAGGTGTGCTTCACAGTACAATCCAACAGTTAAGTGAAGGGGACATACAGTATGTCCCACACACACACAGCACATACCACCATTGTCACCATTGCAAACCCTGTCTATCATCCGTATACCTGTACATGAGTTCTATCCTGCCCTGTACTGCTTGAATAACATCAGCTTCCACCTACAGCAGTGACATGCGGGGCAAGAATTGAAGTCTGATTACATTGGTGGAAATGGAACCATTGATGATTTTCTTCACCCTCATTTAACATCCTCTGAAAAAGGAATGACAAACAAATAAATAAGTACATAAATGCGAATTAAAGAAAAGAGGGACTTGAGGCCTCTACTGAGGCCATGGGACTTTAACAAAAAATTACATATTTTCTGTAATTTTTTTGATACATCATGCCTGTGCTATTTATACCTTGTAAATGCTTACACAAAATACACTGATGTATACTAATTTAATGATGATATATATTGAATGTAACCAATGTGGTTATTATGCATATTTCCGGACATGAACATTTATTGTTTATTTGTTTTTCATTCTGTAGTTGATCAGATGCCACACTATATCTCCTGAAGAAGCTTTAGAAAGCGAAACATGTCCAGAAAGTGGTATTAAGCTCTGTATCATATTTGTATAGATTCATCTTAGAATTATATCAGTTGTGCTGTTTTCATGTCCGTCTTTTTACACGAAAAAAGATTTTTTAAAGATTTATTAATAAAGTATATACATTTTTTTTTACTCTTGCTATTTTTCTTCTTGTCCATTGAGCACCCTTAAAGTCCCATGGCCTCAGTAGAGGCCTCAAGTCCCTCTTGTCTTTAATTCGCATTAAATTTTGGGACGTGGTGTTCCTGTTTGATTCCTCCCCTCTACTTTTATGATATAAGTACATAAATGAATAAAAAAGAAGATAGCTATTGTGGTTGTCAAAAAAAAAAAAAAAAAAATCAAAAACAAATAAATAAATAAGTACATAAATAAATATAAAAGAAGATAACAGTAAAACGTATTTGGAACTATTTTTGTTAACATCTCTGCCCATTTTGAATGCAAAATGCCATCATAGCAAGGTGCATGTTTGTGAGTTGTACACTTTATATCTGCTTTAAATAACACAAGGAAACAGATATGGTGCAGCACCTCCACCATTGCTTCAGTTTTTCTAAGTCAGCGTTTTGTGTTTAAATTTATATGCTAGAAATAGCATGTGATGGCTTACTCATCTACTGTTTAATGGTAGTAAAACAGTTCTGATATATATACTTGAGAATTTCAGCTCTGGTTGAAAAAATAAACCTTGACATGTTATTTGGAATTAAGGTGACAGTCACTGCCTCTCCCGGCTTCAGTCATCATTACCCTGGTAGTTTGTAATGTTTTAGCAAACAACAGCATGGCTCCCCTGGGGGGAGAGGAAAGTATGTCATATTTGTACAGCTGAAAACAGGATGAAACATAACAGACCCCTTACACTCTCAATTATGTCTGAAAGTGCTTGGGCACATAAACAGGTTGTGGAACTTTTTTTATTATGAAGAAATGTAACAAGTATTATCATTGAAACAACTTCTTTTATGTATTGGCAGAGTATTACCTCAAACGTTGAGGTCTTAATTTCAGATGTATTATGTTTATGAAAATGTCAAAAACTAGCAAATGAAAGAGAGAGTAATGTACTGCTGGACTAAATGGCTACTACAAGAGGAAATTACAAAAATGACCGTACAGTGAATTAGGAATTTATCCAAGAATACACACTCCTGCCAACTGTAGTTTGTCAACAAACCAAAGGATTAGTCATTTAGCCATGGTATGATTATAGCCTCTAAATGACAGTTCCCCACCAGGTTCTGTTTCTAAACAAAGAGGAGGGAGATCATGACCATATTTGGTCAATGTCATCACCTGGGATCCTGCCACTGTGTTTACATTCTAGTCACAAAAGGAATCTGTTATTTGTGATTGGAGTAGCAGTGGGGCAGTACTGTCATGGCAGTGCGCCATTGTCATTGCTTGTCACTCATAGTGATTGATGTGGATCTACATCACTTGACAACATGATTGATGTTGGCTTTACATCAGGAGACATTGTTTAGCATAGGATCCCACTAAAAATTCATATCAAACCCCTATACAGAACATGTACCCTCTACCCCTGAACTACGATAAGCAATGTGTCCTCATCGTTAGCAGGGTACCTTGCCCATGGGGCTTCCAGCTGTCTCCCGTTGAAAGGCAACTTGTCCCATTATTGAAAGGGACAAGGGACTCATCTTTACTTCCTGCCCCACAAAAGGGATGTGGGGGTCTGTGGGTGCCTTTTTCAATCTGAAAAGTCCCCATTAGAATAGTGGGTCCACCAGATATCTGCCCCCACACCCCCCATGGGGAATGAGTTCAGGGTACATGTATTTCTTGCTTATTATAAACAAGGAAATAGTAAATAAAAACACCCACACCAACCTTTTTTTTAGAAAGATAAATTAATGAATAAATGTCCTTTTGATGTAAATCTAACATCAATCAAGATGAGTGTCTAACAACAATGCCAACCCGTTGGTGCTATGACCCAACAATGCTGCCCCGCCGCCACTCCCATCGCTAATGACAGCTCATTTCCTGGGTGATGTAATTGACCAAACATGGTCATAACCATCATCTCAAGAAAGTACAGCACTATCCTGCTGGTGGAAAAGAACTGCAAAGTCCAACTTTTGAGCAGCTATTTTTCCCATCCTAGGGTATGCTACCTCATGTTATCTGTAGACTGTGGGAATGAATTTTAAATCCAAATAGTATTTTCAGTTTAATTCAACTAAATACATTCCAGGTGCATCAAAACAAAACTTGAACAATGTTATAAAGGAAATTATGTCTATCAGCAATATTCTGCAGAGAAGTATCTTTTAATATCTTTACTATAGGGGGGCAGTGGTCTCTCTATCACTCTACAGGAAGTCCCTGAGTTCCGAACATCTGACGTGCGAACGACTCCTACTTACGAACGGGATGGTGGGCACATTCGACGGAACCTTTTCGACGGCAGGCACATTCGACGGAACCTTTTCGATGGCGGACACATTCGACGGACCCTTTTTTCGACGGTGGGCACTTCGACGGACCCTTTTCGACGCGGGCACATTCGACGGACCCTTTTCGACAGCGGACACATTTGACGGAACATCGGAAAACGACATATCTGCCGTTCTGCCCATGCTGTTCCGACTTACGAACATATTTGACTTAAGAACAAACCTACAGTCTCCCATATACTTTTAAAGGGTGTTCTGCGGCTTTCAAATTTGCCGCGAACACCTCAAATTGTTCGCCATTCGTCAAACAGGCGAACACCCGATGTTCGAGTCCAACTTACACTCGTCTCGAACATCGGGCTCATCCCTAGTCAGAACTAGAGTTCTACAATCAGCAGGGAACATGAGCTATGATGATTAGAGTGCTCTACTCTAACTCTCTTAGGCGCATGTCAGATCTTTGCCAGATCAATTGATAAGTGTCCAAATAATTTATTGGTTTGCACTAAAAACATCCTGTGCATTTCAGGGGCCAGGAAAAAATTCTCCCTTCATCAGGGTTTCATTCAAACTAGAATGGACTCAAAATAACGCTTTCCTGTTTGAATCTATGTAGAGGAAGGTAATTGCTATGCCTGTTTTCTAAACAAAACAAACTAGATGTGCACACATACTGTATTATGTTGATGCTCCTGGAAAAAAATTTAGCTGAAATAAAGCCCCACTACTTACATTAACCGATGGCAGGTTACAGAAATTGCAGACTCATGTCTTACTCTCAGGTTCTGTCCGTCTCAGCGAGTAGGCCAAACCTGAAGACCTCTTATACTGCAGACTGCTGAGTTTTGATGGTAAAGATATTTCTCCCATAAAAAGCCCCCCTCAAAATGCCTTTGAGTCTTGGGGGTTGATTTACTAAAGGCAAATTGGCTGTTTACTTTGCAAGGAATTTTTCCTTAGCTTATTGATTGTGGAGAAAGTTCACATTCCAATAAAAACCCAATCATGTGCATGTAAAACAAATAAACTTTTCCAGGAAATAAATATTTGTAAGTTTTAAACTTATAAATTACTTAGCATGAATGCCCCTAGTATGTAAACTATATCTGCTTCTAAATAAACTTTAAGGCCCCTTTCACACTGGGGCGGTTTGCAGGCGTTATTACGCTAAAAATAGCGCCTGCAAACCGCCCCTAAACAGCCTCCGCTGTTTGTTCAGTGTGAAAGCCCGAGGGCTTTCACACTGAAGCGGTGCGCTGGCAGGAGAAGAAAAAATTTCCTGCAAGCCGCATCTTTGGAGCGGTGAAGGAGCGGTGTATTCACCGCTCCTAAACCGCTCCTGCCCATTGAAATCAATGGGACAGCGCGGCTATACCGTGGTAATACTGCGGCTATAGCCGCGCTATATGAGTGGTTGTAACCCTTTTTCGGCCGCCAGCGGGGGGTTAAAACCGCACCGCTAGTGGCCGAATACCGCGGTAAAACAGCGCTAAAAATAGTGCTGTTTTACCGCCGACGCCCCCTACCGCCCCAGTGAAAGGGGCCTAAGCAAGCCTATTTTAAATACATTAAAGGGGTTGTAAACTCTTGTTTTCTTTTTTTTTAATAAAAATAAAAACATGCCTTTACTTACCTGCTCTGGGTAATACTCTTCTTCTGGGGGGCCCCGTTGGTGCTCCAGGCCCCTGCCCACACAGAAAGCCACTTTTCACATGTGGGGTTGCTCCCAAGTCCCGTGGCTGCATCCATTGACAATGGCTCCTGCTGCTATCAATCTGTCCAACGAGGAGAGTGACAGTGGCTGGAGCCGCTGCTCTCATGCAAATCACTGGATAAGATTGGGCTCAGGTAAAAAAAGGGGGGGTCTGGGGGTAGCTGCATCACAGAAGGTTTTTCACCTTAATGCATAGAATGTATTAAAGTGAAAAACCTTGAGGCTTTACAACCACTTTAAATACTTATATAATTATTATTTACAACATTTTGATTAATGTTTTATAAATTATTTCTTAAACATCTAGTTCACTTTACATTGCATTTCATATGTTTAGAATTGTGATTTTTTTTAAATTAATTTTAATTTTAAGTTTCCTTCGCTATTTATAATCCAACTCGGTTAGCAAAGTAATTGTTTCCATGTGCTTTTTAAATATACCTCAGCTATAAAGAAATAACTATTTTCCCTATAAATGGCAGATGGATGTTAATGGTTTCCCAAGATGTTCCTCTCCTGGAAAATTGACTGCTTCACCACACAAACGGCAGAATGGCATATTATCTATTTTTTACATTTTCACAGATGGTAACGTCCCTCCTTGGGTCAAGTAGCATTAAAAATAGATAATATATTAGACCTCACGAGTCTCTTCAGAAAGACTAAACAGTCACAACAGGGAATGCCATTGTTTTGGTTTTCTTTACGGGCTTTTATGTACTCAGCTGCATGTCAGCCATGCCTTCACTCTGGGACCCGACTTTTGCTGAATTCCAGTTCCACCTCACTTACAAAGCTTTATGCATTATAAGGTCCATGCCACACAAGTTTAGGAAACACTCACACAGCTGTGCTAAACATTCCCATTTTTCTGCACCAGAAAGTGTCTGACAGTTCTTAATCTCAAGTACGTCGTAAGTGTAAGGATGAAAGGGCGTCAGAGAGCATGTGTTGAAGAATAATAAGAAGCTTGAACAGAATAGAAATATCTGAGCTATGTTGTATAATTTTAGGATACACTAACTAAAAGTCTTTGCATAGAACAGGAGACTCCTACCTACCCAGTGCTGTCTTTTGGCCTAGGCCGACAAGGCCCAGGCCTAGGGCGGCACTTTGCAGGGGGCGACAGGAAAGCCGCCCCCCCGCACGAGAAAAAGCCCCCCTGACCCATTCTACTGAGTCCCAGCTCCTGCAGCTTCCCCCTGTGACCATCTCCCGTCTTGATGTAGTGCAGCCCTTGTAAATATTATGGGCAGCAGTTGTTTGGGCATGCTTGGCCGAGGGGAGAGGAGTGACTGGCGTCCCCATAAGCGGCCTGTGACTGGCTGCGTTCCATCTGACTGGCGGAGGCGGAGCCTAATGCTCCGCCTACCCTCCTCCGTGCGGCATTCGTTCACTGGCTGCATCTTCTCCCGACCCGGGTGTCTGTGATGATGGGAGGAGGGGGAGAGAGAAGCATGAGGGGAACCCCAGGCAGCGGCCAGGACAACAGGTGAAATTAATTTCTATTGCTATAGCAGAAATTAACAGTCCTCATTTCTGCTATATTTTTATGTTTGGATCTCATCTGGATTTTTTTTAGCAGCTGCCTATAGACTGGATGTTTGTTTGATTCTCACTCCATTATTTCCACTATTTCCTAAAGCATTTTGTTCACGTCTATTTCAATTAATTTATATTACTATTGTAATGTGCGTGTGCCAAGCAGCCAATCACTTAGTGCTCAATCTGTAAATATACAGATCATGATGTTGCAAAGTGATCCATGCTACAAACTCATTAAACAGTCCACATTCAGTGAAAGTTCATGTACTGCAAACTTTGCAGTGCATGAAATTTCACTGAATGTGGACTGTTTAATGAGTTTGCATTGATTTCAGCATGTGCAAAGTGCCCCATGCATGCTGAAATGATTTCAAACATGGGCGGTCCTCCCGATGGACTCAGCTTTGCTCAGCGGGGGATCGCTCCGTTGATCCCCACTGAGCAGGCAGATGACAGGTCCATCTCCACTCACTATGCAGGGACAGACCTTGCAGAGCCCCGCTGTCCTCTATGGGGGGATCCGATGAAAATGGATCCGCCTGTCCATTTTCATCCGATCCACCAGACGGATGGAAAATCAGGTCTCCATCCGTCTGGATTTTGCAGACAGGATCGGATCGGATAGGAGCGGGTGTCAGCAGACATGTCACCGCTGACATCCACCGCTCCATAGAAGTGAATGAAGCGTCCGATCTGAAAAAGTGACAGACTGACCTGATCGGACAGCCCATTGAAAGGGCCCAAAGTCAGCAGCTACAAATACTGTAGCTGCTGACTTTCAATATTAGGACACTTGCCTGTCCAGGGTTCCCACGATGTCGACACCCCAGCCAATTTGTGGATTGGCTCTCGGGTGCTGTTGCCGCCATTATGTCCCGTTCCCTACTGCATATGTGCGAAGCACTCTGCACTTTCTGAATGGTGCGGCGGAGGAGGGGGTGTGGTTTACAGATTATAGGGTGGGTCTTAAACAGGAAGGGGTGTGGCCTTGACAGGGAGGGGTGGGTCATATTTAAATTGGGGGTACACGAGTTCAGTCAGGCCTAGGGCAGCACAAAACCTAAATACACCACTGTACCTACCATACCTGGTTGAATGAAGTGGTTTTAGACAAAAAGGGAACCCAATCAGATGTACAAATGGGACCCCTGTGCTGAAAAACTGTGGGCAAAACACAGTTTTAAAAGATTTTTAAAAGACACTTAGATCAAGAAGCCTATCCATGTTACTAGAGGCTGAACAGAGCATTGACATAATATGAATGTGGTCTTGTGTTAACTCATCATAACAACTATGTTGTATGCTACCAGAATAGGTGGGTATCATGTACTGGTGGTACTACTGTTTGGCAGGTAGATGTTATTGAGTTTCACATTTACAGTGTATGTCAAGCCATTTTTTTCCTATTTTTTTTAAAGATTGGGGAAAGAATAGAACTCCTATAGGATTTTCACTGCTATCTGGAGCCCCACTATGGAGAATGACTTTCATTTACTGTCCTGCTAAAAATGTTTTCACTAAGTGAGGGAAACTTGCAAACTTGTAGTGAAGTGGTGACAATCTGCAAAGGAATTGTCGTGGAGCACCAGACCCAAAGGTCAGCTCAACCAAGTGTGTGGTCTCCAGTTTTAACAGGCAGCTCTCTAACGTATGGGGCTTTCCTATCGGTCCCCAGAGCAGTCCAAAGAACATACAAAGGATGAAAGCCCCACAAATTTATAGTTAAGTATATGTTTGTTAGTCTTGATAAAAAATTAGAAGGTACAGCCAACGTGTATCAGAGGCTCACAACTCCTTCTTCATCTAGGAACATACAAGGCAGTGTAGGCGTCAGTTCAGCCTTTCCCATACTGCCTTTTTTTTTATTAAGATTAATGAACATTTACTGGACTTACTGCAAATTTGTGGCACTCTCCTCTTTTATATCTTCTTTGAAAAATAAAATCTGACAGGGGTTCTACTCTAATTTACACTTTGCCTGGACAGCGTGGTCTGTTAAAGTAAGTTGAAAAATAACAGACTTTCTGGCAGGATCAATAAGTGAAAATAAAGGTGAATGCCTAAAAAACAAATGCAGTCACCACATCTAAGAATCAGTGATTTGAAATTGAATGCTTTTTTGTTTTTTGATTGAATAACACTTTAAAGAAGCTTCTAAACAGTATCCAAACACTATTCAGGAGCCTATTAAGCAAATGCAATTTAACAACATTAATGTTGCAATGTTATTTGCTGTTTCATTTATATGCAGATCAAAGGGGTGACCATTGATATGCATATGATATCAGTTAAAGCAACCTTACAAGTTAAAAAAAGTATTCTTTTTAAATGAACCTTCATAAATTTTTCTAATCTTTAATGAGTCAAATCAACATTCGTCTTCAACCGCAGTGATGAGAAAATTCAAAGGAGCAGGATAGAAAATTTATCTCAAATGAACGAATGTATAACAGTGTACTGTATGCAGTTTTTGTTCAGTAACATCCATTCATTCCAAAATCAAATGTTAAAAGCAAATAAAATCTTTTGAATGACATTCAAATGTTCTGAGAATTTTTGTACGAATTTTCCTAAGACTTTTCTTAAGAATTTTCATTTGAAATTATATCTATTTATGGCCAGCTTTAGAGAAGAAGGTGGGGGGGGGGGGGGGGGGGACAGCTTTCCGCCTTCTCCCCTCAGCTATTTTTGTTCACTTTGAAATTTGTCTGGTTCCACTTGAGCCGGCTGAATTTCAATACATGCGTGGGCAGGCTGGTTGTATACAAGTCAATCTATCTATCAACTTGTGTACAACCAGCCTTTCAGGTTTTTCTTGAATTATCAGTGCCTATAGCTGATGGCAAAGAGAGCTCCCCACTGTCAAAATCCGCAAATTTTTTTGATCAACCCACTGGGCATCATGGTGTTCAATAATATTCCAAATTTTCTATAATTATAGTGTTTTTTTTACAGTCACCTTCAATTTTATTATCATAAAGTTGGTATATGAAATGTGCAATGCAAAATCACTAAGAGCAGTTAGATAGACACTAAAGAGTCTCTGTATAAAAATTTGCTTTGCAAATGTCTCATCATTCGCACAAAAGTAAACCATAATGTTTGTAATATGTGTTGCCTTTTGCTGTGCAAACTTAACATTCAAAATTGACATATGAATTGAATATTTAGCTATAGTTAAAGAGTTAAAGAACATTCACTAATAGAAAAAAAAATGGTGTAACACTTTAGGCTATGGGCAAAGACTAGAAGGAAAAATTATATAAGGGAGATCTCTGCAGTGTGTAGTCTATGACGATTCCTGTGCAAACAGTCAATGATGTCATAGGGATCCCAGTGATGTAACTTACAAGTAAATATTTGGGTATTTGTCCAAATCCATTCTATTCATAATGACAGATAGGCCTAAAAGGAGAGGCAAAGATTATCCATGTGCATCTAGTAGAGTAGTGCAGGTTCTCTATTTAAACAAAGCAATGGTCGGGCCGCACCTTTAAGAAGCAGAACATGTCTGCCTTTTCTTTTTGGCAGTAAGCATGTTATACAGAGCAGAGGTAGTTAAGTGGCTCGCCAAGCCTTTCTGATCTTCCTCCTCCCAAATTTTCACAACAGCTACAAATGCACCCTCTAATTTATCCTCCTCTTCTACTAATCCCACCATAGGCCCACAAACTGGCATGGAGGAGTCAGCTGAATTATTTCAGCACATCATCCATAACTTGCAGCAGAAGAATGAGCAAGATTTTCTGCTGTCATCAATTAAAAAATTGAACACCAGGAGCATAGACGGAAGGTACATCAGGCAGGGAGCACAAATTGGCTGTAGTATTCCTGCAGCTTACTGAAAAGTGGTCTTGAGCAATGAAAAGGATAGGAATGATGAGGTGGCAGACTGCACCCGGGTGACAGAAATTGTAGAGGAGAAAGGTGATTGAGATGCAGAACAGTAGCAAGTGAGGATTTTGTCCACAAGCAGCTTGCAGAAGACTAGTGTGAGCAGTGATTCTATTCCACTGTATGGCACAGGTACAGGATACTGCTGTAACCAGGGCTACTCTACATAGTTCTATAGCCTTTACTGCTGATAGCAGTATTGTGGTTTGCAGCCTCTGCCTGCCCTGCTGTGTATCAGTAGTGGTAAAACTATTAGGCATTTGAGTATTACATGCATGAGGAGAAACGTTATTCTGCAGCAAAAAGCTCAGTGGGAGCAGCACCTTGATGACACCAGTCTGCACTCCTCCTCGTTCCCCACTTTCCACCTCTCCTCCCACTCCACACGATTCTCCATGTGCTCCCACTGCAATATCTGCAAGTGAAAGGGAGGGAAGCCTTGACAAGGAGTTTGAAAGATTTACCCTAGGCACATCAAGGTGAAAGAGGGTCAGCATGGGGCCATGCAAAATAGGGCCAAGCATAGGCTTGAATCTTAGCATAGGGGTCCAAACCCCACTCTGCTGTCTAGACATCAAGGCACATCAAGGGAGGAGAAGGTCAGCATGGGGCCACACATATTAGGGCCAAACAGAGGCTTTAACCTCAGATATGTGTCCTAACCCCATTATGCCATCAGCCAGAGATGTAGATCCATGTCCACATAATGTGCAGCAACTGACTATTGTCTCTAAAATTATACAATAGAATTGTTGTATGATTATGAGAAGTGACTTGTCTCTCTATTTTACATTAAGACCTAATACAGCTGCTTATATAGTGTACAGTGACTGTACAATATTTGTGGCTATTGTGTCTGAAATAACTCACTGCATAACACGTACCTGGTAGCAGAGCCTGATATGAGCCTTCACGTCTGACTCAGGGCCCCTGATAGTGTGGAAACAAGATAAGTGTAGCGCTAAAAAAGTTTAAGATGTCCAATATGAAGACAAAAATTGTCCAACAGTTCTAGATGTAAATTAGAGGAAGGTCCTCCATATATATATATGGATCCTAGTATTAGGCAATCTTTAGAAGTTATGTGACTTCATGAAAGGAGCAAATCAATAGGTGCATAGCATCTGGAGCGAAGACAGACACACCACCACCAACAATGAAGAGGCTTACCTGATCTCATAGACCCAAAGGGGCATACGCCGAGTTGGGTCAAAACAGGCTTAGGTGGTAAGTGGCTGTAGATGATCCAGAGAAATGGTGATCTTGGGATGAACCATGGGCTGGTGAGTCCCTCAGAGTGATGTTAGAAACCAAGTGGCAGTGATGATAAATGGGGAGGAAGAAGGAAAGGCCACATAGTGTAAATCCATAAAACAAATATAAAATTTATTAAAAAATAAGAAATACACTCACATGTAATTTTTTTAAAACCAGCACTGTGAAAATATGGCAGCAGTGGGGTCCTACCCGATACGTTTCGTCCTCTTAGACGTCGTCTGGGGGGTTCCCAGAATTATCTGCAAGAAGTTTGCATGTTCTCCCCTTCCCTGCGTGGGTTTCCTATAGGTGCTCTGGCTTCCTTCCACATTCTAGAACAGTGTTTCTCAACTCCAGTCCTCCAGGACCCCACTGCTGCCATATTTTCACAGCGCTGGTTTTAAAAGATTTACATGTGTATTGAGTGTATTTCTTATTTTTTAATAAATTTCATATTTGTTTTATGGATTTACACTATGTGGCCTTTCCTTCTTCCTCCCCATTTATCATCACCGCCACTTGGTTTCTAACATCACTCTGAGGGACTCACCAGCCCATGGTTCATCCCATATATATATGGAGGACCTTCCTTTAATTTACATCTAGAACTGTTGGACCATTTTTGTCTTCATATTGGACATCTTAAACTTTTTTAGCGCTACACTTATCTTGTTTCCTTTCTATTTGGCATGCATCCTGTTGGCCGTGTTAGCTGCTTGTTTGTGTTTCAAGGGCAGCGCAAAATTGCAGGCAGGCAGCTGGTGCTGGTGACAGAAGGCAGAGTAGCAAAGTCAGGCAGGCTGGGTCATACACAGACAGGATGGATCAGGTACAGGGCACAGACAGGAGCGTAATCAGGAAATAAGCCAGGTCTGAAACAGATCAGTGGAACAGAAGCCAAAGGAGCAGACAGAAACGGAGATCAGGGGACAAGCTGAGGCCGATGCAGGTAGAGTTCAAAGAATGGTCAAAACAAGCCGGTTCAGCAACTGGAAGCAGGATACAGGTTCACAGGATCACAGGTTACACAGGAGGCTGAAGACAAAGCAGCATTGATCCTGAGCACTGGCAGAGTTTAAATATTCTCTTTGGCACCAGCATCTATCACAGGTGCACGCAAATGCCGATGCGCATGAGAATGCTCGGTGGTTCATGTGCGCGCGAGTTTGCGCATGCGCATATGTACTAGCCAGTGCCCAATTCTTGTGCGCACGAAAGGGAATATGTTTTTAGCCTGTGCACAGAAGTTCATCCATAGGAGTTATCTTGTTTGCTGGCATACGCATCCTGACACTGTAATTTCTATTTCATAATAAAACTTGCTTCTTTTTTGGTTTTATATTGAGGTCCAAAAAAGCTGTTAACATACTGTGCAGGAACTGCACACTATTTCTGGATATTGTATCTGACATAATACACTCTAATTTTTATTTCATGATAAACCTGCCTAATTTATCTCTCTAACATTGCAGCCTCAAATACAGCTCCCTCATCCCCTCCCCCCCTCCTTTCCTGACCTGCTGTGCTACATGTGCATGCTCGTATAAGGGCCTGCTATGGATTTTTTTTGGGGGGGGGACCATACAACATTTTTTTTTTTTTTTTTACATTTAGTTTTTTTCCTGAATTTGAAATTTGAAATTGCACATGTCTACTTATAACAATCTAAAGGCAAAAAGCATAGAAAATTATCAGCTCATAAGGTTTCTGGCTGAACGGACAGCTACTTATTTTTTGCACTTGTCAAACATATATATCAAATGCTTTCCATGGTATATTTAACAAACCAAAACAGACCAAATAGGTCAATTTTATTGTTTGAGTTTACATACAGTGTGTATGGGCTCCTACTGATTTTATTTTACTCTGAAGGTTTCACTGTACCAGCCTTGTGTACTTAACCACTTCAGTGTTTCGAAAGTAGGAGATTCAGCAAAGTTTCTAGGATCTTACATCTCTTACATTCAGCTCCTTTCCCTCTGCTGACACTCCCTCTGCTGCTATTTTAGACAATTACTTTGTGTTACATAGAAGGGCCAGGTATTATAATGCAGCTTCCCCTGTTTAAAATAATATTTGCAGATAGTCTGCATAGTTTAATTGAGTAATAAAGGGTGACCATTGATATAGGGTAACATAAGTTAAGTAAGTAAACCTTACATGTAAAAAATAAACCGTTTATTTATTTATTTTTCTATTTTTGCCAGTGGTAGCTCTAAAAGAAGTCATTTTGCCGTGAGTAAAAGTATACATTTTATTTTATAAATGATTTAATTTAGAATACACAAAAATTATGTTTCTGGTACAAAGCATAGCAAAGATATTTGCAAATGATAGAATGTATTTAATTTTGCATATATATATATTAATGTAACACTTAGATTTCAAAGAAACAACTAAAAAAAAGTTTGATTAACCACTTCAATACCGGACACTTTCACCCCCTTTCTGCCCAGGCCATTTTTCAGCTTTCAGAGCTGTAGCACTTTGAATGACAATTGCGTGGTCATGCAACACTGTACCCAAATAAATTTTGAATCATTTTCTTCACACAAATAAAGTTTTCTTTTGGTGGCATTTAATCACTGCTGGGTTTTTTATTTTTTTTACAAAAAAAAAAGAAAAAAGACTGAAAATTTTGAAAAAATAAAAAGTTTTTCCTAGTTTCTGTCAGTAAAGTTTGAAAATAAGTAATTTTTCTCCTTCACTGATGTGCGCTGATGAGGCTGTAATGATGGGCACTGATAGGTGGCACTGATAGGCAGCACTAGTGGGCATTGATAGGTGGCACTAATGGGCACTGATAGGCGGCACTGGTGGGCACTGATAGGTGGCACAGATAGGCGGCACTAATGGGAACTGATGGGTGGCACTGATGGGCAGCACTGATGAGCAGGCACTGATGAGCACTGAAAGGCAGCACTGACTGGCATCACTAATGGCCACTGGTTGGTGTCACTGATGGGCACTAATTGGTGGCACTGATGGGCACTGTGGGGCTTTACTGTAATCAGGGCACTGATGATCAGTGCCCTGATTACCTATTCGGGTGTCCCCTTGAGGAGATGCTGCTGATCGGCTCTGTCAGTGTGAGGCAATGAGAGCCAATTACCGGCACTTCCGCATTTACATGTGACCGGCTGTGATTGGACACAGGCGATCACATAGTTAAAGAGCTGCGTCATCGGCTCTTTACAGAGAACCGGGTCGTGCCGTGTCCTAGGAACATGGCGCAGTTACAATCGCCGCACTGCGCGCCCCCACAGGCGCGCCCCCACAGGCGCGCCCCCACAGGCGCGCGAGAGTGGGCATTCAGGGTCGACATCATATGATGTCCACCCAGAACGAGAGGCGCACTACTCCGCTGTCATTTGACGGTGGGCAGGCGGGCGGCAAGTGGTTAATTTTTTTTTTAAAACTTTTTTTTTCTTTATATTTTACACTTTTGTCTATAGATTTCATAGAATCTAAAATTGCTTTTGCAAAATAATATTGCCAAAAGAAAGCCCAGTTTGCCCCGCCCAAAAAATTTGTGTAATACTTTGTTTTCTTTAGAATTGACAGATGTATCACTTGAACTGTGTGTTGTGTTTTGCAAGTGATTGGGTATTCTTTTCAAAGTGAAGCCTTATCTCATTTACTAAGCTCTGGAGCAACTGCACTCTGCAAAGTGCACAGTCTATGTGCCTTTAGTAAATCAACTCCTATGCATCTTGACTATCAATTATACTTTTGTTGGTTCATATATATTTATGTTTATAATAGCTATTATTGAGAATCCACAGGCACCACAGTTGTTACTCGGTTAGCACCTCTGCCTGGCAGCACTAGGGGCATCAGCAGGGTCTGACTGACCATTCGGGCAATTGGGCACTGCCGTGTCAGCAGGGGGTCCCATGAAAGGCTTCTCGTACCTTTCATAGGTGTGCTCCCGACATTATTGGCGATAATCTAGGCAGACAAGGAGAAACCATAAAGGAGGCTGACCGGGAGCCTAGGATAAGGGAAGAGACCTGAGAGAAGGAGCCGGTGATGTAACGGCTGCAAAAGGCAATCGACGCCTTAATCATCTTGCATCTTTACTGTACTATGCAACCAGCAGGTGCTACCTACAGCCCCCTAAAAACCACACTCAATCTTTGCCGCTGCCTGCTGATCGTACCACACTTTTTTCTCTTACATTTGGGCCCAAATTATGATCTTGCACACAGGCCAACTGCTTTCATAAAACGCCCCTGGTTGCGTCATGAAGATAGCTGCTGTGCAACGGCCATCTTTAAACCTGGAAGTACACAAACGCATATAATGGGAGCAGAGCAATATGTAGGTGGGGCTTTGTGTGGGTGTGGCTTAAGTGTGGGCAGGGACACAGGGGCCCCATAAGTTGTCAGTACGCCCCGGGTCATCAGTTCAAATCCCAACCATGACACTATCTGCCTGGAGTTTGCATGTTGTCTCTGTGCCTGCTTGGGTTTCCGCCCACACTCCAAAAATAGCTGGTAGTTGAATTGGTTCCAGTCCAAACTGGCCCTAGATTGTGATTTAGGGACCCTAGATTGTAAGCTCCCTGAGGGCAGGGACCAGGGGCGGAAGTATAGGGGTCGCAAAAGTCGCCATTGCGACTGGGCCCCATGCTGCAGGGGGCCCGTGTGCCCCCCTCTCCCCGAGCGGTGTCTGCATATGGGACCAAGCTCCCTGATCCTCAGCCGATGCGTAAATCATTCGGCAGTGCAGGAGTTCAGTCACAAAGTGAAAGTAAGTGAGACGTGTCTAGCACACTGTGTGCTGTGCTCTCTGCCTCCCCCTACAGTGCAGTACCCGGCATGGAGAGTTTAAGGTACAGAGCTGCAGCTGCAGATTTTTAAAAAGGAGATCTATATATGTTTGTATGCATGTGTGTGTGCTTATATGTGTGTGTCTGCATGTTTGGGTGTGTGCATGTGTGTGTGTGCATTTATTTATGTGCATGTGTATGTTTACATGTGTGTGCGCATGTGTGTTCATGTGTATAGAGTTATATGTGTGTGCG
The DNA here is from genome assembly GCA_037952925.1 of Lithobates clamitans. Classification (NCBI taxonomy): domain Eukaryota; kingdom Metazoa; phylum Chordata; class Amphibia; order Anura; family Ranidae; genus Lithobates; species Lithobates clamitans. Next base: position 3,655,004 of record JBBGZY010000761.1, read on the forward strand.
CATGTGTGTGTGCATGTGTATAGAGTTATATGTGTGTGCGCATGTGTGTGTGTGTGTGCATGTGTATAGAGTTATATGTGTGTGCGCATGTGTGTGTGTGTGTGTGTATGTGTATAGAGTTATATGTGTGTGCGCATGTGTGTGTGCATGTGTATAGAGTTATATGTGTGTGCGCATGTGTGTGCATATGTATAGAGTTATATGTGTATGTGCATGTTTGTGTGTTTGCTTATGTGTGTGCGTTTATGTGTGTGCATGTATTTATATGTATATGTGTGTATTTGCGTACGTGTGTGTTTACATGCGTGTATGTATACACATTACTAATAATTCTGACCCCCTTTTGCTTTACGATCAGAACAGATTTCTTTAGGGTGGGTTCATAATACCAACAAGAAAATACCATTCCTCTGAAAAGCGATGCAGATAGCTTTTCAGAGGCATTTGACATGCAGTGAAGAGGCAATATGTTGCACCTTGACTAAAATGTTGAAGAAATGTTGAGAAACACTGATACAGAGAAACTCTCCATTCTCCTCCTGCAGCTGCTGAAAGGAGATGAGAAGTGGGGGAAATGGAAAGATCAGTTCCTCTATATGCAGCCGCACCCACCACGCCTCCTATGCAGCTTCTTTCTGCTGCCCCCCCGTGTGCTCTCCAGCCCCCCTGTCCTTTTTCCTGCCCCCCCGCACTCTCCTGGCCCCTCCCCTTGTCCCCACAGCTCAGCAGAGTTCCCCCCTCCCCTCTCCTGCCAGCTGCTGTAGGGTATCTGCATGGAGAATCAGTGATCCATACTGATCACGGACTCAATCCATTCATAACTGAAAAATAGTAAACTGTATTTACTATGCTTCAGTTTGCGAATAAAGGGGCAGCTCTATACAGAGCTATTCCTGTCCATTCATTCTGTGCAGCTGAGGCTGTGCTCTCAATCTTCTTTCTCGTTCTCAAAGGTGAAACATCAGAGGTCTGCTTAGACCCCTGATATCTCACCAAAGCCCCCCAACTCTTAAAAAAAAATTTAATTTTTTTTTTATAAAATAATATTGTAAAACAATAAATAAATGGTAGAAAAATACAATAAAAATAAAAAAAACAGATGCCAGTGGCAGAACTACCAGGGTCACAAACATCACACTTGCGACCGGGCCTTGGCATTTACGCCATGGGCTCGGAGGGAAGGGCCCCAGCTGGGGGTTAGGGGGGCCCTTCATGATTTCTTGCACCGGGGCCCTGAAGGTTCTAGTTACGCCACTGGCAGGGACTGATGTGAATGTACAACATATATGTAAACTCTGTGTAGATTGCTGTCACTATAGTACCTGTAATAAATAAATAAATCCAGTATAAGTTTACTTGGAAAATCTCCTTTCATGTGGTGAGATCCTGGATTCCCAATATGCTTTATACCTGCTGTTTGCTTTCCATTTCTAAGGACTATATATCCCGTGGGACCTTGCTGCCCGCAAGCAGTGATTCCTGTACTGATTGCTCCTCTCATTACCCCTGTAGTTCAGATGGCAGAATCTATGAAATGTGTGACACAGCAATTCCTACTCACAGGGCACGGTGGCTATGGGGTTAATTTACTAAAGGCAAATAGGCAGTTGCATCAGAGCTTAGTAAATGAGGTAAAGCTTCACTTTCCAAAGAATACCCAATCAGGTGCAAGGAAAATAAAAAAAACTGCATTTTTGCTTGCACATGATTGAACATGATTGGATGATGGAAGTCAGCAGAGCTAAGCTCATCTACTTAGCTCTACTAAGCATCTACTAAGCTCTGAGGCAACCCCTATGGAGTTGATTTACTAAAGGCAAATAGACAGTTGCACGCTGCAAGTGCATTTATTCCAGAGCTAGCTTAGTAAATGAGGTAAAGCTTCACTTTGCAAAAAGTACCCAATCACATGCAAGAAAAAAAAATTGCATTTTTGCTTGCACATGTTTGGATGATAGAAGTCAGCAGAGCTTTTGTTTATTTACTAAGCTCTGGAGCAACTGCTCTTCCAGAGTGCAACTGCACTTTGCAAAGTGTACAGTCTATTTGCTTTTAGTAAATCAACCCCTATATATTTTGGTGACCAATTACACTTATGCTGGTTCATATATATTTATAGCTCAATAGGTTTTATGTATTGTATATACACTTTTTTGTTGTTTTGTCTTCAGAAAATCACTGCTGCCTCTGTATACATTTGTCATCACTTAGATTTATTTTGTTTATTTATACACCACAATAGCTATTGTTTGTATTTCTATTATAAAGCTGATTTTATAAAATGAAAGCGTATGCTGTGACCATAGGACTCCATCAATTAACAGGATCTTTGGGTAACCCATTAGGAACAGTAAATCACATCCTGCTTAAAATTGTTTGAATGAAACAATTATAACTTCCACTAGATGGTGATATTGTATTAGTTTAGTATCTAGCTGACTTTAGCTTACTTTTTCCAGCACTACTTTCACTGATTGGACTTTTTCTGGAATTGCTCTTTAACTTGTTGACTGTTGCTTCATTTTCAACCCATTGATTTCCTTGTCAAATTTGTTTATTGTTTTGAATAAAATAAAGGAGAACAATCTGAATTTTACAAAGATTGTGATACATATTCAAAGGATAACAAACTAATTACTTCAATTGGAAAGAGACAAATAAAAATTCAAACGCAATATCGCACTATATGAGCATCAAATAGACAGACAAAGACAAATGTCAAAAATGTCATGTAATTGAAAAGAAAGAGAAAGGTAGATCGTTGACTGTCAGTCTAGTTTAAAAACAATAAATTAGTAAAGCAAAAGTACAGTACATTTCAATGGGTCTAGAGAACAGCCCTGTGAGTACCACATAAGAACTGATGAAAGGGAAAGGGTCATGAAAAACGAGTAAGAGAATAGAAGAAGTAAAGAAAAGGGAAAAAATACAGTGGGAGTAAAGGGTAAATTTGATAGAGGTAGTGCGGCTTCAACTGAATGAATTGTGATGAAAGAGTAAATGAAGTATTATTACCATGGCAATAGTAACGTGTCATCAAAGTCTGGAGGTAATATTTAACCCAAGGTAACCAAAATTTTTCAAATTTGCAGATCCGATAACTCTCAATTTCTTCCATTTTAGCATGAACAAGGGCTCTATTGGTTCTGTGAATGGTTTGGATACAATCAGATTTTGAGTTTTCCATGCCTTAGCTATGGTTTGTTTTGCAGCTGTTAAGAGCTGTAAAAAAAGTTGAAATGTATTCTGTGTAATTCTGTCTGCTTTTAGATTCAAAAGAGCGCTAGCAGGATTAGGCTATAAGGAAGTTTCAAACATTTTAGAAGCTAAATCAAAAACTGCCTTCCAAAAGTTTTGGGCTATTGGACAATCCCACCATATATGGAGTTGGGTGCCAGGATCTGAACAGACAAACAAAAACTTGGGGGCACACCCTAACTATGCATCACATTAAAGATGGCAGCACATTAAAGATGGTGCTGCCTTAAGACCATACAAACAGAACAAAAAGTGTAATATTCCTTTAAATTTAGTACCTGGGGGAGGGGGGGGTGTATAGCATGCCTGTAAAGGGGCGCATGTTTCCCGTGCTTAGAACAGTCTGACAGCAAAATGACATTTAAAACTACTCACGGCTATTAATGAATTGCCGGTCCGACAATACACATAAAAGTTCATTGATAAAAACGGCATGGGAATTCCCCACAGGGGAACCCCGAACCAAAATTTTTTTAAAAATGGCGTGGGGTCCCCCCAAAAATCCATACCAGACGTTTATCCGAGCACGCAACCTGGCAGGCCGCAGGAAAAGAGGGGGGACGAGAGAGCACCCCCCTTCCTGAACCTTACCAGGCCACATGCCCTCAACATTGGGACGGTGCTTTGGGGTAGCCCCCCAAAACACCTTGTCCCCATGTTGATGAGGACAAGGGCCTCATCCCCACAACCCTTGCCCAGTGGTTGTGGGGGTCTGCGGGCGGGGGGCTTATCGGAATCTGGAAGCCCCCTTTAACAAGAGGACCCCCAGATCCCGGCCCTCCCCCCTGTGTAAAATGGTAAGGGGGTACAAAAGTACCCCTACCATTTCACAAAAAAGTGTCAAAAATGTTAAAAATGACAAGAGACAGTTTTTGACAATTCCTTTATTTAAATGCTTCTTCTTTCTTCTGTTTTCTTTCTTCTATCTTCTATCTTCCTTCGGTTTCTTCCTCCATCTTCTTCTTCTTCTGGTTCTTCTGGTTCTTCCTCCGGTGTTCTTGTCTGGCATCTTCCTCCACGGCGCCGGCGTCTTCTTCCCTTCTTCTTCTCGGGCCGCTCCGCATCCACAATGATGGGAGGCTCCCGCTGTGTGACACTTCTCCTCTTCTGACGGTTCTTAAATAATGGACACACGGAGACTTGACGGGGACTTCCCTGTGGCATTCCCCATGACGTCAGAGGGAGCAGACAGGGAAGTCACCATTCGTCAGAGGGGGGCAGGCTCTATGTGCTTTCATATCTGCCTTCTATATATATATATATATATATATATATATTTTTTATATATGTATATATATATATAATACACTCTTCAAATGTGCTTTAAAATGCATGGTTTTCCCTTTCACGAACAAGGAAATAATGACGTTATGGCGGTTTTGATGTTGGGCTGGTATAATAATGCTATGGGGCTGGTATGACATTTTTTCAGGGCTGGTTTTTAATCCCAGACCGGCCCTGGACCTAAGCCTCCGCGTTGTTGTGGAAGACAAAGAGTGGATTTAGAGGTACAGGGTTTAGCTGTGCCCCAGATAAGGGAGATAATTCTACGCTGAATAAGTCTTAAGAAATGGGATAGTACTGAAATTGGCAGTGTCCCCAGTGGTTTGTCCAGTGCCCTGCATGCAGTTTTATATTATATATACTGTTCTTTCTGCCTGGAAACTGTAGATTGTCCATAGCAACCAAAAAGTGTCCCTTTACGTCAAAAGTGGTTTTAGACGAGCTAGAAAACAGCGATAGTAAATTAGAACACTTGCAGAATTGAGCGATTATTATTATTATTATTATTATTATTATATTATTATTTTTTATAACTATTTATATTTATTTATTATATTATAATTTATGATTTTGTGTTTCAAACTTTATCATAGGCGGGATATCTACTAGACTCTTGTTTGGACAGACTTAAGTGTGTTAATGCTCAGAATTACAGGCCTACAATATAAAACACCAAATTTCTATGCAAAATAATTGTACCCCTTTGAGACGCACAAATCTGACATAATCATACCGCCAGGGAGGCTAACCCAGAAGTGCAATTGGTCACAGACCTGGACCTCCTTTTGAAATGGACTTCAAATATTTGGGCATATTTCCTCAACCATCTCAGAATATTGAAAATTCAATCTACAACCACTGATGCTAGGAATAAAAACTACATGGGAAAATTGACCTATTAATAATAGGCAGTATTAATTTGATAAAGAGCAATATTTATTAAAGGTGCTTATATAGCGCTGTCAGTTTACACAGCAGATTACACATACACTATTTTACCAAAAGCATTGGGACACCTGCCTTTACACGCACATGAACTTTAATGGCATCCCAATCTTAGTCCGTAGGGTTCAATATTGAGTTGGCCCACCCTTTGCCCATAAAGACATGGATGAGCGAGTTTGGGGTGGAGGAACTTGACTGTCCTGCACAAAGTCCTGACCTCAGCCCGATAGAACACCTTTGGGATGAATTAGAGTGGAGACTTTGAGCCAAGCCTTCTTGTCCACATTAGCGCAGGACCTCACAAATGCGCTTCTTGAAGATTGGTTAAGCGTTCCCATAGACACACTCTTAAACCTTGTGGACAGCCTTCCCAGAAGAGTTGAAGCTGTCATAGCTGCAAAGAGTAGGCCAACTCAATATTGAACCCTACGGACTAATGCCACGTACACACGGTCGGACATTGATCGGACATTCCGACAACAAAATCCTAGGATTTTTCCCAAAGGATGTTGGCTCAAACTTGTCTTGCATATACATGGTCACACAAAGTTGTCGGAAAATCCGATCATTCTGAACGCGGTGACGTAAAACACGTACGTCGGGACTATAAACGGGGCAGTAGCCAATAGCTTTCATCTCTTTATTTATTCTGAGCATGCGTGGCACTTTGTGCGTCGGATTTGTGTACACACGATCGGAATTTCAGACAACGGATTTTGTTGTCGGAAAATTTTATAGCCTGCTCTCAAACTTTGTGTGTCGGAAATTCCGATGGAAAATGTGTGATGGAGCGTACACATGGTCGGAATTTCCGACAACAAGGTCCTATCACACATTTTCCGTCGGAAAATCCAACCGTGTGTACGGGGCATTAGACTGGGGTGCCATTAAAGTTCATGTGTGTGTTAAGGCAGGCATCCCAATACTTTTGGTAATATAGTGTATGTATTTTATACATTCACATCAATCTCTGCCCTCAAGGAGCTTACAATCTAAGATCCCTAACTCACATTTATACTTGCACATACTAGGGCAAATTTAGACAGGAGCCAATTAACCTACCAGCATGTCTTTGGATTGTGGGAGGAAATCCACGCAGGCAAAGTGAAAACATGCAAACTCCAGGAAGGTAGTGTTATGGTTGGGATTCGAGCCAGCAAAATTAGTGCTGCTAGGCAAAGGTGCTTACCACTTAGTCACTGTGCTGCCCTTGCCTTCCTTCAGTTCTCTATGTATTGTATCATCAACGTGGATCCTGAAAAAGTACTTCACACAGCTAAACTAACTTCTTATCTTATTTTTGTGAGGGACTCAACATCCCAGGTTCCAGTTGACGATGCTCCGAAGACTATGGATTACATGGTGGCCTGATGTGCCCCAATTTCCATACTTATTTTCTTGCAGCCCTCCCTTCTCACACCAATAACTGGCTGATTTGTGATAAAATAAATGCAACAGTAGTTCTTGAAATGGTGCATTTGGGGTCCTATGAAGCCCTGAGACACCTCCTTTATAGAGGGGGGGCTTCTCATTCCTATTGACAGCCTCTATGCATGCAGTTATTATGGCATGGAACACTGTGCATCATACATTACCGGTCATATCAAAGCAACAGTCTCCACATAATCCCCTTGACTAAACAGTAAACTACTTCACTATATCCCAGACACTGCCTCTTGAACATTTAAGGACATTACGTGTCCTGGCCATATATGTGAAAATAACACTCTTATTACAACTAATAAATTAAAACAGCGATATGAACTGCCTAATTCATACCTGTTTGAATATTTGCAACTTCGTCATGCATACCAATGTGTATGCTGCTGCTTCAGTTGGGTCCGCCACACAGTCACTTTCACCTCCAGTGTATTCAGGTGCAGGCAACGCTCATCCAGCCATGTGGAACAAATGCAATAGGATCCAAAAACTTGAAAACTGCATCCACTTTATTGATAATCTTTAAAACGCCATATACTGCAACATGCAACATTAGTCATGAATAAGTGCTAGCAGTGCGAAACCCATTGACTGTGTTTCCTTGCTCCCACGGTGTCTAATGTTGCTGTATAAGATGTTTTAAAGATTATCAATAAAGTAGATGCAGTTTTCTAGTGTGCAGCTCTTCAAATCGCATTTGCTGTTTCGTATACCAATCTTAGTTTGAGGTAAGGGCCCTTGAGTTAATACCCTCTAAAATTGGTTATCTCTTGAGGAATGAATCTCTGACTAAAACTTTGTCCGCTATTCATAAAGCCCCACAACCAAATGTTCAAAAGAGCTTGGAAACTTTACACTGGGCTTGATACTGAGGGCTTGATACTGAGGATTGGGAGGATATATATCGACTAAACACTACTTCAATAAGTTCCTGACAGATTAATATAATTCAAGAAACTCAATAGGATTTACTTAACCCCAAAAGGTTTATACAAGATATACCTTTCCATCCCTACACATTGTTGGAGGTGTTTCCAGGACTCTGCAGGTTATTTTTATATTTTTTGGGAATGCCCTATTATTTGAGCTTTCTGGTCTGACATAATACATTTTGTCCTAACATCAACCACCATTACTGCTCCCCTAAATGTAACCACATGTGTGCTGGGTCTGGCAGAGCCATTGCTCCTCCCACACATAGCTAGAACATTTTTAGGCCTTCTTCTATCCTTTACAAGTAAAGCTATTGTATACAAATAGAAGTCTGCCATGGCTCCTATGCTAGACATTTGGAAGTCATTAATTCATTTTGTACTAGTACAGTATATAAAACCATGTATGAATATGGAGGTTGTCCAAACAAATTTACCAAAGCATGCGATACATGGGTCACCTCTATTAATACCAATGTGTTCTGTATTGAAGAGAAAGAGAATAGCTGTACCATCATATGCAATGGATTAGGGTTGAGCCGAACACCCCCCCCCCCGGTTCGGTTTGCACCAGAACTTGCAAACAGGCAAAAAATTTGTACGAACGCGCAACCATAGTTAAAGTCTATGGGAGACGAACATGAAAAATCAAAAGTGCTCATTTTAAAGGCTTATATGCAAGTTATTGCCATAAAAAGTGTTTGGGGATCCGGGTCCTGCCCCAGAGGACATGTAGCAATGCAAAAAAAGTTTTAAAAACGGACGTTTTTGCGGGAGCAGTGATTTTAATAATGCTTAAAGTGAAACAATAAAAATGAAATATTCCCTTAAATATCGTCACTGGGGGGTGTCCTTAGTATCCCGGTAAAGTAACACCTTTTCCCCGTGTTTACAAAGATACCACAGCAAAATTACATTTCTAAAGGGAAAAATGTCATTTAAAACTACTCGCGGCAGTAATGTATTGTCGGGTCCCGGCAATATAGATAAAAATCATTGCAAAAAACAGCATGGGTTCCCCCCCAGTCCATTACCAGGCCCTTTGGGTCTGGTATGGATATTAAGGGGAACCCCGCACCCAAATTAACAAAAAAATAGCATGCAAAAAACAGCATGGGTTCCCCCCAGTCCATTACCAGGCCCCTGCACCGAAATTTTTTAAAAAATTGCGTAAAAACCCATACCAGGCCCTTCGGGCCTGGTATGGATATTAAGGGGAACCTTGCGCAAAAATGTAAAATAAAAAATGGTGTAGGGGCCCCCCAAAATACATACCAGGCCCTTCAGGTCTGGTATGGATTTTAAGGGGAACCCCGAGCCAAAATGTAAAAAAAAATGGCCCCCCAAAATTCATACTAGACCCTTATCTGAGCATGCAACCTGGCAGGCCGCAGAAAAAGGGGGGACAAGAGAGCTCCCCCCTCCTGCCCTCAACATGGGGAGGATGCTTTGGGGTCCCCCCCAAAACACCTTGTCCCCATGTTGATGGGGACAAGGGCCTCATCCCCACAGCCCTTGCCCGGTGGTTGTGACGGGTCTGCTTATCAGAATCTGGAAACCCCCTTTAACAAAGGGAACCCCCAGATCCCGGCCCCCCTATGTGAATGGGTATTGGGTACATTGTACATTTTGGGGGGACCCCTATGCCATTTTTTTACATTTTGGCTCGGGGTTCCCCTTAAAATCCATACCAGACCTGAAGGGCCTGGGGTGGATTTTGGGGGAGACCCCTATGCCATTTTTTTAAATTTTGTCGCAGGGTACCCCTTAATATCAATACCAGACCTGAAGGTCTGGTAGGGATTTTGGGGGGACCCCCAAATTTTTTTTCATTTTGGGTGCGGGGGGCCTGGTAATGGACTGGGGGGGGAACCCATGCCATTTTTTTCAATGATTTTTACCTATATTACCGGGACCCAATAATACATTAAAGCCGCAAGTAGTTTTAAATGACATTTTTTCCTTTAGAAATGTCATTTTGCTGTGGTACTGTTCTAAACATGGGAAAAATGCGCTACTTTACAGCCATACTATAGACACTCCCCAGGCACAATATTTAAAGGAATATTTCATTTTTATTGTTTCACTTTAAGCATTAATAAAATCACTGCTCCTGAAAAAACAGCTGTTTTTAAAACTTTTTTTTGCATTGATACATGTCCCCTGGGGCAGGACCTGGGTCTCTAAACACTTTTTATGACAATACCATGCATATAAGCCTTTAAAATTAGCACTCTTGGTTTTTCATGTTAGTGTCCCATAGACTTTAACGGCATTCCGCGGCTTTCGAATCTGCTGCAAACGCTGCATATTGTTCGCTGTTCGGCGAACAAGCGAACATCGAGTTCATCCCTAGAATGGATGGGAGGGCGAAGGACATGAGGTGACCTATTGTATCCATCTATGCAATCTGTTACCTTCATGATAAAGCTACAATGAGTAGGACTGGCCATGAACATATAGGGAGTAACAAGGGTTGCTATGGGCACCACATCTTGGTAACATAGAGGGTAGTAGAAAGATATATTTTCTTGGTAGCAAGACAATCACACAATATATTATAAAGTAATCGCAAAATATAGTCAAGTCACTAGTAGCGCTGTGAAAAACATTTAAACAAATAAACAAAATTGAGTACTGTCCGTGATACTTTTTTTATTTGTACTAACATTCAATTTTTCAGGACAAGCTTTTGGGGTATGTCCCCTTCTTCAAGGTCCAAGCAGTACTGATTCACAATTTTTTTTTTTAAATTGTGAATCAGTACTGCTTGGACCTTGAAGAAGGGGACATACCCCGAAAGCTTGTCCTGAAAAATTGTATGTTAGTGCAAATAAAAAAAGTATCACGCACAGTACTCAATTTTCTCTGTCACAATTGCACTAATATGGCTACAACCAAATCAAACAAATAAACAAAATCCAGACCAATTTTGCTTCTCCTCAACAAACACCTCTCCCTCTGAACTCTGTGTAATAATAGAAAAACCAAAAAAAAAACTGCGCTATACCATAAATAATATATGCATAAAAATAAATTAATGCAAAAAAATATAAAGGATGTGAGAAACATCAAATATAAATATATGCATTTGAGATTATATAGCGAAATACATGAGAAAAAATTCAAAGAATATCTAAATAATATTGAGTGCATACAAATCAATAGTGCCAAACCAAAAATTAGTGGAAAACCATGATTAGTGATAAAATATTATTATTATGTAGCAAAGTCCATAGACCAGAAAAACGGAAAATCTTCTAGGGGAATGGGAAGAGTCCACTGATAGCTCTTCATAGAAATCAGTGTGGAAAGGTAGGAAATTGAAAACACCCCTCAAAGTGATCCTCCACCACCTAAAATGCACGCTTACCAGATAGCAAGCTCAACAGGCTCATAAACAAACCAGAGACCGGGTAGGCAGTAGGCAATAAGACATCCCTCTATACAGCGTGGCAGGTGATAAGCAAACCAGGCACATATAGGACCTTGAATCCAGATATTCAACCAGCAATCCCTAAAATAGCAGTTAAAAAGAGCGAAATCGCCGGTCGGCTGGCGAGCGCCCGTTCAGGATGAGATGCGATGATGTCAGAACGTCAACCTCCCGACGTACGTTTCGTCTGTAGCTGACGTCGTCTGGGGAACCTGTGTAATAATAGGCTCATGACATGTAAGGTAAAAAACTCTTCCAATAGTGTAATAAATTCCAAAGCTCTAAATTTTATTCCTTATAAAATGAGGCTCCCCAGACAAATTCATGAAACCTAGCATATCACGTATGATATAACTAACATGATCACTGTATGTGAATCAGTAAACTCATTGCTATATAATTAACATTTTTTATTTTATTACACAATCAAATTATTAAAAATCGTTAAAACCATACAAAAGAGAGTGTGCAAAAGCCTTTCTTTACTTAATGTGCTTGGAGACCAGAACCCCAATGTTGGGTAATAACCTCAAACTGTACATTCAGATGATTCACAAATCGCTAGGGGGTGTCTCCAATGCAGATAATGCGCCTTTCTTCAGGAGGAATAGGGGAGCGCTTATTACAAACTGAAATTAACAAGAAGACAAACTTACATAACAGAATATATAAAGAGACTTTTCACCATTAACAACAATTTGAGCAATACAAAGGGCTCATCGAACCCAAATGGATCCACACACCAAAGAGGGGGCAATGTCACAGCCAAAATCCCACAATACCTCCCCCCTGGGCCAGGTGTGGGAGTAGATGCAGCGACAAAACAGAGTAAAAAACAAAAAATAACAAACATCATATGATGTTAGAGGGACCCACTCTTGCTATCCATCCCCAGGGCTGCACATCAAGGAACAGCCATAGCATAGCAATTACCCACCTATTGTGTCAAAAGCTGGATGTTAATCCATAAACCAATAAATGCTCAGAAGGAGGCTAATAGTATAGGTATATAGGCCCCTAATACAAGATATCCCATGCCTGGCTAGTGGATGCAAAGTGTATATACATCCTGCTAAAAACACATACACACACACAAAAAAGAAAAAAATATATATATACTGTATATAATAGACTATTTATAGTCCCTCAAGCTAACATATTAAACAATAACAAAGTTGAGGACCACCATAGTGTATAAACAATCACCAGGTTACAGAGACAATACCACTCCCGCCATTAGTTGATCAGTGATTGTATTCTATTTCTGTGCCCAAGGGATGCCTACAAGATCACATAAACATATTCAAAAACCCCTTAATGGGATAACCCAAGAAACCAAACAGCCCGTCAATTCCAAGCATAGCTTCAGTTAGGCTAACAAACCTCCAATGCGACCAATGCCTCCATCCAAGGTGGGTGAACCCAACTAAGGAGGACTCAGAATTCTCCAGCCTTTTATCAGCTCCCCCGGGGGGAATGCCACATCTGCCGATCCCCAAACCGCTGTGTGACTTCACCCCTGGTATTTGTAGGCACTCTAAAGGACTGACCATGAAGAATGCGGTTGACTCTGTTGGGTTTCCACTACTTTGTACTTTCAGGTCAAGGAATTCCTAAATGGCTATGTTTTGTATTTTCACTGGAAGATTCAACAAAAAAAGAAAAAAATATATACAATTAAAGTCTGACTTTTCACAACTCCACCCATTTGTGACATGTCTTAATAGGGATAAGTAAAATGATTTTAATAAAGATTATTTTCCTGCAATATTACGAATTACAGTTTTGCTGACATTTTATTTCCAAGTTCATTAAATTTTTTGCTTAGGAAAAATGTGGTTAAAAATTATTATAAGAAAACCTTTCCAAAATGTTTTTTAAATCTTTTTTGATGTATTTGTATAAAGAGTATATTAAAAATGTTTTTTTAAGTGACATTACATATTTGTATACTCAAGTTCTTTATTTTACTTTCTTTCCCAGCCTTTTGAATAAATGTCTGTGGAAAAAGAAAGGAACAACATTAAAAAAAAAGTCCTCTGTGTTGTTGCTTAAAATGTATTTATTTATTTATTTTTTGCCTTTTTTTTCTGTAAAAAAAGGGTAAAGCAGAAAAAACACAAAAAATTGTGTAGTGTCAAATTCAGTTCTTTCACCTTTTTTCCTTTCTGTGAATAAATCAAGTGATAAAATACCCCCCAAAAATGTATTTCCATGCATTATTAGGCAAGTTGATGAGTAATGCCAAGTGAATTGTACTGTGTGATAGATCATGTGCCAACAGTGGCGTATCTTCCATGTATGCAATGTGTGTGGCGGTGTACATGGGCCCTGAAAGGAGTGAAGCCCAATGTGCTCCAACATACAAGGCACAAATTGCACATTGGGGAGCTGCTGCCACTCCACCTGTACTCTAAAATGTCCCCCCTCCGCTCTTATGTGTCCTCCCACAGTACCGCCAATTCCCCCCCCAGAACCAATTTCCTTGTGGCTCCCCTGCAGCTTCCAGCTTCTCCTCCTCTCTCCTCCTGTTGGCTTTGGGTGCTGCATGGAAGCCAGAGGAGAATTTATCTATCCATATAGTTCCCCTGTTGCCCAGATCCTCCTCTACTGTGCCTCCCACACCAATCTCCCGGTGCCCCTTCCCCGCAGTGCTTGCCTTCCTTTGACTCCCACCAGCTGGAAATTACTGGCACGATGAGGGGGGTTTAAACATGTCATGTTTTTGAGCCCCTTCTTGAATGAACACAGTATGTGATCAGTACCAATCGCTCCTGTGTTCATTCATTACTGAAGCATCGTAAACTGTGTTTACCAAGTTTTACTTTGTTAATGAATAGGAGGCTTCTATTCATTCATCTGCAGTGCAGCTGAGGCTGCAGAGGAAGGGAATGAGGACTCTATGTCTCAAAAAAGAGACATCAGGGGTCTGTTTAAACTCCTGATGTTTCAACAAAGCCCCCCCCCAAAAAAAGTAAAATAAAAAATGGTAAGGCCTTGCTCACACTGGACATACTACAGTGTACAAGGCAGTGTTTACCTGTAAGGGTATGCACAGGTGCTCCATACATCCCTTTGTAGGCAGTCCCATTGATGTCAATTGGGAAGTAACAGCTGCATGGACACAGCTGCTGCTCTGGATTTGACATCCTTGTTGGTGCGGGTGAATGTATCTTAACTCACACTTCAGGGCTGTGCAGGCTGCTGTGTGTCGATCTGCATCACATATGTGTGATTTAGGCCTAAATGAGTTTGCAAAACTCTTCAAAGCAATTTCATTTAAAGGGTAAGTTCACCTTTACAGAAAATCTGTAAGGTGAACTTTCACTGGACCCCATCCCCCCCGATCCCACTGTACCCAAGGCTGGTGATCGCCCTCATGTTGTAAAGCACTGCACAAATTGTTGGCGCTATATAAATCCTGTATGATATTAATAATAATAATCCGCTAGGAGACATTGGGTCACCGCTTTACCGGTCCGGGGATTTGAAATCCCTGCGGCTTAATCTCCTAAACGTACCTCATAAAAGTATTGTACGTATAGAAGGCATTCTAATTCTATCAGAACCTACCTAGCCCATCCTGTCGGAGAAGAAGAAAGAAAGCCGTGGGGATTTCAAAAGTGAACTTACACTTTAAACCCTTTTAACTCCAATGCTTTCCTGATTTTTTCAGAACATTTGAGCAGAATAAGAATGAGCAGCTTCCCTCCTTCCTAGTCTTAACTGTAGGAAAAATATAAAAAAAAATAAAATACATATATGATGCAGTCTGCAAGTAGCATTACATAGTTACATAGTAGGTGAGGTTGTAAAAAGATACAAGTCCATCAAGTCCAACCTATGTGTGTGATTATGTGTCAGTATTACATTGTATATCCCTGTATGTTGCGGTCATTCAGGTGCTTATCTAATATTTTCTTGAAGCTATCAATGCTCCCCGCTGAGACCACCGCCTGTGGAAGGGAATTCCACATCCTTGCCGCTCTTACTGTAAAGAACCCTCTACGTAGTTTAAGGTTAAACCTCTTTTCTTCTAATTTTAATGAGTGGCCACGAGTCTTGTTAAACTCTCTTCTGCGAAAAAGTTTTAACCCTATTGTGGGGTCACCAGTCCGGTATTTGTAAATTGAAATCGTATCCCCTCTCAAGCGTCTCTTCTCCAGAGAGAATAAGTTCAGTGCTTGCAACCTTTCCTCATAACTAAGATCCTCCAGACCCTTTATTAGCTTTGTTGCCCTTCTTTGTACTCGCTCCATTTCCAGTACATCCTTCCTGAGGACTGGTGCCCAGAACTGGACCGCATACTCTAGGTGCGGCCGGACCAGAGTCTTGTAGAGTGGGAGAATTATCGTTTTATCTCTGGAGTTGATCCCCCGTTTAATGCATGCCAATATTCTGTTTGCTTTGTTAGCAGCAGCTTGGCATTGCATGCCATTGCTGAGCCGATCATCTACTAGGACCCCCAGGTCCTTTTCCATCCTAGATTCCCCCAGAGGTTCTCCCCCCAGTGTATAGATTGCATTCATATTTTTGCCACCCAAATGCATTATTTTACATTTTTCTACATTGAACCTCATTTGCCATGTAGTCGCCCACACCATTAATTTGTTCAGGTCTTTTTGCAAGGTTTCCACGTCCTGCGGAGAAGTTATTGCCCTGCTTAGCTTAGTATCGTCTGCAAATACAGAGATTGAACTGTTTATCCCATCCTCTAGATCGTTTATGAACAAATTAAATAGGATTGGTCCCAGCACAGAACCCTGGGGAACCCCACTACCCACCCCTGACTATTCCGAGTACTCCCCATTTATCACCACCCTCTGAACTCGCCCTTGTAGCCAGTTTTCAATCCATGTACTCACCCTATGGTCCATGCCAATGGACCTTATCTTGTACAGTAAACGTTTATGGGGAACTGTGTCAAATGCTTTTGCAAAATCCAGATACACCACGTCTACGGGCCTTCCTTTATCTAGATGGCAACTCACCTCCTCATAGAAGGTTAATAGATTGGTTTGGCAAGAACGATTCTTCATGAATCCATGCTGATTACTGATTATGATACCGTTCTTATTACTAAAATCTTGTATATAGTCCCTTATCATCCCCTCCAAGAGTTTACATACTATTGATGTTAGGCTAACTGGTCTGTAATTCCCAGGGATGTATTTTGGGCCCTTTTTAAATATTGGTGCTACATTGGCTTTTCTCCAATCAGCTGGTACCATTCCAGTCAGTAGACTATCTGTAAAAATTAGGAACAACGGTCTGGCAATCACTTGACTGAGTTCCCTAAGTACCCTTGGATGCAAGCCATCTGGTCCCGGTGATTTATTAATGTTACGTTTCTCATGTCTAATTTTAATTCCGTCCTCTGTTAACCATGGAGGTGCTTCCTGTGTTGTGTCATGAGGATAAACACTGCAGTTTTGGTTACTGAAGCCCCCTGATTCACTCGTGAAGACTGAGGAGAAGAATAAATTCAATACCTTTGCCATCTCCCCATCCTTTGTAACCAGATGTCCTTCCTCATTCTTTATGGGGCCAATATGGTCTGTCCTCCCTTTTTTACTGTTTACATACTTAAAGAATTTCTTGGGATTTTTTTTGCTCTCCTCCGCTATGTGTCTTTCATGTTCTATCTTAGCCGTCCTAATTGCACCCTTACATTTCCTGTTGCATTCTTTATAAAGTCTGAATGCTGAGGATGATCCCTCAACCTTGTATTTTTTGAAGGCCTTCTGCTTTGCTTTTATATGCATTTTTACATTGGAGTTAAGCCATCCAGGACTTTTGTTCGCTCTTTTAAATTTATTACCCAATGGGATACATTGGCTAATGCCCTTATTTAATATGCTCTTAAAGCAAACCCATCTCTCCTCCGTATTCTTTGTTCCTAATATTTTATCCCAGTTTATGCCTTTTAGCAAGGTTTGTAGTTTAGGGAAGTTGGCTCTTTTGAAATTCAGTGTCTTTGTATTCCCTTTATGTTTCCTATTTGTGTGATTTATACTGAAACTAATTGACCTGTGATCGCTGTTACCTAAATTGCCCCGTATTTCCACATCCGTGATCAGGTCTGTATTGTTGGTAATCAGTAGATCCAGTAATGTTTTATTTCTAGTTGGTGCATCTACCATCTGACCCATAAAATTGTCCTGCAAGACATTAAGGAATTGGCGAGCCTTAAATGAATGCGCGGTTCCCTCCACCCAGTCTATGTCTGGATAATTAAAATCCCCCATTATGATAACACTTCCCATCCTTGCTGCTAATCCAATTTGTGATAGGAGATCCGTCTCCACTTCCTCCCTCAGGTTAGGGGGCCTATAGCATACTCCCAGTATTATTTTCCCCTTAGCTTCATCCCTTTGGAGCTCTACCCATAAGGATTCCACCTCCTCCCTAGCTCCCTTAGTGATGTCATCTCTCACATTCACTTGTACATTATTCTTGATATATAGGCATACCTCTCCCCCTTTTTTACCCTCCCTATCCTTGCGGTAAAGGGTATACCCTTGAATGTTTGCCAGCCAATCATGAGAGCTGTTGAATGAGAACATTAACAAAAAAGTTTTTGTTTTCCTTAGTCGATAACGTAAAACTGTTTTATTACCTGTTGATCCAGCCAGTAGATCCATTTCTATTTCACCTTCTGTAATAGAGTGACATTATTGTTTGTCCTACAGTTGAATAAAACAGCAGTGTTTTCACCCTGCGGACAGGGAAGTCTAATGCCGCGTACACACATTTGGACTTTTCAGCTACAAAAGTCCGACAGCCCGTCCAACAGACTTTC
The DNA here is from genome assembly GCA_037952925.1 of Lithobates clamitans. Lineage (NCBI taxonomy): Eukaryota > Metazoa > Chordata > Amphibia > Anura > Ranidae > Lithobates > Lithobates clamitans. The sequence continues at coordinate 3,673,101 of JBBGZY010000761.1, forward strand.
GACAGACTTTCGACAGACTTTCGACGGACTTTTGGCGGACTTTCAACAGACTTTCTAACGACCGGACTTGCCTACACACGATCACACAAAAGTCAGACGGATTCGTACGTGATGACGCACACCAGACTAAAATAAGGAAGTTGATAGCCAGTAGCCAACAGCTGCCCTAGCTAGTTTTTGTCCGTCAGACTAGCATACAGACGAGCGGATTTCTGGGTCCGGCAGAGTTACGACGTAAAGATTTGAAGCATGTTCCAAATCTAAAGTCCATCAGATTAGAGGCTGGAAAAGTCCGCTGAAAGTCCGGGGAAGCCCACACACGATCGGATTGTCGGACTTTTGTAGCCGAGAAGTCAGACCGTGTGTACGCGGCATTAGGTTAACATGCAGTTTCAAATGAACTTTAAGCAGGAAGCAAATTAAAGCCCAACTCCAGCTTAGCAATTACAGCAAGTTTTTTTTTCCTAATAGAAAAGAATAAAGGCTTGTAAGTTCCCCTGTAAGTGGTTAATGGTTTGTTCTTTTAACCTAAACTTCAGCTGGATAGCTTGGCTTGTTAAATAAGACAAAACAATAACAGATCTATTGTAAAAATCAACAGGTTATAAAACTATGTTACAAGGGGGACTCAAAAACGGGTATGGTAATGCTATTGACAGACTACATCATACATTGTATAATTGTCATAGACCATACACAGCAAACAAAAACAACACATATATTTATAGTATATGATATCTATATATATACATATATATATATATATATATATATATATATATATATATATATATATATATATATATGTAGGAAGGCCAGTATGGTGGCCTGAATTTATGGGAGGAGCCCGGGGGGTACTTAAGCAGCCCGCTCACCTGTGGTGCTTGTCGGTTTCCTGTGCGCAATATACGTCACTAGGCCGACTATTCGATATAGCAGCGTCCGCAAGTTCTTGCCTCGCAAGTTCCCGTTTTCGATACTCCGTACTCAAAACTTTCGAAGTCCGCTTTTTCGTTCCTAGTTTGTACCACGCGTCTGGCTTGGCTGTCGCAGGTAAGGTCCCGTCGGACTTTTCGTTTTCATATCATGTCACAAAACCGTGAGTTCAAATTTCGTTTCACCCGCATCTCACAAACTGCAATGTATATCGCTCGTACTTTCGATATGTTACAAATTCGACAGCACAGCGACGCTGACGTCGCTTCATTTCTAGCATGTCGGTATCGATAGACAGCCATAGCCAGTCGCAAGTTGTAAATTATCAAAGCAAGTTAGTTCGATACCAATCATTTCTCATTTCTGAAACATTCTAAACTCATTTCTGAAACATTCTAAACTCATTTCTGACATTTCAAATCATTTCTGAAACATTTCTAAACTAATTTCTGACATTTCAAATCATTTCTCATTTCAGTCACCTACCGCGCTCCGATTCGAATCCAGTCGCACCAAAGATGCGCCGATTCGTTCCGGTGTGCCCCAGTTATTACGGCCTCATTTCTATACATGCTCCAGAGTTACGTTATTGTCAGTCAATTGTACCTCTGTCATGGTTATCATTTCATTTCCACGTATCACGTTCCGACGTGAATTCAGTCGCATGAAAAATGCACCGATTCGTCTCGGCGTGCCCCAGGATTGGCCTCATTTCTATACATGCTCCAGAGTTACGTTTTATCAGTCATTTGTACCTCTGTCATGGTTATCATTTCATTTTCCATGTATCACGTCCCGACATGAATTCAGTCGCATGAAAAATGCACCGATTCGTCTCGGCATGCCCCAGGATTGGCCTCATTTCTATACATGCTCCAGAGTTACGTTTTATCAGTCATTCGTACCTCTGTCATGGTTATCATTTCATTTCCATGTATCACGTTCCGACATGAATTCAGTCGCATAAAAAAAAAAAAAAAAAAAAAATGCACCGATTCATCTCGGCGTGCCCCAGGATTGGCCTCATTTCTATACATGCTCCAGAGTTACGTTATCAGTCATTTGTACCTCTGTCATGGTTATCATTTCATTTCCACGTATCACGTTCCGACAGGAATTCAGTCGCATGAAAATGCACCGATTCGTCTCGGCGTGCCCAGGATTGGCCACATTTCTGATACATGCTCCAGAGTCCGGATCATAGCTAATCGCAGACATCGGGGGATTGATCCACATCTCTGTCATGCAATTTCTACCATTTCACTCCCACAACGCATCACCGTTTCGAAACCAGTCGCATCTGAGGCGCACCGATTCGTCACGGCATGCATCACTGGTTCCGATCGCATTTCATACCTATACCAGAGCTCGGTTAGTTGCCAGTCGCTAACACGGCACAACCACTTCGAGCCTCGGTCAAAACAATCATTTCTCTCATTTCATTTAATATTGCACTCCTATTCGAATCCAGATGCATCAAACAAGCACCGATTCGTCCCAGGAGCACCAATATTTTCAGTTGCCTCATTTCAATACATGCTCCAGAGCCCGGTTCACGGTCGAACAAATCGTGACACGACCAGGCCGGACCTCTGTCATGCAGTTCATTCATTTCACAATCAAGGCAAACATTTCGAATCATTTCATTGTCACAAGATTGCAAGCACCATACAAATCATTGCTTCAAGTTACTTAGCAATCCCTTCACGAATTGTCACCTTTCATTTTCCTCAGGTCAGTCAAAGTTCAGTAGGTCCACCCTGCACCAGGTTGGACAATATCCCCCCAGGTAAAAAAAAAAAAAAAAAAAAAAAGGGGGGAAAGGGAGAATAAGTCGGGTAAGTATGACTCAGCGGATCAAAGAAAAAACTTGAAATTTATCTCACCCCCAATAGGTTACAGTCAACCAGGAAATAAAGCTCGAGAGATCCTCACCAGAGCAACCATGTCCCAGGCCGGCAGTGAAGACTTCACGGCCCCTCTGTCACCTACTCCGGTCTCAGAAAGCGGCAGCGTGCAATCCCTCAGGGGATGGACTATCCCCAAACTGACGGCAGAGCTCAGACGCAGAGGTGTCCCCTTCCCCGCCACAGCGAGGAAAGGCGAGCTCTTCAAACTCCTCTTTCCCCCACCAGCAGCAGGACCCAGTACCCAACAGGCATCCCTCCAGTCCATATCATCGGCCATCTCGCAATTACACACGATGGTGTCATCTCTATCCACCTCAGTTGCAGACGTCCAAGCCAGGGTTGCACTTCTGGAGGCCCGACCGGCCAGGCTGTCCCCGACCCAACTGCAACTCAGACCTTGACACCTCTTCCTACAGGTACCTCAGGCTCAAGCGCCATTGTCTACCCCTCCCATCTGGTCCCAACCAGTATCAGGAAGGACATTTTGGACGGCAAGGACGTCAACCTGGCCTCTCTCCTTATCTCCGTGCATGATTTGGCAGAAAATAAGGCCTACTCCTGGGGCGATATATCGGTGGTCCTTAAAGCCAAAGACCCCAGGCTGAACCGCAAGCTATCAGTCCCCGAATTTACCCTGGCCTTTGGCATGCTCAGAGATGTCCTGTGCTCAGCCACCCCTAGCAGGCGGGAAGAGCTGGACTTATATCTCCATACTGTGGTAGACTTGGGCCACAAGTATGGAGGTTTCGCCTTCTACGATTATCATCGTTCCTTCTCAGCCAAGGCCGCCGCCAGATTCATACAATTCCAGATCACGACAGATTGGAGTCTCATGGACACAGAGCTCTTCTGCCGCCACTTTGCCGGCTTACGCTCACCTCTGTGTGCAATTTGCCAGTCTTCCACCCACACTGCCACCTGGTGCGCCAATACGGTGATCAGACGGCCCTTCGAGTTCCCCTCTACCTCAGGTACAGTACAGGGCCAGTCGATCCCTGAACCAACGCCTCAGGTGGACAAACTCGGACGCCCAGTCCGAACCGTGGGAGGGGCAGCCATCTGTAACAACTTCAACTATGGGTCCTGCAACTTCAGCCAATGCCGTCTACTTCACATCTGCACTTTATGCCAAAGAGCACACCCCAGGAATTTGTGTGAAGTCAAGAGGGCATGACTAAGCCGAATCAACATCTTATGGTTAGGACTGTATCTCACTTCACACCCCACCCCTTCCCTGGCCACCTACCTTATCCAAGGCTTCACAGTAGGCTTTCACACCGGCCTCATTTCACTGCCCCACAGTACTCACGAATGCGCCAATCTTCGTTCGGCAGCCATCGACGAACAAGCCATAGATCAGCTCTTACAGGCAGAGGTAGATCGAGACTACGTAATAGGCCCTTTCACTTGCCCCCCTTTCAGCACATGGAGAGTCAGCCCTATTGGGCTTGTCAAGGGCAAATTCTCTAATAAATTGCGTTTGGTGTACGACTTGTCTGCGCCTCATTCTTCGCACATACCCAGTCTCAATTCCCTGATCCCCTCCGAAGAGTTTTCCCTAAAATATTCCTCCGTTGACATGGCAATACAAGCGATCATCAAAGCAGGCACAGGTGCCTGGCTCTCCAAAGCCGACATCTCGGATGCTTTCAAGCTCCTGCCCATCCACCCATCCCTTTGGTGCTGGCATGGCATCATGGAAGGAAGCGTATTATTTTGCTACGAAACTCACCTTCGGTTCGAAGAGTAGCCCGTGGCTCTTCGACACGTTTGCACAGTCCCTCGTTTGGATACTATTACACAAGGGTCAATGCCATGAAGTCATCCATTACCTGGATGACTTCCTACTGATAGAACCGCCCAGCAAGCCCCCAGGAGATCTCGACAAACTTAGAGTAATTTTTGGAAACCTCAATGTTCCTATCGCTGAGCACAAAGTCGATGGTCCAGCTAACATCATCACCTTTCTCGGGGTCAGCTTGGATACCTGCGCAATGCAGGCCAGTCTCCCCCCCGACAAATTAACACGCATTAGGGCAGTCCTTCACGAGTTTACACACACCAAGGGCTGTACCAAAAAACAGTTGCAGTCTCTCCTGGGTATGCTCAACTTCGCTATGCGAATTATCCCACAAGGCCGCACATTTGTATCACGCCTGCTTAGATTTCTGTCAGAAACTCAAGACCCTGATCAGATTTTGAAATTAGACTCCGCAGCTATAGCGGACCTATCAATGTGGGAGGAATTCTTGTCCGCCTGGAATGGCATATCTCTATTTATACCTATGGTTTCGGTCCATTCACCCCAGGTGGTGACTGACGCTGCAGCCTCCACAGGTTTCGCGGCAATTTTTGGCCATCATTGGTTTTCAGGACCCTGGCCTCAACAGATACTGTTGATACCCGGCTTTTCCCAAACATCTGCCCTCTTTGAGCTTTATCCCATAGTGGCAGCCGCACAACTCTGGGGCCACCACTGGACAGGACAAACCGTAGTCTTCACCACCGACAACCAGGCCACAGCAGACATCATCAACAGAGGCAGGTCCAAGTCCCTAGCAGTCATGTCCTTCCTGCGCAGGTTGGTACAACTGTCTTTACAGCATCAGTTCAATATACACTGTGAATTTATTCCCGGCAGATACAACTCAGCAGCTGACGCACTATCACGTTTCAATTATCCCTCCTTTTTCAAACAGGTTCCCGATGCCGATCCAATGTCGGCCCCTATCCCCGTCTGGTCACAACTGACCCTGGACTAGTTCAACATCTACACGGAGCTACGCAACTCATAAATAATTCCCTCTCCCGCAACACACTCAAAGCCTACCAAACAGCTTGAAAGGCTTTTAATAAATTCCTCACGTCCTGCCGCAAAGAACCAACAGATATCAAACAGGTACTGGCCTTCACTGCACACTGCCACACGCAGCTGGCCTTATCCTACAACACCATCCGGCTATACCTAGCCGGCGTTCAACATTTCATGGCGCTTGAAGACCCGACTAAACCATCACTGTTCTCATCTCACGCTATACGAGCCATTCTAAGGGGAATGCAGAAACAACAGCCAGTCATCAGCACTAAGCGCTTGCCCATTACGGGGCCCATCTTTAGGGACATGTCAACTATTCTGGCTACTTTGCCATTCGGTCTGCTCCCCAGCACGGTCTTACAAGCAGCCATATATTTAGCTTACTATGGGTTCTTGCGGCCTGGCGAATTCACCTCTAACAAACCCACAGACCACGTACTATGCAGACGACACTTGCTTCGATACCAAGACCACTTTATCCTGCACCTCGAGGTCTCTAAAACCCAGCAAACGGGCTCGGGAGTGAACATTCATCTCTACAAAACCAACAACAGCTGGTGTCCAGTCGCTGTACTCAACCGACTCCTGTCTCTCCTGCCTGAGCAACCAGACAGCAGTCCCCTTCTACCATTCCCAGTCAAACCCTTAAACGCCTCTCAGTTTGTGAAACACATAAGGATACTTCTCAGCAACCTTCACCTTAACCCTAGTCAGTATTCCGGACACTCTTTCCGCATCGGAGCAGCCTCCGCGGCGTCCCGCCACGGGGTGCCAGATCACATCATCAAAAGACTAGGCAGGTGGAAATCAGTCTGCTTCGCCCGGTATATCCCCAATCCACAAATAGAGATGGCACAGGCATTCTCCAAATTGGCTCAATAAATAACTGAAAACCAATAAAATTATAACCCTACCTGAATGTTTTTGCCCCCTTATTTTGGCATACCGGCCATTAGACCAAGGCACACTTTCAGGTCCATTTCATATGGTAAGTCCACACTTTCAGGTCTATTTCCGATGGTAAGTCTTATCTTTACTATAAGTGTTATCTATGTACATATCGGACATAGGGCTCCAACCATAAGTAGGAAGGCCAGTATGGTGGCCTGAATTTATGGGAGGAGCCCGGGGGGTACTTAAGCAGCCCGCTCACCTGTGGTGCTTGTCGGTTTCCTGTGCGCGATACCCACCCTCCCATCCCCATTTCACAGCATTTCTCAAACTACTCATTTCATTCATTTCTCTTACAGAATAATCATTTCTTAAACCAGGGTATGCCCCCTTATTTTGGCATACCGGCCATTAGACCAAGGCACACTTTCAGGTCCATTTCATATGGTAAGTCCACACTTTCAGGTCTATTTCCGATGGTAAGTCTTATCTTTACTATAAGTGTTATCTATGTACATATCGGACATAGGGCTCCAACCATAAATATATATATATATATATATATATATATATATATATATATATACACATATATATATATATATATATATATATATATATATACACATACATATACATACATATATATATATATGTATATATATATATATATATATATATATATATATATATATATATATATATATATATATAATCCTGAATCTTAAAGTAGTTCTAAAGGCAGAAGGTTTTGTATCCTAATGCATTCTATACATTAAGATAAAAAAACCTTCAGTGTGCAGCAGCCCCCCCTCAGCCCCCCTAATATTTACCTGGGCCCCGTCTCGATTCAGCAATGTTGCCTCGGCTGTCCGGGGCTCTCCCTCCTCATTGATTGAGACTGCAATCAAAGTCAGTGAGCCAATGAGAGAGAGGGACGGGGCCGAGCCACACCTCCGTGTCTGAATGGACACACAGAGCAGCAGCTTGGCTTGGGTGCCCACTTAGCAAGCTGCTTGCTATGGGGCACTCGGCAGGAGGGAGAGGCCAGAAGCGCCGGCAAGGGACCTGAGAAGAGGAGGATCTGGGCTGCTCTGTGCAAAACCACTGCACAGAGCAGGTAAGTATAACATGTTTGTTATTTTTAAACAAACAAACAAACAAAAAAAACTTTAATATCACTTTAACTTATTGCCTTGTAACTGATATATTTGGTGGCAAAGAGGTTGGGCCTTAACACGCACCACAGCCTGCATCCACAGCCTGAGGTCATGTGCTGAGAGCGCATTGATACCCTTCAGCATGTGACCACTGTGAGGGTCAACCACAGTGGTCAATTGATAGAGAGGACTCAAAGCCTCCTGGGCATTAAAGCCCACTTAAAGAGTCACCTAGAGGTGGCCTTAAGGGGTTAACATATATTTACTGGACCCCCTGCAGCGTGTGCCACATCGTAATGGCACGCTCTACTATGTGCAATGATGGAGTTGTATCATTTCCTCATAGGTTGAAGCTGTTCATGCATTTTAGAATGGTAAGGCTTACTGTTCTTGATTGTGCCATGTTCTATCTCAAAATCTTTACTATGTGCTGTAGGAAGATGGTCAAATGGAAAGCTCTGAAATGTATGACAATAATTCATTAACATTGAATGAGCAGCCCTGGCAATTACAGCATTTACATTGTTTCTTACAGTTTTCAGATTTTTTTTTTTTTTTAATGGGATGGGGCTCATTAAATCTTATTCTGGGTTACTCTGAAATGACTGAAAGTCAGTTTTAGTAAAGCAACTCATTAAGAACTGGAAACATTGACTCCTGAACTCTACAATTAATGCTAAATGTGCTGAAATAAAGAGGAACCAGTTTGAGCTGACTAGACAAATACTACAGATCATCACAAATAACTTTTTACACGAGGGACTGAGTTTTGCTGCTGGTTCTTATTAATGTGATGCCAATGTAAGTGTCATTTCTTGGACTAGTTCACATATTATGTCACATCGTATGTCAATACTGCAAAACTATTTCTCGTATAATTTTCCTTCATTCTGGGTTAATAAATAATGAAGGTATCTTCACTTTCAACATTAAAGCGTGGATATATACTGCACACTATTTTATACATAACCGGATTGTGCATTTATAACATTTTTGCACCCATTCTGACACAGTCTACTTTAAAGTACAGTATGTACACCCATCTATTTTTTAGTATGTTTGGTATCATGTGCTACTGTATACAGTTTTTAAAGTCGATAATTGCTTTCCTAATCTATTGCAAGATTTTTTACATGAAGATCCTGCCATTAGCAGCTCTTCCTGTTGTAGGCTCACAACACTAAGCTGAGGTCTCACAATAAACATCACCATGCTCAGCCTGCAGTGGAAGCTTCTCTAGGTGGCCAATGGGGTACCCTATTAGGATGATCACATAAATAGCCCAACAGCCACCTGAAGGAGCTTACAATGCAGGCTGCCAATGCTGCTGCTAAACCCTCTTTCTCATTAAATGTGGCTTTGAAATCGCGCAACTTCATTTGAAGTTGCACGATTTCAAAGCCGCATATCAGTGCAATTTCGGGTGCAACTTTGAAGGCATTTGTGTGGCTTTATGCACAGATGTCTATGCAAGTCGCCCCTCAAAATCGGCAAAAGTAGTGCAGGAACTACTTGAAAAATTACTAGAAAATTACTTAGAACCCCCAAACATTATATATATTTTTTTCAGACACCCTAGAGATTGGAATGGCGGTCATGGCAATACTTTATGTCACACCGTATTTGCACACCTGTCTTACAAGCGCAATTTTTTTGGAAAAAAAATAATTTTCTGGATTAAGACAACTAACTTTAGTTAGCCCAATTTTTTTTTAATATTGTGTAAGATAATGTTACACCGAGTCAATTGATACCCAACATGTCATGCTTCAAAATTGCGCCCGCTCGTGGAATGGCGACAAACTTTGACCCTTCAAAATCTCCATAGGCGATGTTTAAAAATTTCTACAGGTTTGACATCGCTTCCATCATCCAATGTTATGGAGCTGAGCGGGAGCCATCTTTCGCTCACTCAGCTCCATGTCTCAGATGGGAGAGGACCTGATCGACTCTGCCGATACCAATCTTCCAACAAGAATATTTCCTAAATAAAGCCTGAGTTTCAATTTCATGAACAATTAACTTAGTAATTCCCCTTTCTTCTGCAATCATTCTGATAGTGATCTGTTGGTCAAAAACAGAACGTGAATGCAGGGAGGTCTGTTCTCAATCCTGACCGGCGGCTAACTATATTAATGCAACGGCAGCCCCTTTGTACTCTTTTAATTTGTACCAATACATTTTTCATATAGATTTGGAGTTGCCGGCTTTCTTACTGGATTTTGCTGATTGAATGTTGTCAGGAGGACATCGTAGCCAGAGCACCTGATAGTGGACTTCTTCCTATAGCTCCAGGAGGTCCCCCTGTTCAGAGTGCTGCATCTTTGTTTGTTTGTTGTTAACTATCAGAATTATTGCAGAGGAAACGGGAATAACAAAGTCAATTGTTCATGAAATCGTGACTTAGGATCAGGACTGGTGCAAGGATTTTTTCTCAGGTAGAGCCCGCACTCTCCTCAGCACTTGCTGAAGTGGGCAGACAGTGAGAAAGCCAATATCACTCTGCTGGCGGCAGCAGGGGCTAGAAGCCGGGACTTCAATGTGGCGCCGGTGCTGGCTGTTGGGTAATTCCGCCCGAAAAAGAGAAAAAAGTCCCTCTATCTATAGTCTCTCCCGCGCCCCTCTGGATGAACTGCATGCCTCCCCCCAGCCCAGAGAATATTACAGCATCAAAGGTATGTGTTCTACATGTAGCTTGAAGCTGCTGCTTATCAGAGGCCCTGCCCGGAAGACAAACAGCGCCCCCTAGTGGTGTGCACTCTAGGCCGGCACCTACCTTGCCTATTGGTAGCGCCGGCCCTGCTCAGGATTTGAACACGAGAAGGGACACCATTTTGGTAGGGTGGATAACATTCAAAGAGCCACTACACAGGCTCTGAATACCATCCCACTTGAAGACTTCCAGGGATGCTATGAAGAATGGAAAAATCTCTGAGAGCGTTGTGCACACTCACAAGATGCATACTTTGAAGGTGACAATGTTCAATTGTAAAATTTTTCAATGCAATCATTTTTAAAATGTCATGCTCATTACTTTCTTGTATGTTATTTACCTGTACAAGCCTCCCTTCTAAAAACCCTGAGACTGCTGCTGGGCACCACCATCTTGGATGCAATCTCAGCAGCCCCAGCAGATTCAGAGCTGGCAGTTAAGTGACACTCTCTAGTACTCCAGTCACTCCTCTCTGGCAGCTACATAAAATGTTATTTAGGGAGGGCAAAGAAAGGAGCAAAGGAGCTGCTAGCACAGAGAGTAGAGACTCCTGGTAGGAGAGAGAGAGTTACGACTTTCAAGGAAGCAGGGGGCTGTGATAGGGGATTGGCTAGTCATTTTTTCTGGCAAGTTTAACAGTGCTCTTCAAATAAATGAAAGATTATTTATGGAGAGGAAGAACACAGAAAGTAAGAAGTAAAGTCATTCCTGCTATCCATTACTGTCCTATACGACACTATTTTATCTGGAGATATAGTATTTAAAAAAGTGTGCCAACACACTTGAAATGATTATGTAGATAGACCGGGTTTAAGCTTACTAAGAAGCTAGGGGATATAGCATGCAAATCAAGGTCTATTGGGAGAGGGGGCAAAGGAAGAAAGAGATGATTCTGAACGTTAAAAAAAAAACAGGAGGTAGACAGATTGTTGAGTGAGGTGTATAATGGTGTATAGTGAAGGTATTGTGAAAGCTTATAATGACAAAGAATGAATGTAAGTAATAGTAAAAAATAACAAAAAAATCTAAGTACCTTCTTTCCTAATCGATATACAGCTGTCACAGGAGCCAGATCTTTCCCAGCCTGTCTGCAGGGAAACATAAGCAGGAGGACCTTCTAGTCCTCTGCTGATGGTCACATGTTCAAAAAAGAAAAAGAATACGGAGTTAAAATAAATATTATCAATAAACTGTTTTAAATTGCAATACAAATATATATGAGAAATAAAATCTTTATTATTTTTTGGCAATAACATTGTGTGGGCAGATTTCTGCCAGCCACATGCCCCTCCAGCCAGTGTCTTAGAATAAAAGGGAGGTGAAGCCTCCATTATTCTACATGTAGTACCCCCTCCTATTGTGTTTAGCTGATTAGGGAGCATAGAGGATGAGGGAGGGAGATATCTGTCATTTTCCACTGTGTATACTGTACGCCCATAAGTGTGACTCCTTAGTCACATGGGCTGCTCAGATGTGATAGGGAGGAGATGCTCAACATAGCAACTCACTGAAAACTGAGCATGTGCAGAGTTGTCACCATAGCTGCAATATCCCTAGCTGAATTGGGGACATGAACAGAAGGTGGAGATAAAGAGCAGTAGGATCAACCAGGTTTTTTGAAGAATACAGAAAATGTATCTCATAGTGACTGAGTGAGTATGAACAGCGTGTAATACACCATTTATTAATAGTTTTTTTATGATATGAGTTTAGTGACACTTAAAGAGAGAGGAGCAGCAAATAATGGTGTTCCACTGTGAAAAAATGCATAGAAGGAGCTATTCATTGATTCGTATGTTCTATTTATGTTATACTTGCTGAAATTGCAAACATTCCCTTTAACCATATGGTGTTGTAAACAGTCTGGGTCTGAGTTGATTAGTAAAAGTCCTTATTTTATAATCTCACCTATTTCTGTCTGTTATTAGGAGATGGGAATCATCTAGTGGGTCTAGACCTTTAAGTAGGTCTCCACAGTAAGTCAATAAGGAAACAAATGTTGTATGTAATATTTGGGCCAGCACAAAGCCACCTAACGATTGATGTTTAAGGGACATTTGGAAGGTGGCTCTCCCATCGAGAGACAATTTCAGGTGTCCCAGGTTTGTTGAGATTAGCCATCCCAAATTTCTATGTGTTCTAGCACAGGTTTGTTAGTTATATTTAATTTTGAAAGGAACACATTATTTTATTTTAATGTTTGAAAAGTATCGGTGTCCTGTTTAGTATAACTAATATACTACTTTGGGATTTACAGACTAGAAAGCAACCAATCAGTTTTTGCTGATACTAGTTAAGGTTAGAAAATGAAAAATATGACAAATTTTAGTTGTCAAAAGCTTTGCTGAAATGTCTTTTTGCAGTCATATTTATATGTGCCATTTTTATGAGAACCACTCCATGCTAATTAGCAGATGAGAGCTTTTTTCATAATAGAGATTCCAAATATATAAATGTAGCTTTTTGGAAAACACTTTTATCTGACCTTTCCTTTCTTAGTTGTTGCACATTATGAAATGTGTGCATATTGTTTAGTGAATACTAGCTGTAAACTATCTTTGGATTTTATTTTAGTGAATCATTTTATACTTCAGTTTCCAAGTTCCAAGTGCTCTGCAATGCTTCTTCCAGTCAAAACTCATGATGCACATTGCAAATACATTTTTATTTAATCAGCATCTGAGTAAACAGACATTTCAACAAGAAACACCACAGTAAATACATTACATTTCCTAAATGCTGTGGAAAACATTGATTTTTTCCCCCTTAATTAAAAAAAAAAAAAAGAAGAAAAAACATACCGGTAGTTCAAACATAATAAATAAAACCTGCCATCAGAACCTTGGAGGTGGCTGGAATGTTGCTGCTACTGCTGATAAAACAGAGATATTTATTTGCTAATTTTTAGTGTATACAGGATATTAATAATATACTAATATACATAATTACATAAGGCAGCAGTTCGCTGGCTTGCCTAGGATAAGATTAATCAGCCAGTGTGGTATGATCTGTCCATTCACAGTGCCACCAACTGACAGCAGCTTGGAGACACAACCAGCCATGAACCTAGAACCTAGAACCATTAACCAAAACTTATCAAGACACAGAATCTTTAAAGGATTGGGCAGCCGTAAGCAGGCAGTTGAAACCTATCATCAATTTTCAATAGCAGCACCACTAGAAAAAACTCATGAACCTAACATAGAAACCTAAAAGAAGATTACAGAATATATAGAGATAAATAGAGATGATACGTTACATACGTTCGCTCTCAGTATTCGTATCTAGGCTCGGCTCCAGTAAGAAGAGAGAGACTATTGCATGCCCAGGCCTTTTTATACTACACACAAGCAACACCCACAGTGATATCCTCTGCTCGCTCCCCACAGTTGGCTCTATAATTAGGCGGTCGCCTAAGGCCTTGCACTCACAAGGGACTCGCGGCCGCCTAATGTTTCCTAACTGGGGTTTCCCAGATGTTCTGTGGCAAAGTCCCCAGGAGGTCTGTGGCGATCTACCCAGTCAATCACTGGCAGCTGATGCCTGATGGGTAGATAGAGTATCAGCCGACATGCAGAGTAGCCCCTCCTCTCCTCTCATCCATCCCAGGTGATGTCATAAGCATATTGGGATGGACGAGAGGAGGGGCCGCTGGGGAGCACCGCAACATGAGAGAGGACTTATTACAGCCGCTTCAAACGCATTTGAAAGAAACTGATAGGAAAAAGTGTACCCTGCTGTGCCCCATACCCTGTACCCCACTGTGCCCCATACCCTGTACCCTGCTGTGCCTTGTACCCTGATGAGCCCCGTACAATGTACCCTGTTGTGCCCCGTACCCTGATGTGCCCCATACCCTGATGTGCCCCATACCCTGTACCCTGATGTGCCCCATACCCTGATCCCTGTTGTGCTCTGTACCCTGATGTGCCACATACACTGTACCCTGCTGTGCCTCATACCCTGATGTGCCCTATGCCCTGTACGCTGCTGTGCCCTGTACCCTGCTGTGCCCCATAAATATACCTGCTTTTCCCCCGTACCCTGATGTGCCCTGTACTCTGATGTGCCCTGTACCCTGCTGTGCCCTGTACCCTAAAGTGCGATGTACCCTGATGTGCCCTGTACACTGCGGGGCCCTGTGCCCTCATGTACCCTGTACTCTGATGTGTCCTGTACCCTGCTGTACTATGTACCCTGCTGTTCCCTGTACCCTGCCGTGCCATGTACCCTGTAACCTGATGTATTATGTACCCTGATGTGCCCTGTACACTGAGGTGCCGTGTACTTTTATGCGCCCTGTACTCCCATGTGCTCTGTATCCTGCTGTACCATGTACCCTGATGTGCCCTGTACCCTGCTGTGCTCTCTACCCTGCAGTGCCCTGTAACCTGCTGTACCATGTACCCTGCTGTACCATATACCCTGCTGTGCCGGTACTCTGATGTGCCCTGTACCCTGCTGTGCCCTGTATTCTGATGTGCCCTGTACCCCGATGTACCCTGTACCCTGCTGTACCATGTACCCTGATGTGCCTTGTACCCTGCTGTGCCCTGTACCCTGCTGTACCATGTACCCTACTGTGCCCTGTACCCTGATTTGCCCTGAACCTTGATGTGTCCTGTACACTGCGGTGCCCTGTACCCTGAGGTACCTTGTACCCTACTGTGCCCTGTACCCTGCTTTACCATGTACCCTACTGTGCCCTGTTCCCTGCTGTACCATATACTCTGCTGTGCCCTGTACCCTACTGTGCCCTGTGCCCTGCTGTGTGCACTGTGCCTTGCTGTGTGCTCTGATGTTCCCTGTACCCTGCTGTGTGCCCTGTGCCCTGCTCTGTACCTTGCTGTGTGCCCTGTGCCCTGCTCTGTACCCTGCTGTGTGCCCTGTATCACGCTGTGTGTCCTATACCCTGCTGTGCCCTGTAACCTAATGTGTGCCCTGCTGTGCGTCCCATGCTCTGCTGTGTGCCTTGTGATAAGCCCTGCTATGTACCCCATGTTATGCTGCTTGCCCCATGGTGTGCCCCATGCCCTCCTGTGAGCTCCTTGATGTGCCCCATGTTCTGCTGGGAGCCCCATGATGTGCCTCATGTTCTGCTTTGTGCCCTGTGATGTACCCCATGCCCTGCTGTGTGTCCTATGCCCTGCTGTGAGCCTCATGATGTGCCCCATGTTCTGCTGTGTGCACCCTGATGTGCCTAATGTTCTCCTGTGTGCCCCATGATGTGCCACATGTTCTGCTGTGTGCCCATGATGTGCCCTATGTTCTGCTGTGTGCCCCATAATATGCCCTGCTGTTCCCCATGTAATGTGTCCTATTGTGCCCCATAATGTGCCCGTGCCCTGCTGTGCCTCCCTGTAATGTGTCCTGATGTGTCCTGATGTGCCCTGCTGCCCCCCCCCCCCGTATTGTGTCCTGACCTCCTGTGCTCTGCCCTGCTGTCCCCTGTACACTGCTTATCTCCAGTTAAACTCAGGACTGAGCATCTGTGCAGAAAAGAAAACACAAGTTTCACATAAAATAGACAAGTTCCAAGATTTGTTTCTATTATTTAATGCTATTTCTTAAAATAATTGTTTGTTATATCACAGCCCGCTGACCAATGTTCCATGAGCTGTAAATCTGAATGCTACGGGTTACAGCACACCTAAATTGTTAGCCCCACTCCTGAACCCCTAATGGTTGCCTTACCCATAACCCAGTTAATTTTTATTGCTTGAATTATATTTCCTATTATGGGCGTGAGTAGGGCCTCATGTCTAAGTTTTGCTTAAGGCCTCACAGCCTAGAGCCGCCTCTGTCGCTCCCTGTTGTACTCCGTCCAATGAGCAAAAATCAGTAAGCGATCAAGAAGTATGTTGCTGCCCTTAATATCCTCCAGCAGATGGCGTAGTCACACTGCAGGCAAATGCCTTGGCCCAGGTCAACATTTCAGCACCAGCTGACTCTTTGATCTTCTCGTTGAAAGCAAGGCAATCAGGAACATTGATCTCCACATCACCACGAAGCCCGCATTGTCCCCGCTGGTGGAAGCATCCATATTTTGCCCTCTTCCTTTTGGCACCACGGACTCCGGCTCTGTGACTGGCTGGAGTCGTGTGAAGTCACTCCCGCACATTCGTGCAGGAGCCATCAGTCACGGCACATACGAGTGAAGAAAGGACACGGAGGTCTGTTTCTTCAAAGCACATGCACCGATGACATCATTGGCCTTCTACAAGGTAAATATCTCTGCACATTTAGGAGATATTTTCACTACCTATAGGTAAGCCTTATTCTAGGCTTACCTATAGGTAAAAGTGACGCAGGGGGGTTTACAACCTCTTTAAGGGGAACCCCACTCCAAAATCCATACCAGACCTTTATCCGAAGATGCAGCCCAGCAGGTCAGGAAAGACATTTGAATGGCACCTAAAAACATGGTGCGGTCTTGACACAATTGTTATGCAATAAATTGCACTGCAATCGCGCCGAACCGCATTGCGTGAAGCTTGTCACCCAAAAAGAGCTTCTGTTGGGTGACATGCTTCACGCGATGCGATTTGCTGTGATTGCAGCACGATTTATTGTGTGACAATCGTGGCAAACAGCACCACATTTTTAAGTGCCATTCAATTGAATGGCATCACAAATGTGCATTGTGGGATTTGTCATTGACACCTGGGAGTTTTGAAATCGCAGGCAGAATCGTGGCTATTCTGGCCGCGATTCAATACACCCATGTATGAATGCAACCTAAGAAGAGAGCCCGAGAGAGAAATTAGCTCCACTCTCTTCATGGACTTGGGATGGCAAATTCAGGCTTCTTTTTGCTGCATCCAGGAAGATCAGCCTGGTAAGATTAGCCTTGAGATTCTTTTGACCTGATTCTCACCTCCTGTTAAGCTGTTTCAAGCGAACATTTCACTCCCATGACATGAAAAAAGTTGTATACGCATGTGGTAGCTCTACATTGAGTGTGATAATGACAATGGCAACATTGACAGCAATTGAGAATAATTATGAAGAACTACAAGAGTGGACAGAAATCAGAACGTTAGGTTTTTATTGCTGCCTGTGTCCTAGGGTTGCCACCGGTTCGGGTTTTAAATCATGTGCTCGGTTCTTAACTCACCTGAAAACCGGACACAATATTCAGACCGGATCGTGGCTCATAGCTGGAGAGAGGATTAGGTGTTCTCCTCCCTCTAGCCTGCAGGGGGCAATAGAGAAACGGCACAGACTGAAAAGTCTTAGCAGCACTGCAGAGGAACAAACACAAACAGTGTGTGGAGCCTGGAAAGAGAAATGAGGAACTTCTTTTCCGTTTGTGATCAGTGAGTACAGGGGCTGAGGGCTGTGGTGGACACATATGATGTAAGGGGGCACTCTGATGGGGACTCTAGACGTAAGGGGGGACTCTCATGGGGACTCTAGATGTAAGGGGGCACTCTGATGGGGATCCCAAATGTAAGGGGGCACTCTGATGGGGACTCTAGATGTAAGGGGGCATTCTGATGGGGACCCCAGATGTAAGGAGGCACTCTGATGGAGACTCTAGCAGTGCCAGCCTGTCCATAGGGGGTGCCCGGGTGCCGCCCCCTCCCCCAGGCAGTCAAAAAACAAAAACAATTTTTAAACATGGCCCTTTAAAAAAAAAAGTAAAAAAAAAAGGGCGCCGGACACAATGCACTATGGGAAGCGCCACGTCTATGCAATCACAAGATTACAGACGAGGTGCTTCATTTGTGGGGTTTGGAGCTGCTTTGTAGCGCAGTCCATCGTGCCGAACAACTTACGCTCGGCGCCCGTAGTGAATCACTATGGCTGGGTGCTTTGCTCTCAGTGTCCAGACGTCACTTCCGATGGGCTAAAAAAAGTTGGCCGCTGCCGTGAGGACTAATCCCCTTGTGTTTAGTGCCCCTCCCCTCTCCACTGAACACACGGAGAAAGCCAGGAACTAGCTGCCGCTGAAGGGGACAGAGACAGATGTGGCATGAAGGAGGGCTGTGCTGTCGGGGACACATGTGAGGAGGACTCTGCTCTACTGATGGGGACACATGTGAGGAGAACTCTGCTGCTGATGGGGACACTAATGTAAGGAGGGACTCCGCTGATGGGGACACTGATGTAAGGAGGAACTCTGGTGGGGGCACCTGATGTAAGGAGAAACTCTGCTGGGGGTACCTGATGTAAGGAAGGACTCTGCTGGGGCCACCTGATGTAAGGAGGGACTCTGCTGGGGGTCCCTGATGTAAGGAGGGACTCTGCTGGGGGCACCTGATGTAAAGATGGACTCTGCTGGGGCACCTGATGTAAGGACGGACTCTGCTGGGGGCACCTGATGAAAGGACGGACTCTGCTGGTGGCACCTGATGTAAGGACGGACTCTGTTGGGGGCACCTGATGTAAGGACGGACTCTGCTGGGGGCACCTGATGTAAGGACGGACTCCGCTGGGGGCACCTGATGTAAGGACTGACTCGGCTGGGGCACCTGATGGCATCTGGTGGCAGGCAACGTGGCAGATGACACGCTCAGGGCTCCTGCTGATTCCGCATTATGGTGAGTTGAATGATTTAATTTTATATTACAATATAATAATAGAAATAATGCGCTTCAATCATCCTCACACCATAACAACCATGGTGCCGGAATGATTGAAGCGCTAACACCAGGTGTTTGGAGTATTTTTATTTTCTGATTGTTAAACTTTCTGGAATACACATATTTCTATTGTTGTGTAGGATCTGGGCCTTCTGTCCCTCCATCTCTCTCTCCCTTTCTCCCTCCCTCTCCCTACATCCCTCATTCATCTCAGATGCTAACCACACCCCCTTAGAGCCATACCCCTTTAAGTCACGTCCTCTATTTAGCTGAAACCACGCTCATTTTCACCAAGTGGGAGGGGTCAAAAAGAAAGGGTGGGGTCTGGCACCCCCATCCTAAAACTTCACCAGCCGCCACTGGACTCTAGATGTAAGGGGGCACTCTGATGTGGACTCTAGATGTAAAGGGGCACTCTGATGGGGACCCCAGATGTAAGGGGGCACTCTGATGGGGACTCTAGATGTAAGGGGGCACTCTGATGGGGACTCTAGATGTAAGGGGGCACTCTGATAGGGACTCTAGATGTAAGGAGCCACTCTGATGGGGACCTCAGATGTAAGGGGGCACTCTGATGGGGACTCTAGATGTAAGGGGGCACTGTGATGGGACACCAGATGTAAGGAGGCACTCTGATGGAGACACCTTATGTAACCTGGTTATATTTTGTTTCACTTGAAATATGGATGTAATTGGCCTATGTTTACGTTATATGAGAGAGCAATTTGGAACTCAGTTGGTTGGAAGAGAATTTTAGCAATTGGACCTACTTGAATTTCAATTTATTACCCATGTTCTAGGTAGACTTTTTTGGGTTGCAGGAATGTGCACAAAATTGCGTGCATTCCTGCACAAAGACTTTTCGCAGGTATGCAGTGGTGCCTTTAAGTCTTAATGGCACTACAACACCCCTTGCTTTTGCGCTCATTCACCTGCGGCAAAACGCATGGTAACAAAACACCATGCGTTTTGGTGCAACGCAATTTTTAAAAAAAGGTTATACAGGCTTTACATATATTTGTATTACCATTTGCTTTTCATTTGTTTTGTATACTACAAAAAAAATAAAAAAATAAAAAAATTCAGTGCGCCGCTAAAGTGTTCGGGTTTGGCTTGATGAAAAGGTGGCAACCCTACTGTGTCCTCATTAGGGAGATTCACCCTGTCTATTTGTTCTGTTTACTGTTATCACCTGAAGTGAAAGTGAAAGAAAATCCCAAATTTGTGGTGTCCCCAGAACAGTAATAGAGGAGAAATATTCCACCGGGGACATTAGTTCTGGTGACAACCAGGGATTCCCTCAATATAGATCACTTTGTGTTTTGGCTATGGGCCTGGAGTAAAAGAAAATCTCCCCAATGAGTCACAGATTGCAAAAAAACCGACAGGGGTTATAAACCTCCCTTACTCTATCCAAAATGTTAAAAAAAGTTTTGCTTTTAGTTCTACCTTTAAACTGCTATGAGTGCCCAACATATACAGTATTTCATGTCCAATGTTCAAGTAGATACATTTGGACAATTAAGCCTGTTTATGTTGCTTCAATATAGGAGCCGTGAGTGCTTCTTCCATTGGACCACTGGGTTTTATATATTGTATAAAAAGTTATATGAAAAAGCACATAAGGTCTTACTGTGTTATTGCATTGAATGCTGCCAAAGCTTTCATATGTCAGATATCTCTTGTGTGCTAGCTTGACATTGTTCAATTCCAATTCTGTCATCTAGAAATCCATTTACTGAACATGTACAGAATCTGCATAGGATTGAAAGCTGATAAATGTAATTTAGAAAATATAGATTTCCAATTACCACATTTACTGTAAAACCATAAAGCTGTGATTGAAATCTGCCATTTATTTTTATAACTGTATTCCCTTATGGTTATACATATAGGAAACCTTTAATGTATTCGCTTCCAATTATGTTAGCTAGTGATTTTTCTGTGCTGTATTTTCCATCAGTCTCCATAGTGATGTACTACTCGCTTATTATTTACATTATGTGTATTGTCTTTATCATATAACTTTATGACTTCATCTGTTATGAAGGAAGATCTTTAGACAGTTTTCTATTTGATGAGGGATATAAATATGTATTTAAAAAATAAACACGCAAACAATATATTTTTAAAAGATAGATCTAGTCTTTTAGAGGATTCCAAATTCATTTTTCCATTATAGACCAGTTCATGTACTTTGTGACTCTAGCATCAAGATTCCCCCAGCTTCAGTTCCTAGACTTTTCTACATATAAAGTTTTAAAAAGTAACTCAACTTTTGTTCAGAAAAAAAACATCCCCCCCTCTGGGTGATCAATGTACATTGCAAGGAGTTTAACAAACTTTGTTGCAGATTCCTACCTTTTGTTTTTCTAAAGAAATAGGTGTTCGTTTGTCTGTGTCCATGTGCAAAATGAATGGGAATGGGAGTGATTTTATAATTATCAATCAGCTGCTTCACTTGCATGGCTCTAATGAGGAAAGTGGTAGAGTCTCCCTTTAGGCATGATTTCACTTTGGAAGTATCTCACCAAAAATGACATTTTTGTTGCAGATGCCCAAAATCTGACTGGTATCCTAGTGCAGACTTCTGGGAAAATCAATAAGCCAATCACACATGCAAAAAATGACATTTCTGGGAGGAATTCTGTACAACCTGTACTCCGGATTGCCATATTGCATTTTACAGGAAATTACAGCTCTGCTATTTTTTACCAATGATAGTGGGGTTACTCTTTAAGATGGCCACATACGAGCTGAAAAAAGAAACAAAAAAAATCCAGATTTCTGGAGCTCTAGAACACCTAAACAAAACCAACCGATCTTCACAAACTAACAAAACTTTGCTACTTTTTTTCTAAACTGTACAACCAAAGTGAAACGGTCACAGAACCTTTACCCACGAAGAATACCATTCAGTCATTCCTCTCCTCCTTATGCCTTCCCACAGTTTCCACAACACCACTTGCTGAACTTTCTGTGTCCTTCTTTGAGCTAGAAATTTAAAAAGCTATTGATACTTTTCCTCTATACAAAGCCCCGCCCGGGCCCTGAAGGCTTGGATTGAAATTCTTCAGGGAAAAAATCTCTGCAAAACTTTCAACCACTTTGCTGCTATGGGTACCATCCCTAGAGAATCCTTAGAGGCCCTTATCATCACTATCCCCAAACCTAATAAATCCACTGATGATCCGGCTAGCTATAGGCCCATATCCTCACTCAATAGGAACTAAATTATATGCCAAGCTCTTAGTAACTAGCTTATCTCCAAGTATCCCCCAGCTGGTGCATCTAGACGTGGGTGGGATTTGTCTTGGGTAGACAGGCCTCTGATGGCACAAGAAGAATCATGAATATTCTGCTTCTTTCTTTAGAAGCAGAGAAGACATTCAATAAAGTACAACGGGAATACTTAAAAGCAGTACACCTCAAATATGAGTTCTAGGAGAACATGTTTACAGCCATTGCAAATGTTTATACATTCCCAAGCTGTAGAGTATGGACCTCAGGGGTATTATCAGACCCCTTTAATATATCCAATGGTACTCACTAGGGCAGACCATTATCTCCCTTTACTTTTATGCTAGTGATAGAAGCCTTAGCACAATTCATTCATTCCAACTCACTTATTACAGGCATAACAATTGGTGACATGGAACATAAATTAGGATTATATGCAGATGACATAATAGTAAATTTATCTAAGTCCCCTCCAATCTCTTCAGACATTGAAGGAAGCCATTGATCTCTTTAGAAACGTGTCCCTTTACAAAATCAACTATATAAAAAATCTAGACCTATGTAGCAGGGAGCTGGCTATCTTACCTGGAGTATCAAAAGACACTCTGTAACATTGTTGCAATGAGACTGTTTCCCTCTAGTGCCAGCTAAGACTCTGTGTCATCAAATCCTATCAGCAGAGTGATTAACATCAGGGAGCAAAGCATAAAGGGAATTGTAGTCCCAGAATTTATTTGCCCTGTAAGTGTGCCTCTGCTTTTGGGGTTATTCTTGGGATCTGAATCCCCTAAAGCAGCCTGAATATAGTATTGAGCTATATTGATCATAACCTCAGTTATTGCTTTCCCATTGCATTCCTTGAACAAATATATTGTTACTGTTTGTTACTTTTTCACAGAAATATTGCAGTAAAGACAATTTCTGTGTTTTATCATAACATGTGTGTTTCTCATTGGTTGTTGCACTTACACTATTGCCGAGTGTGCCAGAGGGGGCTGAGACTGTTACTGGGGTTGAGAGGCAGAGTAACGGACTGAACAAACTTAAGCGGCTCCTCTGGGGGTAGCGCTACACCTGTATATCAAAAATCATATTGCAAACTTTTCACCTTCCACGTGGGCCCCAGTTCCATTTTCATTTAGGCATTCCATTAGCAGCACCTACTACCAGTCTTCTTAGCATTATTTAGTAGAGTTTACTAAAGAAACTTCAGTGCTTCAACAAGAATATCCTCCCTCCCCTTCCAAGACCTCATGAGCAGGTTGCATAGCCTAAACGCCTCTTAAAGTAGTTATATAGTCACACCAATAAAATTCTATAAGTGCAGTGTGGTTATTTATATTTAACAACATTGCTAAGTAACTTTTTATAAGAGTGCTCCCTTCAGTCACATGGTCACCTCTCCTCTCATTGCCGATCACAGGGAGGGCAGTGGAATGGGCTGATCTTCCTCTTTGTATACCTCAGTCTGATCTTGTGTCTGCACAGCTCAGGGATACATGGCAGCTTTCCCACAGGTCAGAGGAGGAGCAGCTGCACAGTAATGCTTAGTCATTAAAGGTAGAAGGAGAGGGGAGGGGCCGGGAGGAGAGCTGCTTCACACACATTGCAGGAACATGATGGTGAGCATAAAACAAAAAGGAATGAAGACATTCCAGATTAAAAATAGTACAGCCGATAAACAGAGTATCCAAGTAGACAATGCTAACCACACAATGGGCAGTACTGTGTCACAGGTAAAAACCAGGGCTCATTGAACCAACAGGAAGAGACACGGTAGCAGGAACAGGAAGTCCCACAACATAGGTTCCATTGGTGTGGAGCCCTAAGGCCCCATTCACACCTGAGCATTTTGTAGCTTGAAGCCTGAAGCTACGAAACCCTTGAGGGGAAAAAATCATTTATTCTCTTTGGAGATGGTTCACATCTCCACTCCAAAACGCCCGAAGCCAGAAGCTCCAAAATGCCTGGAGCTCCCACTCACCATCAAAAAATCCTGTATTCATTGGCAGATGATGCACGACATTGGTCAGGCCATGCCCTACGCGTTTCGTCATTGGACGTCTCTCGCTCCCGTAGACGTCCTATGAAGAAACGCGTAGAACGTGGCCTGACTAACGTCGTGCATCATCTCCCAACCAATACAGGATTTTTGACGGTTTAAACTCAGATTTTTTATGCTTGAACTGAACTTTTACAATGTGAGTACCATTCTGTTACTTTTGGAATAAAGGTTTTAAACGTTTTTACGCTATGGGCACCCCTTCTCTTTTATGTTAACATAACACGATCCGGGATTGCCAGGAACTGTTGCACAGTGGCATAGACTGTGACTGCGCAATACCCCTGCAGGGGTGAAAGTATCCGGTGAGTGTTTGCACAGTAAGAGCATGAATATCAAGCACTGTCACTAATGAACACTGGAATAAGAAGATTGCATTGAATAATATTGTTTACCAAGAGGAATAAGCTTTCAAGCACAACTATCACCTGTGCACTATAATTAAGACTATTCAAAGCAACATTGTTTTTTCTGATTAATTATTTTGAGCACAAGTCACTTTACCATTGACTGGATCCCCCCCCCCTTTCCCTTCCATTTCCCTTTCCCCCCCTCCCCCCTTCCTTTTTCCTTCCCACTCACCTTAACACTTCAAATCAATGTACGGTATGAATAGATGGGTATATTTTGATATAACAGCACCACATGGTAAACAGTGAGTTGCATAGGATCAGCCACTGTCTGAAGCAAATTACATACACATCATTTTCTATTTTTATGCAAAATCACTTTTGATTGTTACTCCTTTTTTTGGGATAAAGTTTTTCAAGAATTTTTATCAACCAACATTTTCATACTTTCACTCACCTATCAGAGGTGACTTTAACATGTTATCACAGTGTCATAACACTTTGCCATGAAACCAGAACAGCGCCGCACCCACACCTAATTTCTTCTCAGTTCAGTTTTTTCCACTTCGGTGGTGATTGCATTTGTGGAGGCAGCAGTTCTGAACCACTTTTTTACCTACCCCCATTGCGCGGATTCATCGTTATTTTCCAATTAATAAAACATAATCAACTTGGTCACCAGATTGGAATTATATTTACATTTAGATCAGCTGATTTTTTTCATTACACATGCTTCTAATGCTTCATACTTATACTTAAAAGAAGGAATTGAGCAATGGTTTTGCCATCCCTATAGCCACCCACCCGAATTCTGGCATTACAGCCTGACAGGGCTGTACACGTGCCACGGCTGTGAAGCAAAGCATTTTTTTAACTCTGGTTGCAGAGTTCACAGGCAGCACCACAACTCACCCATTGAGATCAACTGGGCCGCACCGCAACTGCAAGCCAAACTGCAATGTAAAATTTCCTTGCTGCAATTAGAAAAAAAAGGGTAATAAAACACCCCAAAAAAACAGATGCCAGGAGGCAGCATTAGCACCTTTTAAATGCCTGTGATCCACTGCTATATACACAGATTGCTTTTCAGAGGACTGAAAGCCTAATGCCTGTCTGCAAGAATCCTTGGATAGCATCACATTGTAGATAATTGACAACTGCAGGGTGTCAGTAGAAATAACCAAGTAAGGTAATCATAAAATAATAAATAGTTATCATTACATTATGCCCCTAATTATGATGAATGAGGTACAATTAAAATGTGTAATGTAAACACTGGAATTCTAAAGACAGCATATCAGCGTTTTCTACCTGATTGAGAAGAGCTTGAAATTTGTGTGAATAGCATTTTAACTAAACTGAATACAGAATATTTTTATACTGTATGTGAAATTGTTGGAATCGCATTGTTAAATGTTCCAAAGAACTCAGATTCCAGCAGCATAGGAATAAAAGGGAGCCCTTTATGTCTGTGTATAATACATTTCAAATAGGGAAACAGAGGGCATCACTCAGTTGCTGACTATTGGCTATAAATAGGTAATTAATTCAACTATGTGGCTAAAATAGTGCCTCAAATGAAGTAGGTTTCTTATAAATCATGTCAATGGAGATACAGAAATGTTTAATAAGAACAGCTGAACTGGGCAATTTGCCCAGCTATAAACTCAGTGTGGCCTACAGCTACTTTTTAGGAGAAGCTAATCAATCTAAAAATGTCAATAACTTTATTCAATTTATATTTAGTTAGTCTTATTTACAACAAAGTAATACAACAAGCATTGATAATAAGCATAGCACATTGAGCCATAACTATCTCTCAGATTTCAGTTTAGTATTAATGTGGTGAATGATAATTTAAGAGAAAACTAAGATGAACAAATCTGCAGAATCTGTTCCACTGACAGGTTGGATATTCGTGAAACCCAGAGGTCTCAGTCACAAACACACTAGAGTGCTAGATTTGTTCTTGTGTTTTGTTTTCTTATTTCTGTTGCCATGGCCCCGACCCCTAGAGGCCCAATGTGACCTCCAGAGTCAGGGAGAGCTGACATCCCTCTTCACAGTGTGGGTTACTAGGCATAGTGGGGTGGTTGGATGCTCTGTTGGACCTGGTAATCTCAAACCATGCAGAGCGTATTACCAATGTTCAGATAAAGGAACACCTGGGTAGCATTGACCATAACATGATTTCATTTGATGTTAGCTGTAAGCAAAAATCACATACAGTAAAGATAAAAACATTTAATTTCAAGAGAGCAAAATTTCCAAGGATGAGGGCTGTTCTCCAGGACTTAGACTGGGAAAGAATATTGGCATCAATGGGCACAGAACAGAAATGGGAATTCTTCAAAAAGACCATTTGTGAATTCACTGCAAGGTATATTCCCATGGGCAATAAGTTTAAAAGGCTAAAAATAAAACCTATGTGGCTCATGGCCAAAGTTAAAAAAGCGATAGTAGGACAAACCCCAAAAAATTCTTCAAATATATTAATAGTAAAAAGGTCAAGTCTGAGTATGTAGGCCCTTTACAAAATAATGTAGAGTGGGTGACGGGGGACAAAGAGAAGGCTAATTTATTAAATGCTCTCTTCAGCTCTGTGTCTACAAAGGAGCATGGGGAAGCTCATGTCCATAATGGGGGTGATAGTGACACAGCCCCAAATGATTCACACTGGCTCAAAAGTGATATGGTCCAGAAATATTTAGACAGAATAAAGGTGGATAAAGCACCTGGACCAGATGGCATCCACCCGCAGATCCTAACGGAATTGAGCTCTGTAATTTCAAAGCCATTGTATCTAATTTTTAGGGACTCATTAATGACGGGAATAGTACCACTGGATTGGCGCAGGGCCAATGTGGTGCTTATATTTAAAAAGGGAACAAAGTCTTTACCAAGTAACTATAGATCTGTTAGTTTAACTTCTATGGTTGGGAAGATACTGGAGTGTTTAATAAAAGACCACATAGACGAGTTCTTGCTGGAAAAAAAAACATTTTAGGCAACAGACAGCATGAATTCATGAAAAACAGAAGTTGTCAGTAGGGATGAGCGGAACACCCCCCTGTTCGGTTCGCACCAGAACATGCGAACAGGAAAAAAATTCGTTCAAACACGCGAACACTGTTAAAGTCTTTGGGACACGAACATGAATAATCAAAAGTGCTAATTTTAAAGGCTAATATGCAAGTTATTGTCATTAAAAGTGTTTGGGGACCTGGGTCCTGCCCCAGGGGACATGAATCAATGCAAAAAAAAGTTTTAAAAACGGCCGTTTTTTCAGGAGCAGTGATTTTAATAATGCTTAAAGTCAAACAATAAAAGTGTAATATCCCTTTAAATTTCATACCTGGGGGGTGTCTATAGTATGCCTGTAAAGGGGCGCATGTTTTCCGTGTTTAGAACAGTCTGACAGCAAAATGACATTTTGAAGGAAAAAACACATTTAAAACTACCGCGGCTATTGCATTGCCGACAATACACATAGAAGTTCATTGATAAAAACAGCATGGGAATTCCCCACAGGGCAACCCCGAACCAAAATTAAAAAAAAAAATGATGTGGGAGTCCCCCTAAATTCCATACAAGGCCCTTCAGGTCTGGTATGGATATTAAGGGGAGCCCCAGCCAAAATTTAAAAAAAAAATTGACGTGGGGTTCCCCCTAAATTCCATACCAGACCCTTCAGGTCTGGTATGGATTTTAAGGGGAACCCCGCGCCAAAAAAAAAAAAAAAAAAACGGCGTGGGGTCCCCCCAAAAATCCATACCAGACCCTTATCCGAGCACGCAACCTGGCAGGAAAAGAGGGGGGGACGAGAGTGCGGCCCCCCCCCTCCTGAACCGTTTCACTAAAAAACTACCCCTACCATTTCACTAAAAAACTGTCAAAAATGTTAAAAATGACAAGAGACAGTTTTTGACAATTCCTTTATTTAAATGCTTCTTCTTTCTTCTATCTTCCTTCTTCTTCTGGTTCTTCTGGCCCTTCTGGTTCTTCCTCCGGCGTTTAAAATGAGCACTTTTGATTTCTCCCATAGACTTTTAAAGGGTGTTCCGCGGCATTCGAATTTGCCGCGAACACCCCAAATTGTTCGCT
The DNA here is from genome assembly GCA_037952925.1 of Lithobates clamitans. Lineage (NCBI taxonomy): Eukaryota > Metazoa > Chordata > Amphibia > Anura > Ranidae > Lithobates > Lithobates clamitans. The sequence goes on from JBBGZY010000761.1 coordinate 3,701,870, forward strand.
GTTCGGCGAACTTGCGAACAGCCAATGTTCGAGTAGAACATGAGTTCGACTCGAACTCGAAGCTCATCCCTAGTTGTCAGACAAACCTGTTTTCTTTTTATGAAGAGGTAAGTAAAACCTTAGACAGAGGGGTGGCTGTGGACGTGGTATACTTGGATTTTGCAAAAGCGTTCGATACAGTTCCCCACACACGGCTAATGTGTAAGGCAAAGTCTACAGGCTTGGAAATATCAGTTTGTAAATGGATAGAAAACTGGCTAAAAGACAGAATTCAGAGAGTAGTGGTTAATGATTCTTACTCTGAATGGTCTAAGGTTATCAGTGGTGTACCCCAAGGTTCAGTGCTGGGACCCTTACTTTTAAATATCTTTATAAATGATATTGGGTCTGGGATTAAAAGTAACATTTCTGTCTTTACAGATGACACCAAGCTATGCAGTGGAATAACGTCCTTACAGGATGTCTCCAATTTACAAGCCAACCTCAATGCACTGTCTAATTGGGCCACTATGTGGCAGATGAGGTTTAATGTTTATAAATGTAAAGTTATGCACTTGGGGGCTAAGAATATGCATGCATCATACATACTAGGGGGAGTACCCTGGGGGAATCCATAGCGGAGAAGGATCTGGGGGTTTTGGTAGATCATAAGCTCAATAATGGCATGCAATGCCAAGCTGCGGTTTCCAAAGCGAGCAAAGTCCATTCTTGTATTAAGAGAGGTATGGACTCCAGAGAGAGATATATAATTTTGCCCCTGTTCAAATCATTAGTAAGACCTCATCTGGAATATGCAGTTCAGTTTTGGGCACCAGTTCCCAAAAAGGATAATGGGGAACTGGAGAAAGTGCAGAGAAGGGCACCCAAGGTGATAAGAGGCACGGAGGAGCTCAGCTATGAGGAAATATTAGAGGAACTGAATTTATTCACTCTTGAGAAGAGGAGATTAAGGGGGATATGATCAACATGTACAAATATATAAGGGGTCCCTATAGTGAACTTGGTGTTGAGTTATTCACTTTACGGTCAACACAAAGGACAAGGGGGCACTCTTTACGTCTAGAGGAAAAGAGATTTCAGCTCCAAATACGGAAAGGATTCTTCACAGTAAGAGCTGTGAAAATGTGGAATAGACTCCCTCCAGAGGTGGTTCTGGTCAGCTCAGTAGATTGCTTTAAGAAAGGCCTGGATACTTTCCTAAATGTACATAATATAACTGGGTACTAACATTTAAAGGTAAAGATGATCTGGGGAAAATCCGATTGCCTCTCGGGGGATCAGGAAGGAATTTTTTCCTCTGCTGTAGCAAATTGGAATCCTTCTCTGCTGGGGTTTTTCACCTTCCTCTGGATCAACTGTGGGTATAGAATTGGGTATATGGGATTGTATGATATTATATATATATATATATATATATATATATATATATATATATATATATATATATATATATATATATATATATATATATATATATATATATATTTTTTTTTAATGGTTGAACTGGATGTCTTTTTTCAACCTAACTATGTAACTATATAACAGGAAAGATTGTCTCTTGCTGACGACTGTGTCCCCTTTACCTCTGACTCTGGTTCTCGCTTGCCTCTGGTGAAAGGAGTGGTCATCTCTGACGGCAACTGCTTTCCTTCACCTGTGGCAACTACTTGGTTCTCCGGCAGGCAGAGCCTCTGCAACTTGGTTTGGATCCAAGCCTGAAGCCCCAACGCTGCTTGCTTCCAACCTGGATAGGCCTCAGACCGCCTAGCAGCCAGGCACTCCCAGATAGGCCTCAGGTTTCTGGCCTAGCAGCCGGGAGCTTTTCAACATACGTCCACCCAGACAGCCGTCCAGGTGGCACAGAACCCCGATCACCTGACTTCTCCCGAATAAATAGGTTCTCCCAGCAGGCCAAGGGCAAAGAAACCCCTGCCAATTGGCTGAAACAACCCATCCACTCCTAGACCAGATTTACTATGCACCTGTCCATCTAATGTTCCAGGTAACAAGGCCACCTAGTGACAGACGAGATAGGTGCATGAAACACAGATTTAGGAAAAGATCAGTGGATCTCCCTAACAATCAGGCAGGCTGGTTACCACCTAGCAAACTAAATTTGCCAGCAACCCTGCCTAAGACCACGGTGCTACATTTCTTTTCAATGAAACTTTCTTTGACTGGGTCTGATAAAAAAGTTTGAAAAAAGTTTAAAAGCATACATATACTAGAACCATGTGTTGTATTTGTTTGTGTGTTGCCACCATGTTCAATAGCAGCATCATATTCTTTAATAACACTGACCAGTTCATTTGGGGGGGTTGCAGTTATGTTTCCGAGTGTAATTGTGTTAGGAGAATGACAAGGATGACATCAGTAACTCAGTAGGCAGTGGGAGTGAGCTTCTGAGTTTACAAAGATAGATAAAATGAGAACAGAAATATCGGAAGTTGGGGGAAAAATGAAAACTAAATAATGAATGAGAGAAGAAGTCTGAGAGAGTGGACATGAGGAGTCTAAGATGCAGGGTGAAAGAGGAAGTCTGATGGACAAGATGGACAAGACAGGGAGGATGCGAAGGGTGAGTAAGAGGTTGGATGAGAAAGAGAGGATGAGAAATTTAGAGGAATGAATGAAAAAAGGAGTGTGAAAATGTGGATGAAAGGGGAGTCTGAAAGGATAGGTACATAAGGATGTAGGTAGGAGTGAGTTAGGGTTCCTCTTTATTTAGAAGACACTCCCTCAGTAGGTGTGCCTTTAGGATTTTCCCTGCCCTCTCCCTTTATCTTTGAGTGGAGAAGCCTTGCTAGCTCTCTTGGGATGCCGACAGCAATGGGGGGAAGCTGTTGATGTGAGCAGAGGACAGCTTCTCTTTTGGGGAAGGAGACTCTGGATCAGAGGAGGCCCAAAACCTGGATGGAGCAGCACATTGCATTAAGGAAGTAGCCCACAACACCCCTCCTGAGTTTTAGTTGGATGGTTTCAGGACAGCTACCAAAATAGATTCCAGTATTTTGTGAATAGAAATGTCGGTGTAATGCCATTATGCTGGACTGTTATTTGTTATATCACACTAAACAATTACCCATGTATAGACTGTTACAGATATCTTCCTGTATTAAGTAAAGTTACAATCAAAGAAATACTTTGTCTCGTTTATGTCTCATCTGGGAAAAGTATGTTGGGAAGTTGTGGAATTACTGCTCTGTGGTAGACGAGTACATTCAGATAATAGTGGAGTCGAGTTAAACTGTGAAGTATTTGTGCAAACCTGGTAGGCTCAGTTGCCTGTGGTGGTTAGGGGAATGGAAACCTCCTCCTGATGGTGTGGGAAAACCCACCTTTTGTCTCATGCATCAGGTGACCCATGTAACATGAGCCCCAGCTGATCAGTTGGAATCCCACAGTCTTAACCTGGACCATGGGTAAAACAAAGGCCTGTGAAAGGAGATGCTCTGAGCATTAATGGACTCCTGACCTGGGGGATGAGAGAGTGTGGCCTATGACCTACGTCCATGCACATGGACAAGAGGTGAGCTTGGCATGGAAACCAATCAATTACCTTAAAGAGGAGTTCCACCCAGGGGGGCCGTCAAAAAAAAAAAAAAAAAAAAAGTCAGCAGCTACAAATACTGCAGCTGCTGGCTTTTAATTGGACACTCACCTGTCCCAGGGTCCAGCGATGTGGGGGATTGAAGCCCCGCTCGTCCCCCCCCTCCGCTCGTCGGCGCCGGCATTTCAACTGTGGGCGCCGGGCTGTGGCTTCACAGCCTGGCACCCACTGCGCATGCGCGAGCGGCGCATGCGCGAGCGGCGCCGCGCGCCGTGATTGGCCGCTCAATCACCTGGGACCTGTAATGGGTCCCAGATGATTGACAGGAGGGAGGGAGCAGAGCGGAGCCCTTCCTGTGCCGAGGGGGAAGTGATGTCATAAGCCCAGGCAAAGGAACAGGCAGACTACGAGGGACCACCTAGCAACAGGCATTTAGAGGTAAGTGAAAAAAAAAAAATATCCAAATGTTTTTTGTTTGTTTTTTTAGAATTTTTCCAGGTATTTTTGTTTTTTGGGTGGAACCCCACTTTAAGCTGGTTGTGTGTAAAAGAGCAGCCTACCTACAAGGGAGTCTGAGATGTGAATAAGAGAAGGAGTCTAAAAAGGTGGATGAGAAAAAGAGTCTGATGCCGCGTACACACGAGCGGACTTTACGGCAGACTTTGCCCGGCGGACTTTTCAATGTACTTTACGACGGACTTTCTGAATGAATGGACTTGCCTACACACAATCCACCAAAGTCCGTCGAATTCATACGTGATGACGTACGACCGGACTAAAACAAGGAAGTTCATAGCCAGTAGCCAACAGCTGCCCTAGCGTGGCTTTTTGTCCGTCGAACTAGCATACAGACGGCGGACTTTTTTCGACCGGACTCGATTTCGACGGATTAATTTAAAACCTGTTTCAAATCTAAGTCTGTCCAACTTTTGAGAAAACAAAGTCCGCTGGAGCCCACACACGATCGAATTGTCCGACCAAATCCAGTCCACCGGGCAAAGTCTGCCGTAAAGTCCGCTCGTGTGTACGCGGCATAAGAGGATAAATACATAAGGAATTTGAGAGTGTGAATAAGAGAAGTAGTCTGAGAGGATAGAAAGGAGAGGCAGTCTGAGAGGATGAAAAAAAGGGGTTTCAGTGCACACATACAAAAATGACATTTATCCTGCAACACCTGAACATATTAAAAAAATACGGGGGTTTGGTCACATTATATGGTCATATAGTGCTAAGCTCACTTACTGCGACAAAGTACCCCGAATTAGTGGTTCCTATGCTATCCATAAAATGGAAGATCCTGCTTCTCTGAACCATGGGAGCATACACTCCTCTAAATGGGAGAATTTCAAGGACTCCTCCTATAACACAGGTGGACACTAATAAGAGGCAATGATTGGGGGGTGGGGTGCTCCAGCCCAAAAGAATTTGGTCAGAATCCATACACTAGACAAACAAAAGATTTGGGGTTCACACCCTAAAAACTGCATAAGAGATGGTGCAGCCATAAGACCATACAGACAGAAAAAAAAAGATTACAGCGCACACATACAAAAATTACTGTATATACTCGAGTATAAGTCGATCCGAGTATAAGTCGAGGCCCTAATTTACCACAAAAAAATGGGAAAATTGACCCGAGTATAACACGAGAGTGAGAAATGCACAGCTACTGTAAGTGGAAAAGAGGGTCAACAATGCCCATTTGCAGCCTCACTGTGCCCATTTGCAGCCATAGGTCCCCCGAACTTCAAACTCGGTAGTTAAGGGTTCCTAGATGCCCCCTAGCTGCAGCCAAAATTTGGGGTCTCTGAACCCAAAGGGTCCCGAAATGACATTGCTGCAGATGGACACAGTTGACCGAATTTGGGGCCCCGTATCTCGGGGCCACTTAGTGCTAGGAACCCCAAATTTGGTGTGCAAACCCAATGGAACTAGAGTCATAATATATCTAAAGCTGGAGTTTCTAGCACTAAGTGGCCCTGAGATAGAGGGCCCCAAAAATCGGTTCAGAAAATGTCAAGCACTTTTCTGCAGCAGAGAATGACATTTTCTGAACCTAGTTTGGGGCCCCGTATCTCGGGGCCACTTGGTGCTAGGAACTCCAGCTTTGGATATGTTGTAGTATCAGTGGGTTTGCACACCAAATTTGGGGTTCCTAGCACCAAGTGGCCCTGAGATACGGGGCCCCAAAGTCGGTTCGGAAAATAAAATTTTTTGCTGCAGAAAAGTGCTTGACTCGAGTATAAGTCGAGGGGGGCACATTCAGCACAAAAAAATGTGCTGAAAAACTCGACCTATACGGTACATTTATACTGCAAGGCTGGTTAAAAACACCTGGACATTTTTTTAAAATATGGGGGTTTGGTAACACACTATAGGGTCATATAGTGCTAAGCCCACTTACTGCGACAAAGTACCCCGAATTAGTGGGTCCTACGCTATTCATAGAATGGAAGATCCTGCTTCTCTGAACCATGGGAGCATACACTCCTCTAAATGGGAGAATTTCAAGGACTCCTCCAATAACACAAGTGGACACTAATAAGAGGTAATGATAGGGGGGGGTGCTCCAGCTCAAAGGGATTTGGTCAGAATCCATACACTAGACAAACAAAAGATTTGGGGGCACACCCTAAAAAATATCATATTAAAAACTTTCAATTTTTGACCTAATATACACGTGTGCCTATAAAGTCCATGTTTCCAGTCAAATTTCTTGAAAGTTCAATTAGACTTCAACTCTAATAGAATGATTTAAAAAGAAGCAGGTGGACAGATAAGGACAACTTTGATACTCCTTATAAGGACAACTCTTGTACTCCTTGTTATTTCATATTTGAAACGGTAATGTGTATGCAGCAATTGACAGATCTTTGTATCATTGTGACTGGAAGAAACCAAGCGAACATGGTGAACAATGCAGCCAATTAAGCAGGAGCAAGTTCTTAATACTTATGGGGTAACAATGGCAATGAAACAACACACAATGCTCCAAATACTGTATGACCACCCTATTTCACTTCATCACAGGGAGAAGCTCATAAATCACAGGCTTACATACAGAGACCCTTTACTTTAGGATTTCCTTTGTTAAGATGCACAATGACTCACTGAAGTTTCATAAAGGAGCCGTGTTTCAAATTACTGATCGCAGCCTCTATTGTTCCCCATTGCAAGAGGTGAAGGCTTCCTCTGGCATAAACTTGTTTCAAATGATCTTATTCAAAGTTATTATTTAGTGTACAATGGGAAGGCTCTTCATAATAACCCATCACTTCAGAGAGAAGACGGAAGTTAATTGCATTGCAACGAGCAATAATTTTACTGGATTATCTCTTGCCACAGTTGTGTTCCTTCTCTTGCAATAGACGTATAATGGCTCATTAATCAAAGGTGTATTTCACCCATCCCGTGTCATTTATCACACATTTTAGATACATTTTCCCCACAAAGCACAGTGATTTGAAGACAGAGAGGTGACATTTATTATTGTCCCTGAATAATAGTTTTGCTAGCATGGTCAATAATGGCACTGAGTGTAAATATGTGTGTTCAGTGTTACATAGAGCTTGGAAACCAGGCAATTGGGAATGTTTCCAAATAGCAGAGATCACATTTGTTTGCATATTTGAGGATTTATAGGGTGTATCAATCAGATCTAGAGGGATCATTAGTCAGGTCCCAGTTTATTCTTCTTTAATGAAAAGCTCACTAGATTAAGAGCATGTGATGATTCCCATATTGAACATGAAATCTGACAGAGTGGGCAGATTAGCAAGTGTAACATAGCACAATGTTACTGATTGCAGAACTCTTTTTCTTCCACAAGATGAATGGCCTCCTAGTAGCGATTACACGAGGGCTGATCCCATAAGCGGTTGTTTATATTCTTCTGTAGTGCCACCCCAGTGAAGGCCGCTTTAAGATGACTGTCCTCAAACGTTGCCCTGACCCTACAAGCCACCCAACACCTATGACACCCTGGGTTGGGACATATTTCAAAGTGAAGATGCAAGTACACAGACACCAGACTGTAGCAAAGCAAAATAGTATTTTACCTAAAATTCTTTGAAGTAGATAAGGGATGGGGGGGGGGGAGTGGAGGAGTCCTTGTAATGTAGGTGTCCAGAGTCTTCAGCTAGCTCAACAAGGGCCCAGGTGGGGTTGCTATACAATGGCAACCAGCAATAAAGAATAGCATATGCAAAGTATTTCCTTTGGAAGCTTTTAATGTCTTTTCAGTGTGTACACAGGGTGGGCTTCTGCCCGCTCATCAATCCTGATGATACCAAGGCTCAGGGGAATGGGATGTTTCCCGGAACAGGCTCTTGAGGAATCTGCAAAAGTAAAGGGTGCCTGGCCGAGTACCTGGCGATGCTGGTATTCAGCTGGGTCTGTACCAATGACGATGATAATGACCCCCGACAGTCACTAGGCCAAAAGGGAGCTGGCAATAGTGGATCTGCTCGCTCACTTGCTGGAGACTCTTCACTCTGCCTAGGCCATGGCGCCTGCTTGCATCCCACTGAGTGGCTGGGTCCCTGCTCTCAACTGTAGGCCATGGTCCCAAGACAAGGTCTCCTCCCCGGACCAGGCTATTTATGTCCTCACCCAGCACTCATCTCTCTCTCTCCCAGCCAGTTGGAACTTGTAGTCTGCAGCAGTCTGACTCCAATGTAAATCCTGGCTCCTCGGTCCACATATCCCATGATCCTTTGCTCTCAGCTGTGGTCTCTGCTTGCTCTACATTCTGGAGATGACGACATAGTGTCCAGACTGAAACAGGCTTACTGTTACTGTAGCTGATGTTACAGAATGTCCCACGATTTTAAACTAGGCAATGGGGGGGAGGGTCCAGAGACAGAGATAGTCAGCGCAGAAGATATTCCAGAGAGTAGTATTGGGGGCATTAGTGGTAGGTTAACCAAAGCACAAAAACACAAGGTGAGTATAGTAGCAAGTCCTAGTTGCAATCTCGAAACACCCAATAGGAGGACAATATGCGACCGGTCTAAACTATGTGGCATGTTTACCAATGCCAGGAGCATGGCGGACAAGATGGGTGAACTAGAGATACTGTTGTACAAGGAGGATTTTGATTTTGTGGGAATTTCAGAGACCTGGTTCAACAGCTCTCATGATTGGCTGGCAAACATTCAAGGGTATACCCTATACCGCAAGGATAGAGAGGGTAAAAAAGGGGAAGGGGTATGCCTATATATCAAGAATAATGTACAAGCGAATGTGAGAGATGACATCTCTGAGGGAGCTAGAGAGGAGGTGGAATCCTTATGGGTAGGGCTCCAAAGGGATGAAGCTAAGGGGAAAATAATACTGGGAGTATGCTATAGGCCCCCTAACCTTAGGGAGGAAGTGGAGACGGATCTCCTATCACAAATTGGATTAGCAGCAAGGATGGGAAGTGTTATCATAATGGGGGATTTTAATTATCCAGATATAGACTGGGCGGAGAGAACCGTGCATTCATTTAAGGCTCGCCAGTTCCTTAATGTCTTGCAGGACAATTTTATGGGTCAGATGGTAGACGCACCAACTAGAAATAAAACATTACTGGATCTACTGATTACCAACAATACAGACCTGATCACGGATGTGGAAATACGGGGCAATTTAGGTAACAGCGAACACAGGTCAATTAGTTTCAGTATAAATCACACAAATAGGAAACATGAAGGGAACACAAAGACATTGAATTTCAAAAGTGCCAACTTCCCTAAACTACAAACCTTGCTAAAAGGCATAAATTGGGATAAAATATTAGGAACAAAGAATACGGAGGAGAGATGGGTTTGCTTTAAGAGCATATTAAATAAGGGCATTAGCCAATGTATCCCATTGGGTAATAAATTTAAAAGAGCGAACAAAAATCCTGGATGGCTTAACTCCAATGTAAAAATGCATATAAAAGCAAAGGAAAAGGCCTTTAAAAATACAAAGTTGAGGGATCATCCTCGGCATTCAGACTTTATAAAGAATGCAACAAGAAATGTAAGGGTGCAATTAGGACGGCTAAGATAGAACATAAAAGACACATAGCGGAGGAGAGCAAAAAAAATCCCAAGAAATTCTTTAAGTATGTAAACAGTAAAAAAGGGAGGACAGACCATATTGGCCCCATAAAGAATGAGGAAGGACATCTGGTTACAAAGGATGGGGAGATGGCGAAGGTATTGAATTTATTCTTCTCCTCAGTCTTTACGAGTGAATCGGGGGGCTTCAGTAACCAAAACTGCAGTGTTTATCCTCATGACACAACACAGGAAGCACCTCCATGGTTAACAGAGGACAGAATTAAAATTAGACTTGAGAAACTTAACATTAATAAATCACCGGGACCAGATGGCTTGCATCCGAGGGTACTTAGGGAACTCAGTCAAGTGATTGCCAGACCGTTGTTCCTAATTTTTACAAATAGTCTACTGACTGGAATGGTACCAGCTGATTGGAGAAAAGCCAATGTAGCACCAATATTTAAAAAGGGCCCAAAATACATCCCTGGGAATTACAGACCAGTTAGCCTAACATCAATAGTATGTAAACTCTTGGAGGGGATGATAAGGGACTATATACAAGATTTTAGTAATAAGAACGATATCATTAGCAGTAATCAGCATGGATTCATGAAGAATCGTTCTTGCCAAACCAATCTATTAACCTTCTATGAGGAGGTGAGTTGCCATCTAGATTAAGGAAGGCCTGTAGACGTGGTGTATCTGGATTTTGCAAAAGCATTTGAGACAGTTCACCATAAACGTTTACTGTACAAAATAAGGTCCATTGGCATGGACCATAGGGTGAGTACATGGATTGAAAACTGGCTACAAGGGCGAGTTCAGAGGGTGGTGATCAATGGGGAGTACTCAGAATGGTCAGGGGTGGGTAGTGGGGTTCCCCAGGGTTCTGTGCTGGGACCAATCCTATTTAATTCGTTTATAAACAACCTGGAAGATGGGATAAACAGTTCAATCTCTGTATTTGCAGACAATACTAAGCTAAGCAGGGCAATAACTTCTCCGCAGGATGTGGAAACCTTGCAAAAAGACCTAAACAAATTAATGGGGTGGGCGACTACATGGCAAATGAGGTTCAATGTTGAAAAATGTAAAATCATGCAATCTAGGATGGAAAAGGACCTGGGGGTCCTAGTAGATGATAGGCTCAGCAATGGCATGCAATGCCAAGCTGCTGCTAATAAAGCAAACAGAATATTGGCATGCATTAAAAGGGGGATCAACGCAAGAGATAAAACGATAATTCTCCCACTCTACAAGGCACTGGTCCGGCCGCACCTGGAGTATGCTGTCCAGTTCTGGGCACCAGTCCTCGGGAAGGATGTACTGGAAATGGAGCGAGTACAAAGAAGGGCAACAAATCTAATAAAGGGTCTGAAGGATCTTAGTTATGAGGAAAGGTTGCGAGCACTGAACTTATTCTCTCTGGAGAAGAGACGCTTGAGAGGGGATATGATTTCAATTTACAAATACTGTACTGGTGACCCCACAATAGGGATAAAACTTTTTCGCAGAAGAGAGTTTAATAAGACTCGTGGCCACTCATTACAATTAGAAGAAAAGAGGTTTAACCTTAAACTACGTAGAGGGTTCTTTACTGTAAGAGCGGCAAGGATGTGGAATTCCCTTCCACAGGCGGTGGTCTCAGCGGGGAGCATTGATAGCTTTAAGAAACTATTAGATAATCACCTGAATGACCGCAACATATAGGGATATACAATGTAATGCTGACACATAATCACACACATAGGTTGGACTTGATGGACTTGTGTCTTTTTTCAACCTCACCTACAATGTAACTATGTAACTATGATGACACAGGCAAAGTTAGCCAGCACCTGGCTACACTTCTGTAAAGGTGTAATCGTTCTACTACAAAAGGTGGTTCAGAGTTTAGACTCATGCAATGCTGGAAAACAGGAGCATGTGGCAATAACCAGGTTATCTAATTTTTGTAGGCCTATGGTGGAATTTTCATTTGGTTCCTGGGTCATTACCGGAATCAATAATTTCTAAGAATTCCTAATCTGGAGATTTAACTGCATGTTGGTGTGGTTTATGTCAAACAATGAGGCATGCTGGCCATACAAGATGTGCCAATAAGAGACTCAGCATGGAAAGCATATTTATTGATGATGGCAAGTGGAGCTATTGGACAGTATCACAGGGAGAGGGTCTGAGCAGATTAGTGGACACAGAATATGTTCTGATTCCTCTAGACTTCAGTGTTTGAGACTTCGGAGCTTCGGCTACCACCGTGAATGAATGTGGCCACCACCATGGATAAGTGTGTCAGGAAAGCCAATGTGTCTTATCCTCTGGCTCTGCGGCTAAAAAACACATGCCATTTTCAATATTTTCCAGGTGCTTCAAGCATGACTTGTGCTTATATTGTTGGATGAGTCTACCACCATGAATAAATGTGGCAGGAAAGTACATGTGCCACCTCTCAGATCTGACCCCTTTTGGAATTTTAGTTTCAAAATATTTATTGTTTTTTTCTTTTTTTTTTTAGTTTCAAAATATTTATTGTTTTTTTCTCCCCTTTTGGAATTTTAATTGGCAAATCTGCCAAGTCCCCACCACACATACAAAACGACACTTTTTCTTTCTTTTACTGGGTACCCAGGGTCACCTGGGAAGTTTTGTAATCTATTTGTTTAAATAAAACCTTAAAGTATATGTGAACCCAATAAATAAAATCTAAAACAAGCTGTAACACATTAAATGAAAAGTAATTTTCAATATTTAAATCTTCAAATTTAATAAAACACAATATCTGGTAAACCTGCCCTAAAGGTCCTTGGTCAGGCACTTCCTGTTATAAGGTGAAAACTCTCTGTCCCTGTCTCCTAACTGTCCTCTTGTGATGTCACATGCAGGGCCGGGACAAGGGGTGGGCAGAAGAGGTGGGCTGCCCTGGCCCTGAGCACAGTGTGAATTGCAGGGATAGGGGGCGCTGCAAGTTCCTTTTATTATAAGGCTAAAAGGAGTAGTGACAGCCGCATCACTACTTTAGTCAGCCCAGTGCTCAACGTGGCAAGGAGAGGAGGAGAAAGCAAGAAGGAGGTGCAGGCTTTGCTTTCTCTCCTCCTCCTCAGAAGCCCACACATAATGAAGGGGGGTGAACACTTTGGCATCTTTGCCCTGGGCAATGGATGATCTTGTCCTGGCACTGGTCACATGGACTTTCAATGTGGACTACAGGTGTTTGTTTCAAGACACAATACTCAGCTATGGTCCATTGTTGTCACCATCAGAAACCAACACCCTGAAAAATGTCACACAACCATTGCTTGGTCAAGTGCATGTTGAAAGGAAGTGGCTGAAAAAAGTCTGCGGGGATCAGCAGCACTGCACTAAAACAAATAATGAAAAAAAAGGGAAAGCAAGTATTTAACTAAAAAAAAAAATCCAGCTTTTTAAAAATCAGCATTTACATTGTGGTTACACTTGTCTAAGGTTCTCCTGCTGTTTCCAGCTAAAAGTCATTGATTAGTTTATTTAATTACAATTTTAAAGATTTTAGAGCATTTTTTTCTTTTTCTTTTGGTCAGTGATTCGAAAAATTGTTCACGGAATTGTTTTGTTGCATATTCTGTTCTTTTCCAGTGTAACTCAAGTACAGATGTTCCTCTGTAAAAATGCTTGTTAAAATCTTTTGGCAGTTACTTTTCTCATTCTCGTAACAGCCTTTTTAAATTTGGTCCTAACTGAAATTTAAAGGGTTAGTTCACCTTTACCAAAAAAAAGCCTATGCAGATAAGACATGTCTGTAGATAAAAGCTTTGACAAAAATTGAATAACCCCCCTGCTATAGGTATATGCCAATTACATACCGCATGAAGACTGACTGAAAAACTCCCAAGATGTTGCTACGGTGTTTTTAAGATAGGCCTAACCATTACTGTTCACCTACACCATCACAGGAGTGAACTTTCAAAAGCTGAGCTCAGAGCGGCTGCATCAAGGGAGAGAAAAAGCACGCGGGGAGGTTTAAATCAGAGAAAGAGCTCACTCCTGTGATTGTGGAGATAATCAGCAATGGCTAGGCCTCTCCTAGCAATGTCCTGGAAGTATTCCAGTCAGGCTTCATGAGGTATGTAAATGACCTACACCTATAGCAAGACCATTATTCAGCTTTGGTCAAAACTGCAGTTTGTTTCTATGTACAGACAACCCATATCTATATACATAGGCAGTTTTTTTGGTAAAGGTGAACTATGCCTTTAAGCTGTGGTAAAAAATGTTTAAGCTTTTTTTCTAGCTAAAAGTTATTGGGCTCCATTCACAAAGCGTTTTTTTGGGAATTTTGGGTAAAATACCTCATAGCGTTTTTCAAATTTCTCTTGGCATTCACTAAAAGACACTACTAAAATACCGCATGAGTTATTTTAGGAAGTCATGCGGTATTTTAGTAGTGAAAACATGTGGTTATTTAACGCCTGATGGTAGCCGTCAAATTTATTACCAGTAGTAAATACTAAGGGGCACCCAACCACTGGCATCCCTAACAAGCAGTAACTGTCATGGTTGTTAAGGGAGCGTCAGCTTCTGCATCCTTAACAATTGATCAGCCAGTAACAAAAAGAATTGCTGGCATTAAAAAATCAGGGCGAAACTGGCGTAGGATACCCCCCAATCCATGCCAGGCCCTTTTTTAAATAGCATGGGGTCACCCCCAAAATCCATACCAGACCCTTATCCGAGCATGCAGCCTGGCAGGTCAGGAAAAGGGGGGATGAGAGAGCGTCCCCTCCCCTCCTGAACCATACCAGGCCACATGCACTCAACATGAGGAGGGTGCTTTGGTGCAGGGGGGCTCTGCCCTCCCCCCACAGTTGATGTATTCCCCCTGAGCCAATACTTTGGAGAACCACCTTTTTCTGCAATTACAGCTGCAAGTCTTTTTGGGGATGTCTCTACCAGCTTTGCACATCTAGGGAGTGACATTTTTGCCCATTCTTTGCAAAATATCTCAAGCTCTCTCAGATTGGATGGAGAGCATCTGTGAAAAAGCAAGTGGACTTTGATTGGGCCATTCTAACACAGGAATATGCTTTGATCTAAACCATTCCATTGTAGCTCTGGCTGTATGTTTAGGGTCATTGTCCTGGTGGAAGGTGAAGCTCCGCCCCAGTCTCAAGTCTTTTACAGAGTCTTATGCCCCATACACACGATAGGATTTTCCGATGGAAAACGTTTGATAGGAGCTTGTTGTCGGAAATTCTGACCATGTGTAGGCTCCATCGGACATTTTCCATCGGAATTTCCGTCACACAGAATTTGAGAGCTGGTTCTCAAATTTTCCGACAACAAAATCCGTTGTCGGAAATTCCGATCGTGTGTACACAATTCCGACACACAAAGTTCCACGCATGCTCGGAATCAAGCAAACAAGCAGCACTGGCTATTGAACCTCATTTTTCTTGGCTCGTCGTACGTGTTGTAGGTCACCACATTCTTGACGTTCGGAATTTCTGACAAGATTTGTGTGACCGTGTGCACGCAAGACAAATTTGAGCCAACATCCGTTGGAAAAAAAACATGGATTTTGTTGTCAGAAAATCCTATCGTGTTTACAGGGCATAACACTTTTTCTTCTAAGATTGCCCTGTATTTGGCTCCTTCCATCTTCCCATCAACTCTGACCAGTTTCCCTGTCCCCTGCTTCCCTGTCCCTGCTGAAGAAAAGCATCCCCACACCAGGATGCTGCCACCACCATGTTTCCTGGAGGGGATGGTGTGTTCAGGGTGATGTGCAGTGTTATGCAGGCCATACACAGTCGAATTTCGAACTAATTTTCTTTTCAAAATCAGAATGTTCGTTTTTGTTTGTGATCCGATGATGCCATCATTAATTTTTGAAATTCGGCCGACCAAGCCTTCAATTTCACCGCATGTTGCTACAGAAAAGAATTTTCATGGCTGGGAATCTTCTTTTCTCTCTGTAGATTTTCTTTTCTTATTACATTTATCGCACGATTCTCCCATCATTGATTAGAAAATCGTTCATTTTTCTAAAAATTTCCAACAGGTCCGATTCCTAAAATTTGATTGCCGCACGAAAATCGGCCATTGTTGCAGCCCACTAATGGTGCGAAATTCATACGAAAATTCTTTCATACGATTTTCGAAAGAAAATTCTTACGAAATTCGAACCGTGTATGGCCGGCATTAGTTTTCCGCCACACATAGGGGTTGATTTACTAAAACCTGGAGAGTGCAAAATCTGGTGCAGCTGTGCATGGTAGCCAATTAGCTTTTAACTTTAGCTTGTTCAATTAAGCGTTGACAAAAAAAAAACCTGGAAGCTGATTGGTTTCTATGGAGAGTTGCACCAGATTTTGCATTCTCCAGATTTAGTAAATCAAGCTGATAGTTTTTTGCTTTTAGGCCAAAAAGTTCAATTTTGGTTTCATCTGACCAGAGTACCTTCTTCTACATATGTGCTGTGTCCCCCACATGGCTTCTCGCAAACTGCAAATGGGGAATTCTTATGGCTTTCTTTCAACAATGGCTTTCTTCTTGCCACTTTTCCATAAAGGCCAGATTTGTGGAGTGCACGACTAACAGATTCTCCCACCCGATCTGTGGATCTCTGCAGCTCTTCCAGAGTTACCATGGGCTTCTTGACTGCTTCTCTGATTAATGCTCTCCATGTCTGGCCTGTCTGTTTAGATTGAAGGCCATGTCTTGGTAGGTTTGCAGTTTTGCCATACTCTTTCCATTTTCAGATGATGGATTGAACAGTGCTCCGTGAGATGTTCAAAGCTTGGGATATTTTTTTATAACCTAACCCTGCTTTAAACTTCTCCACAACTTTATCCCTGACCTGTCTTGTGTGTTCTTTGGCCTTCTTGATACTGTTTGTTCATTAAGGTTCTCTAAAAAACCTCTGAGGGCTTCACAGAACAGCTGTATTTATACTGAGAATAAATTACGCACAGGTGGACTCTATTTACTAATTAGGTGACTTCTGAAGGCAATTGTTTCCACTAGATTTTAGTTAGGGCTATTAGAGTAAAGGTGGCTGAATACAAATGCACGCCAGACTTTTCAGATATTTATTTGCAAAAAATTTGGAAAACCATTTATCATTTTGTCATGTGCCACTTTATGTTGGTCTATCACATAAAATCCCAATAAAATACATTTACTTTTTGGTTGTAACAACACAAAATGTGGAGAATTTCAAGGGGTGTGAATACTTTTCAAGGCACTGTACATTGTACATTCACATCAGTGCCTATTCTCAGGTAGCCTTCAATTAAAGGTCCATAACTCACATTCATACATACAAATACTAGGTCCAATGTAGACAGGAGCCAATTAGCCTACCAGAATCATTATTTGTTTTATTACAACTGCTCAGCATCTTCATAATACAAAGCCATAATAAAAAAGTTAAAAATTCCATACCTGGAAGTAATGTTTACTAGCATTGCATTGTTATAACAGGCTGTCCTTTTTTCTTACCTACATACCAATGTATTTGTTTATTTGACCTAACCATAAATTAAAACAAGCAATTAAAAGATGTATTATTGTAAGTTCTCCTAGAGAACAATGCAAGGAAAAGAATGTTTTCACTGGCAGATAAGATTTCCATTATATTTCTTTACACGGAAAGACATGTGTTGTGCCTGTGCAGAAGAGTGATTTGTAATCATGTCAACTTGGAAAGTGTATAAGGAAAACATTGCTGAATGTAGAAAGCTGTTCACGTGCAAGCTCTTGAAGAGTTTTTAGATTGCTTGACATCTTTTATCAAATGTACCAGAAGTTTAACCGATTTTTGAACCCCTAAACAAAATCTTAGTATACCTCCAGCTACACTCACATGAACTTGCTGCCAATCACATTACAGGGGGTTTCTGTTTACCTGTGCAGCACTCTTCTAGTGTAAGATACTAGGTAAAACGGAAAATTGTATCATACTTACCGTAATTTTCCTTTCCTGGTGCCTATCCATGGCAGCATACTAGTGATAGAGCTCCGCCTCGACTCCTCCCTCAGGACCAGTGAATAGCATAAATTAAAGACGAAGTCCCTCCCCCAACATTCTCCGTAAAATAGAATACCGAGGGTGGGAGCGTATGCTGCCATGGATAGGCACCAGGAAAGGAAAATTACGGTAAGTATGATACAATTTTCCGTTTTCCTGGTGCCTCCATGGCAGCATACTAGTGATAAATAACTAGCTGACACGGGTGGGATAATGCTTAACAATAAATGTTTAATTAGAATGAGACATCGCAGCCTGAACTGCCCTTCTCCCGAACTCAACCGTCGTGAGAGCTCCTGGGTCGATACGGTAGTGTCTGAGGAAAGTATTGCGAGAAGACCAGGTGGCGGCCCTGCACACCGTCTCTAATGACACGTTAGCCCTTGCTGCCCAGGAGGTTGAGACTGCCCTTGTGGAATGAGCATTCACTCGGGATGGAGGTTCCATATTCTTTATCCTGTAGGCCTTCTGGATTAGCTTTACCACCCAAGATGCCAGAGTTCTGATGGAAGCTTCTTTGCCCCTGTATTTGCCGAATGGAACAATGAAGAGTCTTTCAGAGTTCCTGAAGGATCTAGTGGCCTCTAGGTAGGCTCTGAGCACTCTGGATATGTCCAGCTCGTGACATGATCCTGAATCTGCTTCAGCAAATGCCGGTAGTGCCCAGGGCTCCAAAAGGTGGCTTGGAGTAGTGACCTTAGGTGTGAACCCCCGAAGGGGACGGAGTTCCACTCTATCGTGAAAAAAAGAGATGTGGTCATCACCTATTCCCAACGAGTGGAGTTCTGAGATCCTTCTACCAGATGTAATGGCTAACAGAAAAACCGTTTTCAGTGTTATGTTCCATATTGTCAGTTGTTCCACTGGGGTAAATGGATGGTCAGAGAGGACTTCAAGGACCAGGGATAAATCCCATTTGGGAAAAGACCGTCTGACAGGTGGCCGAATCTTTAACACTCCTCTGAGGAAAGTGACTACTAAGGGCTCTTCTGCCCATCTCTTATTTGTTGCTGCGGAAATAGCTGCTACTTGCACTTTGAGAGAACTCAGGGCAAGACCCAGATCAAGTCCTGACTGGAGGAAACCGAGAACATCTGATGTAGAAGGAGAGATTGGATCAAACTCATTTGAGGTAGCAAATGATAAGAACTTGTTCCATATTCTTGAATATATGGTGTTGGTTGCTGGTTTCCTGGCTCCTAGGAGGGTTGATATGACCCCTGGGGAACATCCTAAGGACTCGAACCTTCGCCTCTCAACCTCCAGATGCGAAGATTCAGCTTCTGAGGGTCTGGATGCACTAAACTGCCCTGCGTTAGAAGTTGAGGGAAAGGAGGGATCCTGATCGGAGAGCTCACACTGAGGCGCATAGCTAGAGGAAACCAGGGTCTCTTCGGCCAATATGGGAGTACTGCCAATACCTGGACCGTCTCTCTGAGAAGTCTCAGGAGGAATTTGAAAATTAATGGCCGGGGGGGAAAGGCATATGCGGTGGTGAACCTCCAGGGGCATGACAGGGCATCTATTTCCTCTGCTTGCGTATACAGCAGGCGAGAGACGAATCTGGTCAGCTTGGCATTCTCCGGAGAGGCAAATAGGTCTATCTGAGGAGGATCCCAGAGGTTGGCAATCTGACTGAAGACCTGGGGATGAAGAGCCCACTCGTTGTTGTCCAGGAAGTTTCTCGACAACGTGTCTGCTTCCGTGTTCAACCTTCCCGGGAGATACATCGCCCTGAGGTCTAGGATGTTCTTCTCTGCCCAGAGCATGATTGGCTCTACTTCCCTGAGGAGTGATGTGCTGCGAGTGCCCCCCTGCCTCTGCAGGTATGCGACAGCTGCCCTGTTGTCCAGGCGTAAGAGTACTCTCTGGCCCTGGATCTGAGATGCCAATGAAGTTAGTGCCAGGAATGCTGCCCTCATCTCCAGGATGTTGGATACTACTCCCTGGGTGGAACAGGACCATCTCCCCTGTATCCTGGTTTTCCCGCAATGGGCTCCCCAGCCTTGTCCGCTTGCATCGGACGTAATTGTGATCCAGGAGAGGGAACCCAGATGACGAGGTTTGGAGAGGTTTTCTGGCAGAGTCCACCAATGAAGGCTCCTGCGCATTGCTCCCGTCAGTAGAATTGTCTGAGAGAGTTGCTGTTTCTTCCACTGCGCCAAGAAACCCGTCTGAAAATACCTCAAATGCCAATGGGCCCAAGGAATCATTGGTATACAGGCAGACATTGTGCCAATGAGGCTCAGGCATTGCGATGCCGTTAGGTATCGGCTCGCAATGGTTTTGACCATCTTCTGGATAATAATCCTCATCTTCAGGGATGGTAATGACACTGTCCCCTCCCGGGTGTTGAACATCGCACCTAGATAGATCATCCGCTGAGTAGGCGTGAGCTGACTCTTCTCTAAGTTTACCAACCATCCTAGTTCTTTCAGGGACTGGAGAAGAATATCTCGGTGATCCACCAGCTGACCCGGACTGCTTGCTAGGAGGAGGATATCGTCCAGATAGTGGTATATCCTCAAGCCCCTCTCCCGCAGGGGAACCAGAGCGGATATTAGAATCTTGGTGAACACCCTGGGGGAGGTGCATAGACCGAAGGGCAGGGCTTGAAACTGCAGGTGGATCTGACCTACTGCAAATCTGAGATACTTCTGGAAGGTAGGTAGAACTGGCACGTGTAAGTACGCGTCCTGCAGGTCGACTGAGATCATCCAATCTGTTGGTTGTACTGCCTGAATAATTGTTTGTAGAGACTCCATCTTGAAGCTTTCCGGGTGTATGTGCCTGTTGAGCCTTTTTAGATCTATCACAGGTCTCCATCCCCCCGTTCTCTTTGGGACCAGAAATAGAGTGGAATAGAAGCCTGCGAAGCGCTCTGCCAAGGGAACCGGCACAGCTGCTTTCTGAAGCTGGAGTGACGATACAAAGTGTCTTAGGGCTTGAGCCTTCAGCGGAGAGGATGGAATCTCTGTTTTCTTGAAAGAATTTTGAGGTGGAGGATGAGAGAAACTCCAAAAGTGTCCCCATTGAATTGTTGACAGGACCCAGGGATCCTGGCATCTTTTGGCCCAGACTGGAAAAAAGTTTTTTAGCCTGGCTCCCACCGGGAGTGTCTGGGCTAATCTGGCGTCAAAAGGACTGCTTCTGCTCATGTGTAGTCGGAGGGGCCTTCAACTTTTTGCCCAAAAAGGATGTCTGAGTGCCCCTCCAGGGTTTCCTGCTGTCTCTGGACTGTCTTGATTGTCTAAAATCCCTAGGATTTGACTGGCGGAACCTGGAAAACCCCCCTCTGGATCTTCGCATCCTCCTGTCTTGGGGAAGCATACCCAACTTTCCTCCTGACAACCTGGAGATGGCTTTGTCCATCTTGTCTCCAAATAATGCCTTCCCGTCGAATGGAATTTTGCACCAATTTTGTTTGGAAGCTAAATCTGCCGTCCAGGGTTTCAACCACAAGGCCCTTTTTGCCATTACCAGAGAGCCGTTTCGATGTTATCTGTCCAAGCTCTAATGGCATTAGACACGGAGGTGAGGGCAATCGCTGGCTTACATGCTGCTCCTGCAGCTAAATAGCTTCTCTTGAGGTCCAGGTCGATTCGTCGGTCAAGAGGGTCCTTAAAAGAAGCAGAATCTTCCATAGGCAGGGTGATATTTTTGGCGAGTCGCACAACTGATGCGTCTACCACAGGCACAGAGTTTAGTGATTGAGTTCCTGACTCCGGTAAGGGATACAGTTTCTTGAAACGACCCAATGAAAGTTTTTTGTCAGTCTTTGACCACTCATTTTGAATGATTTGGCTAATTTCGCCCATCAAAGGGAAGAAAACCTGTTTCCTTTTAAGAAATGGGAAGTAGCTTTTTGCTTCCTGTGGGGGTTCCTCAGCGTCCTCCCAGGCTATTGCAGCTCGGACCGCCTGGATGAATGGTTTTACCAATGAATGACTGAAACCAGCCTGATCGGATTCATCTGATGAATCTTCAGAAAGGTCTTCAGGTGGAGAGTCTCTGGCCGCTCGCCCTGATGGGGGTAGAGGAGTACTGGCTGCAGAAGGACCAGGAAGATTAACTTCAACATCCTGAGTCTGGGACACCTGCGGGACTGGCTGCGCGGGAACCAAAGCCGCAAGCTCAGAGAAGGAGTCCTTCATGGTCTTTTTGAGCAGGTCCACAACCTGTTGGTTTTCTAGCTCGCGGCTGGACGCATATTCCGAAAAACAGTCCTTGCAAACTACTTTGTTCGGTAGCGGAATAGCCCCACAGGTCCAGCACTTCTTCTTATAGGATCTAGGAGAGGAGGACCGATCCCGCCTTCTGGATCTTGATCTATGCCGAGAAGAATAGGACTCACGTCTTGATGAGCGAGACCGGTGGCGTGAAGAACGAGATCTGCGACTTGGGCTTTCGTCATCGTGGTGCCTTGAGGATTTTTCGGTCCTCTTGGAGTGGGCAGGGCTATGATTTAAAAAAAAAACCATGTCAGGCCAGCGAGCGCACTTTTTTTTTTTTTTTTTTATACTCACGTAAAGGTGGTCCCATACCTAACGGAAGTGTGAGGATCTTTGTTGCGAGACGAATGGCTCATTGCTGAGTTGGGCAAAAGGATCAGCTGTGGAAATATAGCAGGAAAGAAAAGGAAAGAAACAGGGTTTTTTTTTTTTTTTTTTTAAAACACATTACCCCCTCTCTTTTTTTTTTTTTTTTTTATACTTACCACAGAGCAGTTTCAGAGAGGCTAACAGGGCTCAGCCGAGGAGACTCTGACTGCCCGCCCCAGAACTGACCTTAAATATCCTAAGGGGAGGGGGAGGGATAATCCCATGAACCTCCAGTCTCCCTGCTCCCTCCTTCCCCCTTTTTTTTGGGGGGGGTTTTAAGAGAGAAGGGCAAAAACCGGCCCTTTTTCCCCAATCCAAGATGGCCGCCGGAGCGCCGAGACACCGCGCATGCACCCGCGCATGCGCAGTGAAGCCGACGCCGCGAGGACCAGAAAACCCCACTCACGGCGGTCCTCTCACTCCCTAGAACGCGCATGCGCAGTACGGAGGCGAGGACGCCAAACCACGCTGTCTCGCCCTGCAGGTAAGGCAGACAGCTTAAAAAATAAGGCACCGCAGCCAAAAGGAAAAAGGCTGAGACCTAAAGGGCCGCAGGATGAGAAAATAAAACAAAAACAAACATGCAATAACCTATTACTCTTACCTATACACATATGTATACTTTTAAAAAGAATAAAAGGGGAATACAACAGATAGGGAAGTGGGAAAGAGAGAGACATATACTTCAATCTTACTTTTTTTTTTTTTTTTTTAAAAAGGTAAACTGATAGGGAAAAAAAAATCACAAGCCTGGAAGAATGAGCTGATTCTTTTGCGACTCCATTGCCTTCATCATATGATATGGTGGCAGACTGCGTTCCTGTGAGGAAACTCTGCAAGAAGACCGCAACAGATCCACAGAGGGGTTCCCAGTCTTACCAGCGCTGTGAGCGGCCCAAGAACAGGGACTGCGCACGGGAAAGGCTAAACCCGGCGGACGCTGCCAAAGGCAGAGGTATGGACATACTGCTACTCTTCACCAGCAAGAGGTATGAGGAAAAAAAGGAGAATGTTGGGGGAGGGACTTCGTCTTTAATTTATGCTATTCACTGGTCCTGAGGGAGGAGTCTATCACTAGTATGCTGCCATGGAGGCACCAGGAAATTTAGTTCATGGCTCCTTTTGTAATTAAGGGAGCGTTGATTGTTTGTTCTGGCCTGTTCAGGGTCTCACAGCCTTGGAGTTTGATTGCTTCCCCCTTCCTCTGAAAAAAGTTTCCAGAACTTTGGGGTGGAAGATTCAGAACAACCAGCCAATCTCTGGGGAGAAGGGGGAAGCGTCACCAAAGTGCAGTATCACAAGGGGTATATTAAAACAGTTAAAAACACTTACAAGAAAGATAAAGGAAGGCTTATCGTAAGCTGGCTCATCCGCCAGAAGGTCTTGTGGTGTGTAGGAAGTCCATGCAAAACCAGCCTGGAACGCTCGGGCGGACGTGACCTCATCAGGAGAGAACAGAGTTGCTGGAATGCTTGAATGAAACAGGCTACGTGCTCTGAGCTGTCTGCTACTTCTAAATGCCTACAGAAGGAGCAGACATCTCTGAGCGCATAGCCTGTTTCATGCAAGCATTCCAGCATTCTGTCCTCTCCTTGTGATATCACGTCCGCCCGAGCATTCCAGGCTGGTTTGGCGTGGACTTCCTATACACCACAGAAACTTCCTTTTCCTTCCACTGCTTCCCAGGGAACCTGAACCTTGCAGACAATGCAGGAGTAAGGACTCAGAACCTTCTTGCGGATGAGCCTTCCTTTATCTTACTTGTAGTAAGTGTTTTTAACTGTTGCTTTAATAAACCCCTTGTGATTCTGCACTTAGGTGGCGCTTCCCCCTTCCTTTTTGTGTTTGTTTACAGAGCTGGCTTAACTCTGAGGACAGCAGCCCCACAGTGCTTTACCAACTTGTGCCCCGGCATCAGAGACTATCATTACCACCCCAGCGGCTATTGCTGCATGTTTGCCTGAACTATTGTCCAGCATACACTCTATGCGTCTGATTTTATGACTTTATAATCTCTGGGGAGGAGTGTGTAGTAGGGGGCTGGAATGGTGATAAACAGTCTGAGACACTGGAGAGCAGGGTTACTTCACCCCAGGAGGGTGCCCACGAGCAGAACAGCTGCTCTTGAGGATTCAACAGTGCCAGAGCTGGACTTTCTTTGGAACTGATTGCAGAGCCACACTACAAGGGATGTGGTCCAGGAATGTTCTGTCTCACTCATTGGGCCATGTCCGGAGGAAGCTGGGAGGAGGAGGCTGTCCTGGGGACTTGTGAGTAGTGACCCTAAGCTGATCCCTGTAAATGGGTAGTGCATGAATGCTGCTCTGGGTACCAGCAGTTGTGCTTTGGCACAAGGTAACCAGATGCCAAAAGACTTGTCCCATGGTCTTCAACTGTGGGGCCTTAGACTGTCAAATGCTAGTTACTACTCCTAGAGAAGATTGTCTTCACATTGCTGAGTACAAATCGTTTTGGAGTATCCCATGCCCTAACCTCTCTCCTGTTTAAATTTCTTCAAGCAATAAACCTTAAAAAAGTGTCCTGGTTCCATTCTAAGATGGACGCTTAATCCCTCAGCTCCTGTTCCTAAAGGTCCAGCTAACAGCCTACACCAGTCATCCAGTCATAAAATTATGGGGAGCACACGCCGGAGTGCCTCAGCTACCAGATTCCGCTCTCCCAGAAATCAGGACACGCAGCTAAGTCTCCATATTCCATAGACATTCCGGACGTAATCTTAGGGTGGCACGCAGACCTCACAGGCCTTAGCTCAGGCATCCCGCTCAGGCAGCAGAGACCAGCACAGAGACCAGAGTAGCAGCCCCCCCCTTTGCCTGACATGCAAGCAGCTTCAGCGCTGAGTCTCGCCGACCTTCGGACAGTAGCGGCGGACATTAAAAACACACTGTCTGCCGCTATATCTGATCTACGATCAGACATCCAGGCTATAGTCCTGCGGGTGGAGGAAGTCAAGGAGGCACAAGCCCGCCATGATGCCTCGCTCTGTCACGTACAGCAAGTGACTGAGTCCCATGCCGTCCACCTCAGAGACATCAACCGTCAGATGGAGGATCTTGATAACCGCGGGAGACACCGCAACCGTAGAGTAAGAGGCCTTTCTGAATCCTTTGAGACTGCCAAGCTCTCCCGCTTGGTCACGGCCCTTTTTAATTAGCTATTGGAAAGACCCTCATAATCCCCTATTGCTATGGAGCGCATCCATAGAGCATTATGCCCGAGGGGAAGGCACACAGACCCACCCAGGGATATAATCTGCTGCCTGAATGATTTTCATCTGAAGGAGGAAATCCTCCGTAAAGCTAGAGGCAGAAAACACTTCTTCTTCCAAGGCTCTGACATCAAAATATTTCAGGACCTGTCCAACATAACACTACAGAGGAAAAGAGAACTGACACCACTGCTTGATGTACTAAGAGCCAAAAACATAGTATATCTCTGGAAATTCCCTTTCTGTCTCAAAATGGTCACACAGCTAATCTCAGGGTGCCGGAAGATCTAGAGCATTTCTGCACCTCACTAAACATCCCCCTGGTGGATCTGCCTGATTGGTATAGTGACTTCCGTCTCCCTCCACTGCGCAGAGCCACCTCCATGGAAGGCATCACTGAGGCGGGTTCTAGATCTGTGGACTGTTAATTTGATCATTGCACAGCAACACAGCACTGAATTACATAGAATCACATGGATGCAGCACCAAATCGCATGGATGCTTTTTTTGTATTTTTACATTTTTTATTGTTTGAACATTGCACTAACATCATATTGCATAGATGCAGCACTGAAATGCATGGATGCAACACTAAATTGGACTGTTAATTTGATTATTGCACAGCAACATAGCACTGAATTGCATAGAATCACATGGATGTAGCACCAAATCGCATGCATGCGTTTTTTTGTATTTTTTAACTTTTTATTGTTTGAACATTAAACTAACACCATATTGCATAGATGCAGCACTGGAATGCATGGATGCAACACTAAATCGCATGGATGTTTGGTTTGAATTATCTATTAATGTTTGAAAATTGCACAAGCTTTGTGGAATATTTGCAATACACAGGCTGATTGGAGCACTTTTACCTATTTATTCATTTATTGAAGTTTATTGTACATTAATGTATAGTATTCATAGATTTTGTATATTTTGTATGTTAAGCACAATATCACTTTATTAATATTTGAGTAGAAATTTCTTACATTTTTATTTTGATAAGCGCAGCGTGTGTACAATTTGGTTTAACCATGAAGGAAGAAGCAAGATATGAACTGTACACAGATCTTACCAGGTAAGGTCTTCAAGAAGATACCACCTTGGAATAGGAGAGGACATTTACCCCATATTTATTATATGGCCAGTGGTAAAGTACATTGCATACCCTGAAGATGCACAATCACAGATTTGTATATATAACTTCTATGACCATCTGACAAAGGTATGAGTTTGGCACACGCAGGACACGATTTCCTCCCCCACACAAGGCAAACTATATCTGAACTCTACTCCCATAACCACGCTTTACATGCTTTGAAACTCCCCTTTATACCAAACACCAGACATTAACTTTATACCAAATACCGGACATTAACTTTACCGCCAAATCCAACAGACCAAATAACCAACCACCCATACTCACAAAGATATCCTGCCAAGTGCCACCCCCATACCCATATGATCTACCCTAACACCCCATGCATGTATATGCATTTAACATTATTAAGAGGGTTGTGATGTCCTCTATGTCATGCAAGATAATGTTTTTTTTTTTTTTTAATCAACAAAAAAGGTTTTTATTAATGAAAAGGCACTACGTGGTATATTATCACGAGTATACACGCAATGTACATCAATGTTTGTTACAATCCAAACAAACAGGTTATGTAATTCAATCAATCTATAAATATATGAAAGTGCATACTCCTTCTGTCAATGCCATATCATAAAGACCCTTATATAATACCCAGTGCCTTCTGTGCATCCCCAGCTGATGGGGGCACCACAAAAAGAAAGAACAGGAAAAGGGAAAAATAAAAACCTAACATAAAACACAAGCAAGTAACTCTCTTTTAGTCTCACTGTTGGTACCAAAATTATTAGGGGTATACATTTTCCAGTTAGCTCCCTCCACCAAGCCTTCTTCTCCACCTTCTTATTTCCCAGTTCACACACTAAAGTTACTGTCCTAACAGCAATCTATCGATTACCAGTTGTGGAGGTGCCACGTCTGGAGAGGCCAGCCAGCATTGCCATATACCATAGAATTTAGTTGGTGATTTCCTATGTTGGTATGTATTTTTTTCCCTAATAAGGGTGTTATTAACCTGTTGAATACATTGTTTCATTGTAAGTGCAGTGGCCGAGAGCCACACGGCCAATCAATTTTCTAGCCAGATATAGTAGCCTTGTGAGTGCGATGCACACCAATGGGGTGTACAGGGCCTCAATTAGACTCCCCAATAGGCACGTCAGCGGATCTGCATCCAACTGCACCTGAAAAATGCTATTTATTTTGGTTACAATGGATCTGCAATACCTCACCAATTTAGTACATCTCCAGAGCATATGAATAAGGTCACCAGATTGGGCCTGACATTTCGGACATATAGGGGTGTTCCTTCTACCCCATTTGTGCAATTGCACCGGAGTGCGATATACGCGATGCAATATTAACAGATGTGATAGCCTCTGTGCTGCAGATACTGACACTAGTGGACCCACCTCCAAAATCTGTGCCCATTGCTCTCCATCTATAGGGCCAATATCTCTTTCCCATTTTTCCCTACATGGTAAAAGGTCAGGGGCCCGGATATATATTCTTGAGATAGCCCCTTTCTTCTCGAGTTCAACAAATATAGAATTCAAAAACCCGGAACTAATCCAGGTGCAAAGTAAAGTGTTTATTCTGGGATCTTATAGCATGTTGTAGTTGAATATATTGAAAGTGATGGCCCTTAAGCTCAGGGAATTCTACTACTAGTTGAGAGTATGGCTTCAATCTAGAGTCAGTTACAATATGAGATATGAATCTAATCCCTGCTCTCTCCCAAATTGGGTGTTTTGGAATCTTGGCAAAGTCTAAGTAGCTGCGATTATGCCAGATGGGAGTTTGACGCATATACCTGTGATTCCAAGTGTATTCCTGACTCCTTTCCATAGTTTCATTAGTAGTTGGGTTGTGGGGCAATTAGAAGGTATATTAGGGAATCCCATCTCCATATGAGAGAAGGCGGTATAAGCTACATCAGGGCCAACAAGGAGCCTCCTAGAGGGGTCCTTGTTTGTCTCTAGGTCCCACCCCGTAAAGTGTTGTAACTGGGCTGCAAAATAGTACATTTGTGGATCAGGAACAGCCATTCCACCCTGATCCTTCGACAGCTGTAGAGTGGCCAGCTTAATACGTGCCACTCCACCTCTCCATATAAGGGCCCTGAATTGTGAATCAATCCGTCGGAACCAGCAGTGTGGTATCCAGACTGGTGCATTATGTAGAATGTATAAAAGTTGTGGTGCCCATATCATCTTAATAAGATTTATGCAACCTGTTACTGACAACGGTAGCTTACCCCAACTAGCTTGTTTTTGTTGAAATTTTTTCAAAATCGGTTTTAAGTTCAGTTTAATGTAATCTCCCGGTCCCTAGTCACCACCACCCCCAGATATTTGAAGGAAGTAACCATCTGTATATGTGAGAGATCTTCTGGTAAAGGAGTCAGTAAAGTGTCCAATGGCAGAAGAGCCGATTTATGTCAGTTAATAGCAAAACCAGACAATTGCCCAAAATGATCAATCAGTGCCATTACTGCTCTTAGTGAGTTCCCAGTGTCTCCCAAGTACAGCAGAGTATCATCTGCGTACAATGAGATTTTTTCCTCAAACTGCCCACGCCGGAAACCTACGATGTTAGGAGAGGCCTCTACCATAGCCGCAAGAGGCTCCAATGCAAGGGCGAACAGCAGGGGGGGACAATGCCTCAGAGAGGGTATCATTAATTCTTACTTTCGCTATCGGGGCAGCATACAATAACTGCACCCAGGAAATAAATTTGTCTCCCAATCCAAAACGACGCAACACCTCCCACAAGTAGTTCCACTCCACGCTGTCAAATGCCTTAGTGCTGTAGAGCGGGTAGGGATGAAGCCAGACTGGTCAACATGGACCAAGTCCGCCACCATTGCTGACAGTCTGGTGGCTAATACCCTGGCCAGCAGCTTCACATCCGCATTCAGAAGTGAGATAGGCCTGTAGGAGCCAGGTTGTAACAAATTTTTATAGGGCTTCGGAATGACTACTATAATAGCCTCATTCATGGAGGCGGGTAGACTGCCTGCCTGTAGGGCATCATTCAGGGTTGTCAGTAGGGTAGGCAAAAGGATGTCGCCATATTTCCCGTATGTTTCTGTGGGCAAACCGTCGGCTCCCGGTGACTTGTTATTTGCCATTTGTGCTACTGCCAAAGTAAGTTCCTCCAGAGTTATTGGTTTGTTAAGGGCAACCAGGCCCTGTTGTGACAACAACGGGAGAGAACACTGGTCCAAAAATTGGTCCAGCTCCTCTTTCGTGGGGTGCACCTTAGATGTGTATAGATCTTTGAAAAAATCAGAGAATACTTCAGGGACAAGATTCTGATCAGTAATCATATCTCCTGCAGTGTTCTGGATAGAGTCAATGTGTGTAGTGTCTTGTTGGGCCTTAGCTATTACAGCAAGTAAGTGACCTGTGTTTTCCCCTTCGTTAAAGTATTTTTGCTGCAGAAAAAAACATTTATTCTCTGCAGCCGAGATTGAAACCTGTTGATACAGGTCTTGTGCCTCCTGGCCTTTACGTTCCGAATCAGGACTAGGGTCAGAGATATACCTTTCCTCCGCTTGGCAGCCTCATTCATCACTAAGTTCTCCCATGCTTTAGTGTTAGTTTTAATAGAGGTGATCTGTGTGATAATCAACCCCTGTAGGTGGGCCTTTAAAGCATCCCATATCACTGCAGATCCTGCCGAACCTCTGTTAAAATCTAGGAACTCCTGCAGAGCTTTAGGGGATGGGTCAGCTTCTGGAAAAATTGTGAACCAAAAGGGGTTAACCTTCCATAATCTGCACCTGGGACTGGGGACAGTGGTTACCCTAGTACATAAGAGAGAATGGTTCGAGATGTTACGTTGCGTATACCTCACCGAGACAGTGAGTGAATGCGCCAGGTCGTTACCCAGACAGAGATCAATTCGCGATAAACATTTATATGAGTAGCAGGAATAGCATTGAGCCGTGGGATTTAAGTCCCTCCACACATCACGCAGGCCAATCTCTAAAAGGAATCTAGCAAAGGGGGTAGGGCCCCCTGGTGTGACACCATCACGGGTTCCAGATTTAAATTTACCCATGTTTTTATCCATTACATTATTATATGCCCCCAACACCCAAACCGGGGTGTTGGGGTGAGGAGCCATAAATTGTACTAAACATTTCAGGCCATCAAAAGAGAAGGGTGGAGGGACATATATGTTGGCAATAATACACGTCAAACCCGCCAGCCTGCACAATAAAAAAAATGAACCTTCCCTGGTCATCAATTAGAGATTGCAGCAGTTGAAAGGAGACATGCCTTGAGATAAGCATGCTAACTCCCCTAGAATAGGGTGTATGGATGGAGTGAAACTGAATGGGATAACCACGGCTCTTAAAGTGGATGTAAACCCCCCCAAATTTTTTTTTATATATCATATTGTAGAGTATAAGATTTCCTATCATTTGAGCCCAGTCTTGCCACACAGAGTTAATCCATCTCTGAGCAATCCTCTTTTATTGTTCAGTGAGACAATTCTTGACAAACTGAGAAAAACTTTGTCAAATCCTCCCCCTTGTTGTGAGTGACAGGTGATTTACATCTCGTGCATTAGCCTATGAGACATGCAGTATTTTTTAATTCCCTCCCCCACTTTTTTCTTAAGCAGCTCTGCAAGGATTGGCTGTTCCACACCTCAGCATGATTTGGCATGCTGAAGTCATGTGGTTACTTTCCTTTCTTTTCACTGGATGTTAGAGATCATAGCAGAAGTTCAGCAGAAGTTCAGTGTTAGAAATACACAGAGAAAATGAATATTGACAAGGGGAGTGTCGAGGTGGGCGGGGAATCTACTGACATCACGGCTCCACCCACCAAGCTCCAGACAACAGACCCACCCACAGAATATGCAGTTTTCCGGGTCTCATAACAGAGAGAGGGGAGACATTTGACAGGTAAAGATACATGCAGGAGCCATGTATATCCTTATAGATAACCCCTATGGAAGTAGTTTAGAAAGGATGACATTGGGTTTACATCCACTTTAAGTGTAGATACAGAAGCAGCCTGCAGGTGAGTTTCCTGCAGACACACAATGGAGGGCCTATGAGCCTTCATCGTGGAAAAAAAGGCCATTCTTTTCACTCCATCACCCAGCCCTCTTACGTTCCATGACACTAAAGTACATTCAGCAGACATCTAATAACACATTAAGAGGTATCTTATCAGGAGACTGTACAGGTGTATGGGCATAATAGAGTATCCTCCGCACCCCCATAGAATGCAATCATTAAAAGTGCAGTTCCATTGCAGGTTCAGAGAAACAGAAGGTGGGGTTAGCCAAAGCCATATTTCCCCATTGGGACCATCAGTAGACAAAAATGAAGAGATAACATATCCTCTGCAACCGGCAGAGGTCAGGTTTGAAAGTATAACCTTAACTAGAAATAACCAAAAAACTTTCCAGAAAAAGGAGAAAAGGAAAAAGAAATGAGAAAGGGATCTTGCTTCCTGAAAACAAAATAGGAGCTCAGTTTCGTTGAGCATGTCCACGCAGGACTGTTGCGGGGGGGGGCCCCAATGTTTCAGTTCAACTGATTCAAAGGGACTTGCGAATCCAAGTCATTGGTGCAGTATGATGCAAACAATAGAACAGTTAAATCTCCACCTTACAGAGAGATATAGGGAAATGGAGAGGTGTCCCCAGTTCTCCGCCCAGGAGGGTTATGGTCATCAGGAACAAAAATAGTAGGTAAGACATCATCCATCCCTGGACACTGCTACTTTCTGAAGGGTGTGTTCCGCACGGTCTAGCCAATGAGATGCATTTGTAGGATTATCAAAGAATTGTGTTTCACCGTTTGCAGCGATTCTAAGTTTGGCTCGATACAGCATGGCATATGCGACATCATACTTTCTGAGACGCTCTTTTACGTCAGTAAACTTAGCCCTCCTGCGTTGCAATTCCGCAGAGAAATCTGGGTAAAACGATATGCGGGCGTTATCAATTTTCATAAGGTTCCGTTTGGTTCTAGCTTGACACAGGGCAGCGTTCTGGTCTTTGTAGTTCAGCATCTTGAACAAGAATGGCCTGGGTGGTTCCCCAGGTTTAGGTGGTCTGGGTGGGACTCTGTGGGCTCTCTCCACCGCAAACATGGGAGAAAAGGCATCGTATTTCCCTCTGCAAAGGTGCTACATCATCCTCCACATTACTCACTCTGTCTTCCAGGGCCGCAGTGCGATCCCGCAACTTCTGCATGTCCTGTCTGACTAGATTCAGCTCCAGTTTAACCCCTTTAATCTCTGTAGTCAGGGTAGTAATAGACATGTTACAGGAGGTAACTGCTGCAAAGATATCTCTGAGGGTTGGTTCGGGGGCAGGGTCCTCCTGACCTGGCATAGCCATGTTAGTACAACCAGGGCCTGGTGTACTCACTGTGTCCCATGTGGAGGTATTCGCAGCGTCTTCCGGCCAGGCATGCCCCTGTAATGCAGGGTCGGTGTCTTGCTCCGCAGGGCCCAGGGGTGGAGAAGGCGGTCTGTAAGTGGTACCTTTTCCCAAAGCGCCGCCAAACATCCGCATGGCTGCCTCTTTAGCTGAGCGCTGTGACCGGGCGCAATCTTGGCCTCCATGTTCTGCTGCCTGCCAAGAATCTTTACCCGTCTTACGGGACATGTCCGTAGATCAGATCACGGCCAAAGTAGTGCCACTGGGTCGGGAACCATGTGGAGACCCCTCCAGTGCTGGTTAGGTGCAGATCGGGTGAATCAGGATGTCCGGAGCAGGATAATTGAGCGAAGTTTCGGCGGAGCTCTCACACCGCGCTGCCTACTCCAACAGCCGCAAGCCACACCCCCCCAAGATAATGTTTACTCTGAAGTGGATACACTACCAGTTAATGATGATTTATTACTCAATGTTACTGTTTACTGTTTACTTGAATAATCTGTTATGCTGTAAAGGGATACAGCTCCCCTTCTTTACTGCCTCACACACAATGGGACTTGGAGAATACTCCCGTTTGGACTATTTACCACACCCCATAGTTTGTGAAGCAATACACGCAACAAGCTCAATGCAATATGCAAGTTATCTAAGTTGTATAGGACTCGATAGAAAGATATCCTATATAATTCCTTTTGGAAAGAATATTACTTTCCTCACTTAACCAAACAGAGATCACATCATTGATCTTCCACAACACCGACAAGGGGGTGATCACCATACACTGACCTATTCCTAGACCTATGATACTATTTACTGATTATACTTTTAACCAGGGCTTTTTTTCAGCGGGAACGCGGGGAACGCAGTTCCGGCACCTCCAGCACTGAATGTATGTAATAGCATGGGGTGTGGGGTGTACTGGAGGGTCTATTGATGTTGGCTACTGGGGGATCTATTGTCACTGGTGGGGATCTGATTTTGTGTGAGGGTCTATTGTTGGTGATGGGGAATCTATAGTTGCGGGGGGTCTTATGTTGCTGGAAGGGATCTACTGTTGAGGGAGAGGTCTATTTTTACTGGCTGTGGGAGGATCTATTGATGCTGGCTGCTGGAAGATCTGTTGTTGCTGCTGGGGAGGTCTAATGTTGCTTGGGTGGATATTTTGTTACTGGGTGTGATATTTTGTTGTGGGTGGTTCGCTGTTGCTGTAGGGAATCTATTGTTGTTGGGGTGAGTCCATTGTTGCTGGGGCAGTCTATTGTTGTGTGGGGATCTATTGCTGGGATTCTATTGTTGCTGGCTGCAGGGGATCTATTTTACTGCTTTTCTTTTTATCATTAGCATGTTCCATACAAATGATTTAGCACCACAAAATGATACTTGGCTCTGTATTCTCTAAAAGGGGCAGTACTGGTAGGTGAGTAGGGGGTGTAATCAAGGGACGGTGGTCAGAGGTGGGTAGGGGGCAGAGACAAGGGGTGACTCAGACGGGGGGAGTTCCTGCACCTATTCTCCGAGAAAAAAAGCCCTGCTTTTAACTATCCCCATATCTATCTATTGACATACAATGACTCTCACATACAGCACCTAGACCTCACAGGAACACGAGACTCTCTCCTCTCAGGAACCGTAACCAACCACCCTCACACACAGCAGGCTCTAAGAGTGTTGACCCTTACTGGTTCACTGTTTCACAAAGTAAGGACACGTTTCCTTACTTGTTATCAGTTCGAAAGACCACCCCCCTCTTTTCCCCCTACAATACATATCCCTGCTACATACATTCCTGACGACACCTCTCCCCCCCTCCAGACACCTGCCTTATCCACCCACTCTCTCCTCTCTAACTCCCCTCTCCTACCACCTTTGATTGAACTACCCTCTCTTGCTTCTCTCCCCTGGGCAACTCTCATCTGGGATAAGTATACCCCTAATAAACATGGCATCACCCAAAACCACAACAAAGAACACCACCCTCAAGCTGATCTCTTTAAACACCAAAGGCCTGAATATACCTGAGAAATGCTCTCAAGTTCTTATCAGTATGAGGAACATGAAGGCTGATGTGGTGTTCTTGCAGGAGACCCACTTCTGCTCGGAGGCTATGCCGAAATTGTCAAATAAGCATTTTCCACTTCGCTTCCACGCTACATCCCCAAGCTCTAAAACCAAAGGGGTCACAATTCTTTTATCCAAGAACACTACCTTCCAGGTATCAGACACACTTATCGATGCACAGGGACGATACATCTTCTTAAAAGGTACCCTTCAGAAAAGACCGATCACTCTATCTAACATTTATAGTCCAAATACATCTCAAGTCCCATTCTTCCGAGAAGTCCTACAGAAGCTATCCTCCTGTGTTGAAAAGTTTAAGAAACACTGGTCTATGTATTTAGCTGCCTGCATGAAGGTCAGTTTTAACTTTATAATACACTGGCGTAGCATGTTGGTAAGGAGTGAATTTTATGGCTTTGAACATCACGTGCTAGCAGTAAAAGTTAATTCCAAGGATACAATTAACGATAGTGAATGGACCTGTAGCTTTTACATTATCTTATATCTCCATGCATACCCCTCTGTTTTTTTTATACTAAACATAGATTAAAGTGTTACCAAACCCAGGACCCTGCATCCACTATATCTGGTCTCCCATAGTACACAGTACATGAAAATTATTTTTGTAAATATAAACTGCTAAATATCTTTTCTCATCAGCATTATATAGAAGTATTGTGACTTCAATGTGTCTGATTAAAGCTTGTAGGAGGAGTTCTCAATTTGCACTGACTATCCTATCAGGATGCAGGACCTCTGGCCCTCTGTCTTTACAGTGCTGATTGGCCCTGTGCTGATCACATGCACCCTCAGAAGAAAAAAAAAAACTCTCTAGCAATACACACCAAACTGAGCAAATGCAGCCTGTCCCCTGTCTCTGTATTATCAGGAAATATATTGGGGGCAGTGGAAGGAGGGGAGGATCAGAGAAGACAGACTCAAACAGCCTTTTTACACAATGATTAACCCCTTAGGTTCCACCATGAGTATAATGCCCCGTACACACGGTCGGATTTTCCGACGGAAAATGTGCAATCGGAGCTTGTTTTGTCGGAAATTCCGACTGTGTGTGGGCTCCATCGGACTTTTTCCATCAGAATTTCCGACACACAAAGTTTGAGAGCAGGCTATAAAATTTTCCGACAACAAAATCCGATGGCGTCAATTCCGACCGTGTGTGGCCAATTTCGAAGCAAAAAGTGCCACGCATGCTCAGAATAAATTCCGAGACGGAACTGCTCGGTCTGGTAAAATTAGCGTTTGGAATGGATATAGCACTTTCGTCACGCTGCAATGTTTTAAATTGTTTAATGCAGCGCACTCTCTTCTTCTTTATAGTGCTAGAAGAATGAAGTAGTTTTGCTGCTCATATTCACTCAGACTTCTCACAAACTTCTTTCTTTATTATTTTTCGTGATTTCATCAATATAATATTTTTATTTGTCACATCTACCGAAAATTTTTTTTGTTTTTAATGTTTTTTAGATAAAAAAAAATTATTTTTGATTTTTTTAAATCCTGATCTTGTGTTTTTTTTTTTTTTTTAACTCCAGAATAGTTTTGGGTGTGTTTTGTGTGTCAAGTTACCACAACACCATTATTATCTTGTATTATTTAACCTCAAGGAGATTGCTTGTTGTTGGTGTCTCTTGTTAATTTCACATTGTAGTTTTGAAATGTACCTGCCTCCTCACAAACAAACTGTGCTTTTAGAAGGAAAACACACATAGGCCAGTATAATTAAACAAACCAAAAATTTATTAAGGGGTCCTAACCAAAGGAAGAGGGAGGCAACGCTGGAGAGACAGCAGAAATTGGCAAAGCCTTTGGCCCCCAGGGCACACATCAATTATTTTACAGCAAAATTGGTGGCCTGTGGAGTCCTTATCTAAGGGAGTACAATCTGGTCCAAAAGTCCAAGAGATTATGGCTGTGGTTATACAAGAGCCTGCATCTTTTGTCAGACCAGACTGAACCCAGGTCATCACTCTCTTGTCTTCTTTCCACGCTTCCTTCCACGCTGTGTCTGCGGTGGTGGAGGTGTGGCAGGAGGAGGAGGAGGATGATGTAACTCACACAGGTGGGTTTTGGGTGTGATTTCGCCCCTCACCCCCTTAGTTAATGTTTCATAAAGGATGTTCTCACACATGAGGCATTGGCCCTGAGGCGTTGGCCCTCTGCATGTCCTGCAGTTTGGTGGCAGCCAAACAGGCAAAGGCCTCTTCATGAGTGGGGGTGGCTCTGAGGGACGCAGAAGCCTCCTGAATCAATGAATGCTGAATCCTCCACGTTACTCCCCTTCCTGGGTCTTTTGTTTGGAAGGCGGAGGGGAGGGACCTGTGATTCTGTGAGGCTCCTACTGGGCCCGGCCACCTCCTGGCTGCCACTTACCCCCCTCCTCCTGGCTGCCACTAACCCCCGCCTTCTCCTGGCTGCCACATTCCACAGCCTCCTCCTGTGTGCCACATTCCACAGCCTCCTCCTGGCTGAGGCCTTCCTGTGTATGAAAAAGGTTTAGTTTTTTCTTCATCAATCACACACAATTTTCACCTCATGACTGTTGCAAATTGAATGTTAACAAGTATAAAAGACTATCATTCTGAGCCCAGCATTTTTCATTCTTGTCCCAATTATTTTTGCCCACTACTGTCTATTGATATGTAAATGCCTTTATTTAATCTGCAATTAGTGATCAATAATAACATCTAGTAAACATCATTTATGTATTGGCCAGAAATCTGTAGATCAATGCTATACCTGGCTCAAGCTGGGCTCCTCCACTTCTTCCTGGCTGGAAGTCCCAGGTTGGACATCGGAAGCCTCAGCTGGGGTGGAAGATAGGGTGGAAGGAAGAGTGGAAGGAAGGGTTGGGAGGAATTCCCTGACTTCAGTCTGGTCTGACAGAAAACGAAGTCTCTCATAGTACCACAGCCTGGGGACATAAATGTCATCTGCTGCAGCTCCGGATCTCTGGGAGTCCTGGACCTTCTTGCGCTCCCTAAGATAAGTGCTCCTCAGGCCCCCAATTTTGGCTTTTAAATAGGGGATGGTTGCCATGGGGACCACCGGCTTCACCAACTCCAGAAATTTCTCCAGCGATGCCTGCCTCTTTTGTTTATGATTGATGGGTGTTTGACCTGCCACAGACAGGGCAGCTGCCTGTATTTGTCTAAAAACAGGGGGAAGAAGTTGTGATCATTGAAGTCATCCATTTTCTCTGCAAGACACAAGACAAACCCTAATGTCAGGCTAAAGTCTCCTAATCTTGTCCCAATATAGGCCTCAATCTCTAAGCAGTATAGACCCAAGTTTAAATGTTACCTTCGTTATCATGATCGGCGCTTCCTATACTTCTTCCTCCGCTCACAGATCGTACGTACGACACACACATGTTACGCTTTCTATACACTGCGTATGCGTGAAACTCCGCCCGCCCCTAAAGTTCTTTCTAGTCTATTCCTCACCCCTTCTTGTTCAGCGCAGCGGGGAAGAGCACATGGCGGAGACAGAGCAGGTGCGTGCTAATTACAGAAACGAGGAGGAAGAGGAAAGCCCGGAGCCAGAAACGTCACGATCCCAGAGGAGACAATTTAAGGTATCAAATATGTCCTTTGTTGAAAAGGTTGGAGATGGACGACATACTGAAGAGGGCCGACTATGATGGGAAGTATGGACCTTACCCCAACCCCAATGTCAGAAAGGCCAAGATCATGGCTAAAGTTGTGAAGAGTCTGCACAGGAATTTTTGGGTAAGTCGATCCAAGGATAAACTCAGGAAGCGGTGGTCGGACCTCAAAATCAGGGAGCACGATCAGTATAAAAGGATCAGGAGAGTGCTGCAAAAAAGTAAGTAGTTGTCCTGTGTTCCTATTCTTTATTTTTATTACATTCGTGCTGCTCCATGTGCTTTTCTTTACTGTTGTACAGTTTAAAATGGCAACTTTTATGTTCATGGACACATTATTCGTTCATATGAAACATTGTTCGTTCAGGCCAATAAAAACCATGTTTTTTCCAGATGCATTTCAATACATTTTTTCTGGCCTACTTCTCTTAAAATAAGTTTTAGGGGTGTCTCCATCTGTGAAGCTTGCACAAAACAGGTAAGTATTCAAGCTTTACAAAGGACAAAAATATTCCTTTATCTTGCAACTCTGCCAAAATAGATAATTGTACCCCACTTCCAAGCAATGTTTCATATTCCTATTTCTGCCATCAAATATCTGTGTGCTAAGTATACCTTTTTTTTTGTTTACATAGTGGCGAAAAGACTCCGAGGACACCACTCATCAGAGGAGACAACAGACCCCCCACCTCAGGAAGAAGGGGAAATCCCACAAACACAACAGGAGGAGGAGGAGGGAGACATTATTGAAATTGTCATCACAACAGGTGAGTGTCTGCGACCACAGGCTCAGGTAAGAGATGGATGCCTACATATTTTTAATACATGGTGTTTTTTTCAAATATATTTTTAGGTGATCGTGATGCTGTGGAAGAAGGTCATTTCACCAGTGAAAGTGCCCAGATCCTGATCGGGGAGATCATGGGATGTAATAGGGACTTGGAAAACATCAAGCAAAACATCAATGATGTTCAAAACAAAATGAAGAACATCATTGATGTTTTAGGGAGAGTTTAAAACCCATAGAAATACCTAAATTATTTCTGCTTTGTTTTTCTAAAAATTTCTAAAATTTTTTGACATATTCTAGAAAAGCCAAATTTTGAAGATGCACACACTGTGTCAACATGTGCTATCTGCCATCACGGGAGATCAATGTACGCGTTTTGGGGGTGCAACCCCTTCCTCAATAATAAAGTAGCTGAGAGGAAGGGGTTGCACCCACAAAACACGTCCATTGATCCCCCATGATGGCAGCTAGCACATGTTGACATTCGGCAATTTGTGTGCATCTTCAAAATTTGGCTTTTCCAGGGGTGACTTCACCCCATCTGCTGAACGCAATATCAAGCACAGTTTATAAATACTCATGTCTGATATTGCCTTTAATTTCTACAAAAGTTGAACTTTGTAAGTTCCAGAGTTGTGTATTTCTTGTTGGTTTGAAACATGCCTGTTTTACCCTAAAAGGAAATCTCTACTTTTAATGTGACCTAAAATATTGTTATACAACAAACATGTTGGTTTGTTTTAAAAACCTTTTATAAATGCACATGTGATTGTGCTTTGATTAAAAAGATTGAGAATCAACAATGTGTGGCTTCTTCTTTCAATGCTCAAAAGCATTTTTTTGTTGTAAAGTTGGTGTTTTCAGTGCCAATGGGGGTTATTTACTAAAGGCAAATCCACTTTGCACTACAAGTGCAGTTTCAGTGCAGTCTCAAGTGCACTTTTAGTGCAAATTGTATTTGCCTTTAGTAATTAACAACCAACAGTGCTTTCTAATTTTACACAATCACGCCATTTTCAGGACTCCCCAAATTTCTGTCATGGTCAGCTAAAAGAAAGCCATGCAGTAAATTTAAGCAAATATTTGTTCAGTTTAAAATATATTTGTATTTAAAAAATGTCTCAGACATTGTCTGGCATATTGATGGCCCCCCTACCCGCAAAGTATTCCATGTATCTTAGACGGACCTCGCGGGTACTCTGGGGGGGCAAGTCAGGACGGCCAGCTTCAAGCGCCGTCAGGGTTGGTTCATTTAGATTAATTCTGGCTTCAGGCCCAACTGAGCCAACATAGAATTTCTCCTTAAAAAGTTGTCACAGAATTTCTCCTTAAAAAGTTGTGAAGAACACAGCAAGCCAGGATGATGTGATTGAGTTTATATTCCGCCATGTGTATCGGTGTAAGAAATAGGCGGAAGCAGCTGGCCATTATTCCAAACGTGTTCTCCACCAATCTTCTGGCTCTGGCCAGCCGGTAATTAAAAACCCTCTGGTCTGGAGTGAGGGTCCTCATAGTGAATTGCCGCATAAGATGGTCCCCCAGCGCAAACGCTTCATCTGCAACGAAGACCTTCTGCATTGTCTTCTGGAGGTGGCAAGTCCAAGCTGCCATTCTGGAGACGCCCGTAGAACTCTGCGTGGGCGATGACTCCACCATCTGACATCCGGCCATTCTTCCCCATGTCCACATACAGGAACTCGTAAGTAGCCGATACCACCGCCAGCATCACAATACTATTGAACCCCTTGTAGTTGTAATAGTATGACCCCGAGTTGGGTGGTGGGACGATGTGGACATGTTTCCCATCAATTGCCCCTCCACAGTTAGGAAAGTCCCACCGCTATGCAAAGTGGGAGGCCACAGTCTGCCATTCCTGTGGGTTGGATGGAAACTGTGGAGTCAAACAAGAAAAATAAATTAATCATTTAGCACATAAACATGGAAAGCAGATTAGACACAAACATTCTTGGCCAACATCAGTATAACATTTATTTTAGGGAGTATTTAAAGACAAAGGTATAAGGTCCACCTATCAGATTCCTCCCCCCCCCTCTCATGGGCCATTTTATAAATTTTAGTGGGGGGAGATGTTTTGGACAGGTAACCCTCTCCACTTCATTGAGAGATGAATGCCTAAATAATGTGTATTACTTTGGCCAGCCCCTCCTTACTTACACTATTGGCAGCCCACTGGACAGGTAAGAAGTGTCATAATGCAAAGATATAAATACACACTGTACACATTTTAGCACATTTTTACATTCTGATATTACCTATCAAGATAATAATAGGATACAAAAACTTTGAACATTACCATTTGAAAGTATTCAGGAAGGCCCTTGCACTACATGCTTTGGGGAATTTATCCATAAATATGACCACAAAAGAGGTGAGTATAGTTTGTATGGGTTTGGCAAAGTCAGCATATAGAGGATTGAGGATAGATAGAGGATTGGTATCAGCTGAGTTAGCAGTTGGGGGGAGGGAGGGTTCCAAATGATTTTGGGACCCAAAAAGAAAAACTCTGGCACTCTGCCAGAATTTCAAGCACAAATCACATTTTTACACATTTAGGGGGTGTTTAGGGTAAAGCACTACTATGGAGCTGACAAAATACATTGTTAATTGAGTAGACAAGGTGGATATAGGCCTAGGAGAGCATGCTGGGGAGGCAAGCAAAGGCAAATATGTATGAAGGACAAAAAAAAAATTCTAAAAAAATACAGCTTGCATGAGGACAAAGGGGACATTCACAGCATATTACAATCATGGTAATTAGGGAACGAGGAAAGAAATACAATATATTAACAAACATTAAATACAATAACATGTGATGTTAAAGGATAAAAATCTTACCTTTATATACTCCTTCTGCAGGACCTGGATGATGGCAGAACAGGTCTCCGGGATAATGATCCCCAGAGCCTGGGGGGAGATGCCTGTCGAGAACTTAAGGTCCTGCAAGGGGTCAGCAAAGCCAACAAATGGTGAAATACGGGGTCCGTCATCCGGAGAAAGTTCCTGAAATCGTCAGGATTGTTCTCACGGATCTCACGGAGCAAAGGTATGTGACAGAATTGGTCACGCTGGAGCAACCAATTCTTGGTCCTCCTTGCCCTGTTCATGGACTGGGCTTGGGTCAAAGTAAGGCGGCGGACCCAAGACAGGCTGGCGTGTGTGGTGTATCTCTCACCCTCTCCTCTCCCGTCTGCCTAAAGAGCCCGATCGCTTCCTGGGTGGGTAAACTGCAGCACTCGCTCCTCTGTAGGTTACTCGTACGCGATGTTCACCGTAGTTTGGCCACGCCCCAACATGTTTCGTCACACCTGTGACTTAATCATGGGATAGGCCGCTTTTACTGTCAATCAGTCCTTTTATCCCATTCCGTCCATGACAACTAAAGGGTGCCTGAATGCGCCTGCGCCCCACGTAAGCTCCGCGCCTGCGCTGTAAATGTGTCCCCATGAGCGCAATCCCCCGCTACTTGAGACCGCTACTCAGTGGCTCCTGAGGTACCATATTGTAACATCTGATTATCTGCTACAAAATGTGTCATCACCAATGTTAATTAATTTACAAAGCAACATCAATCAAAAATATAGGTACTTAGATCGCTGTTTTCAAATCTGAATACCGGACCCTGCAATATTAACACATTAATGCTGGTTGCTTAATGCATGTTACTAAAGTGCATCACAATATAACATAACAACCCATTCCTCTCCAATTCTCTCAAATTTATTACCAAATCTTGCGTATTATTCCCACAATCCACATTTAAACCATATTAATAACTATCCATATTTAATAATTCTATAAAAAATATTAAAATATACATCTGCACTCCATTTCCATAAAGGATATTTTGGAACTATTCTAGAATTATTCTAGAATATTTTTAGAGTATTTCCAGAATATTTATAGAATATTTTTAGAATATTTTTAGAATGGCTGGCATTTGATAGTCCTAACTATCGATTATTTATAAAGTTAAAATAATTTTAAATCACAATAGTAAAATATGTATAATTACCTATTAATATATTGGTGAGTGAGTGGCCTCCCCTATAGAGAGAGAAGAAGTAACAGAATGCACTGGAGAACAGCAAGGCCTGTGAAGAGCGACCTGAAAATCAGTAACGAACGGACAAGATCACAATGATAAATCAATGGTACTCGCTGCACGCACTGAAGACCAGATACAAACCCACAAGCAGAAACTGAACAGCAGAAATACGATCTGAAAACTACGAGTCTGAAAAAGCACAAATCGTCTCTCACCAAGCTTTTACTAACACGAGATTAGCAAAAGGAGCTCAAAGGGTGCCGCGCTTGGTACTGAACTGCCCTTTTATAGTCTCGTCGTACGTGGTGTACGTCACCGCGTTCTTGGCGGTCGGAAATTCCGACAACTTTGTGCGACCGTGTATATGCAAAACAAGTTTGAGCAAACATCTGTCGAAAAAAATCCATTATTTTGTTGTCGGAATGTCCGATCAATGTCCGACCGTGTGTACAGGGCATTAGTATGCTTAACTGCATATAAAGACTGAGTTTACTGTTGTGGGTTTAGTAACACTTTAAGTTGGAATGCCCATTTAATGTAGGGAAGGCATCTGATGTGTTTTGGATTTCTTTGGCATCATACATCTGAACAATAACTGGCTACAGAGCTACAATTGCTTCCTAGAAATTGGCTGCGGATTTTCACTATGCTAAATTATTGCTAACTTGTTTTAAATCCCAAACATATTTAAAAAAAATAAATACATTTTTATTACCTGCATACTTTATTATGGATTCATAAAAACAGCAGGTGATGCAAACCAATGTACTCTATATTGCAAAACAGGATGATTGTCTAATCTCTACATGTACCATGAAAAAACACATATCAATTTTCTGTAATTCAGTACATCTGTGGGCTGTGGTTCTGTTGTCCTGGTAAACTTTAAATACCTTTTTG
Organism: Lithobates clamitans; assembly: GCA_037952925.1. Lineage (NCBI taxonomy): Eukaryota > Metazoa > Chordata > Amphibia > Anura > Ranidae > Lithobates > Lithobates clamitans. The sequence continues at coordinate 3,746,245 of JBBGZY010000761.1, forward strand.
CACCCCCTGTAAAATTGTAGAGAATATACGTGAATAGTTATAACTTGGTATATTAGTTTAAGATAGAATGGCAAAACCCTAACATTTTTTGGCACGTCCTCATGGCTCTGTGTCCTAATGGGGAAGATTTTCATTAACTTCCTATAATAATGACAGCACAATTAGTATGCACTTGCTGCAAATCACTCCAGGACTGGCACGTGTGTGCTACATCCTCACTATCAGATTGCTGCTGCATCAGCTGTAGGATATACCCACCCATCTCTTCCTAGAGCTTACGTGAGTGCATAACCATCAGAAGCCTGTAAATATTGGAGACACAAAAATTGGTTACCTAGGGATTTTGCTGTACTCACTGTCTGGGTGACCCCAGTGGCTCACAGATCTGTGGCTCCCCTTCGCTGACCCCGTTGGTGAATTGAGGAGTTGCCATATTCTACAATATAGTATAAAATATATGCTACCACTTGATATACACCCCCAAAGAAGGAAAAGAAATTGTATTTTGAAACATGTTGGGTGTTTACTATCATGGCAATTATCCAATTTGTGACTAATCACTGTGGGAATATTGTTCTGTGATTTATACAGTATATGTACAGAATATGTAATAAAGTATTCTAAATGTACATGTCAAATAGCCATTATATCACTCTGGATATTTTTTACATTGGTTGCCTTTAAAATCCCATTGATGAGAGTTTAATTTTGTGTATTTGTAGTAAGCATACCTCCCAACTTCCATAGATGGGAACGAGGGACACCTATTAGCAAAAGTATCTAGACATAAGGCACACACCCCTACCACGCCCTCTTAAAGGAGAATTATACAACAAATGATTAGTAAAACCCACAAGTGTAGCAATTTAGAATTTGGATGAAAGGTTTAGCACTGGGAAACACTTTTTGAAATATAAATAGTGTATTTTATATACAACTATATAGATCAGACAAAAATGAGGGACAAAAGAGGAGGAAAGAGCGACAGAGGGACTTTTTTTTCCAAATCAGAGATAGTCCCTTGAGATGTAGGCAACTGATAAGCTTACTACTTATTTTTCTACAATTGGTATAGGTACAGTGGGGACGGAAAGTATTCAGACCCCCTTAAATTTTTCACTCTTTGTTATATTGCAGCCATTTGCTAAAATCATTTAAGTTCATTTTTTTCCTCATTAATGTATACACAGCACCCCATATTGACAGAAAACACAGAATTGTTGATATTTTTGCAGATTTATTAAAAAAGAAAAAGTGAAATATTACATGGTCCTAAGTATTCAGACCCTTTGCTGTGACACTCATATATTTAACTCAGGTACTGTTCATTTTTACTGATCATCCTGGAGATGGTTCTACACCTTCATTTGATCCCAGCTGTGTTTGATTATACTGATTGGACTTGATTAGGAAAGCCACACACCTGTCTATATAAGACCTTACAGCTCACAGTGCATGTCAGAGCAAATGAGAATCATGAGGTCAAAGGAACTGCCTGAAGAGCTCAGAGACAGAATTGTGGCAAGGCACAGATCTGGCCAAGGTTACGAAAAAAAAGGCACTTAAGGTTCCTAAGAGCACAGTGGCCTCCATAATCCTTAAATGGAAGACTTTTGGGACGACCAGAACCCTTCCTAGAGCTGGCCGTCTGGCCAAACTGAGCTATCGGGGGAGAAGAGCCTTGGTGAGAGAGGTAAAGAAGAGCCCAAAGATAAATAAATAACCAAAGTTACCTTGGAAGTTACCTAATTAGTAAATAGAATCCACCTGTGTGTAATTTAATCCCAGTATAAATACAGCTGTCTGTGAAGCACTTAGAGGTTTGTTAGAGAACCTTAGTGAACAAACAAACAGAATCACGAAGGCCAAGGAATACATTAGACAGGTCAGGGATAAAGTTATGCAGAAGTTTAAAGCAGGGTTAGGTTATAAAAAAATATCCCAAGCTTTGAACATCTCACGGAGCACTATTCAATCCATCATCTGAAATTGGAAAGAGTGTGGCACAACTGCAAACCTACCAAGACATAGCCATGACCTAAACTGACAGGCCAGGCAAGGAGAGCATTGATCAGAGAAGCAGCCAAGAGGCCCATGGTAACTGTGGAGGAGCTTCAGAGATCCACAGCTTAGGTGGGAGAATCTGTCCACAGGACAACTATTAGTCGTGCACTCAACAAATCTGGCCTTTATGGAAGAGTGGCAAGAAGAAAGCCATTGTTGAAAAAAAGCCATAAGAAGTCCTGTTTGCAGTTTGTAAGAAGTCATGTGGGGGACACAGAGAACATGTGGAAGAAGGTGCTCTGGTCAGATGAGACCAAAATTGAACTTTTTGGCCTAAAAGCAAAACACTATGTGTGGCAGAAAACTAATACTGCACATCACCCTGAACACACCATCCCCACCGCCATGGTGGTGGCAGCATCATATTGTGGGGATGCCTTTCTTCAGCAAGGACAGGTAAGCTGGTCAGAGTTGAACGGAAGATGGATGGAGAAATCTTAGAAAAAAAACTGTTATGCCGCGTACACACGAGCGGACTTTTCGTCGGACCTGTCCGGTCCAAAAGTCTGCTCGTGTGTACGCGGCATTAGAGTCTGCAAAAGACTTAAGACTGGGGCGGAGGTTCACGTTCCAGCAGGACAACGACCCTAAACATACAGCCAGAGCTACAATGGAATGGTTTAGATCAATATATATTCATGTGTTAGAATGGCTTAGTCAAAGTCCAGACCTAAATTCAATTGAGAATTTATGGCAAGATTTGAAAATCGCTGTTCACCCTCTCCATCCAATCTGACAGAGCTTGAGCTATTTTTCAAAGAAGAATGGGCAAAAATGTCACTCTATAGATGTGCAAAGCTGGTAGAGACATCCCCAAAAAGAGCTGTAATTACAGCAAAAGGTGAATTTACAAAGTATTGACTCAGGGGAGCTGAATACAAATGCATGCCACACTTTTCAGATATTTATTTGTAAAAAACAATAAAAATCATTTATAATTTTCCTAATACGTCACAATTATGTGCCACTTTGTGTTGGTCTATCATATGTGGAGCCACTAAGCATCCGTTTGGTCACTTAGCAACTCCAGCAAGGACAGTTGGCACTTGCTCTGCCTGCTCAGTGAGACCCAACAGTCCCACCTTTTTTCTCTCTCTGGTGATCTAGATCATCCTAAGCCAGGAGCCCATACTGTATTGTACACTTTCCTGCCTGCAGCCTATACTCACTGAACTTCTCATTGCATTAATGAAGGGGTGGGAGAGAGAGCTCAGTACAGTACTGGGGGGGGGGGGGGGGGCAGGGGAATTTTGGCAGGTGAACTCTGTGCTGTGGAAGATTGGGGGGGAAGGGGGTACTCTGTACATGGGGAGTTTAGGGGGGAGAGCATTGCATCAGAGGGGATTATAGGGGAGAGCTCTGCACTGGGGAGAGGATTTTTGGTTGTACACTCTCTGTGTTTAATATAAATAAAGTGCACTGCAAGCACTAATCATCATCGTGACCTCAAAGAATGAGCGGTACAATACATTTCATAAATACATTAATCAAAACTGTGGTCACGATGATGATTAGTAGTTGCACTGCACTTTATTTATATTAAGTATACTTATTTGGTGTGGCAACACATAACAGTGATATAGCTGCAACCTGATTATTATTATTATTATTATTATTATACAGGATTTATATAGCACCAACAGTTTGCGCAGCGCTTTACAACATGAGGGCAGACAGCACAGTTACAATACAATTTAATACAGGAGGAATTAGGGGGCCTTGCTCGTTAGAGCTTATACACTTTATAGACACGTTGTTTGTTAGGTAAGCGCAGAGGTTTTTTTGGTTCATTTTTCCACTCTGGGCTTCTGGGCTCTGGGCTACCTACTCCTGCGCCCTGTGTGACATGCATTCCTGAGCCCTGCGCCCTGTGCTACATGCACTCTTAAGCTCTCTGCAAAACACAACCCTTATGCCCCATACACACGGTCGGATTTTCCGCTGGAAAATGTCCGAACCGAGCGCGTTGTTGGAAATTCCGACCGTGTGTGGGCTCCATCGGACATTTTCCATCGGATTTTCCGACACACAAAGTTGGAGAGCAGGAGATAAAATTTTCCGACAACAAAATCTGATCGCGTCAATTCCGACCGTGTGTGGCCTGTTCCGACGCACAAAGTGCCACGCATGTTTAGAAGAAATTCCAAGACGGAACAGCTCGTTCTGGTAAACTTAGCGTTTGCAGTGGATACAGCACTTTCGTCACGCTGCAATGTTAAAAATGGTTTAATACAGCGCACTCTCTTCTTCTTTATAATGTGACAAGAATTAAGTAGTTTTGCTGCTCATATTCACACACACTTCTCACAAACTTATTTCGTTACTATTTATCGTGATTCCCTCAATATATTTTGATTTCTCACATCTGACAACATATTTTTTTATATTTTTTATATATCTTTTGGCTTTAATGTAGATTCTTTTTTTGTGTTTGTATTTTTTTTTGTACTCCTGAAAATGTTTGTGTGTGTTTTGTGTGTCAAGTTACCACAACACCATTGATATGTTGTTATATTTAATCTGTAGGAGATTGTTTGGTGTTGTTGTCCCTTGTTGATTTCACATTTTATGTTAGAAATGTACCAGAATCGTCACCAACAAACTGTCCTTTTTGGATGCAAACACACACAGGAGAGTATAATTTTCCAAAAAATTTTTATTAAGGGCTCACAACTAAACAAAGAGGGAGGCAACGCTGGAGAAACTGCAGAAGTGGGCGAAGCCTTGGACCCCCAGGGCAGACATCAACTATTTTTACGCAAAATTGGTGGCCTGAGGAGTCCATATCTAAGGGAGTGCAGTCTGGTCCAGAAGTCCCAGAGATCCGGAAAGTAGCAGATGACATCTGTGCCCCCAGGCTGTGGTCATACAAGAGACTGCATCTTCTGTCAGACCAGACTGAACCCAGGGCAATCACTCTCAGGTCTTCCTTCCACGTGGTGGCTGTGCTGGTGGAGTTGTGGCAGCAGGAGGAGGAGGAGGGGCCAACTCAACCACGTCGGTCATTGGTGTTAGTTCACCACTCACCCCCTTACGTAGGACTTTGTACAGAAGGTCCTCACAGAGCCTGCGTTGACCCTCCTGCATGCCCTGCAATTTGGTGGCAGCCATGCAGGCAAAGGCCTCTTCAGGAGTTGGTAAGGCTCTGAGGGATGCAGAAGCCTCCTGGATCAGCCTGAATGCTGAATCCTGCACGGGATTCGGAGTGGCCTTCCTGGCTCGTTTATATGGCAGGCGGAGGGGAGGGACCTGAGACTCAGTCAGGCTGCGACTGGTCCCAGGCTTCTCCTGGCTGACACTTAGCCCTGCCTCCTCCTGGCTGCAACTAATCCCCGCCTCCTCCTGACTGCCCCATTCCACAGCCTCCTCCTGGCTGAGGTCTTCCTGTGTATGAAAAAGGGACATAGTTTTAGTTTTTTACTCATCAATTGAATGTTAACAAATATAACAGACTATCATTCTGAGCTCAGCATTTTTCATTCTTGTCCTAATTTTGGGTGCCCACTACTGTCTATTGATATGTAAAACACTTTTTTCAAGCAGCAATTAGTGATCAATAATAACATCTAGTAAACATCATTTATTTATTGACCATAAATCTGTAGAACAATTCTATACCTGACTCCAGCTGGGCTCCTCCACTTCTTCCTGGCTGGAAGGCCCAGGTTGGACATCGGAAGCCTCAGCTGGTATGGAAGGAAGCGTGGAAGGAAGAGTAGAGAGTGATCCCCTGACTTCAGTGTGGTCTGACAGAAATCGCAATCTCTCGTAGTACCACAGCCTGGGGACATAAACGTCATCTGCTGCAGCTCCGGACCTCTGGGAATCTGTGACCTTCTTGTGCTCCCTAAGATATGTGCTCCTCAGGCCACCAATTTTGGCTTTTAAGTAGGGGATGGTTGCTGTGGGGACCACCGGCTTCACCAACTCCAGCAGTTTCTCCAGCGCTGCCTGCCTCTTCTGTTTGTGATTATAGTGGGGGTGTCTCACCTGCCACAGACAGGGCAGCTCCCTGTACTTGTCTATGAACAGGGGCAGGAAATTGTGGTCGTTGAACCCATCCATTTTCTCTGCAAGACACAACACAAGACAAACCCTAAGGTCAGGCCAAACTCCCCTAATCTTGTTACAATATAGGCTTCCATTTCGAAGCAGTATAGGCACAAGTTTAGATCTTACCTTCGTTATCACGATAGGTGTCTCCGATGCTCCTTCCTCCACTCACAGATCGTACGTAATACGCACGTGTGTTACGCTTTATACACACTGCGCATGCGTATAACTCCGCCCGCCCCTGACGTTCTTTCTAGACTATTCCCCGCCCCTTTTCGTTCGGCGCAGTGGGGGAAGAGCACATGGAGGATAGACAGCAGGTGCGTGCCAATTGTAGCATCGAGGAGGAGGAAAGGCCGGATCCGGACACGTCCCAATCCCGAAGCAGATTTAAGGACTCAAATATGTCCTTTGGGGAGATGTTGGAGATGGTCGACATCCTGAAGAAGGCCGACTATGATGGAAAGTATGGACCTTACCCCAACCCCAATGTCAGAAAGGCCAAGATCCTGGCGAAAGTGGTCAGGAGTCTGCACCGGAATTTCGGGGTACGACGATCGAAAGATCAGCTCAGGAAGCGGTGGTCGGACCTCAAATTATGAGAACATGAGCAGTACAGAAAGATCCGGAGAGTGCTGCAAAAAAGTAAGTAGTTGTGCTGTGTTCCTATTCTTTATGTTTATTACGTTCGTGCTGCTCCATGTGCTTTTAGGAACTGTTGTACAGTTTAAAATGGCCACTTCATGTTCATGGGCACATTATTCGTTCGGATCAAACATTTTTCGTTCCAACTATAAAATAACATTGTTTAGCCCATATGCATTTGGCCACCATTTTGACGCCCTATACTTGTCTTCAAAGAATTGGGTTGTGTAGATGGGTTTGTTACTAGAATGAAATGCAAACTAGATTCTGTGTAAGGAGAGGACACTGAGCAGCTGTTTTCACATCTGGACACTGGAGCACTAGTGTGGGACACAAGAACACCATTTTTATTAGGGGGGGCACACAGGTGCTACAGTGTATACTATAGGGGGGGGCTACATCTGTGAAGCTTGTACCAAACAGGTAAAGTATTGCAGCTTGACAAAGGACACTAAAAAAGCAACATCTTGGAACTCTGCTAAAATTGCCAATTGTACCCCACTTCCAAGCAATGTTTCATCTTTATAGTTCTGCCCTCAAATATCTGTGTGCTAATTATACCATTTTGGTTTTACATAGGGGAGAAAAGACTCGGAGGACACCCCTCATTTGAGGAGACCAGAGCCCCCCCCTCTGGAAGAAGGGGAAATCCCCCCAACACAAGCTGAGCTGGAGGAAGAAGACGTGGTGGAACTAGTCACCACAACAGGTGAGTGTCTGCAACCACAGGCTCAGATAAGAGATGGATGCCGGCATTTTTTTTAGACCTAATTTATTTTGGGGTTCCTCTCTTTTTAGGTGATCGTGAGGTTGTGGATGAAGATCCTTTCACATCCGAAAGTGCCCAGATCCTGATCGGGGAGATCATGGGGTGTAATTTACAATTGGAAATCATCAAGCAAAACATCAATGATGTTATTCCAAAAAATAAAAACATCATTGATGTTTTGGGGCGAGTTTAAAACCCCTCCAAATCACTTTCTTATTTTGTGTGCTACAATGTGCTAAATGTTTTTGTGATTTTAACCAAAGCCAAATTTGGAGGATGCACACAGTGTGCCAACATGTGCTATCTGCCATCACGGGAGATCAATGGATGCGTTTTGGGGGTGCAACCCCTTCCTCGATAATAAAGTAGCTGAGAGGAAGGGCTTGCTCCCCCAAAACACATCCCTTGATCCCCCGTGATGGCAGGTTGCGCATGTTGACATTCGTAAATTGGTGTGCATCTTACAAATTTGGCTTTTCCAGGGGTAATTTCCCCCCATCTGAACGCAATATCAAACACAGTTCCTAAATACTCATGTCTGATATTGCCTTCAAATTCGACCAAATGTGACGTTTGTAAGTTCAAGATTTGTGTCTTTTCTTGTTGGTTTTACACAGGCCTGTTTTATATAAAATGGACATTTTGAGTTTTGATAATGCCACCACAAAAATTGGTATACCACAAACATGTTGGTTTGTTTGAAAAACCTTTGGTAAATGCACATGTGATTGTGCAGGTATTAAAAAGATTGTTAATCAAGAATGTGTGGATTATTGTCTCAACGCTACAACACTTTTGAGGTGACGTAATTGTTGTTTTCGGAGAAAATGGGGGTTATTTCCTAAGGGCAAATCCTCTTTGCACTACAAGTGCAGGTTCAGTGCAGTTGCAAGTGCACTTGTAGTGAAATGTGTTTTTGCATTTAGTAAATAACAGCCAACAGTGCTTTGTATAAGGTTACACAATCACGCCATTTTCTGCACTCAAAACATTTCTGTCAGAGTCAGCTAAAACAAACACAAGCAGTAAATGTCCACAAAGAATTTCTTTTTTTTTTATTATAAAAAGGCTTCACAGATTGTCTGGCATATTGATAGACCCCCTACCCACAAAGAACTCCAGGTAGCATAACCGGACATCACGGGCATTCAGGGAGGGCAAGCCAGGACGGCCACTTTCAAGCGCCAACAGTGTGGTTTGATGTATGATTCCGGCCTCAGGCCCAACTGAGCCAGCATAGTTGGCCGAATGTTTCCTTAAAAAGTTATGGAGAACACAGCATGCAAGGATAATATGGTTCAGTTTATACTCCGCCATATGGATGGGTGTCATAAATAGGCGGAACCGGCTGGCCAGGATTCCAAATGTGTTCTCCACCACTCTTCGGGCTCTGGCCAGCCGGTAATTAAAAACCCTCTGTTCCGGGGTGAGGGTCCTCATTGGGAATGGCCGCATCAGGTGGTCCCCCAGCGCAAACGCTTCATCAGCAATGAACACAAATGGGAGTCCTTCAACATTGTCCTCTGGAGCTGACAAGTCCAAGCTGCCATTCTGGAGACGCCTGTAGAACTCTGTCTGGGCGATGACTCCACCATCGGACATCCGGCCATTCTTCCCCACGTCCACATACAAGAAGTCGTAATTAGCCGACACCACCGCCAACATCACTATACTATTGAACCCCTTGTATTTATAATAGTACGACCCCGAGTTGGGTGGTGGGACGATGTGGACGTGTTTCCCATCAATTGCCCCTCCGCAGTTAGGAAAGTCCCACCGCTGGGCAAAGTGGGAGGCCACAGTCTGCCACTCCTGTGGCGTGGAAGGAAACTGTTGAGGAAAAAACAATAAACATCACTATATTTTCACAGAAACATGGCAAGCAGATTAGACACAAACATTATCGGGCAACCTCCAGATAGCATTTAGTAAGGGGAATTTAACAAGGCCAAAGTATAAGGTACACCTATCATATTCCCCCCCCCCTCTCATGGGCCATTTCTAACATTATAGGGGGTGTGTGGAAATCTTGGACAGGTAACCCTCTTCACTTCATTGAGAGATGAATGCCTAAATACAGGGTATTACTTTGAACAGACCCTCCTTAGTTACACTATTGGCAGCCCACTGGACAGGTAAGAAGTGTCATAATACAAAGATAGAACTACACATTGTACACATTTGAGGACATTTGGACATTCTGCTATTACCTGTCAAGATAATAATAGGATACAAAAACTTTAAACAGTACCATTGGAAAGTATACAGGCAGGCCCTTGGACTACATGCTTTGGGGAATTCATCCATAAATCTGACCAGTAAAGAGGTGGGTATAGTGTGTATGGGTTTGGCAAAGTCAGCAGATAGATGATTGAGGATAGATAGAGAATTGGGATCAGCTGACTTAGCAGTTGGGGGAGGGAGGGTTACTAAAAATGATTTGGGGACACCACAAAAAAAGCCTCTGGCACTCTGCCTGAATTTAAATCAAAAATAACATTTCTAAACATTTTAGGGGGTGTTTGGGGTAAAGCACTACTATGGAGCTGATAAAATACATTGTTAAGTGACTACATGAGGTGAATATGGGCCAGGAGAGACCATGCTGGGGAGGTTATTGAAGGGCAAATATTTATGAAGGACCTAAAATAATAATTGCATAAAAATCCAGCATGCATGAGGACAAAGGGGACATTCACAGCATATTACAATCATGGTAATTAGGGAATGAGGAAAGAAATACAATATATTAGCAAACATTTAATACAATTAAATGTGATATAAAAGGATAAAAATCTTACCTTCATATACTCCTTCTGCAGGACCTGTATGATGGCAGAACAGGTCTCTGGGATAATGATACCCAGAGCCTGGGGGGAGATGCCTGTCGAGAACTTCAAGTCCTGCAGGCTTCTCCCTGTCGTCAAATACCGCATTGTAGCGACCAACCTCTGCTCCGGAGTGATGGCTTGCCTCATGCAGGTATCCTGCCTGCTGATATAGGGGGTCAGCGAAGCCAACAGACGGTGAAACACGGGGTCCGTCATCCTGAGAAAGTTCCTGAAATCATCAGGATTATTCTCACGGATCTCACGGAGCAAAGGCATATGAGAGAACTGGTCACGCTGAAGCAACCAATTCTTGGTCCATGAACTCCTCCCCACCCTGTTCATGGACTGGACTTGTGTCAAGGTCAGGACCCCAACACCAAGCCCCCACACAGCACGAACTCTACGAGGAGTAGGCATACGAAACATGGCTAGAAAACGGTCTGCTGCTGGTGTACGTGACCGCGTGGTTGGCGATCGGAAATTCAACAACTTTGTGCGACCATGTGTAGACAAAACAAGTTTGAGCCAACATCCGTCGGAAAAAATCCTAGGATTTTGTTGTCGGAATGTCCGAACAAAGTCCGACCGTGTGTACGCCCTATTAGGATGTCTCTTCTGCTTTAAAAATCTTGCCTGTTCACCCATTTTCATTTTAAAGTTCCACTTTAATGTAGGCATGAATAGCATATATAATGGAACAATTGCATATTTTTACAAAATGATTGTGCTAAGTGTTGTATGTATCTGTTAGTCCCTCGCTAGTGGCACAGAAATTAAACCATACTGTGTGGGTACAAGAACTGTGGCAATTGTGTTCTGTCTATAAAGTAAGTAGGCTCGGGTATTTTTTAACCATGCCCCTTTAGGACTCTCACACTGGTAGCGCAGCTTGATGACTACCACTTTTTGGTGTGGAAATTGAGGGAAGGTGGTGAGTACGTGTACTTATCCTCTGAGAGAAATTCCCTCAGAAGAAGGTGACATTTCTGGTGAAATCACAAATCAAGTTACATTGGATCCTACATGGTCAAATTATAAAATGTATTCGAAACTTGACTGTCTGATATTTGCATTTCTTGATTGGTCTTTCTATCACGATGATACAAGGTTTGGCTCCAGTGTATGAGATTATAGAAACAATGTATGCCAGAATCTACTTAACTGCGTGGTGCATTGTATCTATTTATTTTCAGCCACTGTAAATTCAAAAGCATTGAGGGGTATAAGCCATGACAATAATGGCAATAGAATAAATAACCTAATTACCATAATGTACTAAAATCACTGTACACCATGCCTCAATGGTCAGACAGCATGCTGTGTAATTTATCTCCATCACATACAGCTAACCTGACTCTGTGCTCTTTATATGAGCAGGGTCTATTTTAATACCAGACAAACAGGTAAGAATGGAGTGTTTGGCATGAAATTCTTCCACTCCCCTCCTGTTAGCACACTGCGTGAATACTCACTAATGTGGAAATGATTGTGCTTATTAAGATTAATTCCTCATTATACTGTCCCCCCTTGTCTTTGTTCCCTCACCCATTAATGATTCACACTTTAATAGCCCTCATATCTTCTTTTCAGTTCACTATATTTTCAGATGAACTTTATTGCAGTCAGGTTTACAAATGTGAAATAAATATGATTTTCCTTTCGGATCTGATAAAATGATATAACTGTAAGGCCATGAACCTAGATTGTTTTTGCAGTACAGCACATTTTTTTTTCTGGAAGAAGTCCGATTAGCGGTGAAACCGGTCGAGTGATAGCGGAATTTCCTTTCATCGCATTTGGAGAATCTACCTCTGAAACCACTGTGTCCAGTACATGCTGTTTTAATCGTCTTTTCATGTATGTACATTACCTTCATTAGGTCCTGGTAAAAAAGGTTTTACACTATTGTGACGTTTGTCTCTCATTTGGGGTATATTACCTGATGTCACGGTTAGAGTAAAAGAAACCCAATGTTTTCCCCGGTGGTGGCTTGAAGTTTCTGTTGAGTGGACCTCTTTACAGACGTGGAGTGTTTCCAGACATACAAGCCTATGTTGACCCCCCGTAATAGATGGTCAACGCTCTTTGGTAAGGGTACATCCTATTTTTGGGTGGTGGTCACACAAAGTGGAGGAAGTTGGTGACACAACATTCAAACTTTCACTATTGTGTCATGTTTGTGACTCTTGGACTCACTTGTTTATATTATTTATTTACTGTTTATTTCATTTAAGCGCAACATACTTGTTCACCTATTTCATTTTTGTGATAATCTCACTTGATTGTTGCAGCTGTGATTTTTGTTTTTGTTTATCATAAGCGCAGTTTATTTTTGCTTTTTTACATTTTGGCTTTTGCAATGACACCAGTCTCTTAAATCAAATTCTGTTCAAATTTTGGTTCTGGATAATATAGGGAAGCTCTGAACCCCTGGAGACCCAACAGGAACTGAGATGGGACTCTATGTCTATGCTATCACTAATAAAGATATAAGAAGGCCAACATTTCCTTATGAGGACTTATTCACAGGGCACTAACCTTAGAATTCTTCTATACCTGGTGTTTTTATTTATTACAGGTTTTACGTAGCACCATCCATTTACACAGTACTTTACAAATTGTATATTAACATCAGTCCTTATCTCACATACACACTAAAGTCAATTTAGACAGGAATCAATAAACCTGCCCACATGTCTTTGGAGTGTGTGAGGAAACCCACACAAGCAGAGGGTGAACATAAAAACTCCATGCATGTAGTGTTCTGGTTGGGATTCAAAACCAAGGACTTTGGTGCTGCAAGGCAGGGGTGCTAGCCATTAAGCCACTGTGCTATTGTGTTTGCCTATAGCTGCAGCCATTGGCCTGTACAAATCAATGACAGGCTGACAAATAGTTGCATAGTTGCATAATAGGTTAGGTTGACACAAGCCCATCAAGTCCAACCTATATCTGTGTGATTATATGTCAGTATTACATTGGATATCCCTGTATGTTGCGGTCGTTCAGGTGCTTATCTAATAGTTTTTTGAAACTATCGATGCTCCCACTGAAACCACCGCTTGTGGAAGGGAATTCCACATCCTTGCCGCTCTTACAGTAAAGAACCCTCTAAGCAGTTTAAGTTTTAACCTCTTTTCTTCTAATTTTAATGAGTGGCCACGTCTCTTATTAAACTCCCTTCCACGGAAAAGTTTTATCCTTATTGAGTGGTCACCAGTATGGTATTTGTAAATTGAAATCATATCCTCTCTCAAGCGCCTCTTCTGCAGGGAGAATAAGTTCAGTGCTCATAAACTTTCCTCATAACTAACGTCCTCCAGTCCCTTTTTTCCTTTTTTTGCCCTTCTCTGCACTTGCTCCATTTCCAGCACATCCTTCCTGAGGACTGGTGCCCAGAACTGGACAGCAGACCCCAGGTGAGGCCAGACCAGAGCCATATAAAGTGGGAGAATTATCGCTTTATCTCTTGAGTTAATCCCCTTTTTAATGCATGCCAATATTCAGTTTGCTTCTTAAGCAGCAGCTTGGCATTGCATGCCATTGCTGAGCCTATCATCTACTAGGACCCCCAGATCCTTTTCCATCCTAGATTCCCCCAGAGGTTCTCCCCCCAGTGAGTATATTTCATTCATATTTTTGCCACCAAAATGCATTATTTTACATTTTTCCATATTTAACCTCATTTGCCATGTAGTTCCCCACCCCATTAATTTGTTCAGATCTACTTGGAAGGTTTCCACATCCAGTGGAGAAGTTATTGCCCTGCTTAGCCTAACCCCTCACAGATACTCTTGTTGGGTGCAGGAACGGGCCCTGCGTTGAAATATTATATCAAAAATTGTAATTACATGCCCTTGTTAAACATAGGCAGAAAAATTGGGTCTTGAGTGGTGGTGGTGCCCTAAACCAAAAATATTGTTGGAAGCTAGCATCATCAAGATTGAGGAGGAATAGAATAGTCAGTATAGGCAGTCTTCAAGGGATCCCACGTCCATAGCAAATTCAATCAGTTACATGAGCATCAGGTGCTTGATAGCTGCTGATCCAAGACAGGGTCACATTTATAAAAATGAATCAATCAACGGAGTCTGTGGACAGGCGCACTCTTTGATCCATTACAAACCCTCCAGCAGCACTGAATGTGCGTTCAGAAAGCACGCTGGATGCAGGACAGGCCGGTAGCTCAATTGTATGTTGAGCAAGTTCTGGCCAGTAGTCCATCCTCAAGACCCAGTAACCCAGCGGATGTTCTGTTGGAAAGGTCTCCAAGTATGCTCTTGCCCCTAGATATCCCTGCACCATGTAATGCAGATGCTGGCGATGGTTGCTTGAACCGAGCAGACCTTGGTGCTGAGGACTGAAAAATAGTCAACCGGCCACCTTCTCCACTGTTCTTCCTCTGACTGAACGAAGCCTCAGCCACAGGTTGTCCAGCACCAGGAAATTGTAACCTCCCAGGGTCTGGAAATGCATTGCACAAACCTTTCTTCAAGACCTCCTGAAGATGTTTCATCCTCTGCTCCCTCTGCGAAGGCAGGATGAGTTCTGAAACCTTACCCTTGTAACGTGGATCAAGAAGGGTTGCCAGCCAGTAATGATCCCTCTCCTTGATACCACGAATCCTAGGGTCCTTTTGTGGGCTTTGCAGAATCAGGGAGGCCATGCAGCATAAGTTTGCAGAGGCATTCGATTTTGATCCTCTGGATCACTAAGGATCACATGATCTGTAACTACCTCCTCCAAGCCACATACAACTCCTTGGGTTTCTGGGGACTGAAAACCATCCCTTGAAGACTGCTGCTGAGTGTTATCCTCTATATCCATGCTGACACAATCCTCCTCCTCTTCTTCCTGTGTGTTTGGGGGGCCTGCAGGAATGCTATCTGAATAAAGGGGGCCTTGAGAGGTAAGGAAGTCCTCCTCTTCCTCCCGCTGTTCTGCCTCAAGTGCTCTGTCCATGATTTCATGAAGCGTGTGCTCCTACAGGAAGACTAGAGGAACAATGTCACTGATGCATGTATTGTCGCTGCTCACTACCCTTGTGGCCTCCTCAAATGGTGACAGGACAGTACATGCATCCTTGATCAGTAGCCACTGGCATGGTGAAAAGAAGCCAAGCTCCCCTGACCCTGTCCTGATGCCATACTTGCACAGGTACTCATTGATGGCCCACTGCTATGTGTGCAGCTGCTGCAGCATTGTCAACGTTGAGTTCCACATGTTGGGCATGTCACAAATGAGGTGGTTAGTGGGCAGGTTGCATTCCCTGTGAATGTCAGTCATCCGAGCACTGGCATTATATGACCAGTGGAAATGACCACAGACTTTTCTGGCCTGCCTCAGGAGATCCTGTAAGCCTGGGTACCTGCTCAAGAACTGCTGCACCACCAAATTCAGGAGGTGTGCCAAACATGCAACATGGGTCAAGTGTCCCTGTTGGAGGGCGGAGAGAAGGTTGGTGCCATTGGCACATACAACCATTCCTGGCTGAAGCTGGCATGGTGTCAACTACCTCTGAGCCTGCCCCTGCAGAGATGACAGAATCTCTGCCCCAGTGGGGCTCCTGTCCCCTAGGCAGACCAACTCAAGCACCGCATGGCATATTTTAGCCTGACTTCTTGCGTAGCCCCTGGAACGCTTACGGAGCACTGCTGGTTCAGAGGACATATCTGGCAGAAGAGGCCATAGAGGAAGAAGAAGAGGAGGGGGTGGAGGAGAGAGCTGTGGCAGAATAACCACTAGAATTTTGGAGACGTGGTGGTGGAACAAGCTCCAACAACACTGAACCCTGTCCTGCATCCTTCCCTTCTGCCAGCAGAGTTACCCAGTGCTGGACCATGAGTCAGCGGTAATATGCATCTTACTGCTGACCGCCTTGTCCAACGAGGCCAAAACATTGCCTTCCACATGCCGGTAGAGACCGGAATGGCCTTCCTTGAAAATAAATGGCGCTTTAGAACCTGCCACTGAGGTACAATACATTCCACAAATTCACGAAAGGGGGCAGAGTATACCAGCTGAAAAGGCAGCAGTTGCAGTGCTAGCAATTTGGCCAAGCTAGCATTTAGATGCTGAGCATGTGGATGGCTGGGACCAAATTTCTTTTTACGGTTCAGCAACTGGGGTAGGGAAATTGGCCTGCTAAAATCAGATGTTGGTGTACTGCTAGCAGATTGGCTGCAAGTACTTGGGACACCTATTGCTATACATTCATTCCTCTCAGTGCAGGTTTTTGAGAGGACTGGAGGTATAGTAAGGTTGGAGATCCCAGATGAGGAGCAAGGAGAAGTCCACCTTTTTCTTTGATGTGGGTCTTTCAAGTGCTGTTGCCAACGGACTGCATGGCAGGTCGTCATATGTCTGGTCAAGCATATGGTTCTGGCCACACTTGATCCACTTCAGACATAGGTTGCAAACAGCAAATAGTGCGAACAGCTGCACACATGTCGACAAGGAGCCGGTGGAATAGGCCGCTTTGTCAGCTGCGTTGGAAGGCAAACTACTCTGAGCCTGGGTGACAGAGGATGAAGAGGATGAGGATGGCTTTGTTATCCACTCCAACTCTTCTGCATGTTCTGGCTCAATAACATGGCGAGCAGCAGAAAAAAAGGACACGCGTGCCCCACGGCCACCTGCAGAGGATGCACCATGTCCACAACCAGCACTGTTGACTGTAGACACAGAGGCTGCTTGCCCTCTTTTAGTGGCCTGTGAGAGTCTGCCTCTCCCTGGTGGCCTTCCGGACATGATGTATATTTTGTTTGCAACACCACACTACACTGTATTAGATACTGTGTACACCACCAGAAGTGTAGTAGAAACTGTACACACTGTTTTAGATACTGTGTACACCGCCTGCACTGTATTAGCAACTGTACTACAGCTGCACTGTATTGTGTACTGTGTACACCACCAGAGTGTAGTAGAAAGTGTACACACTGTATTAGATACTGTGTACACTGCCTGAAGTTTATTAGCAACAGTACTTACTCTGCATTTAGCACAGACCGATTATATATTTATACATATTGTTCATATCCCCCCTTAATCTCCTCTTCTCAAGAGAGAATAAATTCAGTTCCTCTAATCTTTCCTAATAGCTGAGCTCCGCCATGCCTCTTATCAGCTTGGTTACATAGTTACATAGTTAGTCAGGTTGAAAAAAAAAAACAAGTCCATCTAGTACAAAAAAAAAATACAATCCCATATACAGAAACCTACACCCACAGCTGATCCAGAGGAAGGCAAAACACCCCAGCAAAGCATGCTCCAATTTGCTACAGCAGGGGAAAAAATTCCTTCCTGATCCCCCGAGAGGCAATCGGATTTTCCTTGGATCAACTTTTACCTATAAATTTTAGTACCCAGTTATATTGTGTAAATTTAGGAATCCAGGCCTTTTTTAAAGCAATCAACTGAGCTTGCCAGAACCACCTCTGGAGGTACTCTATTCCAAATTTTCACAGCTCTTACTGTGAAGAAACCTTTCCGTATTAGGAGATTAAATCTTTTTTCCTCTAGGACGTAAAGAGTTCCCCCTAGTCCTGTGTGATGACCTTAAAATGAATAACTCAACACCAAATTCACGATATGGACCACTTATGTTTTTGTACTTGTTGATTAGGGGTGAGCCGAACACCCCCCGGTTCGGTTTGCACCAGAACCTGTGAACGGAATGAAAGTTCATGCGAACCTTAGAACCCCGTTAAAGTCTACGGGACTCGAATGTTCAAAATCAAAAGTGCTAATTTTAAAGGCTAATATGCAAGTTATTGTCCTAAAAAGGGTTTGGTGACCCGGGTCCTTTCCCAGGGGACATGTATCAATGCAAAAAAAGTTTTAAAAATGGCCATTTTTTCTGAAGCAGTGATTTTAATGATGCTTAAAGTGAAAAAAAAAAAGTGAAATATTCCTTTATATATCGTGCCTCGGGGATGTCTATAGTATGCCTGTAAAGTGGCGGGTGTTTCCCGTGCTTAGAACAGTCCCTGCACAAAATGACATTTGTAAAGGAATAAAAGTCATTTAAAACTGCTTGCGGCTTTAATGTAATGTGGGGTCCCAGCAATATGGATGAAAATCAGTGAGACAAGCGGCATGGGTACCCCCCCCAGGTTATTACTAGGCCCTTTGGGTCTTGTATGGATATTAAGGGGAACCCCGCACCCAAATTAAGAAAAGGAAAGGCGTGGGGCCCCCAGGCCCTATATACTCTGTACAGCAGTATACAGGAGGTGCAAACAAGACAGAGACTGTAGGTTTGTTGTTAAGTAGAATCTGTTTTTAATTTTGAACTGGTACATTTTTAAAGTATAGCTCCAGCCAAAAAATCTAATATTAAGCTTTTTGGAAAACATAGGGAAGGGTTATTACCCCTGTAACATTTGTTTTGCTGTCTGTGCGCCTCTTCAGAAGATTTAACCTCACTTTCTGTCCCAATGACAAATATTTTTTGAAAATGTGGGTTTTTTAGTGAAACAAGGATTGGTGATAAAGCATCAGTGAAGAGGAGACACGTTTTTCCCATATGAACTCTTACAGGAGAGAATTTCCCTTCCTAGGGGTAGATTTCATCTCACTTCCTGTTGTCTCCTTCCGTTTGCAAGTAGGAGTTGTTTGTTAGTTGCATGTTTGAAAGTAGGGGCCTGCCCTATATACTCTGCAGAAATTGGGGCCTTAGGTGTTGGTGTTTCCACAACACTGTAAGCCCTCACAGTTACAGTTGTTTTTAAGGTTGAACTGGATGGACTTGTGTCTTTTTTCAACCTGACTAACTATGTAACTATGTACTCTTGGTAAGCACAGGAACAGGCCCTGCTGTAAAATATTAGAGCAAGAATTGTAATTACATGCCATTGCTGAACAGTGGTAGAAAAATTGGGCCTTTGGTGGTGGTGGTGGTGCTGGTGCCACAACACTGTAAGTTCTCACAGTTACTCTTGATGGGCGCTGGAATGGGCCCTGTTGTGAAATATTAGATCAAGAATTGTAATTACATGCACCTGTTGAACAGGGGTAGACAAATTGGGCCTTTGGTGGTGGTGGTGGTGGTGTTGCCACAACACTGTAAGCCTTCACAGTTAATCTTGGTGGGCGCAGGAATGGGCTCTGCTGTGGAATACTAGATCAAGAATTGTAATTACATGTCCCTGTTGAACAGGGGCAGAAAAATTGGGCCTTAGGCACTGGTGCCACAACATTGCAACCCCTCACAGATGCTATAGTTGGAGCGCAGGAATGAGTTATGCTGCAAAGTATTGCATCAAAAATTGTAATTATACGCCCCTGTTAAACATGGGATGAAAATTGGGCCTTGGGCACTGGTGCTGGTGCCACAACACTGCAACCCCTCACAGATACTCTAGTTGGAGCGCAGGAATGAGCCCTGCTGCAAAGTATTGCATCAAAAAGTGTAATTGTACACCCCTGTTAAACAGGGGCTGAAAAATTGGGCCTTAGGCACTGGTGCTGGTGCCAGAACACTGCAACTCCTCACAGATACTGTAGTTGAGCGCAGCAACGAACCCTCCTGCAAAATATTGCATCAAAAATTGTAATTATATGCCCCTGTTAAACAGGGGCTGAAAAATTGGGCCTCAGGCACTGGTGCTGGTCCCACAACACTGCAACCCCTCACAAATATTCTAGTTGGAGTGCAGGAATGAGCCCTGCTGCAAAGTATTGCATCAAAAATTGTAATTACATGCCCCTGTTAAACAGGGGCTGAAAAATTGGGCCTTAGCCACTGGTTGCGGCGCCCAGAACCAAAAATGTTCTTACAAGCTATCAGCATGATCATTGAGGAGGAAGAGGATAGTCACTCAGCATAAAAGGATAGTCACTCAGCATCAGCATAGGCAGTCTTGAAGGGATCTGACATTTCAAAAAAAATTATTCAGTTACATCAGCATCAGGTGCTTGGTAGCTGGTGGTGATCCAAGACTGATTCATTTTTATGAAGGTCAGTCGATCGACCGAGTCGGTGGACAAGCGCACCCTGTGATTGGTTACAAAGCCTCCAGCAGCACTGAATGTGCGTTCCGAAAGAACGCTGGATGCAGGACAGGCCAGTAGCTCAACTGCATACTGTGCAAGCTCTGGCCAGTGATCCATCCTCAAGACCCAGTAACCCAGAGGATTTTCGGTGGAAAAGGTGTCCAAGTCTGCTCTTGCCCCTAGGTATTCCTGCACCATGTAAAACAGACGCTGGCGATGGTTGCTTGAACTGATCATACCTTGGGGCTGCGGACTAAAAAATTGTCTGAACGCATCGGTCAGACGGCCACCTTCTCCACCGCTCCTTCTGTGACTGACCGAAGCCTCAGCAATACGTTGTCCAGGAGGACCAGGAAATTGTAACCTCCCAGGCTCTGGAAACGCCTTGCACAAACCTTTCTGCAAGGCCTCCCGAAGATGTTTCATCCTCTGCTCCATCTGCGACAGCAAGATAAGGTCTGCAACTTTACCCTTGTAATGTGGATCAAGGAGGGTTGATAACCAGTAATGATCCCTCCCCTTGATACCACGAATACGAGGATCCTTCTGCAGGCTTTGCAGGATCAGGGAGGCCATGCAGCGTAGATTTGTTGAGGCATTTGGTCCGGAGTCCTCTGGGTCACTAAGGATGACATGATCCGCAGCCACCTCCTCCCAGCCATGTACAAGTCCATGGGTTTCTTCGGACTGTAAATGATCCCTTGAAGACTGCTGCTGATGCTGAGTGCCAGGCTCCACCTCCATGCTGACACAATCCTCCTCCTCGTCCTCTTCCTGTGTGATCGGCGGGCACACAGGAACACTGTCTGGATAAAGGGGGCCTTGAGAGGCAAGGAAGTCCTCCTCTTCCTCCCTCTCTTCTGCCTCAAGTGCCCTGTCCATTATTCCACACAGCGTGTGCTCCAACAGGTGGACAAGAGGGACAGTGTCACTGATGCATGCACTGTCACTGCTCACCATCCTTGTGGCCTCCTCAAATGGTGGAGGCCATATACTTTGGGTACATTATTGGCTGGGGAGTGGTCAAGCCGCAGACCAATAAGGTTGAGGCAATTCAAAAATGGCCCCAACCGATCAATAAAAAACAAGTGAGGGCCTTCCTGGGCATTACGGGGTATTACAGACGGTTCATTCCCCCACTTTGCCACCATGGCCACCCCTCTTACCGACCTGACGAAGGGTAGAGGGTCGGTCATGGTCAAATGGAATCCTAAAGCCGAGGAGGCATTTCAGAACTTAAAACAGATCCTTTGTGGGTTACCAGTACTAGTGGCCCTGGACTTCAGCAAGGAGTTTGTCGTACAGACGGACGCTTCTGAGGTGGGTCTAGGGGCTGTACTGTCACAGAACAGGGATGGTGAGGAGCACCCAGTTGAATACCTGAGCCGAAAGCTGAACAAGCACGAAAATGAACTATGCCATCGTCGAAAAGGAGTGTCTCGCCACTCGCCAGGGAGAAAAATGGCCGTGTTACAAGGTGGTTCCTGGCTTTACAGTCCTTTCAGTTTACAGTGGAGCACAGGCTGGGAAAATTCCAAAATAACGCAGATGCCCTCTCTCGCGTGCACTGTATGCTTGGGTCAAGTGCTTAGCCACATGGGCTTGAGCAGAGGTGGAGGATATATGATGGTATGCGAGGTGAGATACATGATAATAGGTACATTTCACCTCACATTCGTTCCATTGTAAAGGACTGAACCGGAATCCGGCCTGGTTTTTCCAGCTTCTGGTGCAGGCTGGGTTCTGGTCCGGATGTTCGTGTCCATTGTAGTCCACAGTCAGCTGGTCTTTAAATATCCAGGAAGAGCACAGCAGGTCGCTCTGGTTTTGAGACTCAGAAAGGAACAAGAGTGAGAGGAGCTCTGGGTGTTGGATTAAAAGGTTTGCTTTTCTACATTTTTTTGGGGGTGACGGGGACCAGCCCCACACTGTATAGAGAGAAGACTATTTGTTTAGTTAGTGCCGGACAGCAAGGATTTAAGTTGGAACCCTCTCAGACTCCCTCTAATGGGTTACTCCTCCACTAAACAGAAATAGGGATATATATTGTTTTTACTGTACTCCTCCCATGCATGGACAGCCACAAGGTCCAGTCCCCTCTTGCATAAGTCACTTTAGAAGCAGGAAGTGAGTCATGCATTAGAAGACACATCACAGCACCAAATGATTTCTTTTGATGGTATTTGATCACCTCTGCGGTTTTTATTTTTTGCGATATAAACAGAAAAAACTTAGTATACCATACATAAATTGACTTTTATAATCACCTGCCTACATACTAGTCAGGTCAGACTGATTAAATACAAAGGACTCTATGTAGCTCAGATTTTACATCCACATTCACGATGAAGTGATTGCAGTAAAATACAGAGAGCCTATAGGAGCAATTTCTTTAAAACTCTCAAGATGATAAAATGCCGAAATATGTTACAATATGCATGTAAAAACATTCTAACAAAAATGTCTTTAGAGTAAATATTACATATATTAAATACAGTTCGGAATACTGTATATGCTCACTTAAAATGCAATATGGTTTCGCAAGTTATAAAAAGTGTTAGTGTCTTTTGTCATATCACGTGTTTTGTGTGATAGTAAAAATCGGCTTATTTACACCTGATTTCATACTGTACACCTAATAATACTGTATTAAAATAACACATCTATAAGTGTTAGTTATTATCTGTAGTCCTTGTATTAATACATAAAGTGCTAACATATGCCGCAGAGCTTTGCTTGCATACACATGTAGTGCTATAACACCTGAGCCCCAGCTCCTACGTACTGTACATACAATAAAGAAATAACTCAAATGCCCATGTATGCCACAGATAAGATCCCCCGCAGGTTCGAAATGTCATGGGTAGCAGGTGGCTGAATTTATATAAGGGTTTTGGAACTATAGAGTGAAGGTGAATGATGACAGGAGCATTATAAAAATCTAGGGCTTGGAAAAGAAAAGGAAAATCTAGGGCAGTGATGAAACAGAAATCTAAGCAAAGCACAGACACACAGGTCAGCAGCTACATGATCAGGGAAATGGACAAGAGAATATAATTTCGTTAGCTGGTAGTGAATGGCTCATGGGAGCTCCAAAATTGTTAAGGAATGGGTGCAGTTTTGCCGCAGGACAACTCCCAGCATGTCACCAACTGCATTGCCTAGCAGGATAGCGTCTAGGCACCACTTTGAAGTTAAGCCTATTTAATCTTACTGCCTGCTGCAAACTGTCAGCAGATGACTGTTTCTCAGTACAAAAGTACAAAGTACAAAATAAGGCAGCAAAAGGAAGAAGTTTACAAAGATTTGCTAACTTTATTACATTACAATTTGTTATAAAGCAGAATGAGCCCTGTCCAGTAAACTCTATGGAGCAATCAGATTTCCAATTTTATTGATTAATATACCACTTCAGCCCCGGAAGGTTTTACCCCCTTCCTGACCAGAGCACTTTTTACAATTTGGCACTGCGTCGCTTTAACTGCTAATTGCGTGGTCATGCAATGTTGTACCCAAACGAAATTTGCGTCCTTTTTTTCCCCACAAATAGAGATTTCTTTTGATGGTATTTGATCACCTCTGCGGTTTTTATTTTTTGCGATATAAACGGAAAAAGACCGAAAATTTAGAAAAAAAATGATATTTTTTTTTTGTTATAAAAAAATCTAATAAACTCAATTTTAACAATACATTTAGGCCAAAATGTATTCAGCCACATGTCTTTGGTAAAAAAAAAGTCAATAAGCGTATATTTATTGGTTTGCGCAAAAGTTATAGCGTCTACAAACTAGGGTACATTTTCTGGAATTTACACAGCTTTTAGTTTATGACTGCCTATCTCATTTCTTGAGGTGCTAAAATGGCAGGGCAGTACAACCCCCCCCCCCCCAAATGAAATGACCCCATTTTGGAAAGTAAACACCCCAAGGAAATTGCTGAGAGGCATGTTGAGCCTATTGAATATTTTATTTTTTTGTCCCAAGAGATTGAATAATGACAAAAAAAAATATTTTACAAAAAGTTGTCACTAAATGATATATTGCTCACACAGGCCATGGGCATATGTGGAATTGCACCCCAAAATACATTCTGCTGCTTCTCCTGAGTACGGAGATACCACATGTGTGGGACTTTTTGGGAGCCTAGTCGCATACGGGACCCCGAAAACCAAGCACCGCCTTTAAAATTTCTAAGGTCGTAAATTTTTATTTCACTCCTCAGTACCTATTACAGTTTCGAAGGCCATAAAATGCCAAGATGGCACAAACCCCCCCAAATGACCCCATTTTGGAAAGTAGACACCCCAAGGAAATTGCTGAGAGGCATGTTGAGCCCCTGGAATATTTTTTTTTTTTTCCCAAGTGATTGAATAATAACAAAAAAAAAATTTTTACAAAAAGTTGTCACTAAATGATATATTGCTTACACATACTATGGTTATATGTGGAATTGCACCCCAAAATACATTCTGCTGCTTCTCCTGAGTATGGGGATACCACATGTGTGGGACTTTTTGGGAGCCTAGCTGCGTATGGGGCCCCGTAAACCAATCACCGCCTTCAGGATTTCTAAGGGCGTAAATTTTTGATTTCACTCCTCACTACCTATCACAGTTTCGAAGGCCATAAAATGCCAAGATGGCACAAACCCCCCCAAATGACCCCATTTTGGAAAGTAGACACCCAATCAATTTGCTGAGAGGCATGATAAGTATTTTGAAGCTCACATTTGTTTTTGAAAATGAAGAAAGAAAATAAATTTTTTTTTTCTTTTTTCAATTTTCAGAACTTTGTGACAAAAAGCGAGGTCGGCAAAATACTCACCATACCTCTCAGCAAATAGCTTGGGGTATCTACTATCCAAAATGGGGTCATTTGTGTGTGGGGGGGTGTGCCATCTGGGCATTCCATGACCTCTGAAACTGTGATAGGCTCCCAAAAAGTCTCACACATGTGGTATCCCGGTACTCAGGAGAAGCAACAGAATGTATTTTGGGGTGTAATTTCACATATACCCATGGCATGTTTGAGCAATATATCATTTAGTGACAACTTAATATTTCATGGACTCGACATGCCTCTCAGCAAATAGCTTGGGGTGTCTACTTTCCAAAATGGGGTCATTTGAACTGTCCTGGCATTTCATGCACAACATTTAGAAGCTTATGTCACACATTACCCACTCTTCTAACCACTTGAAGACAAACCCCTTTCTGACACTTTTTGTTTACATGAAAAGCATTTTTTTTTTGCAAGAAAATTACTTTGAACCCCCAAACATTATATATTTTTTTAAAGCAAAGGCCCTACAGAATAAATGAAGGATGTTTCATTTTTTTTTTCACACAGTATTTGCACAGCGATTTTTCAAACGCATTTTTTGGGGAAAAAACACACTAAATTGCCCAATTGTTTGATGAAATAAAAAAGATGGTCTTGGGCCGAGTACATGGATACCTAACACGATATGCTTTAAAATTGCGCACAAACGTGCAGTGGCGACAAACTACATACATTTTTAAAAGCCTTTAAAAGCCTTTACAGGTTACCACTTTAGATTTACAGAGGAGGTTTACTGCTAAAATTACTTCCCTCGATCTGACCTTCGCGGTGATACCTCATATGCATGGTGCAATTGCTGTTTACATTTGACATATAGAAGAAAAAAACTGCGCTTGGAAAAAACGTATATGAAAGCTGCGGTTACAAGTGAGGCACACCACAATAAAACTTATAACAAAGAAACCGCGCTAAAAGCAAAAAAAAACAAAAAAACATGATACAATTGGGCACTGTGAAGTAAAGTCCCATGTACAAAGAAAGTCCCTACAAATTGATGAATAAATCTTGTCATAAGTGAGTGACGTAATATTCCTCCAAAATAAATGTGTGATGCAAACAACATGAATCTGGAACCCTTAGTACGGTAATATGCTTACCAGAAGTAAGCCAAAAACAGGGCAAGTGGCTTAAACCCAGCCTGGGTATGTGCAGTCCACAGAATTTACCAAAAAATAGCAAAAGCAAACATAGTGTAATACTGTTATGTAAAACACCTCAAAAAGACAATAAAGTGCAACACTCAATCTTAACCCAAAAAATCATATGTGATCATAAAAATCCAGTGTATAGGATAACAGCTGGGGGTGATTGAAAGGTGTCAGAAAAAGGCATGCAAATAACCCATGCTGAGATAAAAAGTGCAGTGAAATATATAAACCAAAAAAACGTGAGTGACACCCAAATCTGGAAATGTCACGCACCATGGAACTCCCTCGCCAGTGAGGATTGTAACGGTCGATACCTAAAAATAGGGTATTGGAAGGATCTCTTCCATGTACCAGTGTAGTGCTTGGAAACTGAATGATTCTTAAAGCCTGTCAAGATATTGGTGATGTGCTTATTGAGCCTCCTGAGCCAATATCTTGACAGGCTTTAAGAATCATTCAGTTTCCAAGCACTACCGACTGGTACATGGAAGAGATCCTTCCAATACCATATTTTTAGGTATTGACCGTTACAATCCTCACTGGCGAGGGAGTTCCATGGTGCGTGACATTTCCAAATTGGAGATGTCCTGGGTCCATAGGATCAAAAGCTTTACGCCCCATGGTCTGAATATAGATGTGGACGTCAATGCTTTTATTGACAATTCCTAATTATGACCCAGGCGCAGATTATCCATTGGGAGTGGAGAGTCTATACCCCACTGTACCTTTTGGGGTAATTTATATAACTTGCTTCCTTAGGTATAGGAATAATAAAATATATTTTTGGATTTTCTGTGAAATTTAAAAAAAAAATTTTTTTTTGATTCTCTCTGTCCCACTTAGTACCTGGTTCACATTTAATATCATCCATTGTATTTTGTTACTTTGGGGTGTATGTTAGTTCTGTTACATTTGCTCCATCCTTATGATATAAGGTGGAATGTATACTTTACTCATATGTTTATTATATATTTTTTATTCTTATTTTTGTTTTCATTCTATATTTCCCCCCCCCCCCCCTTTCTTACCCTACTCCTGTTTGGGATAATTTCCTTATAGGAACAAAGTATATATTTTTATAGGTCACCTACTTTCCAGCATATAGGTAGTATGATGTTTTTATTTGATTTGCTATTTTATTTACTTCCTGCATGCTTTGTACAACATCACTCTGCACAGTTCATATGCCTAGATTTCTATGTTAGAGTTTAGATATGTCACATAATGTGGATGTACACTAGACGGTATTTTAGGTTATTTCCTGTTTGTTGTTCTATCTCAAATGTAAACGCCCTTATCATGGAAAGGTGTTGAATGTTATTTAGATACGATGCCCGCATCTCTGGGGGTATTGTTTTGTGTTTTATTTCATTTTATTTAAGGATTTCAATGCAAAATGCCCTTAGTAACAATGGTATTGCATGGTATTTGATTAAGATGCCCACACCTAAGATGGCGCCCTCTTCTCCTCAATGGGACCCAGAGCGAGGCTTGGTGTGCGCATATAACGTGGTGGCTCAGCGCGCTGCCCGTTCCCCATTGAGAATGTCAACGTATGATGAAACGCGTCTGGGAGGGACGTGCTGACGTCACCACGTTGCCTGAGTGAGGACGGGAGAGTGTCTGAATTGCCGGCCGGCTCCGTTTCTACTTCGCTTTTAACTTTTCGATTTTGTGTAAGTGTTACTTCATTTTTAATAAACCTGGTATATACAGTATTACACTATTGGCTCCTTCTCTACCATATGTGCGCCTGAGCCTGGATCCTATTGTGGCAGGACGTACCTCATCGTTCTCCATAGAAGCCTATTTGAGATCCGACACACTGTTTATCCCATGTGAGATCTGGTAAGCAGTATCTCCTGAAGGTTTACTGCTGCTTTCCACCTAGTGCTTGCTCTATACAGGGTGACCAATCTTTGGCTTGATTGACTTCGCTCACTTGTTTTTTCCATCTGGTAAGCAGTTTGCACACTTGATTTGCGGCACTTGGAAGATTCATATCTTTTTTTGGGTGATCATTATATGCATAATTTTTTCTCCGTTTTCTGGTAAGCAGATTTGGGTGTCACTCACGTTTTTTGGTTTATATATTTCACTGCACTTTTTATCTCAGCATGGGTTATTTGCATGCCTTTTTCTGACACCTTTCAATCACCCCCAGCTGTTATCCTATACACTGGATTTTTTTGGGTTAAGATTGAGTGTTGCACTTTATTGCCTTTTTGAGGTGTTTTACATAACAGTATTACACTATGTTTGCTTTTGCTATTTTTTGGTAAATTCTGTGGACTGCACATACGGGACGAGTGTGTTTATCCTGCCTCCTCTGGACTGATCATCTTAAAGGCCCAGGCTGGGTTTAAGCCACTTGCCCTGTTTTTGGCTTCCTTCTGGTAAGCACATTACCGTACTAAGGGTTCCAGATTCATGTTGTTTGCATCACACATTTATTTTGGAGGAATATTACGTCACTCACTTATGACAAGTTTTATTCATCAATTTGTATAAGGGACTTTCTTTGCACATGGGACTTTACTTCACAGTGCCCAATTTTATCATGTTTTTTGTTTTTTTTTTGTTTTTAGCGCGGTTTCTTTGTTATAATGTTTACATTTGACGCCAGACCGACGCTTGCGTTCGCCTTTGCGCGAGAGCAGGGGGGGACAGAGGTGCTTTTTTTTGCTTTTTTTTTTTTTGCTTTTTCATCTTATTTTTAAACTGTTCCTTTCATTTTTTTAATCATTTTTATTGTTATCTCGGGGAATGTAAATATCCCCTATGATAGCAATAGGTAGTGACAGGTACTCTTTTTTGAAAAAATTGGTGTCTATTAGACCCTAGATCTCTCCTCTGCCCTCAAAGCATCTGACCACACCAAGATCAGTGTGATAAAATGCTTTTCCAATTTCCCAATGGCGCTGTTTACATCCGGCGAAATCTAAGTCATGAAATGCTTGTAGCTTCCGGTTTCTTAGGCCATAGAGATGATTGGAGCCATTCTGGTCTCTGATCAGCTCTATGGTCAGCTGGCTGAATCTCCGGCTGCATTCTTGGATTCCCTGTTGGGACAGGAGAGCCAGAGAAAACCATGGAAGACGGTGGGAGGGGGAGGGCATTCCCTCCCACTGCTTATAAAAGCAGTCTAGAGGCTAATTGGCTGCTAGGATTGCTTTTATGTGAAAGCCAACTGCTGGCTGAAAAGAATGATACCAAGATGATACCTAAACCTGCAGGCATCATTCTGGTATAACCACTCAAAGTCCAGCAACATACCAGTACGTTGCTGGTCCTTGTTGGGCATATATTGTAATCTTTTTTTTCATGCAGACATTTTCTTTGGGGGGCTCGTTGGGTAGGGGTACTCGGGAGGACATAAGGAAAATGCCTCTCATGCAGCCGGTTTACTGCATTTGGTTTGGGAAGGTGAGGTGGAGCACCGTCTGGAAACAGAAGGGCTCTGACGATCTCTTCCTGGAATTTAAGGAAGGATCCAGTCCATCCTGAAGCTCTGTATAGCACATGAGCATTCAGCAAAGCCAATTGAAATAAGTATACAGACACTTTTTTATACCAGCGTCTGGCCTTACGGGCAACTAGATACGGTGCCAACAACTGGTCGTTGAGGTCCACCCCTCCCAAATTTTGGTTATATTCGTGGACACAGAGGGGTTTCTCCACAACACCAGTCGCCATAGTAATTTGGATAGTCGTGTCTGCATAAAGGGAGGTAAGAATGAAAACATTCTTATTATCCCTCCACTTCATAGCGAGCAAGTTATTACACTTCAAGCAGGCTCTCTCCCCCAGCCTAAGACAGGAATCTACAAGCCGCTGGGGAAAGCCCCAGCGATTAGATCGCACGGTGCCACATGTTCCAATCTGATGATCAAACAAGTGACTAAAAAGTGCAACACTCGTGTAATAATTGTCCACGAGGACGACAGAGTTCATTGTTGTTGACGTGCATGAACTGCAAAATCCGCTAATATCGTGCCCTGGCCATGGAAGCAGAGCACACGGGCATATGGTGAATTGGGTCAGTGGACCAATATGACCGCAACTCACTCTTTTTGGTTATGCCCATGAGGAGGGAAAGGCCCAGAAGATCTTGATTTCAGAAACCGTATATGGTTTCCAATCTCTGGCAAGGGAGGACTGGGGAATAGTGGCGATGTGTTGACCAGCGTACAAATTGCTTTGGTCCACAATAGATCTATAGAGATCTTCGGTGAAAAATAGCAAATAAAAATCAAGTGACGTAAAATGTACTGTTTCCACATGAATGCCGGGTTGGCCAGTGAATGGGGGAAGTAGTGCTGCAGAAGGGGTGGGTTCCCAATTAGGATTGGCGAATGCAGCAGGAAGTGCACTATGGGCATGATGGGCCTGTGTTCGTCTTCTTGGTGGCAGCGGGACACTACTTGTGCTTGCCACCTCGCCAGCTTGAACTGCACTTATGGGACTCGCCACGTCACCAAGTGTTACTGCAGTGCTGGATGTATGATCAGGGTGTACTAGGCCGCTGGTGCTTGCCAGTTCACCAGAAGGAATAGCGGCGCTAGTTCTTCTCTGCTCCATACGAGAGCACAGAAGAACTAGCGCCGCTATTCCTTCTGGTGTACTGGCAAGCACCAGCGGCCTAGTACATCCTGATCATACATCCAGCACTGCAGTAACACTTGGTGACGTGGTGAGTCCCATAAGGTGCGGTTCTTGCACCTCAACAGCAGAAGAAGAAGATTGGGGTCTGGTACGCCTGGCCTTGACAGGGACCACGACTCTGTCGTCAGAGCTATCTGTCATGGAGCCGCTGCTGTCTACAGGTTCATATTCTGAGCCTGAATCTGACAGATGAGTTACTTCCTCTTCACTATCTGTCATGCTCAGAAACATGTAGGCCTCTTCACTAGTGTACCTTCCATTTGCCTCTAAATTTAGTGGTACAGTAGTGAGACTCACAGGTAAAAAAGCTCCTGACTGTTACCGACTGTATCAAAACGCTACAAAAAAACTAAAAAGTGGGTGTGGCGCTAATATAGATTTGTTCCTCATTCAGGTCAGGCCCACTGAAGAATAGTCGGGGGACCAAACGTACCCAGTGAGGTATTTAATTGAAATTGGGATTTTTTGACAAATCCTCTAATGTAAATCAGTAAAAAAGACCAAGTGTTCCCTATAATTTATCTAATGAGAATAGGTATATAAATACCAAAAGTATAGGGAAAAACGTAAAATAATAAAGTCCTAGCGGACGAAACGCGTCGGGTCCGATATGCCTGCTATGCCACGATTGAACAAGCGCTTTTTTAACTGATTTTGTATGTTTTGGCACTTCGACTTTTGCTGTGGTCTATGGGCCAATATACTTTTACCTTGTCCTTGAGCCAGTGTACATTCTTTCACTGCAAAGCTTTTTTATTAAAATTCACCTCAAAGCAGTTTTACGCTATGTGGAGTTCTTCTCTTGATTTTTCCATCGGGGGAGCTGTATGGTGAACGGAGCATCTTAATGAGGGGGATCATCCTGTGGAGACCCTCATCTTCCTGCATTTTTTATGACGGACGAAGCTACATTCTACTCATTGCCGTTCGTTCCATCTCAAGCCTACTCTGACTCCCAAGCCGCTGGCTGGGGAGTCCATCACTCTTGGTAAGAGTATTTTTTACATATCTATATCCCCAACATCACGCCTACCATCTGAATATATGGGAACCATCTAGGCGGTCCAAAGGAAGCCCAAGTGATCAAGTATTTGGGTGCACCTTCATCGGTCCAGCATTTGGAACTCACTTTCTATTTTACTCAGTTTTGTGTATGAACACTGTTGATCTATGAGTACATGTATATGGAGTTTTACCCTTCAATAGGTTTTACATTTATTATTTATATATGTACCTAACACATCACTTGTTATGATTTAACATATTGGTCGTCGGTTCACGACATCATAATATCAGTATCACGTTTATTATTTTACGTTTTTCCCTATACTTTTGGTATTTATATACCTATTCTCATTAGATAAATTATAGGGAACACTTGGTCTTTTTTACTGATTTACATTAGAGGATTTGTCAAAAAATCCCAATTTCAATTAAATACCTCACTGGGTACGTTTGGTCCCCCGACTATTCTTCAGTGGGCCTGACCTGAATGAGGAACAAATCTATATTAGCGCCACACCCACTTTTTATTTTTCTGTTTCACAATTTGTCTAATTGTTGTGTTGGCAGCTGTTCACATATATTTCTTTAGGATTGGCGCAATATTTTCACTATTTTTTCTTGTTGCTACAAAAAAACTGTTAGCGATCGCAGCGATCAGGCCTGACTCTGCAAACACTGCAGTTCTGTGTGTTTAGTGTTTTGTAAGTGACAGTGATCAATTGATACTGCAGTTGGGTGGGCTGGGCTGGGCTGGGCTGGGCTGGGCGGAGGGGCAAAACGCAGGTGCTAGCAGGTATCTGGGCTGATCCCGCTAACACTGGGTTTTTGGGAACCCTGAACTACTGGGGACTCTAGTATAGATCTGATTGGATCAGATATTGATCTGTTCAGATACTATACCACTAAGGGAGGTGTATGCTGCGTGCGTGGGTGCACTACTGGCACTAACCTGATGCTGCCTGGGGCAACGCAGACCCTATCTGACCCTAAAACCTAACTTATATCACCCGCCGGGCAATTAGGGGGTTAAACCTTTATTAGGTAATAAATGGCAGGTGCCCTGACACTATAAAAAACTAACTAACCATCGTCACCCGTAACAGTTATACGGTGATCACTGGTGAAAGGGTTAACTAAGGGGCAATCAGGAGGTTAAAACCTTTACTGGGGGGGTGTGGTTTGGCTGCTGCAGATGATCGTCGCCTAGATTCTCTGCTCTCCCTCAGAACGGGGCACAACAGCGATTACAGAGCCATTATTAGCTGCCTTTACCTCCGGTTCGGAGGCCACTGCTTCTGGGACACTCTGGGATATGTCCAAGAAGAAAAAGAACACAAATAACCAGAGATCGAGCCATTTCCACGAATACTTCATGAAGCCGGTTCCCTCCTCTCCACAAGATGGCGCAGAGCGGGAAAGCCGTTCGGCTTCACCCTCACCCGCACACACCCGTCTCACATAGCGCCAGACAACCTGTGGGACATGGAGGAAAACGAACAGCTGGACCCCGCTGCCTCTCCTCAACCCCAGGACAGAGGTAAGAGAGACGCAGAATCCCCGGCAGGCTCACCAGCTAAATCTCCTGCTCTAAAGAAGCAGCATTGGGCTGACACTTCATACACAGGAGACGGTGCCACTATCTCCCTAGCTGCCTTCCCAGCCTCAGACAATACTCCAGCCTCAGAGAGCACCCTGAAATCTATGCTTCTCTCATTACAAGCTGACCTGCAAAGAGATTTAAACATATCCCTTAATCACATCCAGAGCAGAGTAGAAAAGCTAGAAGACCGCACTGACACCATTGAACAACAACTGCACACAGTGGCTCAGGCACATAATGCAGCTATAGACACACAGGATGATCAGGCAGCAGCGATTCACCAAATGCAGCTTAAAATCGCAGACCTCGAAGACCGCTCCAGGCGGAACAACTTAGTGTTCAAGGGGATACCAGAGTCAATTAAACCAGGGGAACTAGTATCCTATGTCCATCAACTCTTCCGCACGTTAGTACCCAACCTGCCTACTCACGACATGATCATCGACTGAGCGCATAGAATACAGAAACCAAAACATCTTCCGGATACTGTCCCTAGGGACACCTTGGCTCGGATTCATTTCTTTCACACTAAAGAAAGACTGTTACGAGCTTCAAGATCCATGCGCACATTACCAACCCCATATGCTGCAATTTCCATATTTGGCGACATTTCAGCTGCCACAGTCCAGGCACGTAAGCAGTTTGCTCCTGTCACCTCAGTCCTGCAAGACAAACAGGTTCCATATCGCTGGGGCTTCCCTACAAAGCTTCTGGTTACCTTCCAAAACCAACTGGTCCCAATTCTACATAATTGGGGTCTCATTCCCCATATCCCTCCTAGCATTCCTCGATCCAAACAATCTACCAAGGTCCCAGATCCAGCAAGACAGAACCTGATGAGATGTAGCAGGGCCTTCCACTCCAGGAACTCTAATATTTTTCTGGCTAATACCATTAGAGTTATTCGGTGCCTTTTGAGGGGGAACGGAGGCTCTCTAGAGCTGATCTGATCACTCCCCGATACTTCTAGTGTGCTAAGCACATATGTATCTACACGTTGACTTTTGTTTTTCTTTTCTCTTGAATTACTTGTTTATTGTGATTTGTTGTCACATATTTCCTAGAAGCAGACCTAGCTGTATGTGTCATATCTTCTTAAGTCACTAATTTGATTGCATTTTCTGGTTTATCTGGTGTCCTTAATATTGCATTGTTAACATCCTCTCTTGCTACTATCAGTCCATTAACCAAGGACCAATCACCGGTGTGATAAAACAAACGGTGTTGATCCCCTTCCGTACCAAAACGCGCACTTTACACATCTCGCCTGCAGAATGTTGTCAATTACTACCATTAATGCCAAGGGCCTTAACCACCCCTTTAAGCGATCACTTCTCTGGAAGGAAGCCATATCCCAAAAGGCCGATATTCTGTGTGTCCAAAAGACACACTTTACCAAAAACAGAGCTCCGGCCTGTGCCCATAAACAATACCCACACTGCTTCTTTGCCAACTCAGATAAAAAGCAAGAGGTGCATTGATAGCAATACGCTCCTCTGTAGCATTCCAACTACACCAAGTTGAACGAGACCCTTTAGGCAGATTTCTCATCCTTTCTGCGTCCTTTAATAACTGCCCACTGGTCATAGTCAACTTATACTCGCCTAACGTAGGACAAAAATCCTTTTACCAGAGTATACTAAACAAGCTTGCTACCTACCCCAAAGAACGTATCATTCTCT
Source organism: Lithobates clamitans (assembly GCA_037952925.1). Taxonomy (NCBI): domain Eukaryota; kingdom Metazoa; phylum Chordata; class Amphibia; order Anura; family Ranidae; genus Lithobates; species Lithobates clamitans. Next base: position 3,781,547 of record JBBGZY010000761.1, read on the forward strand.
GCGGAGACGTTAACGAGATTGTGGACCACTCTCTAGACTCCTCCAATTCTCGCAGGAAAAGCTCTTCAGCATTGTCTTTACTTCTCATAAAGGAGGACCTCTATGATATATGGAGGTGTGCTCATGGTACGGAATGGGATTATACCTACTTCTCATCGACTCAGGGATCTTATTCCAGACTCAATTTATTCCTCACATCTAAACTTCTATTACAACAAATTACCTCAGCCCATATTGGGCTCATCACATGGTCTGACCATGCCCCGGTAACCATCTCTTTAAACACAGCGCATACCTCCAAATCAAACAAGATATGGAAAATGAACGCCTCCCTACTGACTCACTCGTTCTACAAACCACAAATCGAGGCTGGAATAGAGTCATACTTTTCCGTTAATGCTGGTTCAGTAACCAGTTCCACAACGGTATGGAATGCACATAAATCGGTAATTAGAGGATTGTTTGTCAAATTCAGTGCCCATGAGAAAAAAAAGCGGTCAGAAATCACTGTCCAGTACTTAAACCGAATTAGGGATCTTGAACGTAGTAACAAAACCTCTGCACAACAGTCTAAAAAGCTACACCAACTTTGACTAGACTTAAGCTCCCACCTCCACAAAAATTTTGATTTCTACATTAAACGTCTCTGACTATCTTGGTACTCCCAAGGAAACAGGCTGGGCAAAGTTTTAGCAAACCAATACAAGCGTAGAGTAACTCAATCCAAAATATCATACCTCACTGACCTTCGAGGTCATAGATGCACAAATCCGCTAGACATAGCCAACTGTTTTAAAACCTTCTACTCCAAACTGTACAACATCGCCTCACTCTCCTCAGAGCCATCCCCCACGGACGTTGACATCCAGTCTTTCCTATCATCAGTCCAGCTCCCATCGATCACTCCCTCCCAATTAAATACCCTTTCACAATCGTTCACGGACATGGAACTCAAGACAGCCATTAACTCTCTTCCCCTCCACTAGAGTCCGGGACCCGATGGGTTCTATAATGAATACTATAAGACGTATTCTGACTTACTCAGCCCCCCCACTTATGCACCTCGCTAAACAGATTTGCAGCGATGGGACACATCCCCAAGAAGTCTCTTGAAGCCTTAATTGTCATCATTCCCAAACAAGGTAAACCCTTTGAAGATCCAGCCAACTACCGACCCATATCCCTCCTTAACACTGACCTGAAGCTCTACGCCAAACTGTTAGCCACTCGCCTAGCCACTTTCATCCCTTCCCTAATACAAGTAGGGTTCATTCCACACCGCCAGACCTCGGGTGGCACGCGCAGATTTATTGACCTCATTCAATGGACAGAACATCATCGGACGCCTTCTCTGTTCATCTCATTGGATGCAGAGAAGGCGTTCGATAGAGTGCATTGGAGGTACTTGGAAAGCGTACTCATTAAATTTGGCTTGACCGGCACCTTCTTACGAGCCATTCTAGGCCTTTATACCAAGCCTACAGCTAGAGTTTGGTCAGGAGGGTACTTGACAGACCCGCTCTCCATCACTAATGGCACCAGGCAAGGATGCCCGTTATCCCCACTCATCTTTGCCATGATTATTGAGCCCTTAGCAGGTGCCATTCGTACCAATCCGCAAGTTGAGGGTATCATAGTGGGTGAGTCCTCCCACAAAATAGGGCTCTACGCAGATGACATCATAGTCTCACTTTCAAATTCCAAACAAACCCTGCAAGCTCTTCAATGAATACTTAATGATTTTGGACAGGCGTCCCTATATAAAATGAACCATTCCAAATCTTCTATGATGGGTATTCATCTTACTTCTATTGAAAAGAAGAAACTGTCCCAGATAACGCATTTCTCATGGGCGCTGAACTCAATGTTGAACTATCAGGGATTCAGTTAGTTACTCCATAAACGGCGCTCCTTCACAACAATATCGAGCTATTGACAGACTCCAACAAATAAGCTCTGAACTCCGGACAGTGAAAACCTCCTGGGCAGGACGAATAGCCCTAGTGAAGATGTTTCTCTTTCCTCATATTTTATACCTCTTTAGAACTCTCCCAATCCCAATATTGCCTTGCTATCTCAACAAACTACAGCGTATCCTCAACTCATTCATATGGGAGTGCAAACGCCCCAGGCTACACCACTCAAAATTATACCTAGCGACTAAGTATGGAGGAATTGGAGCCCCAGAGATCCAAATATACTATAAAGCGGCAATACTCAACCAAACAAAACATTGGTGGAACCCATCCTCGTTACCTACATGGAAACAAATTGAACACACTGTGATATCTAAAGACCTTCAGCTACTCTTATGTGCATCTTGGCTCAACTATCACCCACCTAGGTCCTTTTTGGACACTGTCAATGCCACAATGAGAGTCTGGCGATCAATTCAACAAAGGCTCAAAGGAATCTCCTCTCACACTCTGAAACTCCTGCCACTCGCTAATCTGAAACTCTTAACGCCCAACTTAACCCTAAGCCACTGGATTAGAGCCGGCATCTGCAATTTAAGTGACCTATACAAATCTCAGGGATTTACTACCTTCCAACGTCTCTCTACTATCTTCAACATACCACGCCATGACTTCCTCCGATTCCTGCGCATTCGGCATACCCTGTCATCGCTTCAGTGGTCCCCCAACCAAACTACTAACGAACTATTGCAATATTATGCCACTCGACAACCTCGTACCAAAGGTCTGTCCTTTATGTACTCACTGCTTACCACTAATCGCTCTGAGGGTAAATCCACAGCTATGCAACACTGGGAACAAGTACTACATTTTTTCACACAAGAACATGTGTGGTACAGTTCTCTCAATAGCACCCGTGCCCATTCCAGGAATGTCTTCCACTGGGAAACAGTTATGAAGCACTATCACTGCTGGTACTATACTCCAACCAAACTGGCGGTCATTTTCCCCTCAACATCCCCTACATGTTGGAGGCACTGCAAAACAGATGGATCCCTGGTCCACATTTGGTGGACTTGTTCTGCTCTTCAACGATTCTGGAAAGACGTGACCAGTCTCATATGCTCAGTCATGGGCGTTAAGGCTCATCTAACTCCACAATTGGCCATGCTAGGGATAGGGTTAACCGAATGGCCAACCACACTACGGTCAATACTTACCCATATCTTGATAGCGGCAAGGCTCTCAATTACCCGCAATTGAAAAAATCTTCACCCACCCTCCATCAAATTAGTAATTTCTCTGCTCAACGACCAATGCCACATGGAATATATGTTCGCAAAAGCACATCTATTGACCACCGAATTCTTCACCCAATGGGAACCTTGGCTTCAAGATTGAAGAAGTAACCCTCTACCATGAACTGACCTCATCATATTTGTAGTCATGACCCTCCCAATCTGGAACTGAACCAGAAACTACACAGTCTTACAATGAGTCTAAATATTTGATTTCTGTTATATTATTGTACATGCCTCTTTCTAATAAAGTGCCCCCTGGGTATGGCCTCCTGACATTGCATAGATGTTTCCGCTACTCTCCTAACCCACATGCATATCAATTACCAGCCATATTGGGTCACACTGTATCCCTCCACTCTTCTCTGACCTTGGACGATGTCACGATGGCCTACCCTTAGGGCACTACTTTTCACATACCGGCATCCCTAATTCTACTAACTCTACTCTCTGTACCTTTCTATGCTAGTCTGCTTCAACTACCCCCTAGCTTGATATTATATGTTGTCATGATTGTGACTTGTGGACTACTTATGTTATACTTTATTGTTGTCATGCCCCTTTCAGGGCATTATGTTGTCTATGTGAAAAACTCAATAAAACTTTGGTTACAAAAAAAAAACCTTTACTAGGTAGTATATGGGGGTCCCTGACGCTATAAAACGCTGATGGCGAACCTAAATACTTACCTGCCTAACTAGCATCACCCGTGACACTAATACAGCGATCATATAAACGATCGCTTAGTGACACTGGTAATGGGGGGTGATCAAGGGGTTAAAACTTTATTAGGGGGGTAGGGGGGTACCCTAGACCTAAAGGGGCCTAAAAATAACTACCCTAACACTTATAACTGTCACAAAATAAAACCAATGCAATAATCAGAAAAAAAAAACTGCTATTGGTGTCACTGTGACAGGGGGTATAGGGGGGTAATCGGGGGTGAAAAGTGGGCCTAGAGTGTTCTACTGTGTTGGTGCAAACTTACTTGATGTCTTCTCTCGTCGGAAGCCGGAATGAAAAGGCTTCACGAAGAGCGATGACATCACTTCCTCTGCCGCTGTTTATATTACAGCAGCAGAGGGAGCATTCCATTCGTCAGGAGCGATCGTGAGGGGGTGGCCATGAATCAATGTCCTCCCCCTCACCTCGGATCGCTCCTGACGGTAATCCAACCACCGCAGGCTCCAGGGGGTCTGATCAGACATACAGGTAAGCCCTTATGCCTGCCCGTGCCATTGTGCCGACGTACATCGTCGTCCGGCAGTCGGCTACCCTCTACCTGCAGTATAATTAATACTGATAAGTAAAATGGTAATGCATTTAACCATTTAAGACAGCATTTTCTAAACTCTAAATTGCTGATGATTTTAGAGTACTCTGAGGTATATATACCTCATTCTTATGCCCTGTACACACAGTCGGATTTTCCGATGGAAAAAGTGCGATCGGATTGTGTTGTCAGAAATTCCGATCGTGTGTGGGCTCCATCGGACTTTTTCCGTTGGAATTTCCGACACACAAAGTTTGATAGCAGGATATAAAATTTTCCGACAACAAAATCTGATCGGTTAAATTCCGATCGTGTGTACACAAATTCAATGCACAAAGTGCCATTCATGCTCAGAATGAATTAAGAGACGAAAGCTATTGGCTACTGCCCCGTTTATAATCCCGACGTACGTGTTTTACGTCGCCATGTTCAGAACGATCGGATTTTCCGTCAACTTTGTGGGACCGTGTGTATGCAAGACAAGTTTAAGCCAACATCCGTCCAAAAAAATCCATGGATTTTGTTGTTGGAATGTCCGATCAATGTCCGATCGTGTGTACAGGGCATTAGAGAGATCAATGAAGAGCAGACCCCACAACTATCAGGTAGCCCTTACCCCTGCACTCTGAAACAATCTTAATGGACCATACACATCCCGATTCTAAACCCTATATTTCCCATTTATCATGCCCTGTCTAACAGCACATTCAATACTAGACATGTGCAGAACGGAAAAATTAGTTTTGTTTCATTTTGGATACTTTCATTATGTTACTAATTTAGTTTCTTTATGGAATTTGTTTAGCTTGGTTTCGGAATTTGTTTAGTTTCCTTTTTGTTTTTGTTAAATTTTGTTTAGTTTTCGTATTTCGTTTTGTCTTTGTTGAATTTTGTTTAGTTTTCGTTAAAATTAATTTCATTAAATTAATTTTCTAATGAATTCCATTAGAACTATTAGAATTTGGATCGGTTGAAAAATGATTGACTGAATCGAATTCTGTGTGAAGAAATAGCTGGTTGTTAAGCAGCGGGCCAGGAAGCTGGCCGCCGGTGTCCTTAACAACCATGAGTCATCTGTCAGCGGGCTTTCCCACTGACAGATGAATGTAAAGATAAAGAAGGATGAAAATTGCCCAGCATAAGAAAAACATTTAAAAAAATGGTGTTGGGTCCCCCCCAGTCCATACTAGGCTCTTCCAGCCTGCATTTTTTCTATGGGTCTGGTGAGCGTCGTGATTGACAATGGATGTACATCGAGGGACACAATTTTTTTATTTTTATTTTTTAAATAAAGGAATTGTCAAAAACTGTTTCTTGTGGTTTTTACTTTTTGACACTTTTATGGTGAATGGGTAGGGGCACGATGTACCTACCCGATACCCATTCACATTGGGGGGGCGGGATCAAAGGGCCTGGTATGGACTAGGAGGGACCCTATGCCTGGTATAGACTAGGGGGGGACCCTATGCCATTTTTTAAAACATTTTTCTATCTTTCTTTATCTTTACATTCATCTGTCAGTGGGGAAGCCCGCTGACAGATGATAACTCATGGTTGTTAAAGAGGAACTACAGTCTGCTCACATAATTTGTAATACAAACAACTTTGCCATTCTGAAGCTTTCCTCCAACCACTTTGCATATTATTTTATATATACTGTGATTCTGTACTGTTTCCAAATATGCTGCAGAAATCTCCCTCCACTGAGTCTGGCTGAAACCATTTTGACTGTGGGCAGCTGAAGCTGCTGCCTGTTAACTTCCTGGATTTACACAGACACACAGAGGCACACCTCCAGCTCTGCAGCTCTCATTGGCCCTCTTTTGACTCATCCCCCCTCCCTTCTTGGCAAACTCTCAGAAGAGTGAGAGAGAGAGCTGTACATGATGTCATAAGCCTAGGCTTTTTACCAGACAAGAAACAGGAAGTTGGCTGTATAAGGTACCAGCCACTGCAGTTTTACTGCAGCAGAATGGCATGGCTGGGCGAAACGGCGTTACCTTACATCACTTCGCCTTTTGGCCACTGGGGGCATGATGACCGCCGGGCACCCGCGATTGCTTGTGACAGAGCGAGAACCGGGATCTGTGTGTGTAAAAACATAAATCCAGAGTCTTTCAGGGGAGAGGAGACAGATCGTGTGCTCATACTAAGTATGAACAGCGATCTCTCTCTTCCCCTAGTCAGTCCCATCCCCCCTACAGTCAGAACACACCTAGGGAACACAGTAAATCCCTTGATCGCCCCCTAGTGTTAACCCCTTCCCTGCCAGTGACATTTATATAGTAATCAGTGCATTTTTATAGCACTATATACAAATCTAATTTGTTGCGCTATCACGAAAATAGTAAATATGAGCAGCTAACACAATATTGTTGGGTGCAATAAAAGATATATGGGGTATAGGTGTAGCGCTATAGAAAGATCATATTCAAAAAGTCCATATGTTGAACCATAAAATTTTTTTTCAGGTTTTAGGCAATCTGAATCAGTTCATAATAAAACTTTGTGGATGTAAAAGGAGAAAGAGCCCATCACCATCACCCGAACACACTGACCCTTACCATCAGCAAGTGGGTTAAACAGCATAACATTATTAGATGGTGTCCACGAGGAAATGCCTCTCATTGCCCAGAGCTCCTCACTCCATTGATAAACCAAGAATTGCGGTAAATGCTGTTAGCCAGAATGGTTATGCCAAAAAGGTATGCTCCGGAATTGCAGCAGGATATTTAAGTATACATGTAAATGAGAAAAGATTAACTCATTGCGCAAACATCCCAAATAGGAACAAATTTAATCATCACAAGTTCACAAATAAAAACTCACACATGAAAAGTAGGTTAAAAGCAGATAAGGAAAGCGACCAGTTCTTCCTACCACTAAGACAGCTGTAGCTCCTCTGTCCTCTCCGATGCGTTGCTCATCCCTAATCTCCACGTGACGTTTCGTCACCAGCGTGCGTCATCAGGGGCATGGTCGTGACATGCGACGCTCGGAAGTTTATTAACAGACGGTCTCAAGAAAACCGGAATTTGCATGCGTTCCAGAGGGGCGGAAATGACGATCCTCTTAGATTTGGAACGCAATAACCGGAAGCAGACCCAGGAGTACAATAATATGTGCGCTCCACAGGCAGGAAATAGCAAAAAGTGTATTATATAAGGTTATAAAAATTAGATAAAAATATTCATAACTTAATAAACTAAAAATACATGCCAAAGGAAAGAAATTTTTATGAGTTTCCTCTAGACTTTCAAGGCAAACAAATTACGTCTACTGTAAAAAAATGTATTCTTTCATTATACAGAAGTTTAATAGGAACTTTACATAGCGATAAAATCTCGCCAGAAAGGCCTTTTGATAATTAATAGAAAACGCTATAATAATTATAACAAAAAATGAATAAACATAAAAAGAACTTGACAATATATTCCTAACGGAATAAAAAATACCACAAAAAGCTGCGAAGTATAGCAGGAGTGGTAATTGAGCTAATGGGAGAGGGAATCTTGCATCGTAGAGAACCGAGGAGCAACAACATCTCGTGGTGATAACAAACACCAATAACACCAAACAAATTTAATAAATACAATCTAAATAGATGATTAAACAAAAAAGAATTATTTAGAATAACCATAAGAGATAAGAAAATTTCACATTTTGAAAAAAGGAAATAGATAGCAAAGGACAGGCCTAACTATTATTGATAAATGCATTTATATCCCACTCAATGTTCATGCCAAATGGGGTGTAAGTTTGGGCTAAATAAATCCATTTGGTTTCCAAACGGGATAATTCCCTCACCATATGACTACCCCTCCAATGACCACAAAATTTGTCAATGCCCAGGAAAATTGTACCTTCTGGATTTCGATTATGTTTTAAGGCAAAATGTTTAGAGAGGCTATGTTTGGTAAAGCCTCTCATCGCCAGATGTTCACTGAGCCTAACATGTAACATGCGTTTAGTTCGCCCTATATATTGTTTACCGCATGTACATTTTATCACATATACAACATGTTTTGTTGAACATGTGATAAATGGTTTGATCTGAAAAATTTCTTGGGTTGCAGTCGACTGAAAGGAATCAACCCTCCTATTGCTAGTGTTATTCAGTTTGCAAATAGGGCATTTTCTACATGGGTAAAAACCTCCCATACTCTGGAAAAAGGAGAGTTGCTTAGGTGGATCCACAATAGGGATGAGCCGAACACCCCCCTGTTCGGTTCGCACCAGAACATGCGAACAGGAAAAAAGTTTGTTCGAACACGCGAACACCGTTAAAGTCTATAGGACACGAACATGAATAATCCAAAGTGCTAATTTTAAAGGCTTATATGCAAGTTATTGTTATAAAAAGTATTTGGGGACCCGGGTCCTGCCCCAGGGGACATGGATCAATGCAAAAAAAGTTTCAAAAGCGGCCGTTTTTTCAGGAGCAGTGATTTTAATAATGCTTAAAGTCAAACAATAAAAGTGTAATATCCCTTTAAATTTCGTAGCCTGGGGGGTGTCTATAGTATGCCTGTAAAGGGGCGCATGTTTCCCGTGCTTAGAACAGTCTGACAGCAAAATTAAATTTCGAAGGAAAAAACCCATTTAAAACTACTCGCGGCTATTAATGAATTGCCGGTCCGACAATATACATAGAAGTTCATTGATAAAAACAGCATGGGAATTCCCCACAGGGGAACCCCAAACCAAAATTTAAAAAAAAAAATGACGTGGGGGCCCCCCTAAATTCCATACCAGGCCCTTCAGGTCTGGTATGGATATTAAGTGGAACCCCGGCCAAAATTTTTTTTAAAAATGACGTGGGGGTCACCCTAAATTCCATACCAGACCCTTCAGGTCTGGTATGGATTTTAAGGGGAACCCCGCGCCAAAAAAAAAAACGGCGTGGGGTCTCCCCAAAAATCCATACCAGACCCTTATCCAAGCATGCAACCTGGCAGGCCGCAGGAAAAGAGGGGGGACGAGAGAGCGCCCCCCCTCCTGAACCGTACCAGGCCACATGCCCTCAACATTGGGAGGGTGCTTTGGGGTAGCCCCCCAAAACACCTTGTCCCCATGTTGATGAGGACAAGGGCCTCATCCTCACAACCCTGGCTGGTGGTTGTGGGGGTCTGCGGGCGGGGGGCTTTTCGGAATCTGGAAGCCCCCTTTAACAAGGGGACACCCAGATCCCGCCCCCCCCCTGTGTGAAATGGTAAGGGGGTACTTACCCCTACCATTTCACTAAAAAACTGTCAAAAATGTTAAAAATGACAAGAGACAGTTTTTGACAATTCCTTTATTTAAATGCTTCTTCTTTCTTCTATCTTCCTTCTTCTTCTGGTTCTTCTGGCTCTTCTGGTTCTTCCTCCGGCGTTCTCATCCAGCATCTCCTCCGCGGCGTCTTCTATCTTCTTCTCCTCGGGCTGCTCCGCACCCATGGCACCCATTCTTAAATAACGGGGGGCGGGGCCACCCGGTGACCCCGCCCCCTCTGACGCACGGTGACTTGACGGGACTTCCCTGTGACATCACGGAGAATGCCACAGGGAAGTCCCGTCATGTCCCATGAGTCAGAGGGGGGTGGGGTCACCGGGTGGCCCCGCCCCCGTTATTTAAGAACCATCAGACGAGGAGACACCATCACACAGCGGGAGCCTCCCTCCATGCCAGCATGGATGCGGAGCGGCCCGAAAAAGAAAATGAAGAAGAGAAGAAAAGAAGAAGAGAAGAAGATGAAGAAGAAGATGAAGAGAAGAGCGGGAGCCTCCCCCCATGCCATGGGTGCGGAGCGGACCGAGAAGAAGAAGATAGAAGATGCCGTGGAGGAAATGCTGTACGAGAACGCCGGAGGAAGAACCAGAAGAACCAGAAGAACCAGAAGATGAAGGAAGATAGAAGAAAGAAGAAGCATTTAAATAAAGGAATTGTCAAAAACTGTCTCTTGTCATTTTTAACATTTTTGACAGTTTTTTAGTGAAATGGTAGGGGTAAGTACCCCCTTACCATTTCACACAGGGGGGGCCGGGATCTGGGGGTCCCCTTGTTAAAGGGGGCTTCCAGATTCCGATAAGCCCCCCGCCCGCAGACCCCCACAACCACCGGTCAGGGTTGTGGAGATGAGGCCCTTGTCCTCATCAACATGGGGACAAGGTGTTTTGGTGGGCTACCCCAAAGCACCCTTCCAATGTTGAGGGCATGTGGCCTGGTACGGTTCAGGAGGGGGGCCGCACTCTCGTCCCCCCCTCTTTTCCTGAGGCCTGCCAGGTTGCGTGCTCGGATAAGGGTCTGGTATGGATTTTTGGGGGGACCCCACACCGTTTTTTTGGGAGTTTTTGTGGCGCGGGGTTCCCCTTAAAATCCCGTGTTTCCCGTGCTTAGAACAGTCTGACAGCAAAATGACATTTCGAAGGAAAAAACCCATTTAAAACTACTCGCGGCTATTAATGAATTGCCGGTCCGACAATATACATAGAAGTTCATTGATAAAAACAGCATGGGAATTCCCCACAGGGGAACCCCAAACCAAAATTTAAAAAAAAAATGACGTGGGGCCCCCCTAAATTCCATACCAGGCCCTTCAGGTCTGGTATGGATATTAAGTGGAACCCCGGCCAAAATTTTTTTAAAAAATGACGTGGGGGTCACCCTAAATTCCATACCAGACCCTTATCCGAGCATGCAACCTGGCAGGCCGCAGGAAAAGAGGGGGGACGAGAGAGCGCCCCCCCCTCCTGAACCGTACCAGGCCACATGCCCTCATCATTGGGAGGGTGCTTTGGGGTAGCCCCCCCAAAACACCTTGTCCCCATGTTGATGAGGACAAGGGCCTCATCCTCAAAACCCTGGCTGGTGGTTGTGGGGGTCTGCGGGCGGGGGGCTTATCGGAATCTGGAAGCCCCCTTTAACAAGGGGACACCCAGATCCCGGCCCCCCCCTGTGTGAAATGGTAAGGGGGTACTTACCCCTACCATTTCACTAAAAAACTGTCAAAAATGTTAAAAATGACAAGAGACAGTTTTTGACAATTCCTTTATTTAAATGCTTCTTCTTTCTTCTATCTTCCTTCATCTTCTTCTTCTGGTTCTTCTGGCTCTTCTGGTTCTTCCTCCGGCGTTCTGGTATGGATTTTTGGGGGGACCCCACACCGTTTTTTTGGGAGTTTTTTCGGCCTGAAGGGTCTGGTATGGAATTTAGGGGGACAACCACATCATTTTTTTAAAAAATTTTGGCCGGGGTTCCCCTTAATATCCATACCAGACCTGAAGGGCCTTGTATGGAATTTAGGGGGACCCCCACATCATTTTTTTTTAAATTTTGGTTCGGGGTTCCCCTGTGGGGATTTCCCATGCCGTTTTTATCAATGAACTTCTATGTGTATTGTCGGACCGGCAATGCAATAGCCGCGAGTAATTTTAAATGGGTTTTTTCCTTCGAAATGTCATTTTGCTGTCAGACTGTTCTAAACATGGATAACATGCGCCCCTTTACAGGCATACTATAGACACCCCCCAGCTATGAAATTTAAAGGGATATTACACTTTTATTGTTTGACTTTAAGCATTATTAAAATCACTGCTCCTGAAAAAAACGGCCGTTTTTAAAACTTTTTTTTGCATTGATCCATGTCCCCTGGGGCAGGACCCAGATCCTCAAACACTTTTTATGACAATAACTTACATATAAGCCTTTAAAATTAGCACTTTTGATTTCTCCCATAGACTTTTAAAGGGTGTTCCGCAGCATTCGAATTTGCAGCGAACATCCCAAAATTCGCTGTTCGACTCGAACTCAAAGCTCATCCCTAATCCACAATATTAGGGGCCACCTGTAGTTTTAATGGTGGAACACCTCTATACATAACCCGTGGTTGTTCCAGTAGAACAGAGGCCAAAAATCGGTCAGCCTTCAGCACTTTCCAATGCTTTTGCATTATCTTTTTAATTGCAAAGTGCTGACTGGAGTAGCCAGTGATAAAAGAGAATTTAAATGAATCATCTGTTTTCTTTGGCTTAACCGTCAAAAGTTCTTCGCTGTTTCTGGCTCTAGCTAGACAAAGAGCTTCATCTAACACGGCTGAGCTATAGCCCTTTTCAATAAATCTCTTTCTGAGGATTGAGGTCTCACTATCAAAATCATCATGATTTGTACAGTTACGCCTCAACCTGAGAAACTGGCTTTTGGTAATTGCTTTTAACCAAGATTTATGATGACAACTCTTAGTGTCTATAAAACCATTCCAGTCGGTCTCCTTGAAGTAGGTGGAAGTAATAATCTGCCCATCTATCACTCTAATCCTCAAATCAAAGAAATGAATCTCCACATTACTTGCTTCATGAGTCAGAACAATGCCCCTGTCATTCTGATTCAAACTGAAAATAAAATTATTGAGTGTGTCCAGGGTACCATCCCACAGGAGGAGGATGTCCTCTATGTACCTTGCCCAGAGCACCAACTCTGATCTGGGCTCTCCATAGGCGACATCCTCCTCCCACTTGGCCATAAAAAGGTTGGCCATACTGGGGGCAAACTTTGCCCCCATTGCAACACCCCTGCGCTGAACATAATAGGAGCCATTATACCAAAAATAATTCCGCTCCATCGCAAAATCCAAGAGTCTCAAAATGAACTTTCTTTGACGGACATGAAGAAGGTCCTGCTGTAGAAAATAATCCACTGCCTCCCTCCCATGCTTATGGGAAATCACAGTGTATAAAGAGGAAACATCCGCAGTGGTGAATATATATGTGTCCTTTCAATCTATATGTTGCAATAAATTGATCACCTGACTAGAATCTCTCAAATATGAGGGAGTTTTTATGACCAGAGGCTGTAAAAAGTGATCAATATATTTGCCCACCCTGGAAGTGACCAAATCAATGCCACTAACGATTGGCCTTCCAGGGGGGAAGACAGGATCCTTATGCACCTTAGGTAAATAGTAAATCACCAGAACCCTTGGCACTGTAGGAATCAAAAAGGCTTTCTCTTTTTTTGAAATAATGTTCTTCTCAAATCCATTCTCATCTAAGCCAACAAGTTCCCTTCTGTAGCTTGCACTGGGATTACCTTTTAGAGGAAGGTAAGTGATACGATCTGATAATAATCGCAACATCTCCGCATTATAAGCTTCTTTATCGAGAACCACTATCCCACCCCCCTTATCGGCGGGGCGTACTACTATGTCATCTCTGTCCTTCAGTCTTTCTAGGCCTTTCTTGAACATATATTGCCTTTTTATTGCCTGTTTTTCTTTACCTCTAGGGAACATAAGTCCTCATTAACAAGATCCCTAAAGACACTAATGGCCAGGGCTACAGGGCCCGGGGGGTTGAACAGTGAGGCGTTAGCCAAACCAGAGTTTCTCATATTACCTGGGATCGTAACACTAGACTAGGAATTACCCAACATATAGCGCTGAATGTTGATTTTTACGGATACATTTTTGAAAAACAATGAATGTTTCAAATTTATTCAAGGGTTTGGAAGGGGCAAACTTCAACCCATGATTGAGAACATGCTTCTCCTCATTGGTTAAAGTGGCCTTACTAAGATTAAAAATGCCCGAGTCCCTTAGACCCGCCTCCTTTTTTGTGCAGATCCTCCTCCCCCCTCTGAAACCCCTTTTGGGTCTATGCCCCTTTTGATGTTCCGGACCCTGGGAAAAAAATTTTTTTGCGCAATGAGTTCATCTTTTCTCATTCACATGTATACTTCCTGATGACGCAAGTACCATTGTGAAACGTGTAGAGGCTGCTGGGAATTCACACTTGATGCCACTACATCATCTCCTGTCAGGTGATAGCGAGGCCTGAGCTGCAAATCAGGTGGGGACAAGGGGACGAGTCTTGTACCACACGCCGGTGAACGAGGTAGACGGCGACCCTTACCATTCATCCAAACTGCTGGATAAGCTTGGTGCCGGCTCATGGGCACCGGTAACATGTGAGTTATATAGCCTTTACTTTTAATATTTAATAAAATGATTTAAGCATATTGCGCTATGAAGGCTATTTGTTTTCTATGAGGACGGATTTACATGCTAAGCGGCACAGGGGACAGCTTCAAGTGGATTGGTTTTCCCTTAATAAACCGAGGGCTTGCCAGTATATGCATTCTGGTGAGTGGCCAATTCATATGCGGTGGTGGTTTTGGCACTGGAAGTCACTTTAATCACTAAGGAGGGATTAGAGCACCATAGCAGCACAACAGTAGTGGAGAGCTCATTCAGGGACCCACGTTTTCACCAGCACAAGTGGATATAAACTGGACTCTATATATTTCAAACTTATATATATTTTTTAAATTGGTAAATCTGAGTGGTGGTATTAAAAGTTAATGTAAATCACTGATGTATATGTAGAAGATTAAATTAAAAGGTAGTGCAGTCAACAACAGGACCTTCAAAGAAAGTTAATTTGAGACTCTTGGATTTCGCGATGAAGTGGAATTATTTTTGGTATAATGGCTCCTATTATGTTCAGCATAGGGGTGTTGCAATGGGGGCAAAGTTTGCCCCCAGTATGGCCAACCTTTTTATGGCCAAGTGGGAGGAGGATGTCGTCTATGGAGAGCCCAGATCAGAGTTGATGCTCTGGGCAAGGTACATAGACGACATCCTCCTCCTGTGGGATTTTACCCTGGACACACTCAATAGTTTTATTTTCAGTTTGAAGCAGAATGACAGGGGCATTGTTCTGACTCATGAAGAAAGTAATGTGGAGATTAATTTCCTTGATTTGAGGATTAGAGTGATAGATGGGCAGATTATTACTTCCACCTACTTCAAGGAGACCGACTGGAATGGTTTTATAGACACTAATGCCCTGTACACACGGTCGGACATTGATTGGACATTCCAACAACAAAATCCATGGATTTTTTGCGACAGATGTTTGCTCAAATTTGTCTTGCATACACACGGTCACACAAAGTTGTCGGAAAATCCGATCGTTCCAAACGCGGTGACGTAAAACACGTACATCGGGACTATAAACGGGGCAGTAGCCAATAGCTTTCGTCTCTTAATTTATTTTGAGCATGCGTGACACTTTGTGTGTCAGATTTGTGTACACACGATCGGAATTTCCGACAATGGATTTTGTTGTCGGAAAATTTTATAGCAAGCTCTCAAACTTTGTGTGTTGGAAATTCCGATGGAAAATGTGTGATGGAGCCCACACACGGTCGGAATTTCAGACAGCAAGGTCCTATCACACATTTTCTGTCAGAAAATCTGACCGTGTGTACGGGGCATTAGAGATGTCATCATAAATCTTGGTTGAAAGCAATTCCCAAAAGCCAGTTTCTCAGGTTGAGGCGTAACTGTATGAATCATGATGATTTTGATAGTGAGGCCTCAATCCTCAGAAAGAGATTTATGGAAAAGGGCTATAGCTCAGCCGAGTTAGATGAAGCTCTTTGTCTAGCTAGAGCTAGAAACAGCGAAGAACTTTTGACGGTTAAGCCAAAGAAAACAGATGAATTATTTAAATTTTCTTTTGTCACTGGCTACTCCAATCAGCACTTTGCAATAAAAAATATAATGCAAAAGCATTGGAAAGTGCTGAAGGCTGACCGATTTTTGGCCTCTGTTCTACCGGAACAACCACGGGTTGTGTATAGAGGTGTTCCACCATTAAAACTACAGGTGGCCCCTAATATTGTAGATCCACCTAAGCAACTCTCCTTTTTCCAGAGTATGGGAGGTTTTTACCCATGCAGAAAATGCCCTATTTGCAAACTGAATAACATTAGCAATAGGAGGGTTGATTCCTTTCAGTCGACTGCAACCCAAGAAATTTTTCTGATCAAACCATTTATCACATGTTCAACAAAACATATTGTATATGTGATAAAATGTACATGCGGTAAACAATATATAGGGTGAACTAAACGCATGTTACATGTTAGGCTCAGTGAACATGTGGCCAATATTAGGCGAGGCTTTACCAAACATAACCTCTCTAAACATTTTGCCTTAAAACATAATCGAAATCCAGAAGGTACAATTTTCCTGGGCATTGACAAATTTTGTGGTCATTGGAGGGGTAGTCATATGGTGAGGGAAATATCCCGTTTGGAAACCAAATAGATTTATTTAGCCCAAACTTACACCCCATTTGGCATGAACATTGAGTGGGATATAAATGCATTTATCAATAATAGTTAGGTCTGTCTTTGCTATCTATTTCCTTTTTTCAAAATTTGAAATTTTCCTATCTCTTATGGTTATTCTAAATAATTCTTTTTTTTGTTTAATCATCTATTTAGATTGTATTTATTTCATTTGTTTGGTGTTATTGGTGTTTGTTATCACCACGAGATGTTGTTGCTCCTCGGTTCTCTATGATGCAAGATTCCCTCTCTTATTAGCTCAATTACCACTCCTGCTATACTTAGCAGCTTTTTGTGGTATTTTTTATTCCGTTAGGAATATACTGTCAAGTCTTTTTGGCGAGATTTTCTCGCTATGTAAAGTTCCTATTAAACTTCTGTATAATGAAAGAATACATTTTTTTTACAGTAGACGTAATTTGTTTGCCTTGAAAGTCTAGAGGAAACTCATAAAAATTTCTTTCCTTTGGCATGTATTTTTAGTTTATTAAGTAATGGATATTTTTATCAAATTTTTATAACCTTATATAATACACTTTTTGCTATTTCCTGCCTGTGGAGTGCACATATTATTGTACTCCTGGGTCTGCTTCCGGTTATTGCGTTCCAAATGTAAGAGGATCGTCATTTCCGCCCCTCTGGAACGCATGCAATTTCCGGTTTTCTTGAGTCCGTCTGTTAATAAACTTCCGAGCGTCGCACGTCACGACCACGCCCCTGATGACGCATGCTGGTGACGAAACATCGGGCGGAGCTTAGGGATGAGCGATGCATCGGAGAGGACGGAGGAGCTACAGCTGTCTTAGTGGTAGGAAGCGCTGGTCGCTTTCCTTATCTGCTTTTAACCTACTTTTCATGTGTGAGTTTTCATTTGTGAACTTGTGCTGAATAAATTTGTTCCTATTTGGGATGTTTGCGCAATGAGTTCATCTTTTCTCATTCACATGTATACTTAAATATCCTGCTGCAATTCTGGAGTGTACCTTTTTGGCATAACCATTCTGGCTTACAGCATTTACTGCAATTCTTGGTTTATCAATGGAGTGAGGAGCTCTGGGCAATAAGAGGCATTTCTTCGTGGACACCATCTAGAAATGTTATGCCGTTTAACCCACTTGCTGACGGTAAGGGTCAGTGTGTTCGGGTGATTGTGATGGGCTCTTTCTCCTTTTACATCCACAGAGTTTTATTATGAACTGATTCAGATTGCGTAAAACCTGAAAAAAAATTTTATGGTTCAACATATGGACTTTTTTAATATGATTTTTATAGCGCTGATCGCAGTAAAATTGTCAATGGTCCCAAAAATGGGTCAAAAGTGTCCAATTTGTCCGCCCCAATAGCGCAGTCCCGATAAAAATTGCAGATCGCCGCCATTACTAGTAAAAAAATAATATTAATAAAAATGCCATAAATCTATCCCCTATTTTGTAGACACTATAACTTTTGCGCAAACCAATCAATGTATGCCTTTTGTAATTTTTTTTTTTACCAAAAATATGTAGAAGAATACAGATTGGCCTAAACTGAGGAAAAAATTTGTTTTTTTGAAAAAAATGTGGGCTCTTTATTATAGCAAAAAGTAAACGATATTGTGTTTTTTTCAAAATCTGCGCTCTTCTTTTGTTTTTAGCGCAAAAAATAAAAACTGCAGAGGTGATCAAATACCACCATAAGAAATCTCTATTTGTGGGAAAAAAAGGAGGTCAATTTTGTTTGGGTACAGCAGCGCATGACCGCGCAATTGTCAGTTAAAGCGACGCAGTGCCATATTTCAAAAAATTGTCTGGTCATTGAGCAGCCAAATCTTCCAGGGCTGAAGTGGTTAATGGCAGAAAAAATGTTTTACTATCCAAAGTTACATAGTTACATAGTAACTATAGGCTGAAAAAGACACAAGTCCATCAAGTCCAACCCATGTGTGTGATTATATGTCAGTATTACATTGTATATCCCTGTATGTTGCGGTCGTTTAGGTGCTTATCTAATAGTTTTTTTAAACTGTCCATGCCGCCCGCTGAGACCACCCCCTGTGGAAGGGAATTCCACATCCTTGCCGATCCTACAGTACCCTCTACGTAGTTTAAGGTTAAACCTCTTTTCTTCTCATTTTAATGAGTGGCCACATGTCATGTTAAACTTCCTTCCACAAAAAAGTTTTATTTCTATTGTGGGGTCACCAGTGTGGTATTTATAAATTTAAATCATATCCCCTCTCAAGCGTCTGTTCTCCAGGGAGAATAAGTTCAGTGCTCACAACCTTTCTTCATAACTAATGTCCTCCAGACCCTTTATTAGCTTTGTTGCCATTCTTTGTACTCGCTCCATTTCCAGTACATCCTTCCTGAAGATGGTGCCCAGAACTGGACAGCATAGTCCAGGTGTGGCCGGACCAGAGTCTTGTAGAGTGGGAGAGTTATGGCTTTATCCCTGGAGTTAATCCCTTTTTAATGCATGCCAATATTCTGTTTGCTTTGTTAGCAGCAGTTTGGCATTGCATGCCATTGTTGAGCCTCATCTACTGGGACCCCCAGGCCCTTTTCCATCCTAGATTCCAGGAGAGGTTCCCCCCTTAGTGTATAGGTTTCATTTATATTTTTGCTACCTAAGTGCATTATTTTACATTTTCTACATTAAACCTCATTTGCCATGTAGTTGCCCACCCCATTAATTTTGTTTATGAACAAATTAAATAGGATTGGTCCCAGCACAGAACCCTGGGGGACACCACATTCCACCCCTGGCTATTCTGAGTATTTCCCATTTATCAGCACCCTGTGAACTTGCCCTTGTAGCCGTTTTCAATCCATGTATTCACCCTATGGTCCATGCCAACGGACCTTACTTTGTAAAGTAAACATTTATGGGGAACTGTGTCAAATGCTTTTGCAAAATCCAGATACACCACGTCTACGGGCCTTCATTTATCTAGATGGCAGCTCACCTCCTCATAGAAGGTTAATAGATTGGTTTGGCAAGAACAATTCTTCATGAATCCATGCTGATTACTGCTAACGATACCATTCTCATTACTTCATACTTCATATATAAATCTTGTATATAGTCCCTTATCATCCCCTCCAAGAGCTTGCATACTATTGATGTTAGGCTAACTGGTCTGTAATTCCCAGGGATGTATTTTGGGCTCTTTCTAAATATTGGTGCTAAATATTGGTGTTAAAACACCAAGGGCAGAGGATTTAACAGATGGAAAGTTGAAAAATGACTGAAATTCCGCTTTAAGGATGCAGGCGGCCAGCTTCCTGGCCTGCTGCTTAACAACCAGTTATTTCTTCACACAGAATTCAAATCTTTTTGACTGATCCAAATTCTAATGCCGCGTACACACGGTTGGAATTTCCGACAACAAATGTTCGATGTGAGCTTGTTGTCGGAAATTCCGACCGTGTGTAGGCTCCATCGGAATTTCCGACAAACAAAATTTGAGAGCTGGTTCTCAAATTTTCCGACAACAAAATCCGTTCGTTAAATTCCGATCATGTGTACACAATTCCGACGCAAAAAATTCCACGCATGCTTGGAATTAAGCAGAAGAGCCGCACTGGCTATTGAACTTCATTTTTCTCGGCTTGTCGTACGTGTTGTACGTCACTGCATTTCCGACAACATTTATGCGACCGTGTGTATGCAAGACAAGTTGGAGCCAACATCCGTCGGAAATAAATCCAAGATTTTGTTGTCGGAATGTCAGATCGTCTGTACGTGGCATTATAATCCTGAAAAGTTTAAATTTGTTAGAAAACTAATAAACAAAATGAACTTTAACAGATATCAACAAAATGTGTTAATATTTGTTACTATATCATTCGGACATTCGGATACATACAAATAACCAAAAATTTGTCTGAGTTTGTATTCGAACCGAAACGAATTGCACATGTCTATTCAATATTTTCCTCTTTTGACCCAGCTACGCCTGAAGAGGTTACCAAACTCTTCTCACATGCTCACCTAATCAATTGTCCCCTGGATGCTGCTCCTTTGCAACTATTATAATCACTTCCTTCTATGCTATGCTCTCTCACTCACATCTTTAAACACCCCGGCTTTACTGGCACCTGCCACTCACCTCTAAAGCATGCAAAGATCACCCCCATACTTAAAAAGCCATCAGTGGACCCCGCCAACCTGAACAACTTATAGCGGAGTTCCACCCAAAAATGGAACTTCCGAAGGTGACCCCCTGACATGCCACATTTGGCACATCATTTTTTTTTGAAGGGGAGCGGATACCCTTTTTTCAGAGGGTTCCAGCTCCCACTTCCTTCTGGCGCACCCTCGGCGCCGGAAGGAAGATCACCTCTCCCCCTCCCTCTAGGCAATCATCTGAGACACGTCACAAGTCCCAGATGATTGCGCAGCCAGTCACGGTGCACAGCACGGCTCGCACATGTGCAGTGGGTGCCCGGCTGTGAAGCCACAGTCGGGAGCCCACAGTTACAATGCCGGCGCCGCTGAGCGGCAGGAGAGTGGGGCTTCGAACCCCTGCACCGCTGGACCCTGGGACAGGTAAGTGTCCGATTATTAAAAGTCAGCAGCTGCAGTATTTGTAGCTGCTGACTTTTAATTTTTTTTTTTGCGGAACTCCGCTTTAAGACCCATCTCTTTGCTCCCATTAACCTCTAAACTTTTAGAACACCGTCTGAGCTCCTACCTCACTAAAATCAACCATCTTGACCCGTTACAGTCTGGCTTTTGCTTGCAGCACTCCCCAGGAATTTCCCTACTAAAACTCACTAATGATCTACTAACTGCTAAAACCTCCACACTGTTTCTACTAGACCTTTCTGCGGCCTTTGATACTGTTCTGATCTATCTATCTATCTATCTATCTATCTATCTATCTATCTATCTATCTATCTATCTATCTATCTATCTATCTATCTATCTATCTATCTATCTATCACAGCACTCCTTCAGTGTCACCTACAGTGTCCTTCTCTCCATTTCCTCTTTCTGTAGGCGTCCCCCAAGGCTTCGATCCTGGACCCCTTCTTTCCTTTATCGACATTTCCTCTCTTGGCCACTTGATAACCTCCCATGTTTTCCCATACCATCTCTACACCAATGCCACCCAAATATATCTCTCTACCTCTCACCTCACTCCTTCAGTCTCCTCTCACATTACTAACTTACATGGATGTCACAGCACTTCCTCAAACTAAATCTGAGTCCCTAGACTTTCAGTCCCAAATGCAATCACTTGTTTAAATACTGTAGACTTTACCTCCGTAACATCTCTACAATATGCCCCTTTTTAGCTAATGAAACCACCAAGCTCCTCATTCACTCCCTCGTTATCTCTTGCCTTGTCTATTGCAACTACCGTCTCATAGGCCTACCTCTCCCTTCCCTACCTTAATCATGAATGCTGCTGCCAGACTCATCTACCTTACCAACCACTCCGTGTTTGTCATCCCTCTCTGCCAATCCCTCCACTGGCTTCTGATTACCCAGTGAATTAAGTTCAAAATACTAGCAACATACAAAGCCATTCATAACTTTGCCCCAAGCTATATCACCAATCTTACCCAAAATATCACCCAAACCGTCCTTTACGCTCTTCCCAAGACCTCCTGTTCTCTAGCCCTCTCTAGGTCTCTTGTCTTCCTAAGTCTCTAGATCTCTTCTCCACTCCAGGACTTCTCAAGAGCCTCTCCCAACCTATGGAACACTCTACCTCAATCTGTCCAGCTATCTCCTACTCTGACTACCTTTAGGTGATCTCTGAAAACTCATATCTTCAGGAAAGCCTATGCCACCTCCACCTAACAACTGAACATTTAACTCTTCCCACAGCTTATCCCTCACAGTTATTATTTTTGTGCCACTTGGCCCACCCTATTAGATTGTAAGCTCTTAAAAGCAGGGCCCTCTTAACCCTCTTTTATTTTATTGTATTGTACAGTGCCTTGAAGAAGTATTCATACCCCCTTGACATTTTCCACATTCTGTCATGTTACAACCAAAAACGTAATTGTATTTTATTGGGATTTTATGTGATAGACTAGCACAACGTGGCACATAATTGTGAAGTGGAAGGAAAATAATAAATAGTTTTCAATTTTTTTTTTACAAATAAATATCTGAAAAGTGTGGTGTGCATTTGGATTCAGCTCCCTTTATTCTGATACCCCTAACTAAAATTTACCTTCAGAAGTCACCTAATAAGTAAACATAGGCCACCTGTGTGTAATTTAATTTCAGTATAAATACAGCTGTTCTGTGAAGCCCTCAGAGGTTTGGTAGAGAACCTTAAGGAACAAACAGCATCATGAAGTCCAAGGGACACACTAGACAGGTCAGGGATAAAGATGTGGAGAAGTTTAAAGCAGTGTTAGGTTATAAAAAAATATCCCAAGCTTTGAACATCTCACAGAGCACTGTTCAATTCATCATCTGAAAATAGAAAGAGTATGGCACAACTGCAAACCTACCAAGACATGGCCGTGACCTAAACTGACAGGCCGGGCAAGGAGGGCATTAATCAAAGAAGCAGCCAAGAGGCCCATGGTAACTCGGGCGGAGCTGCAGAGATCCACATCTCAGGTGGGAGAATCTGTCCACAGGACAACTATAATACCCCGTACACACGGTCGGATTTTCCAACGGAAAATGTGCGATCGGAGCGTATTGTCGGACAAGAGAGGACACTCAGCAGCAGTTCTCACATCTGGATGCTGGAGCACTAGTGTGGGACACAAGAACACCCTTTTTTATTACGGGGCCCACACAGGTGCTCCAGTGTATACTATAGGGGTGTCTCCATCTGTGAAGCTTGTACAAGACAGGTAAAGTATTCAAGCTTGACAAAGGACAAGAAAAATGCTACATCTTGGAACTCTGGCCACAAAAAAAATTGTACCCCATTTCCAAACAATGTTTTATATTTATAGTTCTGCCATCAAATATCTGTGTGCTACGTATACCTTTTTTTTTTTTACATAGGGGAGAAAAGACTCGGAGGACACCCCTTATCCGAGGAGACCAGAGACCCCCCACCTCTGGAAGAAGGGGAAATCCACCCAAGACAAACAGAGCAGGAGGAGGAAGATGTGGTGGAAATTGGCACCACAACAGGTGAGTGTCTGCGACCACAGGCTCTGGTAAGAGATGGATGCCGGCTTATTTATAATACATGTTTTTTTTTGGTTTCTATCTTTTTAGGTGATTGTGATGTTGTGGATTCAGATCCTTTCACCTCGGAAAGTGCACAGATCCTGATTGGGGAGATCATGGGGTGTAATAGGGACTTGGAAAACATCAAGAAAAACATCAATGATGTTCTTAAAAAAAAAAATAAGAACATAATTGATGTTTTGGGGAGAGTTTAAAACCCCTCCAAATCCCTTTGTTTTTTGGTGTGCTACAATTTTTTTACATTTTTTGTCAAATCGTAGAAAAGCCAAATTTTGAAGAGGCACACAGTGTGTCAACATGTGCTATCTGCCATCACGGGAGATCAATGGATGCATTTTGGGGGTGCAACCCCTTCCTCAATAATAAAGTAGCTGTGAGGAAGGGGTTGCACCCCCAAAACATGTCCCTTGATCCCCCATGATGGCAGCTAGCACATGTTGACATTCAGCTATTTGTGTGCATCTTCAAAATTTGGCTTTTCCGGGGGTGACTTCACCCCATGTGAACGCAATATCAAACACAGTTTCTAAATACTCATGTCTGATATTGCCTTTAAGTTCTACTAAATGTGAACTTTGTAAGTTCAAGATTTGTGTCTTTCGTGTTGGTTTTAAACATGCCTGTTTTATCTTAAATGGACATTTCTACTTTTTCTAATGTGACCCCAAAAATTGTTATACAACAAACATGTTGGTTTGTTTTAAAAACCTTTTCTAAATGCACATGTGATTGTGCAGGTATTAAAAAGATTGTTAATCAAGAATGTGTGGATTATTGTCTCAACACTACAACACTTTTGTGGTGCTCTAATTGCTGTTTTCTGTGACAATAGGTGTTTTTTTCTAAGGGCAAATCCACTTTGCACTACAAGTGCAGTTTCAAGTGCACTTGTAGTGCAAAGTGTCTTTGCCTTTAGTAAATAACACCCAAAAGTGCTTTGTAAGGTTACACAATCACGCCATTTTCAGGACTCACCACATTTCTGTCAGGGTCAGCTAAAACAAACACAAGCAGTAAATGTCACCAAAGATTTGCTTATTTTTTTATTATTTGAAAAAGGTTTTACACATTGTCTGGCAAATTGATAGCCCCCCTACCCGCAAAGAATTCAAGGTATCTTAGCCGGACATCACGGGCACTCAGGGGGGGCAAGCCAGGACGGCCACTTTCAAGCGCCGTCAGGGTGGGTTCATTTTGAATTCCGGCCTCAGGCCCAACTGAACCAGCATAGTTGGCAGAATGTTGCCGTAAAAAGTTGTGTAGAACACAGCACGCCAGGATAATGTGATTCAGTTTGTACTCCGCCATATGTATGGGTGTAAGAAATAGGCGGAGCCGGTAATTAAAAACCCTCTTGTCCGGGGTGAGGGTCCTCTCCGGGAATGGCCGCATAAGATGGTCCCCCAGTGCAAACGCTTTATCCGCAACGAAGACGAATGGGAGTCCTTCCACATTGTCTTCTGGAGGTGGCAAGTCCAAGCTACCATTCTGGAGACGCCTGTAGAAATCCATCTGGGCGATGACTCCACCATCGGACATCCGGCCATTCTTCCCCACGTCCACATACAGAAATTTTTAAGTAGCCGACACCACCGCCAACATCACAATACTATTGAACCCCTTATAATTATAATAGTACGACCCCAAGTTGGGTGGTGGGATGATGTGGACATGTTTCCCATCAATTGCCCCTCCGCAGTTAGGAAAGTCCCACCGCTGGGCAAAGTGGGAGGCCACAGTCTGCCATTCCTGTGGCGTGGAAGGAAACTGTGGAGTAAAACAAATAAAAAATTAGTAATTTTTTACATAAACATGGAAAGCAGATTAGACACAAACATTCTTGCCCAACATCAAGATAACATTTATTTGAGGGAGTTTTTAAAGACCAGGTACACCTATTAGATCCCCCCCCCTCTCATGGGCCATTTCTAACATTATAGGGGGGGGGACTCTTGAACAGGTAACCCACTCCACTTCATTGAGAGATGAATGCCTAAATAATGGGTAGTACTTTGAACAGCTCCTCCTTAGTTACACTATTGGCACCCCACTGGACAGGTAAGAAGTGTCATAATACAAAGATATAAATACACACTGTACACATTTTAGCACATTTGGACATTCTGCTATTACCTATCAAGATAATAATAGGATACCAAAACTTTAAACAGTACCATTTGAAAGTATACAGGCAGGCCCTTGCACTACATGCTTTGGGGAATTCATCCATAAATCTGTGCACAGAAGAGGTGGGTATAGTGTGTATGGGTTTGGCAAAGTCAGCAGATAGATGATTGAGAAAAGATAGAAAATTGGTATCAGCTGACTTAGCAGTTGGGGGGAGGGTTCAAAATGATTTGGGGACCCCCCAAAAAAAGCCTCTGGCACTCTGCCTGAATTTGAAGCACCAATCACATTTCAAAACATTTTAGGGGTGTTTGGGGTAAAGCACTACTATGGAGCTGATAAGATACATTGTTAAGTGACTACATGAGGTGAATATAGGGCAGAAGACCATGCTGGGGAGGTAAGTGAAGGCAAATATGTATGAAGGCGAAACAAAAAATAATTAAATAAAAAAACAGCATGAATGAGGACAAAGGGGACATTCACAGCATATTACAATCATGGTAATTAGTGAATGAGGAAAGAAATACAATATATTATCAAACATTATATACAATAAAATGTGATGTTAAAGGATAAAAATCTTACCTTAATATACTCCTTCTGCAGGACCTGAATGATGGCAGAACAGGTCTCTGGGATAATGATCCCCAGAGCCTGGGGGGAGATGCCTGTCGAGAACTTCAAGTCCTGCAGACTTCTACCCGTCGCCAAGTACCGCAGGGTGGCGACTAGCCTCTGCTCCGGAGTGATCGCTTGCCTCATGCAGGTATCCTGCCTGCTAATATAGGGGGTCAGCAAAGCCAACAAACGGTGAAATACGGGGTCCGTCATCCGGAGAAAATTCCTAAAATCATCAGGATTATTCTCACAGATCTCACGGAGCAAAGGCATATGACAGAACTGGTCACGCTGAAGCAACCAATTCTTGGTCCATGAACTCCTCCCCACCCTGTTCATGGACTGGACTTGTGTCAAGGCCAGGACCCCAACACCAAGCCCCCGCACAGCACGAACTCTACGAGGACTACGCATACGCAACATGGCTAGAAAACGGTCGGCTGCTCAGAACAAAGTAACAGAACGCACTTAAAAACAGCAAGAACACAATGACAAAGTCACGCGTTGCTTGCTTGCATATGGGACCAAAATTGAACTTTTTCACGTAAAAGCAAAATGCTATGTGTGGTGAAAAACGAACACTGCGCATCACCGTGAACATGCCATCCCCAAAGTGAAACATGGTGGTGGCAGCATCATGTTGTGTGGATGCTTTTCTTCAGCAGGGATAGGGAAGCTGGTCAGAGTTGATGGGAAGATGGATGGAGCCAAATACAGGGCAATACGGGCCCCTTTGACATCACTTCCGTTACATGCGTACCACGCTGGTTCCAGTCCTCTTCCACTGA
Organism: Lithobates clamitans; assembly: GCA_037952925.1. Taxonomy (NCBI): domain Eukaryota; kingdom Metazoa; phylum Chordata; class Amphibia; order Anura; family Ranidae; genus Lithobates; species Lithobates clamitans. Next base: position 3,808,845 of record JBBGZY010000761.1, read on the forward strand.
CTTCACATCCAGGTCCTGCATTCCACGCTGGTCCCGGCAGCGCAACTGTCCCCTCTGGTGCTTCCTTCTGTGGCCCCCCTCTGCTGGTAGGTTAGGATCTCCTGCTACATACTGGATTACCTCCTGGACCACTAGACATGTGCACTGCCAAAAAATGTTTGTTTTAGTTTCATTCTTTTTTTGTTTGTTTATCGGGTCATTCGTTATGATCAAAATTTGTTAATTTAAAAAAATCATAAACTCGAAAATGAAAAAATTTGGAAATTCAAAAATTAGGAAATTCGGAAATCTGGAAATCTGAAAGTTTGAAAATTCTGAAATTCGAAAATTCTGAAATCCTGAAAGTCCAAAAGTTTGAAAATTCAAAAATTCGGAAATTTAAAATTTTGGAAATACAAAAGTTTGAATATTTGGAATATCGAAGATTCAGAAATTCAAAAATTTGGAAATCCAAAAGTTTGAAAATTCAAAAATTTGATTCAGAGAGGGGGGATAGGCGAGAGGGGGACATGTCATAATGTAGACTCAAATACATCAAAAAAGTCCATAATAAAAGGAATAAATATGAAATAAACTTAAAAAAGAAACTCAATAAAAAATAAATAAAAAATAGGAACAGGTTCCAGTGTCCCAGAAGAGCAGAATCCACGGGAAAAAGAAACATGGATGATCGCATGCATAGGAGAGCCAGCTTCCCCAGATCCTCCATGTGCAACACCAACACTATAAAAGGTAGCAACTTACCAGAATGTGTTGGCCTCCAAACCAATGGAAAAGCCAAATAAGCTGCAGGGAAAGAACTTTCTCAAATACATCCACAGAGGTGTTGGCGGTCCTGGTGTGCTCCAAATCAGAATCTTGTTCCTGATATATGCATATTGGAATATAAAAGATCATAGCAAAATCCAGTATAAAAGGGCTAGTTATTGTATAAAAAAAGTTGCACTCACATATCCACAGTAAAAAACAAAAGCATGTAATCACATGAAAAAGGCTGCAGCTATAGCCATGAACAGAGTAACGAGTATCCGAGGAGCGTGGTGATGTCACATCTGGTCCCACCCAACGCGTTTTGACGAAGATACATCAATGACATCCTCCTCCTATGGGATGGCGACCAGGCCTCTCTTGATATTTATATACAGGGATTGAATTTGAACGACAGAGGTATTAAATTAGACTGCACTGCTAGTAAGCAGATTTAATTTTTGGATTTAAACCTTATCATTATGGATAATAAAATACTTACCACGATACACGTCAAAGAAACTGATTGTAATGGATTTATTCCATTTGATAGCTGTCATCATGCCTGCTGGACTTACAGCAGTTACTAATCTATGCACTTCAGGCAGAATTGCTCTCTCGAAGGCGATTTCCTCCTGCAAGCCCAGGAACTGAAATCCAGATTCATGGATAAGGGTTACGATGAAAATATATTGATATCTACCATCAGGGAAGTGGCCTTTATGGACAGGAGGGACTTGCTTATTAACAAAAATTGTAGAGACAATCCCGATGAGTCTTTCAAAAGTTTTTTTATTATTACTTTTTCTACTCAGCATCATGCTTTAAAAAATATTTTTCAGAAACACTGGCCAATTCTTAAAAATGACAGAGTGCTGGGGCCTGTGGCAGCTCTAGGCTTTGTGAGGACATGGACATAAGGCCCCACTCACGCCCATGATGGGAAAAATAATGTAAGTGATAGAATATAACTGTATAAATTGCATATATTAAGAGCCATAAATCCTTTGAACTATAAATTCACAGTTTCTAGAATTTTCTCTAATCAAGTCTTCTTTATTCAAAGATAATTAAACAAAGGGTATGTGTATACACGCACATAGATAAAATGCTACTAACAACAAAAGTCAAAAAACATATTTCTCCATTTACATGAAAGTCAGGTTAATATAACCCAGCCAGCGCAGAGTTCCCCCTTACATCAGATTCTGCAGGATTCCTCCTTACAGTGCAAGGAGACCTTTGATGTAAAGGGCAATTCTGCAGGCTTTCTTGTAAAGGGGAACTCTGATGTAAGCGGGGGCTCTGGTAATCAGAGATCTCCTTATATCAGAGTGCACAGCATTCCCCTTTACATTAGAGTTCCCCTTTACCTCAGGGTCTGCAGAGTTCCAATGGGAACTGTGATGTGAGGGGGACTTCTGGTGACCACATACCTATTTCCGCAGAGTTAATGCACTAAGGTAATGGGGATGGGGTTACTGATATAAGGGGGAACTTTTATATCAGTGCTCCCTTACCTTTCTGTATTCATTCCTCCTTACATCAGTGATCCCCCCTCAGACTGGCCTTGCAGCGCTGTCACTGACATCCTCTCAGGTGCACCATGCAGGGCTCAGTCAGACAGTCCTCTCTAGGCTCCAGCTTGGCAGGTCTGGTTTCATCCTATATTCTCCTCTCCACAGTCCACACATGTCTGACTCCTACCGTGACCCCTGTCCTGGCAGAGTTCCCACTCTTGACTCCTCTGTAGGCTCCCCCCAGACACTGCAGACATGATACAGGAGATAGTCAGAGACTGTGAGGCCATAATACAAGTGATGGTCAGAGACTGTGCAGACATGATACAGGAGATGGTCAGAGACTGTGCAGACATGATACAAGAGATCGTCAGAGACTGTGTAGACGTGATACAAGAGATGGTCAGAGACTGTGCAGACATGATACAAGAGTTGTTTAGAGACTGTGCAGACATGATACAAGAGATGGTCAGAGACTGTGCAGACATGATAAAAGAGATGGTCAGACACTATGCAGACATAATACGAGAGATGGTCAGAGACCATGCGGACATGATAAAGGAAATGGTCAGAGACTGTGCAGACATGGTACCCGAGATGTCAGAGAGTGTGGGATGGGAAGTGTTATCATAATGGGGGATTTTAATTATCCATACATAGACTGGGCGGAGGGAACCAAGCATTTGTCTAAGGCTCGCCAGTTTCTAAATGTCTTGCAGGACAATTTCATGGGTCAGATGGTAGACGCACCAACTAGAAACAAGGTGTTATTGGATCTACTGATTACCAAGAATACAGACCTGATCACGGATGAGGAAATACGGGGCAATTTAGGAAACAGTAGGTTTCACAGGTCAATTGGCTTCAGTATAAATCACACAAATAGGAAACACAAGGGGAACACAAAGACACTGAATTTCAAAATAACCAACTTCCCTAAACTACGAACCTTGCTAGAAGATATAAACTGGGATAAAATCTTAGAAACAAAGAACACGGAGGACAGATGGGTTTGCTTTAAGAGCATATTAAAAAAGGACATTAGCCAATGCATTCCATTGGGAAATACATTTAAAAGAATGAAGAAAAGTCCTGGATTTCTTAACTCGAATGTAAAAATGCATATAAAAGCAAAGGAGAAGGCCTTCAAAAAATACAAGGCTGAAGGATCATCATCAGCATTCAGACTTTAAAAAGAATGCAACAAGATATGTAAGGGTGCAATCAGGGCGGCTAAGATAGAACACGAAAGACACATATCGGGGAGAGCAAACAAAATCCCAAGAAATTCCTTAAGTGTATAAACAGTAAAAAAGGGAGGACAGACCATATTGGCCCCATAAAGAATGAGGAAGGACATCTGGTTACCAAGGATGGGAAGATGGCGAAGTTATTAAATTTATTCTTCTCCTCAGTCTTCACAAGGGAATCGGGGGGCTTCAGTAACCAAAACTGCAGTGTTTGTCCTCATGACACATCACAAAAAGCACCCTCATGGCTAACAGAGGACAGAATTAGAAATAGACTTGGGAAACTTAACATTAATAAATCACCGGGACTAGATGGCTTGCACCCGAGGGTACTTAGGGAACTCAGTCAAGTAATTGCCAGAACATTGTTCCTAATTTTTACTGACAGTCTACTGATTGGAATGGTACCAGCTGATTGGAGAAAAGCCAATGTAGCACCAATATTTAAAAAAGGGCCAAAATACATCCCTGGGAATTACAGACCAGTTAGCCTAACATCAATAGTATGCAATCTCTTGAAGGGTATGATAAGGGACTATATACAAGATCTTAGTAATGAAAACAGTATCATTAGCAGTAATCAGCATGGATTCATGAAGAATCGTTCTTGCCAAACCAATCTATTAACCTTCAATGAAGAGGTGAGCTGCCATCTAGATAAAGGAAGGCCCGTAGACATGGTGTATCTGGATTTTGCAAAAGCATTTGGCACAGTTCCCCATAAACGTTTACTGTACAAAGTATGGTCCATTGGCATGGACCATAGAGTGAGTACATGAATTGAAAACTGGCTAAAAGGGCAAGTTCAGAGGGTGGTGATAAATGGGGAATACTTGGAATGGTCAGGGATGGGAAGTGGGGTCCCCCAGGGTTCTTCGCTGGGACCAATCCTATTTCTGACCTAATACAGATTTAGTCTGCCCCCAGCATGCACTATACAGCTCCCATAGACAATCCTGTTCATAGCCACTATGATAATGAGCTGCATAGACACAGCTCACCTGTGTCCAGTCCTATACACACCTCCCGTGTCATCTCGGGTCTCCCCGTCCTCCCGGCATCTTCATGCTCCTCCAAGCACTCGCTGCACACATACAAGGAGAGCCAGGCACATGGCACACTTGGTGGGTGAGGAGGGAGATGTCAGCAGCGCCCTCAATGGATACAGAGAACAGGGCTGCAGAGCCCTGTTGTGATGTGACCTCCGGTTGGCAGAGTGTGTGGTTGGCAGGGTAGTGTGTTTAAGCAGCTGAGCAGTACACATTGAGTGAAAGGGAAGCCCATAGGAAGGCAGCTCTTGTCAGGACATGTGGCCCAGCGGCCCAGCATGCCCTACAGCCAGTCCGACCCAGGGACACCAACCAGGGGACATTGACCAGGGGACATTCCCTCCCACTCCCACACACAGTAGGCAAATTAGGAGGCCACGAGGCCCCTGCAAGCATGAGGCCTTAGGCGACTGCCTAATTTGCCCAATTAGAGAGGGCCTGTGCTTCCAGAACAACCTTGTGTAATCTTTAGAGGTGTATCATCATTAAGACAAAAAATTGCTCATAATGTCATAGATCAACCAGTGAAACCAATGTTTTTTCAGGATTTAAAAGGCTTATTCCCATGTCGCAGATGTAAGATTTGTGCTCTCAATTCTTCTAAAGGGAGAAGAATGGAGAGTTTCCGGTCTCAACAGACTGGGCGAGAATATACTATTAATACCTTTATTACCTGTTCTACTAAGAATGTGATTTACATGATGCAATGTAAATGTGGGAAACAATATGTAGGTCGAACCATCAGAGCCCTACAAGTTAGGCTAGGTGAACATATTGGCACCATGTAAAAGGGTTTCCCTGGCCATATTGTGTCCAAACTCTATGACCAGTGCCATCATAGGAATCCTAATAATACCGTTTGTTGCCATTGACAAATTGACACCGCATTGGAGAGGTTGCAATGTGAGAATAGAACTCTCTCGCATGGAGACATGTTGGATATATTGTTTGAAATTTTACGTCCCATTTGGACTAATTGTCGAATGGGACATTAATTGTTTTATTAATAATGGATGATGTTTGGTAATTTTATTACTTTGAAAGAAAAATTATTTATATAAATTTTCATTCTGTATATAATTTTAATTGTATTATTACATTGGGGGATGCTGTATCTTACATCGACCCTGCTATGTTTTTTTTTTTTTTTCTTTTGGTAAAACATATTCCTCTTTTTTGTCACTAGATGGCATCTGGACGTGTCCTTTCCTTCCTTAGGACGGATTGTTTTCTGATTTATTTTGATGTATTACAACATCTTTGTACAAACATCTATTTTCAGTTCAATTTGTTCCCTATGATATTTTCACACATGAACTTTGATGTTCATTTAATTATATGGATGGTAGTTTCTTGTTGACTCAAGAGAAACTTCCCTTCTTTCGCCTTTCTCTTGCTTAGGTATTTAAAGCGTGGTGCATGTCCGGTAGCCACACCCCGAACGACATCAAGTATATGACGAAACGTGTTAGGTGGGACCAGATGTGACGTCACCACGCTCCTCAGCCACTTGTTACTCTATTCATGGCTATGGCTGCAGTCTTTTCATGTGATTACATGCTTGTTTTTTTTTACTATGGATATGTGAGTGCAACTTTTTTATACAATAAATAGCCCTTTTATACAGAATTATGCTATGACCTTTATGTTACAATATGTATATATTGGGAACAAGATTCTGATTTGGAGCACTCCAGGACTGCCAGCACCTCTGTGGATCTATTTGGGAAAGTTCTTTCCCTACAGCTCATTTGGCTTTTCCATGGATTTGGAGGCCAACACATTCTGGTAAGTTGCTACCTTCTATACTGTTGGTGTTGCACACGGAGGATCTTGGAAAGCTGGCTCTTACTAATTAGGTGATTTCTGAAGGCAATTGGTTCCACTAAATTTTAGCTAGGGGTATCAGAATAAAGGGGTGTCAGGAAGTGCACCTCAGAAGGAATTCTATTGCTGGCCGGGCTGATGCATGTTTGCGAGCGCCAGTGCGCGTGCGAGAGCGTGTGTGCAGGAGCGCATGTGCGCATTTTCATGCGCCAAACAGGCTATTTAAACAGGGCTTGTAAACAAGACCAGTGCTGTCTGATCTGCAGCTTCCTCATGACACCTGCTATCTGTAATCTGCTTCTGTGATCTATTCCTGCATTTGATCTGCTCACCTCTGACCCTTCCTGCCTTCTGCCTGCACCTGGCCCAGGCTTGTCTTTGACCGTGATCCTGCCTGCTCCTCTGGTTACCACACTGCCCGCCTGGTACTGACCCAGCCTGTACTCTGACCCTATCTCAGCTTCTGCACCTGTTCCAGTATCACCTGCCTGTGTATGACCCGGCCTGCCTGTATCTGTCTGTGCTCTATATTCCTCCATTCCAGTGTGTGGTGTCTGGATATCAGCTAATCCAGTTCCAGCCTGCCTGCTGTCCAGATCCCTCATCCTGCTGCTACTCATCCCAGTGTCATCAGGAACCCCGGATCGGCTCTTCCGACAGCAGCCCTGCCAGGCACTCATACCACTCTGCCCTCCTGAGCCTCCTGTCTGCACCACCAGGGGGCATGCGTAAGAGAGGCCTTCCTCTGCATTATCAGGCTCACCTACAAGGCACATGTGAATGTGACAAGGGGGCTGAATAGAAATGCACGCCACACTTTTCAGATATTTATTTGTAAAACATTTTTAAAACCATTTATCATTTTCCTTCCATTTCACAATTATGTGCCACTTTGGGTTGGTCTATCACATAAAATCCCAATAGAATACAAAATATGTCAAAATGTTGAAAATTTCAAGGGGTATGAATACTTTTTCAAGGCACTGTATATGTTTATGTTATTTCTTGTATTTGGAATGCATGCCCTATTAAATCATTTTCAGTTTCTGGGATCTGATTTATGATCATCAGCTGTGTTTTTGGCAGCTCTGTGGGATCATGCATCCCAGAGTATTTGTACATTACTTCTCCTGTGCCCAAAAATTGGCTTTAGGCTATGGAACGCATAGAGCCTGAGCTTGTTGGTTGTTCCCTCTTCTTAGTGAGTCACTCCAAGGACTAACATTTTCATTTGTGTAATTTATTTATTAATGTGGGTACAGTGTTCTTTTATTGTACTAATATGTTATTTAATGTATTATTGTAATTAATGTATTGTGAATTACCGGTAAGCTGATTATATATTTTGGTCTTGACTGAACATGTATTACCAATTTATTCACAGTTGCTGCTCAATACATTTTTTTAGACCCAGGTCTACCCTTGCTTATAGTTAAATATGCACTGACAATGTAATATATTTAAAGGATACATATACTGTACATAGCATATAATTTTTAGATTAATAGTTACTGTTTTTTGCCACTTGCTTTTGTATTTGGGGAACCACTTTTTATAAGTTAGGACATTTTAACATTTTGGAGTAATAATAAAGTTTTGTATTTTGATAAACCTTAAAAAATATATATTTTCTGATTTGATACATTGCTGTCTGTGTCTTTATTGGGTACATTTTTGGAAATCTATTAAACATTAAAATCAAAACTGTGTTTTGTGTAAAACTTTTGACAATATTATTACTGCTGTTTGTACTTTTCTGTCCAGTGACCTTTACCTCTTTTTATTGTATGTGCTTTAAGTAAGCAAAATTCTTCTTAATGGGACTGACAGAGGAAAAAAAATATCCAGAGGCTTTAAAAATAATCTATCTAAATGATTTTAAAGATACAAGTTAATGCAGCTCTGTATTCATTAATACATCAATATGTGCAAGCAGTGCAAATACGGTAATTAAATTTGACCTGGCATCAGCCTTTTGTAGTGCCTGTACAGTAGAACTCTACTAGAAGGGTGGGGGAGGGAGAAGCAGCACAGGGAGCCAATCAGTTCATATCCTGATAAGAAAACATGCTGATAGCAGAAGAAAACAGAGTGACCCAGAGATGGACTCATTACTGCGTTGCTTCTCCTTCACCGTCCAATCACAGGCTGGGGGCAGATTTATGGCAACCTAGGCTCAGAGGAAATGGGTTGAATGATGCTGACTGTCTTTCAATCCAGGAGTCTAATGCCGCGTACACACAGTTGGACTTTTCGACCGGACTAGTCCGACAGACTTTCCAGCCTACTTTTGACGGACTTTTGATGGACTTCCGACGGACTTTCTAACGGACTTGCCTACACACGATCACACCAAAGTCCGACGGATTCGTACGTGATGATGTACACCGAACTAAAATAAAGAAGTTGATAGCCAGTAGCCAATAGCTGCCCTAGCGTCGTTTTTTGTCCGTCGGACTAGCATACAGACGAGTGGATTTCTGGGTCCGGCGGAGTTACAACATAAAGATTTGAAGGAAGTTCCAAATCTAAAGTCCAATCGAATTTGCGACTGGAAAAGTCCGCTGAAGGTACGGTGAAGCCCACACATGATTGGATTGTCTGCTGGCTTTGGTCCGTCGGCGTCCGTCGGACCAGTCCGGTCGAAAAGTCCGACCATGTGTACGCAGCATTAGAACATCCATTGGTGGAAAAGAAGTACTGCGGGGGACAGCTCTGGATTGATGGTATTACAATAAAAACATTGTTTTATTTATTTCTTTTTCTTTTAATGAGCTATTATTTTTTTTACTGGAATTCTGCTTCACTGCTTAGAAGTCATTGAGAGATGAGCTGTATCTATGCCAGCATTTACAGCTGAAACATCCTTAGGAATGATGAATTTTTTGTTATTTTCCTCTTAGATGCCGTTCACACTATGACGCGTGACTCTAATGCCCCGTACACACGGTCGGATTTTCCGATGGAAAATGTCCGATTGGAGCGTGTTGTCGGAAATTCCGACCGTGTGTGGGCTCCATCGGACATTTTCCATCGGATTTTCCGACACACAAAGTTGGAGAGCAGGAGATAAAATTTTCCAACAACAAAATCCGATCGCGTCAATTCCGACCGTGTGTGGCCTGTTCTGACGCACAAAGTGCCACGCATGCTCAGAAGAAATTCCAAGACGGAACAGCTCGTTCTGGTAAACTTAGCGTTCGCAATGGATACAGCACTTTCGTCACGCTGCAGTGTTAAAAATTGTTTAATACAGCGCACTCTCTTCTTCTTTATAATGTGACAAGAATTAAAGGGGTTGTAAAGGTAAAAAATTTTTCACCTTAATGCATTCTATGCATTAAGGTGAAAAAACTTTTGACAGTACCGCCGCCCCCAGGCCCCCCGTTTTACTTACCTGACGCCTCGAATCTTCGCTGCACGTCCTCGTCATCTTCATTGCAGCTCAGCCTGGTCGCTGATTGGCTGCAGTGGATGGATTGAAAGCAGCGCAGCCATTGGCTCGCGCTGCTGTCAATCACATCCGATGACGCGGCGCGCCGGGGGGCGGGGCCGAGTGATACAGCGAGCGGCTATAGCCGCCGGCTGTATCACGGGAGCGCGCCCGCAAGCACTCACCACCGTGCGAGGGAGCTCGCATTAAGGTGGTAAATACTTGCGGGGAGGAGCTGAAACAGCCGCCGAGGGACCCCAGAAGACCAGGTTTGGGGCCACTCTGTGCAGAACGAGCTGCACAGTGAAGGTAAGTATAACATGTTTGTTATTTAAAAAAAAAAAAAAATTAACTTTACAACCCCTTTAAGTAGTTTTGCTGCTCATATTCACACACACTTCTCACAAAGTATTATTTGTGTTTTTTTATTGGTATTCCCTGAATATATTGTTATTAGTTGTCACATCTGACATATTTTGATTTATTTTTATTTTTTTGGGGGGGATTTTAAGCCTTTTTTTTTATTTAATATTTGTATTTTTTCAAAGGCTGATCTTTGTTCAGTGTGATTTTTATTTTTACTCCAGACTATTTTTGTGTGTGTTTTGTGTGTCAAGTTACCCCAACACCATTGATATCTTTTATTATTTAATCTCAAGGAGATTGTTTGTTGTTGGTGTCCCTTGTTCATTTCACATTTTATAATTGAAATGTACCTAAATCCTCACAAACAAACTGTCCTTTTTGAAGTAAAATACATAGGAGAGTATAATTCAAAACATTAAGGGCTCAGAACCAAACAAAGAGTGAGGCAACACTGGATCAACAGGAGAAATTAGCGAAGCCTGGGACCCCCACGGCAGACATCAATTCTTGAACATCAAAATTGGTGGCCTGAGGAGTCCATATGTAAGGGAGGGCAGTCTGGTCCAGAATTCGCAGAGATCCGGATAGCAGCAGATGACATGTGTGTCCCCAGGCTGTAGTACCACAAGAGGCTGCATCTTTTGGCCGACCAGACTAGATCCAGGGTCCTCACTTTCTGGTCTTCCTTTCACGCTTCCTTCCCGGCTGTGGCTGTGCAGTTGGAGATGTGGCAGGAGGAGGAGTAGGACCTGGAGGAGGAGGAGGACTGGGAGGACCTGGAGGAGAGGGAGGAGGAGGACCATCGCAAAGGTGTGTCTGAGCTGTAATTTGGCCCCTCATACCTTTCTTAAGAGCCTCCGATATGAGCGCCTCACACATGACTTGTTGGCCCTCCTCCATCCTCTGCATTTTATATGCAATGACGGCAGCAATGTCCTCCTCCACGGTCTGTCGTGCTCCCAGGACCTCTGTGGCCCTCCAAAAGAGTCCTCTGGTAGCCTCCTCTAGGGCACTCCTCCTACTGCCACTTTCTCTTTCCAGGGGGGGTGGAGGGATCTGCAGATCAGCCAGCCGGCTCAGCCCGGCTACCTCCTGGCTGAGACTTCCCTGTGTATGAAAAAGTGACATGGCTGTAATGTTTTGCATCATCAATCACAATCCTAAATTAGTACTCCCAACTAACATCTAGGTAACATCATTGATTGGACAAGCAGAAATATTTAGAGGAATGCTATACCTGGCTCAATCTGGGCTCCTCCTTGTGTTGTTGCCTGGAAGGCCCAGGTTGGGCGTCAGAAGCCTCAGCCAGGGGGGAAGGAAGCGTGGAAGGAGGACTGGAGAGGGATGGCCTGGGTTCAGTCTGGCCTGCCAGAAAATGCAGCCTGTCATAGTACAACATCCTGGGGACATAGATGTCATCTGCTGCTCCGGATCTCTTTGAATCCTGGACTTTCTTGCGCTCCCTCAGATATGTGCTCCTCAGGCCACCAATTGATTTCTTTAAATAGGTGATGTCTGCTGTGGGGATCACCTGCTTCACAATTTCACACAATTGCTCCAGTGCTGCCTTCCTCTTTGCTTGGTTCTTGAAATGGGGGTGTTTAATCTCCCACAGACAGGGCAGCTCCCTTAACATATCTACAAATACTGACATGAAGTCATTATCTTTCATTAGCATATCCATGTTCACTGCAAGACACAACACAAGACAAAGCCTAATGTCAGACAAAACTCTCCTAATCTTGTTACAATATAGGCCTCAATGTAGAAGCAGTATAGGCACTAGTTTGTCTCTTACCTTCGTTCTTACGATCGGCGCGTCCAATGCTCCTTCCTCCACTCACAGATCGTACGTAATACGCACGCGTGTTACGCTTTATACACACTGCGCATGCGTGTAACTCCGCCCGCCCCTGATGTTCTTTCTAGTCTATTCCCCGCCCCTTTTCGTTCGACGCAGTGGGGGAAGAGCACATGGCGGAGTCACAGCAGGTGCGTGATAATTGCAGGAACGAGGAGGAGGAAAGCCCGGATCCGGACACGTCCCGATCCAGAAGGAGACGTTTTAAGGCCACAAATATGTCTTTTGGGGAGATGTTGGAGATGGTCGACATCATGAGGAAGTCCGACTATGACGGAAAGTATGGGCCTTACCCCAACCCCAATATCCGAAAGGCCAAGATCATGGCGAAAGTGATCAAAAGTCTGCACAAGAATTTCGGGGTACGACGATCGAAAGATCAGCTCAGGAAGCGGTGGTCGGACCTGAAATTGAGAGAGCCAGAGCAGTACCGAAACATCCGGAGAGTGCTGCAAAAAAGTAAGTAGTTGTGCTGTGTTCCTATTCTTTCTGTCTTTATTCCGTTTGTGCTGCTCCATATGCTTTTATTAATTGTAACGTTTAAAAGGGCAACTTTAATGTTCATGGGCCCATTATTCGTGTGATCAAACATTTTTCTTTCGGCCTCTAAAACACCATTGTTTAGGCCATATGCATTTTCCCACATTTTTTTTGGGCCTACTTGGATGCCAAATATTTGTTTGTGTAGATGGGTTTGTTACTAGAATGAAATGCAAACTAGATTCTGTGTAAGGAGAGGACACTCAGCAGCTGTTTTCACATCTGGACACTGGAGCACTAGTGTGGGACACAAGAACACCTTTTTTAGTAGGGGGGCCACACAGGTGCTCCAGTGTATACTATAGGGGGGTCTCCATCCGTGAAGCTTGTACTAAACAGGTAATGTATTGCAGCTTGACAAAGGGCAATAAAAAAAATTACATCTTGGAACTCTGCCAAAATAGACAATTGTACCACACTTCCAAGCAATGTTTCCTATTTATAGTTCTGCCATCAAATATCTGTGTGCTAATTATACCATTTTTGTTTTACATAGGGGAGAAAAGACTCGGAGGACACCACTCATCCGAGGAGACCACAGACCCCCCACCTCTGGAAGAAGGGGAACTAACACCAACCCAAGAAGAGCAGGAGGAAGAAGAAGATGTGGTGGAAATTGGCACCACAACAGGTGTCTGCGACCACAGACTCAGGTAAGAGATGGATGGTGGCAGATTTTTGATACCTGTTTTTGTTTTGTTTCTCTCTTTTTAGGTGATCGTGATGTGAGGGATCCAGAATGTTTCACATCAGAAAGTGCCCAGATCCTGATCGGGGAGATCATGGGGTGTAATGTAGAACTGCAAAACATACAGCAAAAAATCAATGATGTGATTAAAAAAAATAATAACATCATTGATGTTTTGGGGCGAATTTAAAACCCCACAAAATCTATTTTTGGATTGTGGTCCAATATTTTAAAACTTTTTGCAATGTTTTGAAAAGCCAAATTTGGAGGATGCACACAGTGTGCCAACATGTGCTATCTGCCATCACGGGAGATCAATGGACGCGTTTTGGGGGTGCAACCCCTTCCTCAATTATAAAGTAGCGTTGAGGAAGGGCTTGCTCCCCCAAAACACGTCCCTTGATGCCCCCTGATGGCAGCTAGCACATGTTGACATTCGTAAATTGGTGTGCATCTTCCAAATTTGGCTTTTCCAGGGGTGATTTCCCCCCATCTGAACGCTATATCAAACCCAGTTCCTAAATACTGATGTCTGATATAGCCTTCAGGTTTTACCTAATGTGAACTTTGTAAGTTCAAGTTTTTTGGCTTTCTTGTTGGTTTTACACAGGCCTGTTTTATCTTAAATGGTCATTTCGATTTTTGATAATGCTACTCCAAAAATTGTTATACAACAAACATGTTGGTTTGTTTTAAAAACCTTTGGTAAATGCACATGTGATTGTGCAGGTATAAAAAAGTTGGTTACTCAAGAATGTGTGGATTATTGTCTCAACACTACAACACTTTTGGGGTGATGTAATTGCTGTTTTCAGCAAAAATGGGAGTTATTTCCTAAGAGCAAATCCTCTTTGCACTACAAGTGCAGTTTCACTTGTAGTGAAATGTGTTTTTGCATTTAGGAAATAACAGCCAACAGTGCTTTGTATAATAAGGTTACACAATCACAACATTTTCTGGACTCAACACATTTCTGTCAGGGTCAGCTAAAACAAACACAAGCAGTAAATGTCCACAAAGAATTTCTTTTTTTTTTTTTATAAAAAGGCTTCACAGATTGTCTGGCATATTGATAGCCCCCCTACCCACAAAGAACTCCTGGTATCGTAACCGGACATCACGGGCACTCAGGGAGGGCAAGCCAGGATGGCCACTTTCAAGCGCCGTCAGTGTGGTTTGATGTATGATTCCGGCCTCAGGCCCAACTGAGCCAGCATAGTTGGCCGAATGTTTCCTTAAAAAGTTATGGAGAACACAGCACGCAAGGATAATATGGTTCACTTTATACTCCACCGTATGGATGGGTGTCAGAAATAGGCAGAACTGGCTGGCCAGGATTCCAAATGTGTTCTCCACCACTCTTCGGGTCTGGCCAGCCGGTAATTAAAAACCCTCTGTTCCGGGGTGAGGGTCCTCATTGGCAATGGCCGCATCAGGTGGTCCCCCTGCGCAAACGCTTCATCAGCAACGAACACAAATGGGAGTCCTTCCACATTGTCCTCTGGAGCTGGCAAGTCCAAGCTGCCATTCTGGAGACGCCTGTAGAACTCCGTCTGGGCGATGACTCCACCATCGGACATCCAGCCATTCTTCCCCACGTCCACATACAAGAAGTCGTAATTAGCCGACACCACCGCCAACATCACAATACTATTGAACCCCTTGTAATTATAATAGTACGACCCCGAGTTGGGTGGTGGGACGATGTGGACGTGTTTCCCATCAATTGCCCCTCCGCAGTTAGGAAAGTCCCACTGCTGGGCAAAGGGGGAGGCCACAGTCTGCCATTCCTGTGGCGTTGAAGGAAACTGTTGATGAAAAAACAATAAACATTACTATTTTTACTCTGAAACATGGCAAGCAAATTAAACACAAACATTATGGGGCAACCTCCAGATAGCATTTATTAAGGGGAATTTAACAATGCCAAACTATAAGGTACACCTATCATATTCCTCCCCCTCTCATGGGCCATTTCTAACATTATAGGGGGGGGAGCTCTTGGACAGGTAACCCTCTTCACTTCATTGAGAGATGAATGCCTAAATAATGGGTATTACTTGGAACAGACCCTCCTTAGTTACACTATTGGCAGACCACCGGACAGGTAAGAAGTGTCATAATACAAAGATATAAATACACACTGTACACATTTGAGGACATTTGGACATTCTGCTTTTACCTATCAAGATAATAATAGGATCCCAAAACTTTAAACAGTACCATTTGAAAGTATACAGGCAGGCCCTTGCACTACATGCTTTGGGGAATTCATCCATAAATCTGAGCACTAAAGAGGTGGGTATAGTGTGTATGGGTTTGGCAAAGTCAGCAGATAGATGATTGAGGATAGATAGAGAATTGGGATCAGCTGACTTAGCAGTTGGGGGAGGGAGGGTTACTAAAAATGATTTGGGGACACCACAAAAAAAAAGCCTCTGGCACTCTGCCTGAATTTACATCAAAAATAACATTTCTAAACATTTTAGGGAGTGTTTGGGGTAAAGCACTACTATGGAGCTGATAAAATACATTGTTAAGTGACTACATGAGGTGAATATGGGCCAGGAGACACAATGCTGGGGACTTTATTGAAGGGCAAATATGTATGAAGGACCTAAAATAATAATTACATAAAAATCCAGCATGCATGAGGACAAAGGGGACATTCACAGCATATTACAATCATGGTAATTAGGTAATGAGGAAAGAAATACAAGATATTAGCAAACATTAAATACAATAAAATGTGATATAAAAGGAAAAAAATCTTACCTTCATATACTCCTTCTGTAGGACCTGGACGATGGCAGAACAGGTCTCTGGGATAATGATCCCCAGAGCCTGGGGGGAGATGCCTGTCGAGAACTTGAGGTCCTGCAGGCTACTCCCTGTCGCCAAATACTGCAGGGTAGCGACCAACCTCTGCTCCGGAGTGATGGCTTGCCTCTTGCAGGTATCCTGCCTGCTGATATAGGGGGTCAGCGAAGCCAACAGACGGTGAAACACGGGGTCCGTCATCCTGAGAAAGTTCCTGAAATCATCAGGATTATTCTCACGGATCTCACGGAGCAAAGGCATATGAGAGAACTGGTCACGCTGAAGCAACCAATTCTTGGTCCATGAACTCCTCCCCACCCTGTTCATGGACTGGACTTGTGTCAAGGTCAGGACCCCAACACCAAGCCCCCGCACAGCACGAACTCTACGAGGAGTACGCATACGAAACATGGCTAGAAAACGGTCGGCTGCTCAGAACGAAGTAACAGAACGCACTGAAGAACAGCAAGGCCTGTGAAGAGCGAACTGAAAAACAGTAACGAACGAACAAGAATACAATGACTACTTAAAGAGGAGTTCCACCCAGGGGGGCCGTCAAAAAGAAAAAAAATTAAAAGTCAGCAGCTAAAAGTACTGCAGCTGCTGACTTTTAATTGGACACTTACCTGTCCCTGGGTCCAGCGATGCGGGGGATCGAAGCCCCGCTTGTTCCCCCCCTCCGCTCGTCGGCGCTGGCATTTCAACTGTGGGCGCCGGGCTGTGGCTTCACAGCCTGGCACCCACTGCGCATGCGTGAGCGGCGCCGCGCGCCGTGATTGGCCGCTCAATCACCTGAGACCTGTAATGGGTCCCAGATGATTGACAGGAGGGAGGGAGCAGAGCGGAGCCCTTCCTGTGCCGAGGGGGAAGTGATGTCACCAGCCCAGGCAAAGGAACAGGCAGACTACGAGGGACCACCTAGCAACAGGCATTTCAAGGTAAGTGAAAAAAAAAAATATCCAAAAGTTTTTTTGTTTTTTGTTTTTAGAATTTTTCCAGGTATTTTTGTTTTTTGGGTGGAACCCCACTTTAAAGTCACGCGGAACTTGCTGCACGCACTGAAGAACAGCAAGGCCTGTGAAGAGCGACCTGAAAAACAGCAACGAGCAGGCAAGATCACACAGAAAACTCCGATACGAACTGACTGCACGCACTGAAGAGCAGATACAAACCCACAAGCACAAACTGAACAGCAGAAAACGATCTGAAAACCACGAGTCTGAAAAAGCGCGAATCGTCTCTTACCAAACTTTTACTAACACGAGATTAGCAAAAAGAGCCCAAAGGGTGCTTGGTTCTGAACCGGCCTTTTCTAGTCTCGTCGTACGTGGTGTACGTGACCGCGTGGTTGGCGATCGGATTTTACGACAACTTTGTGCGACCGTGTGTAGACAAAACAAGTTTGAGCCAACATCCGTCGGAAAAAATCCTAGGATTTTGTTGTCGGAATGTCCGAACAAAGTCCGACCGTGTGTACGCCCTATAAAGCGTTGCTCATATGCACATTTCTACATTTCCACATTTCTGTGTTGTCATGCACATAGGCCAAATCTATAAGAAATGCTGATTTCGCGCAATAGCCTATTACCTGAGGAATACTCCTCTAGGTATCGTGCTGTCTAAACAACAATGACAGGAATACTAAAGTGCAATAGTTGCATGCAAATAATATATCATTGTGAAAAAAATTTATATCTCATATAAATAGTGACTGGGGAAGCTGGACATAA
Source organism: Lithobates clamitans (assembly GCA_037952925.1). Classification (NCBI taxonomy): domain Eukaryota; kingdom Metazoa; phylum Chordata; class Amphibia; order Anura; family Ranidae; genus Lithobates; species Lithobates clamitans. The sequence continues at coordinate 3,826,676 of JBBGZY010000761.1, forward strand.
CAAATAATCACATAATTGCATAAATACCTGCTGTAAATTACCAAAATCCTAATAATAGGTAGTGTAACAATAACAGTGAAAAAGTGCAAATCAAGTGTAAATAGTCCAAATAAAAATAAATAAAAGCTATGTCCATACGGTAAGGTGGACTGTACTAAAGAGTCACAGATATATAAGTATAAAGATGGTACAATAGGTGACTTATTAATGGTATAATTCAGTGATGTTGCCCATATGAAACTCCATACAATATTTCTTGGATGTGGTCTCCCAGAACTCTCACCTTAACCACTTGCCGACCGCCTCACGCCTATATACGTGAGCAGAGCGGCACGGGCAGGCAAAATCAAGTACCTAGTACGTGATTGCCTTCCCGCGGGCGGGGGGTCCGATTGGACCCCCCCCCTGTGCCAGCTGCGGTCGGCATTTGGTTGGGAGCGATGACAGACGAGGGGGAGACCATCCGATCGTGGCCCCCCCCCTCGCGATCGCTCCCAGCCAATGGGAAACATCCCCTGCCTCTGTATAGTACACAGAGGCAGAGGATGTGATGTCATCTCTCCTCGGCTGTCAGTTTCCGTTCCAGCGCCGAGGAGAGATGACATGTAAGTAAGTGCACAACACAAACACACACAGTAGAACATGCCAGGCATACATTACACCCCCGATCCCCCCCCGATCGCCCCCCGATCCCCCCCCCCAATCACCCCCCCCCTGTCACAAACTGACACCAAGCAGGTTTTTTTTTTTTTTTTTTTTTCCTGATTACTGCATAGTGTCAGTTTGTGACAGTTAGCAGTGTTAGGACAGTTACTGTTACCCCCCTGTAGGTCTAGGGTACCCCCCTTACCCCCCCTAATAAAGTTTTAACCCCTTGATCACCCCCCCTCACCAGTGTCGCTAAGCGATCATTTTTCTGATCGCTGTATTAGTGTCGCTGGTGACGGTAGTTAGTGAGGTAAATATTTAGGTTTGCCGTCAGCGTTTTATAGCGACAGGGACCCCCATATACTACCTAATAAATGTTTTAACCCCTTGATTGCCCCCTAGTTAACCCTTTCACCACTGATCACCGTATAACTGTTACGGGTGACGCTGGTTAGTTCGTTTATTTTTTATAGTGTCAGGGCACCCGCCGTTTATTACCGAATAAAGGTTTAGCCCCCTGATCGCCCGGCGGTGATATGCGTCGCCCCAGGCAGCGTCAGATTAGCGCCAGTACCCCCCCTAATAAAGTTTTAACCCCTTGATCACCCCCTGTCGCCAGTGTCGCTAAGCGATCATTTTTCTGATCGTTGTATTAGTGTCGCTGGTGACGCTAGTTAGGGACGTAAATATTTAGGTTCGCCGTCAGTGTTTTATAGCGACAGGGACCCCCATATACTATCTAATAAATGTTTTAACCCCTTGATTGCCCCCTAGTTAACCCTTTCACCACTGATCACCGTATAACCGTTACGGGTGACGCTGGTTAGTTAGTTTATTTTTTATAGTGTCAGGGCACCCGCCGTTTATTACCGAATAAAGGTTTAGCCCCCTGATCGCCCGGCGGTGATATGCGTCGCCCCAGGCAGCGTCAGATTAGCGCCAGTACCGCGAACACCCACGCACGCACCGTACACGCACCGTACACCTCCCTTAGTGGTATAGTATCTGAATGCATCAATATCTGATCCGATCAGATCTATACTAGCGTCCCCAGCAGTTTAGGGTTCCCAAAAACGCAGTGTTAGCGGGATCAGCCCAGATACCTGCTAGCACCTGCGTTTTGCCCCTCCGCCCGGCCCAGCCCACCCAAGTGCAGTATCGATCGATCACTGTCACTTACAAAACACTAAACGCATAACTGCAGCGTTCGCAGAGTCAGGCCTGATCCCTGCGATCGCTAACAGTTTTTTTGGTAGCATTTTGGTGAACTGGCAAGCACCAGCCCCAGGCAGCGTCAGGTTAGCGCCAGTAACGCTAACACCCACGCACGCACCGTACACCTCCCTTAGTGGTATAGTATCTGATCGGATCAATATCTGATCCGATCAGATCTATACTAGCGTCCCCAGCAGTTTAGGGTTCCCAAAAACGCAGTGTTAGCGGGATCAGCCCAGATACCTGCTAGCACCTGCGTTTTGCCCCTCCGCCCGGCCCGGCCCAGCCCACCCAAGTGCAGTATCGATCGATCACTGACACTTACAGAACACTAAACGCATAACTGCAGCGTTCGCAGAGTCAGGCCTGATCCCTGCGATCGCTAACAGTTTTTTTTGTAGCGTTTTGGTGAACTGGCAAGCACCAGCGGCCTAGTACACCCCGGTCGTAGTCAAACCAGCACTGCAGTAACACTTGGTGATGTGGCGAGTCCCATAAGTGCAGTTCAAGCTGGTGAGGTGGCAAGCACAAGTAGTGTCCCGCTGCCACCAAAAAGACAAACACAGGCCCGTCGTGCCCATAATGCCCTTCCTGCTGCATTCGCCAATCATAATTGGGAACCCACCGCTTCTGCAGCGCCCGTACTTCCCCCATTCACATCCCCAACCAAATGCAGTCGGCTGCATGAGAGGCATTTTCTTTATGTCCTCCCGAGTACCCCTACCCAGCGAACGCCCCCAAAAAAGATATTGTGTCTGCAGCAAGCGCGGATATAGGCGTGACACCCGCTATTATTGTCCCTCCTGTCCTGATAATCCTGGTCTTTGCATTGGTGAATGTTTTGAACGCTACCATACACTAGTTGAGTATTAGCGTAGGGTACAGCATTGCACAGACTAGGCACACTTTCACAGGGTCTCCCAAGATGCCATCGCATTTTGAGAGACCCGAACCTGGAACCGGTTACAGTTATAAAAGTTACAGTTACAAAAAAAAAGTGTAAAAAAAAAAAAAAAAACACAAACAAAAATAAAAAAAAATAGTTGTCGTTTTATTGTTCTCTCTCTCTATTGTTCTGCTCTTTTTTACTGTATTCTATTCTGCAATGTTTTATTGTTATTATGTTTTATCATGTTTGCTTTTCAGGTATGCAATTTTTTATACTTTACCGTTTACTGTGCTTTATTGTTAACCATTTATTTGTCTTCAGGTACGCCATTCACGACTTTGAGTGGTTATACCAGAATGATGCCTGCAGGTTTAGGTATCATCTTGGTATCATTCTTTTTAGCCAGCGGTCGGCTTTCATGTAAAAGCAATCCTAGCGGCTAATTAGCCTCTAGACTGCTTTTACAAGCAGTGGGAGGGAATGCCCCCCCCCCCCACCGTCTTCTGTGTTTTTCTCTGGCTCTCCTGTCTCAACAGGGAACCTGAGAATGCAGCCGGTGATTCAGCCAGCTGACCATAGAGCTGATCAGAGACCAGAGTGGCTCCAAACATCTCTATGGCCTAAGAAACCGGAAGCTACGAGCATTTTATGACTTAGATTTCGCCGGATGTAAACAGCGCCATTGGGAAATTGGGGAAGCATTTTATCACACCGATCTTGGTGTGGTCAGATGCTTTGAGGGCAGAGGAGAGATCTAGGGTCTAATAGATCCCAATTTTTTCAAAAAAGAGTACCTGTCACTACCTATTGCTATCATAGGGGATATTTACATTCCCTGAGATAACAATAAAAATGATTTAAAAAAAAAAAAAATGAAAGGAACAGTTTAAAAATAAGATAAAAAAGCAAAAAAATAATAAAGAAAAAAATAAATAAATAAAAAGCACCCCTGTCCCCCCTGCTCTCGCGCTAAGGCAAACGCAAGCGGCGGTCTGGCGTCAAATGTAAACAGCAATTGCACCATGCATGTGAGGTATCACCGCGAAGGTCAGATCGAGGGCAGTAATTTTAGCAGTAGACCTCCTCTGTAAATCTAAAGTGGTAACCTGTAAAGGCTTTTAAAGGCTTTTAAAAATGTATTAATTTTGTTGCCACTGCACGTTTGTGCGCAGTTTTAAAGCATGTCATGTTTGGTATCCATGTACTCGGCCTAAGATCATCTTTTTTATTTCATCAAACATTTGGGCAATATAGTGTGTTTTAGTGCATTAAAATTTAAAAAAGTGTGTTTTTTCCACAAAAAATGCGTTTGAAAATCGCTGCGCAAATACTGTGTGAAAAAAAAAAATGAAACACCCACCATTTTAATCTGTAGGGCATTTGCTTTAAAATAATATATAATGTTTGGGGGTTCAAAGTAATTTTCTTGCAAAAAAAATACATTTTTTCATGTAATCAAAAAGTGTCAGAAAGGGCTTTGTCTTCAAGTGGTTAGAAGAGTGGGTGATGTGTGATATAAGCTTCTAAATGTTGTGCATAAAATGCCAGGACAGTTCAAACCCCCCCAAATGACCCCATTTTGGAAAGTAGACACCCCAAGCTATTTGCTGAGAGGCATGTCGAGTCCATGGAATATTTTATATTGTGACACAAGTTGCGGGAAAGAGACACATTTTTTTTTTTTTTTTTGCACAAAGTTGTCACTAAATGATATATTACTCAAACATGCCATGGGAATATGTGAAATTACACCCCAAAATAAATTCTGTTGCTTCTCCTGAGTACGGGGATACCACATGTGTGGGACTTTTTGGGAGCCTAGCCGCGCACGGGACCCCGAAAACCAAGCACCGCCTTCAGGCTTTCTAAGGCCGTAAATTTTTGATTTCACTCTTCACTGCCTATCACAGTTTCGGAGGCCATGGAATGCCCAGGTGGCACAAAACCCCCCCAAATTACCCCATTTTGGAAAGTAGACACCCCAAGCTATTTGCTGAGAGGTATAGTGAGTATTTTGCAGACCTCACTTTTTGTCACAAAGTTTTGAAAATTGAAAAAAGAAAAAAAAATTTTTTTTTCTGGTCTTTCTTCATTTTCAAAAACAAATGAGAGCTGCAAAATATTCACCATGCCTCTCAGCAAATAGCTTGGGGTGTCTACTTTCCAAAATGGGGTCATTTGGGGGGGGTTGTGCCATCTGGGCATTTTATGGCCTTCAAAACTGTGATAGGCAGTGAGGAGTGAAATCAAAAATGTATGCCCTTAGAAATCCTGAAGGTGGTGCTGGGTTTTCGGGGCCCCGTACGTGGCTAGGCTCCCAAAAAGTGCCACACATGTGGTATCCCCGTACTCAGGAGAAGCAGCTGAATGTATTTTGGGGTGCAATTCCACATATGCCCATGGCCTGTGTGAGCAATATATCATTTAGTGACAACTTTTTGTACATTTTTTTTTTTTTTGTCATTATTCAATCACTTGGGACAAAAAAAATAAATATTCAATGGGCTCAACATGCCTCTCAGCAATTTCCTTGGGGTGTCTACTTTCCAAAATGGGGTCATTTGGGGGGGGGTTGTGCCATCTGGGCATTTTATGGCCTTCAAAACTGTGATAGGCAGTGAGGAGTGAAATCAAAAATGTATGCCCTTAGAAATCCTGAAGGTGGTGCTGGGGTTTCGGGGCCCCGTACGCGGCTAGGCTCCCAAAAAGTGCCACACATGTGGTATCCCCGTACTCAGGAGAAGCAGCTGAATGTATTTTGGGGTGCAATTCCACATATGCCCATGGCCTGTGTGAGCAATATATCATTTAGTGACAACTTTTTGTAAATTTTTTTTTTTTTTTTTTTTTTGTCATTATTCAATCACTTGGGACAAAAAAAATAAATATTCAATGGGCTCAACATGCCTCTCAGCAATTTCCTTGGGGTGTCTACTTTCCAAAATGGGGTCATTTGGGGGGGGTTTGTACTGCCCTGCCATTTTAGCACCTCAAGAAATGACATAGGCAGTCATAAACTAAAAGCTGTGTAAATTCCAGAAAATGTACCCTAGTTTGTAGACGCTATAACTTTTGCGCAAACCAATAAATATACGCTTATTGACATTTTTTTTACCAAAGACATGTGGCCGAATACATTTTGGCCTAAATGTATGACTAAAATTTAGTTTATTGGATTTTTTTTATAACAAAAAGTAGAAAATATCATTTTTTTTTCAAAATTTTCAGTCTTTTTCCGTTTATAGCGCAAAAAATAAAAACGGCAGAGGTGATCAAATACCATCAAAAGAAAGCTCTATTTGTGGGAAGAAAAGGACGCAAATTTCGTTTGGGTAGAGCATTGCATGACCGCGCAATTAGCAGTTAAAGCGACGCAGTGCCGAATTGTAAAAAGTGCTCTGGTCAGGAAGGGGGTAAATCCTTCCGGGGCTGAAGTGGTTAAGGCTGATGAAAAATTGCATCTGTCAGATCAGGTTTATAGATGTTATCGCTGTTGAATGCTGTCAGTTGGGCTTGTTGTGGATTTCTCCTTTAAAATCCTCTGCCAGAGTTCCAGAGTAGCTAAAATTTGCCTGCAAACATCCCCTTCTTGCCTTAGGTGCTGGGTCAAATAGGAACCATGTTCCACATCTGTTGGCAACAGGAGCGGAGGAAGTGATGTCATCGCTCCCCGTGAAGCCTTTTCACTCTGGCTTCTCAGGAGAGAAGACATCCAAGTAAGTGCACCCACCAACACTACACTTACAGTAAAACACGCAGGCACACTAATCACCCCCCAATCACCCCCCCCATCACCCCCACCCCCCCTGCACCCCCTGTCACAGTGACACCAACAGCAGTTTTTTTTTTTACTGATTACTGCATTGGTGTCATTTGTGACTGTTATAAGTGGTAGGGCAGTTAGTGGTAGGCCCCTTTAGGTCTAGGGTACCCCCCTAACCCCCCCTAATAAAGGTTTAACCCCTTGATCACCCCCCAGTTAACCCCCGTCGCCAGTGTCACTAAGTGATCTTTTTCTGATCGCTGTATTAGTGTCACAGGTGATGCTAGTTAGGGAGGTAAGTATTTAGTTTCAGCGTCAGGTTTTTATAGCATCAGGTACCCCCATATACTACCTAGTAAAGGTTTTAACCCCCTGATTGCCCCCTAGTTAACCCTTTCACCAGTGATCACTGTATAACTGTTACGGGTGATGCTGGTTAGTTAGTTTGTTTTTTATAGTGTATAGCGTTTATTACTTAATATAAGTTAGGTTTTAGGGTCAGATAGGGTCTGTGTCGCCCCAGGCACTGTCAGGTTAGTGCCAGTACCGCTAATACCCACGCACGCAGCATACACCTCCCTTAGTGGTATAGTTTTTGAACAGATCAATATCTGATCAAATCTATACTAGTGTCCCCAGCAGTTTAGGGTTCCCAAAAATGCAGTGTTAGTGGGATCAGCCCAGATACCTGCTAGCACCTGCGTTTTGCCCCTCCTCCCAGCCCAGCCCACCCAAGTGCAGTATGGATCAATCACTGTCACTTACAAAACACTAATTACTGCAAAACACTAATAACTGCAGCATTCGCAGAGTCAGGCCTGATCCCTGCGATCACTAACAGTTTTTTTGGTAGCATTTTTATACAGTCGCTGAGTTTTTTTACCTGTGAGTCTCACTAGTGTACCACTAAATTTAGAGCCCAAAATGGCAAGTTGTAGGTACACCAGTGAAGAGGCCTACACGTTTATGAGCATGACAGATAGTGAAGAGGAAGTCACTCATCTGTCAGATTCAGGCTCAGAATATGAACCTGTAGACAACAGCGGCTCCATGACAGATAGCTCTGACGACGGAGTTGTGGTCCCTGCCAAGGTCAGGCATACCAGACCCCAATCTTCTTCTGCTGTTGAGGTGCAAGAACCGCAGGGCTCTCGTATGGAGCAGAGAAGTACTAGCGCCGCTATTCCTTCTGGTGAACTGGCAAGCACCAGCGGCCTAGTACACCCTGGTCGTACATCCAGCACTGCAGTAACACATGGTGATGTGGCAAGTCCCATAAGTGCAGTTCAAGCTGGCGAGGTGGCAAGCACTAGTAGTGTCCGACAAAAAAAAGCCTAAAAAAAGCAAAATCGTAGTAAAATCCCTTGTGCAAAAAAACACAAAGCAAAAAGCACTGCAGAAACGGATCAAAAGCAAACTGCATGGGTGTCACCTGAGATTACTTACTTAAAAAAAAAAAAAAAAAAAAAAGATTTATATAAAATATTTTAAAAAAGGGTGAGAACTACCTGTGTGGAGCAATGAGCAACTACAATACTTTATTAGGGCAAAAATGATCTTTGCTGTGAATAATTTGGTTAAAAAAAAGCTAAATTATATCTTAACAGTAAAATGATTTTGACACCTTCCAGTCATCTGAGTCCTCTTACGGGAAGGTAACCTATATTATATAAGATGTTACTGCTGCAAGTAGAATTGAACAAAATCTCAATATTTCAAAGGCTGCCATATCCAATTGCAAAAGTGGAATTGATTTTACCTTTAACATTGTGTGGTTAAACAAATCCTATGAAGAATCGCGTTATAGGCTGTTGCATACTATCATCCGGTCCAGCAAAAGGCAATCAATATATGCCTCTTTCTCCATAACAATGTGGACCTTACAAAACTCTCCATAAGCAGAAGTTGCTTTCTCTGTTGCTGACATTTACAGTCAATAATGACTTTGAAAAATGACATTTAGCTCAAAATCAATAACTCATAACCCCAAATGTATTGTTCTTGCCATCTGTATTCGTTATAAAAAAATATATAAATATACTTTGCTCCTTATGAAAAGCCTTAGCTTCCACCTAAAAAATGATTGTCCTGAGGCAATAGAAGTTTGGATGACCAGTATTATTTAAGCATATAAAACAATGTCAACATCCCTCTTCAAAATGGGAGCTGAATGTTTTGCTGTGCTGTCACACTGGCTGGTTTTACAACATGTTCGAAAAGCTCCAGGCCAAACTGCACAATTCTCATAAGGATCAGTAATGGATGGCAATGTATTCAAACTTCTGAAGTTTGCTGTTTGAGTTTTTGCAGAATTACTAATATGTTTTAGGCCACTACACCTTAACAGTTACTTTACATTCATTATGTAACAGTGTTACTTATACTATCCATGAATTAGTATGTTGTCAATTTGCTTATACCAACCATCCAGGTCCGGTAAAGTGAGGAAATATACATTTTATTTTTAAATAGGAGGTTTATACATTTTTTTTATTTTAAACATCTGTTTTCTTTTCTTTCTTTTTTGATTTAGATCCTTTTTTTATTTTTATTTTTAAGCAAACAACATTAAAAAATACAAACAAATTATTCAAACAAAATCACATTAACCTCCCTGGCGGTATGATTATGTCAGGAATTTTGTACCAAAAGCGGTACAATTTTTTGCATGGAAATTTGGTGTTATGTATTGTAGGCCTGCAATTCTTAGTAATTACTTACTTAAAGCAGTTGTACACCTATTTTTTAAACTTTTACCTACAGGTAAGCCTATTATAAGGCTTACCTGTAGGTAAAAAAAAATATCTCCTAAACCTGTACGGTTTAGGAGATATTCCCCTCGCAATGAGCCACTGACTGCAGCGGCGCATGCGCACAGAGGATTCTCGGCTGAAAGCACGGCAGCCGCCGGACCTCGCCGGAAAAAAGTCTCCCGCGCGCACGCGCGGGAGTGAGGACATCGCGTCTCCGGCCACTCACAGCGCCGGAGCCGCGATACCCGGAAGACACGCCGAGGGGAAATGTCAGCTCCCTTGGCGTGGACTGGGTGAGATGCCGGCGCCTCGTTCTAAGGTAAGTATCTCATAATGAGCTAGTATGCGGTGCTTACTAGCTCATTATGCCTTTTCCCTTACAGGTGTAGGGAAAAAAAAAAAGTCAGAGGGTATACAACCGCTTTAAACCTGATCAAACAAGACTCTAGTAGACATGCCAGATGTGATAAAGTATGAAACACAAAATCATGAATTGTAATCTAATAAATAATATAATTTTATTCAATAATGTAATGCAAAATAATGAAATTTGTTAAACAAAGAAAATTCAATAAACATCCTGAGTGTGATAAATTTTGAAACAAGGTACAGCACAAAGTCACAATCAAGTGAGTACAGTAATCAAGTGTCAGATCTGAGATGATACAGTGTAATCCTCTCAGATTACACTGTATCACCTCTTTATTTCCCCAGAACCGGGTCTAGGGTCCCGTTGAGTTTACCATAAACAATGAAGGCACCGGACACTTGAATATCTTTTCCAATGCTTTAATGAACGTAAATTGAAGGAAGTAGCAGGAAAGAGGTAGAAGGAAAGTTGCAGGGAAGCTAAAATACCTTTTCTTAATGTTCTTTGTGTAGCATTAGGGATTGAAAACTTGTAGCTGAATATACTCTCTCTGTAGAGTGTAATCTTTGCCCGCCTGGATAGGTTTCTCTCACTAACCTAGCAGCCAGTACGTAGCACGAACAAAAGTCTCTGCCACAGACTTGATTGAAACAAAACCCGTACGATCCTCTGCCACAGGATGTATTGGTTTTACGATGACCAACGAAACACAGCACTAGGACCTTTAAGCCAACCCGGAACTACTAGGATTACTTTAGGATACGTCCTCCAACTGAGTCACCAGGCCCCTCTCCAGACCAGCACTCTGCATGATTCTTCCATGACGGGTCAGGATCCATACCTGTCGGCCAGGAGGGCCAGCTGGTGGACAGAAAACACCCCTAAACATGGCGTCTGTCCTATAAATACCCTCTCCCAGAATGCAACTCGGAGGACCACCTCCACCAAGTTATCTCCGGGACACAGAAGCACTTATACACTTCAACGTGTTGCTTTTCCAACACTGGCCCATAGTAACAACGACACCCACAGGCACAGTGAGAAATTACATGCAACTCAGCCGAGCTGGAACGGAGGCAAATCTGACTATGTATGAACAGATAACCCACTAAATTTACCTATCAGCAGTAGATTAAAAATCTACCAGCACTACATATGTGTGTGTCACTTTTGAATTACCCGCCCAGTTCTGCTCCCATGCACCGCTGCTGCTCGCAGGGAACGGAACTAGGAAGTCAGATGCCGGTTGGCGCTCTTGCCGGTGATCATGCCGGCGATCTCGCCGGCAATCACAGCGGAGGACGTTGCTGGATCACCAGAAGAAGGTAAGGGGACTCCGCTGACAGCTCTGCAATGTTACCCTGAGCGTGACTCGGGGTTACCGCTCCTGGCAGAGAAAATCAATCCCTGGTCACGCTCGGGAATACCGCCAGGGAGGTTAAAACAAACACAACCCAAAGAAATTAAAAAAAAAAAAAAAACGGTTTTCAGACGTTCTCCAATTACAGTGGGGATGGAAAGTACTCAGACCCCCTTAAATTTTTCACTCTTTGTTATATTGCAGCCATTTGCTAAAATCATCAGTTCATTTTTTCCTCATTAATGTACACACAGCACCCCATATTGACAGAAAAACACAGAGTTGTTGACAATTTTGCAGATTTATTAAAAAAGAAAAACTGAAATATCACATGGTCCTAAGTATTCAGACCCTTTGCTCAGTATTTAGTAGAAGCACGCTTTTGTTCTAATACAGCCATGAGTCTTTTTGGAAAAGATGCAACAAGTTTTTCACACCTGGATTTGGGGATCCCTGCCATTCCTCCTTGCAGATCCTCTCCAGTTCTGTCAGGTTGGATGGTAAACGTTGGTGGACAGTCATTTTTAGGTCTCTCCAGAGATGCTCAATTGAGTTTAAGTCAGGGCTCCGGTTGGGCCATTCAAGAACAGTCACAGAGTTGTTGTGAAGCCACTCCTTCGTTATTTTAGCTGTGTGCTTAGGGTCATTGTCTTCTTGGAAGGTAAACCTTCGGCCCAGTCTAAGGTCCTGAGCACTCTGGAGAAGGTTTTCGTCCAGGATATCCCTGTACTTGGCCGCATTCATCTTTCCCTCAATTGCAACCTGTCCCAGCAGCTGACAAACACTCCCACAGCATGATGCTGCCACCACCATGCTTCACTGTTGGGACTGTAGTAGACAGGTGATGAGCAGTGCCTCGTTTTCTCCACACATACCGCTTAGAATTAAGGGCAAAAAGTTCTATCTTGGTCTCATCAAACCAAAGAATCTTATTTATCACCATCTTGGAGTCCTTCAGGTGTTTTTTAGCAAACTCCATGCAGGCTTTCATGTGTCTTGCACTGAGGAAGAGGCTTCTGTCGGGCCACTCTGCCATAAAGCCCTGACTGGTAGAGGGCTGCAGTGATGGTTGACTTTCTACAACTTTCTCCCATCTCCCGACTGCTTCTCTGGAGCTCAGCCACAGTGATCTTTGGGTTCTTCTTTACCTCTCTCACCAAGGCTCTTCTCCCCCGATAGCTCAGTTTGGCCGGATGGCCAGCTCTAGGAAGGGTTCTGGTCATCCCAAGCATCTTCCATTTAAGGATTACGGAGGCCACTGTGCTCTTAGGAACCTTAAGTGCAGCAGAAATTTTTTGTAACCTTGGCCAGATCTGTGCCTTGCCACAATTCTGTCTCTGAGCTCTTCAGGCAGTTCCTTTGACCTTATGATTCTCATTTGCTCTGACATGCACTGTGAGCTGTAAGATCTTATATAGACAGGTGTGTGGCTTTCCTAAAAAAAAACAATCAGTATGATCAAACACAGCTGGACTCAAATGAAGGTGTAGAACCATCTCAAGGATGATCAGAAGAAATGGACAGCACCTGAGTTAAATATATGAGTGTCACAGCAAAGGATCTGAATATTTAGGTGGTACTTAGATACCATGTAATATTTCAGTTTTTATTTTTTAATAAATCTGCAAAAATGTCAACAATTCTGTGTTTTTCTGTCAATATGGGGTGCTGTGTGTACATTAACCACTTCAGCCCCGGAAGGATTTACCCCCTTCCTGACCAGAGCACTTTTTACAATTTGGCACTGCGTTGTTTTAACTGCTAATTGCGCGGTCATGCAATGCTGTACCCAAACAAAATTTGTGTCCTTTTCTTCCCACAAATAGAGCTTTCTTTTGATGTTATTTGATCACCTCTGCGGTTTTTATTTTTTTGCGCTATAAACGGAAAAAGACTGAAAATTTTGAAAAAAAATGACATTTTCTACTTTTTGTTATAAAAAAAATCCAATAAACTCAATTTTAGTCATACATTTAGGCCAAAATGTATTCGGCCACATGTCTTTGGTAAAAAAAATGTCAATAAGCGTATATTTATTGGTTTGCGCGAAAGTTATAGCGTCTACAAACTAGGGTACGTTTTCTGGAATTTACACAGCTTTTAGTTTATGACTGCCTATGTCATTTCTTGAGGTGCTAAAATGGCAGGGCAGTACAAACCCCATTTTGGAAAGTAGACACCCCAAGGAAATTGCTGAGAGGCATGTTGAGCCCATTGAATATTAATTTTTTTGTCCCAAGTGATTGAATAATGAAAAAAAAAAAAATTACAAAAAGTTGTCACTAAATGATATATTGCTCACACAGGTCATGGGCATATGTGGAATTGCACCCCAAAAATACATTCAGCTGCTTCTCCTGAATACGGGGATACCACATGTGTGGGACTTTTTGCGAGCCTAGCCGCGTACGGGGCCCCGAAAACCAATCACCGTCTTCAGGATTTCTAAGGGTGTAAATTTTTGATTTCACTTCTCGCTACCTATCACAGTTTTGAAGGCCATAAAATGCCCAGATGGCACAAACCCTCCCAAATGACCCCATTTCGGAAAGTAGACACCCCAAGCTATTTGCTGAGAGGCATGTTGAGTCCATGGAATATTTTATATTTTGACACAAGTTGCGGAAAAGTGACACTTTTTTTTTTTTTTGCACAAAGTTGTCACTAAATGATATATTGCTCACACAGGCCATGGGCATATGTGGAATTGCACCCCAAAATACATTTAGCTGCTTCTCCTGAGTATGGGGATACCACATGTATGGGACTTTTTTGGGAGCCTAACCGCGTATGGGGCCCTGAAAACCATTCACCGCCTTCAGGATTTCTAAGGGTGTAAATTTTTGATTTCACTCTTCACTGCCTATCACAGTTTCGGAGGCCATGGAATGCCCAGGTGGCACAACCCCCCCCCAAATGACCCCATTTTGGAAAGTAGACCTGCCCTCCTCTGCCCTCAAAGCATCTGACCACACCAAGATCGGTGTGATAAAATGCTTTCCCAATGGCGCTGTTTACATACGGCGAAATCTAAGTCACGAAGTGCTCGTAGCTTCCGGTTTCTTAGGCCATAGAGATGTTTGGAGCCAGCCTGGTCTCTGATCAGCTCTATGGTCAGCTGGCTGAATCACCGGCTGCATTCTCAGGTTCCCTGCTGAGACAGGAGAGCCAGAGAAAAACATGGAAGACGGTGGGGGGGACTTCCCTCCCACTGCTTGTAAAAGCAGTCTAGATGCTAATTAGCTGCTAGGATTGCTTTTACATGAAAGCCGACCGCTGGTTGAAAAGAATGATACCAAGATAATACCTAAACCTGCAGGCATCATTCTGGTATAACCACTCAAAGTCGTGAATTGCGTACCTGAAGACAAAAAAATGGTTAACAATAAAACACAGTAAACGGTAAAGTATAAAAAATTGCATACCTGAAAAGCAAACATGATAAAACATAATAACAATAAAACATTGCAGAATAGAATACAGTAAAAAAGAGCAGAACAATAGAGAGAGAATAGAGAGAGAGAGAACAATGAAACGACAACTATTTTTTTTTTTATTTTATGTATTTTTTTGTTTTTTTTTTGTTTTTTTTACACTTTTTTTTGTAACTGTAACTTTTATAACTGTAACCGGTTCTAGGTTCGGGTCTCTCAAAATGCAATTGCATTTTGGGAGACCCTGTGAAAGTGTGCCTAGTCTGTGCAGTGCTGTACCCTACGCTAATAACTAGTGCATGGTAGCGTTCAAAACATTCACCAATGCAAAGACCAGGATTGTCAGGACAGGAGGGACAATAATAGCGGGTGTCACGCCTATATCCACGCTTGCTGCAGACACAACATCTTTTTTGGGGGGGTTCGTTGGGTAGGGGTACTCGGGAGGACATAAAAATGCCTCTCATGCAGCCAACTGCATTTGGTTGGGGATGTGAATGGGGGAAGTACGGGTGCTGCAGAAGTGGTGGGTTCACAATTAGGATTGGCGAATGCAGCAGGAAGGGCACTATGGGCACGACGGGCCTGTGTTCGTCTTCTTGGTGGCAGCGGGACACTACTTGTGCTTGCCACCTCGCCAGCTTGAACTGGATTTATGGGACTCGCCACGTCACCAAGTGTTACTGCAGTGCTGGTTTGACTACGACCGGGGTGTACTAGGCCGCTGGTGCTTGCCAGTTCACCAAAACGCTACCAAAAAAAAACTGTTAGCAATCGCAGGGATCAGGCCTGACTCTGCGAACGCTGCAGTTATGCGTTTAGTGTTTTGTAAGTGACAGTGATCGATCGATACTGCACTTGGGTGGGCTGGGCTGGGCCGGGCAGAGGGGCAAAACGCAGGTGCTAGCAGGTATCTGGGCTGATCCCGCTAACACTGCGTTTTTGTGAACCCCAAACTGCTGGGGACGCTAGTATAGATCTGATCGGATCAGATATTGATCCGTTCAGATACTATACCACTAAGGGAGGTGTACGGTGCGTGCGTGGGTGTTAGCGGTACTGGCGCTAACCTGACGCTGCTTGGGGCTAGTGCTTGCCAGTTCACCAAAACGCTACCAAAAAAACTGTTAGCGATCGCAGGGATCAGGCCTGACTCTGCGAACGCTGCAGTTATGCGTTTAGTGTTTTGTAAGTGACAGTGATCGATTGATACTGCACTTGGGTGGGCTGGGCCAGGCGGAGGGGCAAAACGCAGGTGCTAGCAGGTATCTGGGCTGATCCCGCTAACACTGTGTTTTTGGGAACCCTAAACTGCTGGGGACGCTAGTATAGATCTGATCAGATCAGATATTGATCCGTTCAGATACTATACCACTAAGGGAGGCGTATGCTGCGTGCATGGGTGTTAGCGGTACTGGCGCTAATCTGACGCTGCCTGGGGCGATGCATATCACCGCTGGGCGATCAGGGGGCTAAACCTTTATTAGGTAATAAACGGCAGGTGCCCTGACACTATAAAAAATTAATGAACTAACCAGCGTCACCCGTAACGGTTATACGGTGATCAGTGGTGAAAGGGTTAACTAGGGGGCAATCAAGGGGTTAAAACCTTTATTAGGTAATATATGGGGGTCCCTGTCGCTATAAAACGCTGACGGCGAACCTAAATATTTACCTCACTAACTAGCGTAACCAGTGACACTAATACAGCGATCAGAAAAATTATCGCTTAGTGACACTGGCGACGGGGGGGTGATAAAGGGGTTAAAACTTTATTTAGGGGGGGTTAGGGGGGTATCCTAGACCTAAAGGGGGCTAATACTAACTGCCCTACCACACTAACTGTCACAAAATGACACCAAGCAGTAATCAGAAAAAAAAAACTGCTTGGTGTCAGTGTGACAGGGGGGGGAGGGGTGATCGGGGGGGATCAGGGGGTAATCGGGGGGGGATCGGGGGTGTAATGTGTGCCTGGCATGTTCTACTGTGTGTGTGTAGTGTTGTGCACTCACAGTGAAGTCTTCTCTCCTCTGCGCCGGAATGGAAAATACCGAGCCCAGGAGAGATGACATCATTTCCTTTGCTGCTGTTTAGCATACAGCAGCAGAGGAAGAACGTGATTGGCTGGGAGCAATTGCGAGGGGGGGCCACGAATGGATGGTCTCCCCCTCGCCTCTCATCGCTCCCAGACAGAAGCCGACCGCCTCGGGCACCGGGGGGGGGGTCCGATTGGACCCCCCGCCTGCAGGAGGCAGATCACGTACAGGTACATGATTCTGCCTGCCCGTGCCATTCTGCCGACGTACATCAGTGTGAGGCGGTCGGCAAGTGGTTAACGCCTATATACGTGAGCAGAGCGGCACGGGCAGGCAAAATCACGTACCTGAAACGTGATTGCCTTCCCGCGGGTGGGGGGTCCGATCGGACCCCCCCCCGGTGCCAGCTGCGGTCGGCATTTGGTTGGGAGCGATGACAGACGAGGTTGATCGTGGCCCCCCCCTCGCGATCGCTCCCAGCCAATGAGAAACATCCCCTGCCTCTGTATAGTACACAGAGGCAGAGGATGTGATGTCATCTCTCCTCGGCTGTCAGTTTCCGTTCCAGCGCCGAGGAGAGATGACATGTAAGTGCACCAAACACACACACACACACAGTAGAACATGCCAGGCATACATTACACCCCCGATCCCCCCTGATCGCCCCCCGATCCCCCCCCAATCACCCCCCCCGTCACAAACTGACACCAAGCAGGTTTTTTTTTTTTTTTCCTGATTACTGCATAGTGTCAGTTTGTGACAGTTAGCAGTGGTGGGACAGTTAGTATTACCCCCCTGTAGGTCTAGGGTACCCCCCTTACCCCCCCTAATAAAGTTTTAACCCCTTGATCACCCCCCCTCACCAGTGTCGCTAAGCGATCATTTTTCTGATCGCTGTATTAGTGTCGCTGGTGACGGTAGTTAGGGACGTAAATATTTAGGTTCGCCGTCAGTGTTTTATAGCGACAGGGACCCCCATATACTGCCTAATAAATGTTTTAACCCCTTGATTGCCCCCTAGTTAACCCTTTCACCACTGATCACCGTATAACCGTTACGGGTGACGCTGGTTAGTTCGTTTATTTTTTATAGTGTCAGGGCACACGCCGTTTATTACCGAATAAAGGTTTAGCCCCCTGATCGCCCGGCGGTGATATGCGTCGCCCTAGGCAGCGTCAGATTAGCGCCAGTACCGCGAACACCCACGCACGCACCGTACACGCACCGTACACCTCCCTTAGTGGTATAGTATCTGAACGCATCAATATCTGATCCGATCAGATCTATACTAGCGTCCCCAGCAGTTTAGGGTTCCCAAAAACGCAGTGTTAGCGGGATCAGCCCAGATACCTGCTAGCACCTGCGTTTTGCCCCTCCGCCCGGCCCAGCCCAGTCCAGCCCACCCAAGTGCAGTATCGATCGATCACTGACACTTTTCTTTGTAGCGTTTTGGTGAACTGGCAAGCACCAGCGGCGTAGTACACCCCGGTCGTAGTCAAAACAGCACTGCAGTAACACTTGGTGAATGTTTTGAACGCTACCATGCACTAGTTGAGTATTAGCGTAGCGTACAGCATTGCACATACTAGGCACACTTTCACAGGGTCTCCCAAGATGCCATCGCATTTTGAGAGACTCGAACCTGGAACCGGTTACAGTTATAAAAGTTACAGTTTCACAAACAAAGTGTAAAAAAAAAAAAAACACAAACAAAAATAAAAAAAAATAGTTGTCGTTTTATTGTTCTCTCTCTCTCTCTATTCTCTCTCTATTGTTCTGATCTTTTTTACTGTATTCTATTCTGCAATGTTTTATTGTTATTATGTTTTATCATGTTTGCTTTTCAGGTATGTAATTATTTATACTTTACCGTTTACTGTGCTTTATTGTTAACCATTTTTTTGTCTTCAGGTACGCCATTCACGACTTTGAGTGGTTATACCAGAATGATGCCTGCAGGTTTAGGTATCATCTTGGTATCATTCTTTTTAGCCAGCGGTCGGCTTTCATGTAAAAGCAATCCTAGCGGCTAATTAGCCTCTAGACTGCTTTTACAAGCAGTGGGAGGGAATGCCCCCCCCCCCCCCACCGTCTTCCGTGTTTTTCTCTGGCTCTCCTGTCTCAACAGGGAACCTGAGAATGCAGCCGGTGATTCAGCCAGCTGACCATAGAGCTGATCAGAGACCAGAGTGGCTCCAAACATCTCTATGGCCTAAGAAACCGGAAGCTACGAGCATTTTATGACTTAGATTTCGCCGGATGTAAATAGCGCCATTGGGAAATTGGGGAAGCCTTTTTCTCACACCGATCTTGGTGTGGTCAGATGCTTTGAGGGCAGAGGAGAGGTATAGGGTCTAATAGACCCCAATTTTTTCAAAAAAGAGTACCTGTCACTACCTATTGCTATCATAGGGGATATTTACATTCCCTGAGATAACAATAAAAATGATTTAAAAAAAAAAAATGAAAGGAACAGTTTAAAAATAAGATAAAAAAGCAAAAAAAAATAAATAAAAAAAATAAATAAAAAAAAAAGCACCCCTGTCGCCCCCTGCTCTCGCGCTAAGGCGAATGCAAGCGGCGGTCTGGCGTCAAACGTAAACAGCAATTGCACCATGCATGTGAGGTATCACCGCGAAGGTCAGATCGAGGGCAGTAATTTTAGCAGTAGACCTCCTCTGTAAATCTAAAGTGGTAACCTGTAAAGGCTTTTAAAGGCTTTTAAAAATGTAGTAATTTTGTTGCCACTGTTTGTGCGCAATTTTAAAGCATGTCATGTTTGGTATCCATGTACTCGGCCTAAGATCATCTTTTTTATTTCATCAAACATTTGGGCAATATAGTGTGTTTTAGTGCATTAAAATTTAAAAAAGTGTGTTTTTTCCCCAAAAAATGCGTTTGAAAATCGCTGCGCAAATACTGTGTGAAAAAAAAAAAATGAAACACCCACCATTTTAATCTGTAGGGCAATTGCTTTAAAATAATATATAATGTTTGGGGGTTCAAAGTAATTTTCTTGCAAAAAAAAATAACTTTTTCATGTAAACAATAAGTGTCAGAAAGGGCTTTGTCTTCAAGTGGTTAGAAGAGTGGGTGATGTGTGACATAAGCTTCTAAATGTTGTGCATAAAATGCCAGGACAGTTCAAACCCCCCCCCAAATGACCCCATTTTGGGAAGTAGACACCCCAAGCTATTTGCTGAGAGGCATGTCGAGTCCATGGAATATTTTATATTGCGACACAAGTTGCGGGAAAGAGACAATTTTTTTTTTTTTTGCACAAAGTTGTCACTAAATGATATATTGCTCAAACATGCCATGGGAATATGTGAAATTACACCCCAAAATACATTCTGTTGCTTCTCCTGAGTACGGGGATACCACATGTGTGGGACTTTTTGGGAGCCTAGCCGCGCACGGGACCCCGAAAACCAAGCACCGCCTTCAGGCTTTCTAAGGCCGTAAATTTTTGATTTCACTCCTCACTATCTATCACAGTTTCGGAGGCCATGGAATGCCCAGGTGGCACAAACCCCCCCCCAAATTACCCCATTTTGGAAAGTAGACACCCCAAGCTATTTGCTGAGAGGTATAGTGAGTATTTTGCAGACCTCACTTTTTGTCACAAAGTTTTGAAAATTGAAAAAAGAAAAAAAAAATTTTTTTTCTGGTCTTTCTTCATTTTCAAAAACAAATGAGAGCTGCAAAATACTCACCATGCCTCTCAGCAAATAGCTTGGGGTGTCTACTTTCCAAAATGGGGTCATTTGGGGGGGGTTTGTGCCATCTTGGCATTTTATGGCCTTCAAAACTGTGATAGGTAGTGAGGAGTAAAATCAAAAATGTATGCCCTTAGAAATCCTGAAGGTGGTGCTGGGTTTTCGGGGCCCCGTACGCGGCTAGGCTCCCAAAAAGTGCCACACATGTGGTATCCCCGTACTCAGGAGAAGCAGCTGAATGTATTTTGGGGTGCAATTCCACATATGCCCATGGCCTGTGTGAGCAATATATCATTTAGTGACAACTTTTTGTAATTGTTTTTTTTTTTTCTTTTTTTTGTCATTATTCAATCACTTGGGACAAAAAAAAAAAATATTCAATGGGCTCAACATGCCTCTCAGCAATTTCCCTGGGGTGTCTACTTTCCAAAATGGGGTCATTTGGGGGGGTTTTGTACTGCCCTGCCATTTTAGCACCTCAAGAAATGACATAGGCAGTCAGAAACTAAAAGCTGTGTAAATTCCAGAAAATGTACCCTAGTTTGTAGACGCTATAACTTTTGCGCAAACCAATAAATATACGCTTATTGACATTTTTTTTACCAAAGACATGTGGCCGAATACATTTTGGCCTAAATGTATGACTAAAATTTAGTTTATTGGATTTTTTTTATAACAAAAAATAGAAAATATCATTTTTTTTCAAAATTTTCAGTCTTTTTCCGTTTATAGCGCAAAAAATAAAAACGGCAGAGGTGATCAAATACCATCAAAAGAAAGCTCTATTTGTGGGAAGAAAAGGACGCAAATTTCGTTTCGGTAGAGCATTGCATGACCGCGCAATTAGCAGTTAAAGCGACGCAGTGCCGAATTGTAAAAAGTGCTCTGGTCAGGAAGGGGGTAAATCCTTCCGGGGCTGAAGTGGTTAATGAGGAAAAAAATTAACTTAAGTGATTTTAGCAAATGGCTGCAATATAACAAAGAGTGAAAAATTTAAGGGGGTCTGAATACTTTCCGTCCCCACTGTATATTATTTACAGGGCAAGCAGAGTACAGACTTTCTGCTGCAATAGATGAATATATTGCTTTCTAGGGCTGTTGGGATGGGCATCAAGGAAGATTTGCACCCAAAAGTAAATTTTGCTCAGCACCATAGGTTAACGGAGTTGTAAAGGCCAAAGATTGTTTTTTGATGCATTCTATGCATTAAGATAAAATTCCATGTATTAAGATAAAAACAAACTTCTGTGTGCCACATTCTACTAGAGACCTGTATTTTAATACTCCGTAACTGGAAATATAATACATCTATAAATATTTCTGATGTGGTAAAATCAGTCCACCGCAACCATACCTTTGAACGTCTCATAGTAATCAATTTTATGTACTGCAAGACGTTCGATAAAAACTGGTTAATTTGGACAGAGAAATATAGCAACACATAATACCTTCTAGGATTGATGACTTATATTGATATCACCATGGACTAATGATGATTACTATTAATGATTGTACAACAATATGTACTGTGTGTATTAAAATGTTTTTCTTGGTTTGTTAACATCTGCAAATTTCAATAAAAATTAATTAAAAAAAAAACAAAAAAAAACCTTCTGTGCGTAGCAGCCGCTCTCTAGCACCCCTAATACTTACCTGAGCCCCATCTCTCTCCAGTGATGTCGATGAGTGTCTCAGGCATCTGGGACTCTCCAACTGAGACACAGCAGCGGCGCCATTGGCTCCTGTGGCTGTCATTCAAAGTCAGTTAGCCAACCAGGGGAGAGAGGGGGCGGGGCCAGGTCAGGGCTCCTTCTCTGAATGGATACACAGAGCTGTATAGCGGGTGCCTCCATAGTATGCTGCTTGCTGTGGGGGCACTCGACAGGGCAAGGAGTAGCTAAGAGGGACCAGGGAAGAGGAGGATTCAGGCTACTCTGTGCAAAACCAACTGCATAGAGGAGGTAAGTATAACATGTTTGTTATTTTTTTTTAAACAAGACTTTACAATCACTTTAAAAGCTAGATTTCAGAATATAATGTAGGTGCTAAAGCTTCAGACCCCATATAACAACTATAATAAATAAAGAATGACTATTGCCAATAAGAAAGAAATTATCTTTAAAACCACTATATGTTCCCTTTATTATTAGTGTTGAGGTACAAGTTAAATCCCTAAATGCGTTGGCTGCATTTAGGGACAATCTGGCCAGTAACACACTTCCTGTCCAAGGATGTCTCCACTCTGAATAACGGAGCAAAGGAGACACCCATGGTCAGCAGCATTGTCAGTCTGGGGAGAGGATAGTGTTATGCCCCGTACACACGGTCGGACTTTGTTCGGACATTCCGACAACAAAATCCTAGGATTTTTTCCAACGGATGTTGGCTCAAACTTGTCTTGCATACACACGGTCACACAAAGTTGATGGAAAATCCAATCGTTCTATACGCAGTGACGTAAAACACGTACGTCGGGACTATAAACAGGGCAGTGGCCAATAGCTTTCATCTCTTTATTTATTCTGAGCATGCGTGGCACTTTGTCCATCGGATTTGTGTACACACGATCGGAATTTCCGACAACGGATTTTGTCGGAAAATTTTATATCCTGCTCTCAAACTTTGTGTGTCAGAAAATCCGATGGAAAATGTCCGATGGAGCCCACACACGGTCGGAATTTCCGACAACACGCTCCGATCGGACATTTTCCATCAGAAAATCTGACTGTGTGTACGGGGCATTAGACTAGCAGATTTAGATGTACTTGACTAACAAATAGAAGCAGAACTCTAGGTAACACTTTATAAGCAGTTACAGCAAACAGTCTTTTAGGAGAAAGGTTTTACCGTATATACTCGAGTATAAGCCGAGGCAACTAATTTTACCACAAAAAACTGGGAAAACTTATTGACTCGAGTATAAGCCTAGGGTGGGAAATGCGCAGCTACTGTAAGTGGAAAAGAGGGTCAACAATGCCCATTTGCAGCCTCTCTGTGCCCATTTGCAGCCATAGGTCCCCCAAACTGAAAAATAGGTAGTTAAGGGTTCCTAGATGCCCCCTAGCTGCAGACAAAATTTGGGGTCCCTGGACCCAAAGGGTCCCGAAATGATACTGCTGCAGATGGACACAGTTGACCAAATTTGGGGCCCCATATCTTGGGGCCACTTAGAGCTAGGAACCCCAAATTTGGTGTGCAAACCCAGTGGAATTAGCGCTACAACATATCCAAAGGTTCCTAGCGCCAAGTGGCCCCGAGATACGGGGCCCCAAATTTGGTTCGGAAAATGTCAAGCACTTTTCTACAGCAGAGAATGACATTTTTGGAACGGACTAGGAACCCCAGCTTTGGATATGTTGTAGTGCTAGTTCCACTGGGTTTGCACACTAAATTTGGGGTTCCTAGCACCAAGTGGCCCCGAGATACGGGGGCCCAAAATCAGTTCATAAAATGTCATTCTCTGCTGCAGAAAAGTGCTTGACTCGAGTATAAGTCGAGGGGGGCATTTTCAGCACAAAAAAAGTGCTGGAAAACTCGGCTTGTACTCGAGTATATACGGTACATAAATGAATAAAGGCTGACCATTGTAAGCACCCTGACAGTGGTAAATGGTTTGTCTGAACCCTCTATCTGCTATTTTTGCTGATCTGATTGTTAAAAGTGAATTATGAGCTTTGCAAAAGCAAAAAAGATTATTCTCCTTTAGGTAGATTGATCTGATGCCACATCTGTCCCTCGCCAACTCTGCAGTGAGAACAAATCTGACTGTCAGTCACCGGCTCTCTGCTCTGCCACTCCAGTGCTCACTGGAGCACTGGGCTCTGGAGGGGATGGCTCAGACTGCTAGGTGGATCATGACCATATGGTCGGGATCTTTTCAGAGCCTGGAACGGTCCTGTGATGTCAGCCTTTAGCCTGCCGTGGGCTGAAAACGAGTCACAGAGGTGACAAACTACACTCCTGTGAGCCACAGGAGAACTACAGCCAAAAAAGCTTTGGGTGTACGTCTCCTTTAAGGAAGATGAAAAATACCAGACTTACTGGATCAAAACCAGTCAGGTCCATGAAGGTAGCATGGTTAGATGAGTGTTTTTTATACTCTCTTGTCTGAATATTTAAATGAAGTTCTACAGGTGTAAGGACAGAATTACTTTATATGTTTTTTTATGTTCTTAATCAAAATTAATTAAAATTAAACTCAAAATTCTTTTACTTAGAGATTTTTTCTTTAGGATAAATTAGTTGTAAAACCTCTTGGCTTTATATGGTTTGTCCCTACCCCTGCAATTGTCATTCTTGCTGGATAGCTTGGTCTTTTAAATGTGAGAAAATATTATTAAAAGCATGTGAAGTAAAAAGAATAACTCATATAGTGAATATTACCAATACAGGTATTAACTATATACATTTAGCAGGATAGAATATATAAAATGGACCTGAACTCAGAAAGTGAAGATTTGATATATTATATGGAAAATGTAGAAATGTTACCTGTCCCTAAGCAGTACTATGAAATTGTTATATTTCGTCTAGAATTCCTCCTGAAAAAATAGCTGTACGCTTCCTGGTATGTGAGTGTGCCTAGGCACTTCTGTGCCCACAGCATACTTGCCAACTGTCCTGGATATTCCGGGACAGTCACGCTTGAATGGACACAGAAGCAGGACTCGGGAGCATGCCCGCACGGGTATCCACCTTAGGAGAGCTTTCTCCAATGTGGGCACTCGATGTGGGGAGGACATACCAGTGCCGCCGGGGGACCCCAGAAGTGGAGGACCGGGGCCACTCTGTGCAAAATGAACTGCACAGTGGAGGTAAGTATGACATGTTTGTTATTAAAAAAAAAACCTAGGGTTTACAACCCCTTTAACCACTTCAGCCCCGGAAGGACTTATCCCCTTCCTGACCAGAGCACTTTTTACAATTTGGCACTGCGTCGCTTTAACTGCTAATTGCGCGGTCATGCAATGCTGTACCCAAACAAAATTTGCATCCTTTTCTTCCCACAAATAGAGCTTTCTTTTAATGGTATTTGATCACCTCTGTGGTTTTTATTTTTTGCACTATAAATGGAAAAAGACCGAAAATTTTGAAAAAAAATGATATTTTCTACTTTTTGTTATAAAAAAAAATCCAATAAACTCAATTTTAGTCATACATTTAGGCCAAAATGTATTCGGCCACATGTCTTTGGTAAAAAAAATGTCAATAAGCGTATATATATTGGTTTGCGCAAAAGTTATAGCGTCTACAAACTAGGGTACATTTTATGGAATTTATACAGCTTTTAGTTTATGACTGCCTATGTCATTTCTTGAGGTGCTAAAATGGCAGGGCGGTACAAAACTCCCCCAAATGACCCCATTTTGGAAAGTAGACAACCCAAGGAAATTCCCGAGAGGCATGCTGAGCCCATTGAATATTAATTTTTTTTGTCCCAAGTGATTGAATAATGACAAAAAAAAAATTATAACAAGTTGTCACTAAATGATATATTACTGGGGCGTGGCCTGACACTACGTGGAGTAAGACGCTTCTCCACAGAGCTCCGTCCATTAATCCTGTTATTCGGCTAATCCTTGACTCACCGGCACACTACGGGACCCGGGACAGGCTACTTTAGCTCCTCTGTCTTCAGGTGTCATGTCCCCGTCAAAAGCACAAAAGGCGGCCGCGGCAAAATTAGATCAATACCGCCGACATGACAGGGATGAAGCAGAGGAAGATGGCAGCGCCGCGCCGGATACAAGGGAACAGCCGAAGGGAGACACAGACAGACTTCTAGAAGCCATCACATTCTGCCGCACCTCTCTCACTGCACAAATTGAAGAGGTGAAGGTAGACATATCCCTGATCAGACAAGATCTCCAGAAGGTCCGAGACAGGGTCAAGACAGCGGAGACCAGGATTTGCACTATAGAAGACGCTGCTGTTAACTGAAGGATTTGGAGGAAATGTATAAAGCATGTAAAAGCATGAAGGCGATGTTGACGGAAGGTCCACCCGATGCGTTTCGACTGCACAGTCATCATCTGGGGTGTGGACCCCCGGAAAACATAGCTTAAATGAGAATAATGACTCCAGAGTTTGCTTGACACCGGAAGTGATCTCAAATGACATCACTTTCTGTCTCTGTGTTTAGATCTTAAATACAAATAAGAAAGTGGTTATATATAATAATATAATACTGGCAATAGCCAGTGTTTCCGAATGGCATAACAGACTGTATTCTGAATGCATCATTCATTAAAATGCTTAGTCCATTAGCCAGGCCTTATTGTGAAGACGAGGCATGGTTCTCTGGCTGTCGTCTCAAAATCAGCAAGCCTCGTTGTGAAACTGAGGCTTGGATGAGTGACTTCCTCTCTGTGTATTATTACTTGGTGTGTTACAGCATTAGGTCCATCAACCAAGCCTCGCTGTGAAGTCGAGGCGTGGCTATATGGCTTCTTTCCAAAGCAAGCCTCGCTATGGGACCGAGGCGTGCATTATTAACCTCCGCCTTGCACACCAAAAAGAGCCTCGCTCTGAAAGCGAGGCCTGGTAAAGCAATCATAACTTAAACAAAGTCACATGGTATATACAGGTCTCATGCCCGTCTGCAAATAGGTAAATGTAAGGAAGGGAAAAAAAAGGGAACCAGAAAAAGTAAGCCCGTCCCACATAGTGGAGATGGTAAGAAAAGAAAAAACTAAATTTATAATATAGGAACCCGTATTAATAGAAAGGGTGCAATCCACTATATGAACACGGTTACAGCAAGGTCTGGGGTGTACACTGATTGTGAGAAATTCCACAAGTGTAGACACTATTAAATGCTGTCCCCAATCTAAATCAAATATGGCAAAAATGATGATATACAATTTACAAATGGACATTAAAAAATGGGCATAGAAAAGACAAAAATCTTTCTGAGTATCGTGGCTATTAGGCTCTATTTAAAAAGAGTTAATGTCTCACTCCACGTTCATCCCCTGTGGGTGGTGAGTCTGTAATTCATAGATCCAGAAGGTTTCGAGTCTGTGGTATCAGTGTTATACATTTTGTACTGACTTTATTATTGGTCTTTTGCCATTTTTGTACAACTGTTATGATCTTATGCCCTGTACACACGATAGTATTTTCTGATGGAAAATGTGTGATAGGACCTTGTTGTCGGAAATTCCGACCGTGTGTAGGCTCCATCACACATTTTCCATAGGAATTTCCAACACAAAAAGTTTGAGAGCATGCTATGAAATTTTCCGACAACAAAATCCGTTGTTGGAAATTCCGATCGTGTGTACACAAATCTGACGCACAAAGTGCTCAGAATAAATTAAGAGAATAAATGCTCAGAATAAGTTAAGAGACGAAAGCTATTGGCTACTGCCCCGTTTATAGTCCCGACGTACATGTTTTACGTCACCGCGTTCAGAACGATCAGATTTTCCGACAACTTTGTGTGACCGTGTGTATGCAAGACAAGTTTGACCCAACATCCGTTGGAAAAAATCCATGGATTTTGTTGTCGGAATTTCTGATCAATGTCCGACCGTGTGTACAGGGCATAAGTTTAAATAAACTTTGTTGAAAATCAAAAAAAAAATTAAAAATAAAGAAGAAAGTGAAATAAAACCCATTTTCTATATAGAAGAATGGGGAAGAAAGGGCATTTAAGTGACTTTGAATGTGACATGGTTGTTGGTACCAGATAGGCTGGTCTGAGTATTTCAAAAACTGCTGATCCACTGGGATTTTCATACACAACCATCTCTCGGGTTTACAGAGAATGGTCCGAAAAAAAGAAAATATCCAGTGAGCGGCAGTTGTGTGGGTGAAAATGTCAGAGGTCAGAGGAGAATGGGCAGACTTGTTTTAGATGATAGAAAGACAATAGTAACTCAAATAAACACTTGGTACAACCAAGGTTGCAGAATACCATCTCTGAACACATAACACATCGAACCTTGAAGTGGTGGTGGTGGTGTAATGGTGTGGAGGATATTTTCTTGGCACACTTTGGGCCCCTTAGTACCAACTGAGCATCATTTACCATGGCCTACCTGAGTATTGTTGCTGACCATGTCCATCCCTTAATGACTACAGTGTACCCATCTTCTGATGGCTCCTTCCAGCAGGATAATGCACCATGTCACAAAGCTCAAATCATCTCACAAGTGATTTCTTGAATATGACAATGAGGTCACTGTACTACAATGGCCTCCACATTCACCAGATCTCAATCAAATAGAGCACCTTTTGGGATGTGGTGGAATGGGAGATTTGCATCATGGATGTCCAGCCTACAGATGTCCAGCCGACAACTGCGTGATGCTATCATGTCAATATGGACCAAAATCTCTGAGAAATGTTGAGTCCCTTCTGATCCCCAAGGTCACTATTCCAGACACCCTGTCTTATTTCCAAAAACAGGAAACTAGAGAATTCCTGATAAGAAATAGAGAGAAATTTTCAGAGTTACCTGGCATGACTTCAGCAGTTCAGCATGATATTGTTACTGAACCTGGTATCCGTGTCAAGCTCAAACCGTACCGAATTCCTGAAGCAAGGAGAAAGGACATCAGCGAGGAAGTTAAAAGAATGTTGGAGCTAGATGTCATTGAGGAATCCAATAGTGACTGGTCTAGCCCCATCGTGTTAGTCCCAAAACCGGATGGCACTTGGAGGTTCTGTAATGACTTCAGGAAGCTTAATGAAGTGACAAAGTTTGACACGTACCCAATGCCCAGAGTGGTCGAACTTATAGACCGACTTGGCAAGGCTCGCTATCTGACCACTTTGGACTTGACAAAAGGTTATTGGCAAATACCCCTGACTGGTAGCGCCAAAGAGAAGACCGCATTTGTGACCGCGGAGGGTTCCTTTCAATACAAAACAATGCCTTTTGGGTTGCAAAATGCCCCCGCGACATTTCAGAGGGCCATGGACAGGACTCTAAGACTCCACCGACAATATGCAGCAGCATATCTAGATGACATAGTGGTACATAGCACTGACTGGGAGTCTCACTTGCCCCGTGTCCAGACTGTCCTTGATTCCCTCTTCAAAGAAGGTTTTACAGCAAATCCAAAAAAATGTGCCATTGGTCTAGAGGAAGCCAAGTATTTGGGCTACACTATTGGCCTTGGTGTCATAAAACCTCAAGTGAATAAAATAGAAGCCATCCAGGAGTGGCCACGTCCTGCAAACAAAAAGCAGGTCAGGGCCTTTCTTGGCATTTTGGGGTATTATAGAAGATTTATTCCAAATTTTGCAACTATAGCTGCCCCACTGACAGACCTTACGAAAGGCAAAGACTGTGTAATGGTGAAATGGTCCTCAGTAGCAGAGGAATCTTTCCAAGTCCTGAAGAAGGCTCTTTGTGCACAGCCCGTACTGTACTCCCCCGATTTCTCCAAAGATTTTTTGGTTCAGACAAATGTGTCTGATGTTGGTATCGGGGCAGTACTGTCACAGGTACACAATGGGGAAGAACACCCTATGGTGTACCTAAGCAGAAAGCTCAATGACCATGAGAAAAAGTATGCAGTCATTGAAAAGGACCGTTTAGCCATAAAGTGGGCTGTCGACGCACTCAGGTACTATTTATTAGGACGCCAGTTTGAGTTAATAACTGACCATGCTCCCCTGAAATGGATGGCCCAAAAGAAGGAGACTAATAGAAGGGTGAACCGGTGGTTTTTGGCTCTACAGGATTACTTCTTCACTGTAAAACACAGGCCAGGTGTTGAGATGGGAAATGTAGATGCCCTGTCCCGTGTTCACTCCTGTTGGGCTACAGGTGTTCCAACCCTGGGGTTGAAACAAGGGGGGGGGATATGTAGCAGAGCGTCCCAGAGAGAGCCAGGAAAAGTCCTGTTCGGGGTTTATACATCTCCTAGGCTCCACTCATACACGTTCAGGGATCTCTGATCCATGGTCCAGTTCAGGTCTTGGTCCTCTCCCCCAGGCTAATTTAAGCTCACCTGAGCAGACAGCCTTTGCTCTTGGCCTGGGATACTCAGACAACTTCTGTGTAGGAGAGCAAAAAGGTATGTGGAAGCTGACAAGCTGTAGGCTTGCTCAGCCTGGTAGTTAGGATCTGTAAATATTGTTTAGTTAGTGCCGAGACACGGCTAGGTTTTGTTTTGGCTATTTTTGTTCCTATTTGTTTTTTTGGAACACTGTACAGCACCTGTATATAGACTTGTATATATCACAAATAAACACCGCACTGTTTGTCACTATTCCACTGGATTTGGTATCTGTGCCTGAAAGACTGCTCATGCCAGGGAGCTTTGTACCTGCTACCTGTCCCCCAGGTTACAATATACTTTCTTTTTGTGCTGTTTTAAAAATATACAGGTGTGTGCAGGGGTATTATTCAGTGGGGGCTGGTGCTCCATCGATCGGGGGAGGGGGGGCGACAAACAAACATGAGACATCTACCCCCCCTATGGTTCTCCAGCCCACCAACACCCCCCCCGGTCGCTCGCCAATCGATCAGCAGATCAGCATTTCCAGGGCGCGGCTGCAGCTTCCCCCCTCTGTCTCCTCCATGTCCTGGCGGTCGCTGCTTCTCCTCCCAGCCAATTGGATCTTCGGACCCCCAGCCAATAGGGTCTTAGGACTCCGGACCAATCGGTAGTCCTAAGTCCTATGATTGGCCGGGAGGAGAAACATTAATTCGCTAATGTCACAGAGCCTCAGGCTCTAATCATGCGTCCAGCACCCTGCATGTAGATTAGGTAGGCAGGGTATTTGTTTTGCTGCAGTCTTATAGCTATGTATCTGTAGTGTTACATAGTTATATAGTAGGTGAGGTTGAAAAAAGACACAAGTCCATGAAGTCCAACCTATGTGTGTGATTTAATGTCAGTATTACATTGTATATCCCTGTATGTTGCGGTCGATCAGGTGCTTATCTAATATTTTTTTGAAACTATCGATGCCCCCCACCGAGACCACCACCTGTGGAAGGGAATTCCACATCCTTGCCGCTCTTACAGTAAAGAACTCTCTATGCAGTTTAAGGTGTCTTGTTAACCATTTCAACCCCGGAAGGATTTACCCCCTTCCCAACCAGGCCCTTTTTTGCGATTCCGCACTGCGTCGCTTTAACTGACAATTGCGCGGTCGTGCAATGCTGTACCCAAACAAAATTGACGTCCATTTTTTCCCACAAATAGAGCTTTCTTTTAGTGGTATTTGATCACCTCTGCGATTTTTATTTTTTGCGCTATAAACAAAAAAAGAGCACCAATTTTGAAAAAAAAAGCAATATTTTTTACTTTTTGCTGCAATACATATCCCAAAAAAAAACAAAAACTAATTTCTTCCTCAGTTTATGCCAATATATATTCTTCGCCATATTTTTGGTAAAAAAATAAATCGTAATAATCATATATTGATTGTTTTGCACAAAAGTTATCATGTCTACAAAATAGGGGATAGATTTATGGCATTTTTATTATTAATTTTTTTTTTTTTAATAGTAAAGGCAGCAATCTGTGATTTTTATCATGACTGCGACATTGCAGACACTTTTGACACTATTTTGGGACCATTGGAATTTATACAGCGATCCGTGCTATAAAATGCACTGATTACTGTGTAAATGTCACTGGCAGGGAAGGAGTTAAACACTAGGGGGCGATCAAGGGGTTAAGTGTGTTCCCTCGGTGTGTTTTAACTGTAAGGGGGATGGACTCACTAGAACATGACAGAGATTACTGCTCCCGATCACTGGGAGCAGTAGATCCCTGTCATGTTGCTAGGCAGAACAGGGAAATGCCTTGTTTACATAGGCATCTCCCCATTCTGCCTCTCTGTGCCATGATTGCGGGCCACCGGCGGACATCGAGACCGCGGGGGAAGCATGCTGTCACCACCGGCGTACCCGTGCCCGCTAGCCACCGATGACGGAATGACGTACAGGTACGTAGTTTTGCGCACACCGTGCCACTTTGCCGACGTTTATCAACATGAACTGGTCGGCAAGTGGTTAAACTCCCTTCCGCGAAAAAGTTTTATCCCTATTGTGGGGTCACCAGTATGGTATTTGTGAATTGAAATCATATCCCCTCTCAAGCGTCTCTTCTCCAGCGAGAATAAGTTCAGTGCTCGCAACCTTTCCTCATACTGTAACTACTATCCTCCAGAGTCCAGACCCTTTATTAGCTTTGTTGCCCTTTTTTGTACTCATTCCATTTCCAGTACATCCTTCCTGAGGACTGGACAGCATACTCCAGGTGCGGCCGGGCCAAAGTATTGTAGAGCGGAAGAATTATCATTTTATCTAAGACTGTGAATCCAAGGATTTGGTGTAATATTTGCTTATATCACTACTGTGCTACTTATGTGGTACTGTGGTACACATGACCGGACTTTTCGATAGCAAAGGTCCAACAGAACAAATACGTCGGCCAATTCAATCGTGTGTGGTCTTCATCGGACCGTTCGTTGCTGTTGAAAAATCAGACGGACTTTAGTAATAAAACATGTTTCAAATCTTTCCGCCCGAACTCCGCTGGACGCAGTTTCTATCGAGAAATCCGCTCGTCTGTATGCTGGTCCGACGGACAAAAAACGACCCATGCTCTGAAGCAAGTACGCGACGGAAGCGCTCGGTCTGGTAAAACTAGTGTTCGTATTGGAGCTAGCACATTCCTCACGCTGCAAATTCTGTGATTGTTTAATGCAGCGCATTATTATCTTCTTTATAGTGCTAGAAGAACAAAGTTGTTTTGCTGCTCACACAGAGTTCTCACAAACAGATTTCTGGATTATTTCTCCTGAATAGGGATGAGCTTCGAGTTCGAGTCGAACTCATGTTCGACTCGAACATCGGCTGTTCGCAAGTTCGCCGAACAGCGAACAATTTGGGGTGTTCGCGGCAAATTCGAATGCCGAGGAACACCCTTTAAAAGTCTATGGGAGAAATCAAAAGTGCTAATTTTAAAGGCTTATATTCATGGTATTGTCATAAAAAGTGTTTGGGGACCTGGGTCCAGCCCCAGGGGACATGGATCAATGCAAAAAAAAAGTTTTAAAAACGGCCGTTTTTTCGGGAGCAGTGATTTTAATAATGCTTAAAGTGAAACAATAAAAGTGTAATATCCCTTTAAATTTTGTACCTGGGGGGTGTCTATAGTATGCCTGTAAAGGGGCGAATGTTTCCCCGTGTTTAGAACAGTCTGACAGCAAAATGACATTTCAAAGGAAAAAAAGTCATTTAAACTACTCGCGGCTATTAATGAATTGCCGGTCCGACAATACACATAAAAGTTCATTGATAAAAACGGCATGGGAATTCCCCACAGGGGAACCCTGAACCAAAATTTAAAAAAAAAATGATGTGGGGGGGTCCCCCTCAAAATCTATACCAGACCCTTCAGGTCTGGTATTGATTTTAAGGGGAACCCTGCTCCAAAATTAAAAAAAAAAAAACGGCATGGGGTCCCCCCATAAATCCATACCTGGCCCTTATCTGAGCATGCAACCTGGCAGGCCGCAGGAAAAGAGGGGGGACGAGAGAGTGCCCCCCCTGAACCGTACCAGGTCACATGCCCTCAACATTGGTAGGGGGGGTTTGGGGTAGCCCCGCAAAACACCTTGTCCCCATGTTGATGAGGACAAGGGCCTCATCCCCACAACCCTGGCCGGTGGTTGTGGGGTCTTCGGGCGGGGGGCTTATCGGAATCTGGAAGCCCTCTTTAGCAAGGGGACCCCCAGATCCCGGCCCTCCCCCCTGTGTGAAATGGTAAGGGTACCCCTACCATTTTACTAAAAAACTGTCAAAAATGTTAAAAATGACAAGAGACAGTTTTTGACAATTCCTTTATTTAAATGCTTCTTCTTCCATCTTCTTCTTCTGATTCTTCTGGTTCTTCCTCCGGTGTTCTCGTCCGGCATCTTCCTCTGCGGCGTCGGCGTCTTCTTCCCTTCTTCTCCTCGGGCCGCTCCGCATCCATGATGGCATGGAGGGAGGCTCCCGCTGTGTGACGCTTCTACTCTTCTGATGGTTCTTAAATAACAGGGGGCGGGGACAACCGGTGACCCAGCCCCCTCTGATGCATGGGACTTGACCGGACTTCCCTGTGGCATTCCCCATGACGCCACAGGGAAGTCCCGTCAAGTCACAGTGCGTCAGAGGGGGGCGGGGTCAATGGGTGGCCCCACCCCCTATTATTTAAGAACCATCAAAAGAGGAGAAGCATCACACAGCGGGAGCCTTCCTCAATGCCATCATGGATGCGGAGCAGCCCGAAAAAAAGATGATGAAGAGAAGAAGAAGAAGATGAAGAGAAGAAGATGAAGAGAAGTAGATGAAGAGAAGTAGATGAAGAGAAGAAGATGAAGAGAAGAGCGGGAGCCTCCCTCCATGCCATCATGGATGCGGAGCAGCCTGAGGAGAAGGGAAGAAGACGCAGACGCCGTGGAGGAAGATGCCAGACGAGAACACCGGAGGAAGAACCAGAAGAACCAGAAGAACCAGAAGAAGAAGAAGATGGAGTAAGAAACTGAAGGAAGATAGAAGATAGAAGATAGAAGAAAGAAGAAGCATTTAAATAAAGGAATTGTTAAAAACTGTCTCTTGTAATTTTTAACATTTTTGACAGTTTTTTAGTGAAATGGTAGGGGTACTTTTGTACCTCCTTACACAGGGGGGAGGGCCGGAATCTGGGGGTCCCCTTGTTAAAGGGGGCTTCCAGATTCCGATAAGCCCCCCGCCCGCAGACCCCCACAACCACCGGCCAGGGTTGTGGGGATGAGGCTCTTGTCCTCATCAACATGGGGACAAGGTGTTTTGGGGGGCTACCCCAAAGCACCCTCCCAATGTTGAGGGCATGTGGCCTGGTACGGTTCGGGGGGCACTCTCTTGTCCCCCCCTCTTCTCCTGCGGCCTGCCCGGTTGCGTGCTCGGATAAGGGTCTGGTATAGATTTTGAGGGGGACCCCACGCCATTTTTTATGATTATTTAAAAAAAAATTTCTAGTGATCTCCATATTATTTTTATTTTTTTTGTGTGTCAAGTTACCACAATAACATTAATAATGTTTTATTTCTTTGTGTGTTAAGTTAACACAATAACATTATAATTTTGTTTTTTTTGGAACATCAAGGAGGTCGGTGTCCCTTGTTAATTTGGCATTGTCTTTTAGAAATGTATTTGAATAAAAACACATAGGCAAGTAATTTTAGAAAATAAAATATCCATTTATTCTGGTTAACAAAATTAAGATGAAGGCAACGCTGGAGAAACTTTTGGAATTTGTGAAGCCTTTTGGCCCCAGGGCACACATCAAGTCTGTGGAAAAGAAAATTGGGATCTTGAGGAGTCCATATAATAGGGAGCACAATCAGGTCCAGCAATTCCAGAGATCAAGACCAGCAGCAGATGACATATATGTCCCCAGGCTGTGGTACTACACCAGCCTGCCGCTTCTGTCAGACCAGACTGAACCCAGGTCATCACTTTCTTCTCTTTGTTGCAGCCTTCCCTCCACGCTGCCCTGCAGCCTTCCCTGCAGCCTTCCCTGCAGCCTTCCTTGTCCAGTCTGGCTGGACTTGTAGCAGGAGGAGGAGGAGGGGCTTGCTCATATATTTGGCTGTTGGCAGTTAACTCGCCCCTCGCCCCCCTGTGAATTCTTTCACAGAGGAGGCGTTGGCCCTTCTCCAATTCGAGCAACCTGCTGGCTATATAGCAGCCATAGGCCTCTTCTGCTTCGAGGGGGCTCTTGAGGACATTCACCTCCTGGCTGACACTGGGCCCACCCACCTCCTGGCTGTCACTGGGCTCGCCCACCTCCTGGCTGTCACTGGGCCCGGCCTCCTCCTGCCTGCCACTTTCCAGACCCTCGTCCTGGCTGAGGGCAATATCAAGACATTTTTGACACTATAATGTATAATGTTTTTGACACTATAATATAAATTTGAATAATAAGTTTAAGGACATGAATTCATGTCACAATTTATTGACAAGTACAGGGAGATGAGCAATCTGTGAGAGGTCAAACACAAGTTATATTACAACAAACCAGTAAGGAAGGCAACGCTGGAGAGACTTCTGGAGTTTGTGCAGACTTTGATCCCAGAAGCAACCATGAAGATTTTGGAACGTAAAATTGGGATCTTGAGGAATATGTATAGAAGGGAGCATAACAAGATCCAGGCTTCCCTGAGATCAGGAGCATCAGCAGATGATGTGTATGTACCCAGGCTGTGGTACTTCGAAAAACTGCGTTTTCTTGACCACCAGACTGAAGCCAGGGAATCTCTTTCGACCCTTCCCTCCACCCTTCTCTGCAGCCTTCCCTCCACCCCAGCAGAGGCTGACGAGGAACAACCTGGGCCTTCCATCCTGGAAGAAGCGGATGCGCCCAGCTGGAGCCAGGTATGGACTGGGCTTGGGTCGAAGAAATAATTACAACACCAAGCCCAAGTGTAGCACCCTGCTCCTGTTGATCAGGCACTTGCATGTAAATTTAGGGGGTTATCTGTTCTGTATATAGTTCAGATTTAATCTGTGGCTAAATTAGCTTCTGTTCCAGCATTGGCTGTGTTGCGTGTAGTTCCACACTGTTGTCTGTAGGTGTCGTTGTCACCACAGGCCAGTGTTGGAAGAGCAACAGGCTAAAGTGTATTGAGTGCTCTTCTTTCTCAGAAGTAACCCAGAAGAGGTGGTACATTCTGGGAAAGGGTACTTAAGGGACAGACGCCATTTTTAGTTCTCTCTTACATCCTGGCCCTCCTGGCCTAAGGTATGTGACAACTTCTTTCCTGTCTCGGGACCATGCTGGCCCGAGGCTACGTTACTACAAGTAGGCCCAGTGGTCAGCAATTGAAAGATCCAGGGGAGGACTCATCTTGGAGAGGTCCGTGCGAAAGGCTGGTATCTCAAGAGGAGCCTGGTGACTCAATTGGAGGATGCATCCTAACTAACCTACCGCACAGTACTGCCGGGTCAGCTTAAAGATTCTAGTACTGTGTTGCTGTTTATCTAATATTAAATCCTGTGGCAGAGGATCGTATAACCATTTTTGTTCTTCTCAAGTCTGTGGCAGAGACTTTTCATCCGCGCGCCATTCCGGCTGCTAGGTCAGTGAGAGAGACCTATCCAGGTGGGCAAAGATCTGTAGACTGAAAGTGTGTTTGTTATCAGGATCTTAAATTTCTCAGTGATCTGTAAAAGGTATTTAAACTCTCCTGCAACTCCCTTTCTACCTCTTTACTGCTACTTATTTCAAGTTTTTTTGCAATAAAGCATTGGAAACAGAGCAAAGTGACTGGTGCATACATTGGTGGGCGTAAGGCCTAATATAGACTCTAGGTCCCGTATATGGTGGAAATACATGTAAGAGGGTGACGGCAAAGACCCGAATAAAATCAGCAGCTCCTTCGGGGGTCAGTGCTACACAAGCAAAGCACAAACTCTACGACAAGTACATACACGCAACATGGCTTCAAAACGGTCAGCTGGTCAGAACGAACTTAAACAGAACACACTGAAGAACAGCAAGGCCTGTGAAGAGCGAGCTGAAAATCAGCAACGAGCGGACAAGTATGCACTGAATGAACAAATGCGAACTGACTACACGCACTGAAAAGCAGATACAAACCCCACAAGCACAAACTGAACAACAGTTAAATGATCTGAAAAAACACAAGTCTGAATCGTCTCTCACCAAACTTCTACTAACAGGAGGTAAACACGAGATTAGCAGAAGGAGCCCAAAGGGTGGCGCACTTGCTATTGCACTTCCGTTTTATAGTCCTGTTGTACCTGGTGTACGTCACCACGTTCTAGACGGTCGGACTTTGGTGTGATCGTGTGTAGGCAAGTCCGTTTCAGCGGAACTCCATCGGAACTCCATCGGAACTCCATCGAAAAGTCCTTCGGTGTTGAGTCCGACGAAAAGTCCGGTCGTGTGTACACGGCATTACTGTTCTTGCTGGAAGCTCTGACATGAGGAACAAAAAAAACCCTGCCTGTACCAAGATGGCCAACACCACAGAGACACAGTGCAGAACAAGGGATAAAAAGTTAGTAACTGAGAATGATCAATTACAAAGAGTACATAGACTAGTCCTGTTCTTTTTTGAGCACAGTTGAGTTCCTCTTTGATAGTGGTTCAGGTGCTTTGATAGGACATGACCTCTAAGGCATTCACAAGCATGCAGATATTCTAATAGACCACTCTATATAAAAATGGTTTCCTTTTGTCCTTGACATAAAAATTGTATTAGTAATTGTTATACTCCCAATTCTGAAATTGTTCAG
The DNA here is from genome assembly GCA_037952925.1 of Lithobates clamitans. NCBI lineage: Eukaryota > Metazoa > Chordata > Amphibia > Anura > Ranidae > Lithobates > Lithobates clamitans. Next base: position 3,865,128 of record JBBGZY010000761.1, read on the forward strand.
TGATTCTGCACAGCACTATTTCATCCGTTTTTCATATTGGAAAAGGCTGTTTTCTAGCTGGCCTGTCACATCTTACTAGAACGACTTTCATCATTAGCCATCGCTCATACTGAACATTACATTATTGCCGTCCTAAAGGCAGGGGAATTATTATGCATCATAAAATGAAACTGTCAATAAGAAAAGTTTAATGAAATTAATCAGCAGCAAGTTGTGCCGAAACTTAAAAGTAGAATCTGATTATTATTGTTATTTGTGTCACCACAGCAAAGACGTTTACCTGGAAACTAATATAAATTCACTGGTGTGGGGATATTTCTGGTTTAATTAACGCAGAATTATTCCAAACTGGATAAAAGGATATAATCAATGCATAGAATATTGAGCTTTAATATGAAAGTGTAGCATTAAGCCACATAATCCATTTTACAGCATAAGAAACTTCACTTGCTGTTTTCGTAATTTTACATAATGATTTAATAGAATGTATAAATTCAGTTTTCAAACTTATTACTAATTGAGTAATAGTTTATAATGAGTAGCATTGATAACTGTGCAGGCAATTGGCCCTGTACTGAGAGAGGAGGAAACATTGCTTTTCCAAGGACTGTCAATTGTCAGTCAAGCCTTAGGACCTCGGTTTATTATTATTATAGAGAATTTATATAGCGCCAGCAGTTTATGCAGTGCTTTACAACTTGTGGTTACACAGTACAAATACAATACACTTCATTACAGTAAGAATTAGAGGGCCCTGCTTGTTTTTTTCAGCAGGAACGCAGGGGGAATGCACCTCTAGAGGCACAGTAGCTGCAATTGATGGGAACACTGGCAGCATTTAATGGGGCACAGTAGCGCAACTGATGGGCACACTGGCAGCATTTGATGGGGCACAGTAGCGGCAACTGATGGAGCGCAGTAGCAGCAATTAATGGGCACACTGGCAGCAATTGATGGGTACAGTAGCTGCGCTTGATGACACAGTGGCTGCTCTTGATGGGCACAGTGGTTGCGTTTGATGGACACAGTGGCTGCATTTGATGGGCACAGTAGCTGCGTTTGATGGCACAGTGGCAGCATTTGATGGGCACTGTGGCTGCGTTTGATGAGCACAGTGGCTGCATTTGATGGGCACAGTGGCTGCGTTTGATGGGCACAGTGGCTGCGTTTGATGGCACAGTGGCGGCAATTGATGGGCACAGTAGCTGCGTTTGATGGAACAGTGGCTGCAATTGATGTTTTTTTTCAGTTTGTTTGTGCCCCACAAAAAATTTTGAGCACCAGCTGCCACTGCATACAAATGACCTAATGCCACACTTAGTTCTTTATTCACTAAAAAGGATGGTACTGAGGGGTGGGTAGAGGGTGAAACCAAGGGACAGTGCTACAGTAATTTGTATATTTAAAGCTTAAACAGTATCCAAACCGGGGTTGGCACTGTGCCGCTGACCCCTGCCTTCTAGGTGCAGGTCCTGTCTCCTCCCAGCCTCCTCTGCACCTCTGCAGTGCCTTTTAGGTGCCTGTGCTCCCTCCCCCCCACTGTCATCTGTGAACAACGGAGAACGGGAGGCAGCACAGCTCAGGACAGAGGGTGGGAGGAGAAGCTGGCCAAAATAACGATTCAAGTTAACCCACAGGAATTATGTTGCTAGAACACAGGGCAGTCCCAAGCAACCAATCACCAGCTTGTTAATATGAAAAGCCACTCTGCCATTTTCCGTCCAGAACTGTGCTGCTCTCCACTCTGCACTGTGTACACAAGTACGACACTGCTGCTATAGGAAAGGGGTGTAGAGGACACTGATGTGTGTGTGGGGAGGAGGTTATGTGAAGGGGCAGAGGACATTTCTATGAGCAGGGCCACCCCCCATAGTAGTGTCCTCTACCTCCCTTCTCATCAACCACCCCCCCCCCTCTCAATTCCCATGATTTTATTTATTTTATTTATTCCATCATAAGACAAGTTCGAATACATATACATATACAGTAGATCAGGCAAATATTACATCCATTATCATATTAAAATCATAACGTGTAGTAAATTAATTCGCTACCCGGACACTACTCATCAGCAAAATATTCTTAACCAAGAATCCTCTGTCCAACCATCCTATAGTCTCGAACTCGTCTTAATCTATTTTATACAAAAGAAAATATTTTATACCAAAACAAAAAAAAATAAAAAAATTTTAATGTAGGATTTAGGATGCATCGCATTCCTAAACCCTACATTCTGACCGCAACACACTCCTGAACCCTGCATTCTGAACGTAATATACTCCTGGACCCTGCATTCTGAACGTAACACACTCCTGATCCTTGCATTCTGAACGTAACGCACTCCTGATCCTTGCATTCTGAACATAACGCACTCCTGATCCTTGCATTCTGAACGTAACGCACTCCTGATTCTTGCATTCTGAATGTAACGTACTCCTGATTCTTGCATTCTGAACGTAACGCACTCCTAATCCCTGCATTTTGAACGTTACACACTCCTGATCCCTGCATTCTGAGTATTCCTGTATTCCTGATCCCTGCATTCTGTACTGGTGAACCCTGCATTCCTAGTGCAACACACCGGGGAACCCTGCATTCTGAGAGTAACACACTAGTAAACCCTGCATTTTTAGTGCAACGCACTCCTGATCCCTGCATTCTGAGCACAAAACAATCCTTAACCCTGCATTCTGAGTGCAGCACACTCCCTTACCCTGCATTCTTAGTGCAACGCACTCCTGATCTCTGCATTCTCAGCGTAACGCACTGCACTGCATTCTGAGCATAATGCACTGGTGAATTCTACATTCTCTGCTTAACGCACTCCTAAATCCTGCATTCTGAATGTAACACACTCCTGATCCCTGCATTCTAAATGCAACACATTCTTAAAGAGGAAGTAAACCCCGCCAAAAAAATCTTAATTTTCTAATACTACAATGTTTCTTGCCAATCAAGAGATATATAAATTACTCCGAAACTAGTGTTATGCCCCGTACACACGGTCGGACTTTGTTCGGACATTCCGACAACAAAATCCTAGGATTTTGTCCGACGGATGTTGGCTCAAACTTGTCTTGCATACACACGGTCACACAAAGTTGTCGGAAAATCCGATCATTTTAAACGCGGTGACGTAAAACATGTACGTCGGGACTATAAACGGGGCAGTGGCCAATAGCTTTCATCTCTTTATTTATTCTGAGCATGCGTGGCACTTTGTCCGTCGGATTTGTGTACACACGATCGGAATTTCCGACAATGTATTTTTTTGTCGGAAAATTTTATCTCCTGCTCTCCAACTTTGTGTGTCGGAAAATCCGATGGAAAATGTCCGATGGAGCCCACACACGGCCGGAATTTCCGACAACACGCTCCGATCGGACATTTTCCATCGGAAAATCCGACCGTGTGTACGGGGCATAAGAATTACCTTTTTTTGTTGTTTGATTGTGGAGTCTCTTCCGGATATCGCCCGCGCCATTTTTTGTTCTGTTTCCTGAAGCCCATCTGGACGTCATTTCCACCCTTAGTTCGTATCCTTGCCGAAATCTCACACATGCGCCGTAGAATCGTTTATTTAGTCACAAGGGGGAGTATCAGGAAGACTAGAATCATTCCTTCATTGCGAGACTTCTCCTCTGTGCCGTTCAGAGGGGAAGCTCACACACAGTCAATTACAGACATGCAAATAAACAAACGGCACTATATACATGCCATTAATGAAAGTACACACTGCACAATCGGGCATGACATCATCGAAAATAAACTGACGATTTTCATGGAAAATACACAAGTAAGTGCACTTTCACAAGCAGCGATTAGCTGCCTGTGTTATCTAGTATCTGATGACTCTGAGGGTTTACAACCACTTTAAACCCTGCATTCTGAGCACAACGCACTCCTGAACCCCGCATTCTGAGCGTAATGCACTCCTGAACCCTGCACTCTGAGCGTAACACACTCCTAAACCCTGCATTCTTAACGTAACTCACTCCTGATCCCTGCATTCTGAGTGTAATGTACTGGTGAACCCAGCATTCTTAGTGCAACGCACTGGTGAACCCTGCATTCTGAGCGCAACGCATTCCTGATCCCTGCATTCTGAGCACAACACAATCCTTAACCCTGCATTCTGAGTGGAACGCACTCCCGATCCCTGCATTCTTATGCAGCGTACACATGGGCGGACTTTTCGACCGGACTGGTCCAACGGTCTATCCGACGGACTTTCGGCGGACTTCCGACGGACTTTCGGCGGACTTCTGACGGACTTTCCCAACGAACGGACTTGCCTACACATGATCACACCAAAGTCCGACAGATTCGTACGTGATGACGTACGACCAGACTAAAATAAGGAAGTTTATAGCCAGTAGCTGCCCTAGCGTCGGTTTTTGTCCATCGGACTAGCATACAGACGAGTGGACTTTTCAACTGGACTCGAGTCCTTTGGAAAGATTTGAAACATGTTTTAAATCTAAAGTCTGTCAGATTTTTGACCGAAAAAGTCCGCTGCAGGTCCGATGAACCCCACACACGGTCAGATTGTCCACCGGATTTGGTCCGTCGGACCAGTCTGGTCGAAAAGACTGCCCGTGTGTACGCGGCATGAGCGTAACGCACTGCACCGCATTCTGAGCGTAACACACTAGTAAATCCTGCATTCTCTGCATAACATCACTCCTAAACCCTGCATTCTCTTGTAATACTTATTTTATTTTTGTACTGAATAAAAATATTTTATCAAGAAAAAAAAAGGTCGGTCTTACTGTCTATATCAGAATTCTCTTGTAATACTTATTTTATTTTTGTACTGAGTAAAAGTATTTTATGAAGAAAAAAAAAAAAAGTCGGTCTCACTGCCTTTTTTTTTGGGGGGGGGGGGGGGCGCTTCAGAATTTTGGCTCCTGAGTCTCCTGAGTCCTGAGGCTCCTGAGTCCTGAGATGTAAATCCGGCCCTGGCTGCAAATTGCATCAGATTTCACAAAAAGTAGTGCATACACTACTTTCAAAATATGCACCATGCCAAATTGCATGATACTGCAATACCATGCGATCTTCTGTCCACATACACACTGTGTTTGCAATCTACATTTGGGGTTAACAATGTATTAACACCCATAGTAGATCACAAAGGCAGTGCGTTTTGAACACGGTGCAGGAAACATACATGGAACATGCCCTTTTGACTATGCGTTCTGGTGGGAACCAACCCTAACAACAGGACGCTCTACCTGGTGATCTTTGACTTCATCAGTGTCGTTCAAGTAGATCTCCACCTCTATACATTTGCATACCCCTGGTCTAAACCCACAAACAAAAAAGTAATATGTTGCAGCTCACCAGTCCCTAGATGTGCAGACTGCGTTCATTTTTTACTTTCACTTTTTTCCTTTATTTTCACCTGGTGAAACTGCTAGCAACAGATTTTCTGTGCTAGAGCAGCAATGTGCCTCTCCCTATTTGCACTAAAAACAGCCCCCCCCCCCTTGTCGCATCTCCATAATATAGGGGGAGCTGTTCCTTGGTTTACAGAAGAGAATTAGTGAGGGCAGATACGTTACTTGAGTACACTGGATTTCAGCCAGGATCAATTATAATACATTTTTCTGTACGTGGAGAAAATTCACCTTTTCACAAAAGATGGAAAGGTGAACTAACCCCAATTATCCTGGCCAACCCTCTGGATCCCCCTGCACACAATGCCCATGATGCCCCGTGCTGTTGGTGTAGTGGTCGGTACACCACAGTATACATACTCGGAGTGCATTTTCATCATAATGCTCCCAATGGCAAGCACCCATTGGTCAATGCAGCCATATGACTTTGGAAAGATGAACTTACCCTTTACAGTGTGCACCCCAAAGCTCAAACACACATGACTTTCTCTGTAGCATGAGACAGTGAATGAATGAGAAGTGCTCTGTGCTGAGCAGCTTCTTGTTCATTCACAGACTGAAGCATAGTAAACAGGTTACTATGCTTCGGCTACTAATGAACACAGTAAGTGACTTTGTACACTGTGTTCATTTAGAAAAGGAAGGCGCTGGTAATTTACATATTTACTAGCCTCTTCCCCCACTCTCCATCCTGAAACATCCCCTGCAGCAGGCGGGGGAAAGAAGAGGAGGGAAACCAGCAGCACTGCAGAGTGGGGGGGCAACATGGGGGTAGCCCAGGCAGTAGGGGGAATCAGTACCGCACGTAGTAGTTAGGGTGAGCCCAGGCACACCTGGCACACCCCCTGCGCATGCCTATGCTGATAAGTATTTTTTGTTACCCAATATGTACTTAATGTAGCGCTGCTCCAAGTGCTGATGCCACTGCTCTGATGAATCCATCACTCGACATATGCGTAAATATGCTCATCCATCATCAAAGATAGAGAAACTCCACACACCAACAGCTCCAAGTATACATAATGTGAGAAGCGGCCTCAGACCATACTCCTCAACCCATACTCCTCAACCCATACTCCTCAACCCATACTCCTCAGCCCATACTCCTCAGCCCATACTCCTCAACCCATACTCCTCAGCCCATACTCCTCAGCCCATACTTCTCAGCCCATACTCCTCAACCCATACTCCTCAGGCCATACTCCTCAGCCCATACTCCTCAGCCCATACTCCTCAACCCATACTCCTCAGCCCATACTCCTCAACCCATACTCCTCAGCCCATACTCCTCAACCCATACTCCTCAGCCCATACTTCTCAGCCCATACTCCTCAGCCCATACTTCTCAGCCCATACTCCTCAACCCATACTCCTCAGGCCATACTCCTCAGCCCATACTCCTCAGCCCATACTCCTCAACGCATACTCCTCAGCCCATACTCCTCAGCCCATACTCCTCAGCCCATACTCCTCAGCCCATACTTCTCAGCCCATACTCCTCAACCCATACTCCTCAGCCCATACTCAAAAATATATATTTGGTAGCTTGTCACTCTACCCATCCATTCCTGAGATTTACACAACTATGCCATACTGCACATCCCTGTCTAACAGGGTCTCAGGGCCTCTCCACTTTTTTAGGTTTTAGAATGGGGAAAAGTTACAACCACTATCATGTTTTATTTTATTGATGACTGGGTCTACATTGGAGAGATTCACCTTCACTATTTGTCCTAGTGACCATTTTCATTGTTATACAGTAGATTATGAAAAGTGCTAGGAAATTTAAATTGTCACAGGAACAGGTGAGGGATATCTCCTAATTTTGGAGTTATCTTTTCTTACTTCCTGTTGAATCTTTGGGACAGAAAGTAAAGGTTAATATAACTAAAATAAACATAGAAAAACAGGTGTTCTAACTATTTCCTTACCTAACCAAAACTAAAATTAAAGTTCTTGTCCCTCCCCCAGCGTGCCACTAGACAGAGAAAGGAGAGATAGTCGATTAATTAACCTATATTTTAGCTTCTCTGATCTCTCCTCCTATCAGCATACTCCTTGTCAGCACACTTGACTGGCTTTTTGTGCTGCTTCTCCCGCTCCCAGTCTGAGCTTTGCTGTTCAAGGACTGAAAGAGGCTGATACCAGGTAAAATTCAAGTATTTACACCGTTTGCATTAAAAAAAAAAATTCAATGATGTATTAATGAATATAGAGCTGCATTATTTTGTGTTTTTATTATTATTATTATAATGCCTGAAGTTCAGTTTTAAGCTGATATTTATTGTAAAGGGTTTTTCCATTAAAAACAAATCTCTCTCTCTCTCTCTCTCTCTCTCTCTCTCTCTCTCTCTCTCTCTCTCCTCTCTCTCTCTCTCTCTCTCTCTCTCTCTCTCTCTCTCTCTCTCTCTCTCTCTCTCTCTCTCTCTCTCTCTCTCTCTCTCTCTCTATATATATATATATATATATATATATATATATATATATATATATATATATATATATATATATATATATATATATATATATACACACACACACGTTTTTAAGGCTGTAATGCGGAGATGTTCTGAATTCCAAGCTCCCTCCCCCCACATTACCAGTGAGTCTCAATGTCTTGGTTTGATTTTATTAACATTACATTAAGGTGATTGAAAAGAAGTAGATGTTAGTATCACAACAGGATAGAAACAATTTAATTTCCAGCAAGGAAATTACCCCTCAGTGAGAAGCTAGAGAGTTATTTACCCATTAATGTCTATCCAGAATCAACATATCAGCAAAGTGATAATTTAAAGGCTCACTTTTTTCTAAATTCTATCTTCCCTATGTACCAATATACAAATAATTTACCCCTGTTACAAAAAAAGAAAAAGTTTTCAATGTATTCTAAGACAGGCCTTAACGACAGTGCACTGTCCCTGATTTCGTGGGCACTGTCCCTGATTTAGAACAAAGTCCCTCTGTCCCTCTTTCCTCCTCATGTGTCCCTCATTTTGCTCTGATCTATATAGTTGTATATAAAATGCACTTTTCATCTTTCAAAAAGTGTTTCCCAGAGCTAAACCTTTCATCCAATTTCTATATTGCTGCATTTGTAAATTTCAAAAGTCAATATAAAGGAATAGTAGTGGTTAAAAAAAAAGCATTTGTGCGTTTAAACCCCTTCCCGCCGAGCTTACGCAGATGTGCGTACTCGGCTTTCCAGGGTTATACCAGGATGATGCCCACAGCAGCAGGCATCATCCTGGTACTGTTTTTTAGAGCAGGCGATCGGCTATCCAGATATATCAACCGATGCGGCTAAAAGCCGCTTCGCTGTTATACCGGAGGAGGGGGAAGGGACGTCCCCCCCCTCCCGCCGCCTCCCCGCCGCCTCCCGCCGCTCTTATCGGGCCTCCCGTTCGTTTGGGAGGCCCGGTGACCAATCGGCTGCCTCCGGCGGCTGGGGGCGGGCTGGAACAAAGCCGTGGGCAGCTTCGTTCCAGCCTCCTAATCATAAACACGGAAGCGACGTCATGATGTCACTTCCTGTTTACTCGGCTGCCAATGGCGCCGGTTTTAAAAAAATACACAGTATTCAGAATTGCCGTTTTCGGCGATCTGAATACTTTGAAGTGCAAAGGAGGGATTTGGGGTCTTTTAGACCCCCGATCCCTCCATAAAGAGTACCTGTCACCACCTATAACTGTCACAAGGGATGTTTACATTCCTTGTGACAGCAATAAAAGTCATCAAAAATTTTTTCTAATTTTAAACACAATTTATAAATATAAAAATAAATCCCCGCGAGCTCACGCAGCAAAGAAAACGCATATGGAAGTCGCGCCCGTATATGTAAACAGTGTTAAAATCACACATGTGAGGTATCGCCGTGATCGTCAGAGTGAGAGAAATAATTCTAGCACTAGACCTCCTCTGTAACTCTAACCTGGTAACCGTAAAAAAAATTATAAAACATCGCCTTTGGAAATTCTTAGGTACCGTTGTTTGTCGCCATTCCTCGAGTGCGTGCAATTATAAAGCGTGACATGTTTGGTATCTATTTACTCGGTGTAACATCATCTTTCACATTATACAAAAAAATTGGGGCAACTTTACTGTTTGTTTTTTTTAAATTCATGAAAGTGTCCCTTTTCCCAAACATTTGCGTTTAAAACACCACTGCACAAATACCGTGTGATATAAAATATTGCAACAATCTCCATTTTATTCTCTAGATTCTCTGCTAAAAATATATATGTTTGGGGGTTCTAAGTAGTTTTCTAGCAAAAAATACGGATTTATAATTGTAAACACCAAATTTTAAAAATAGGCTTAGTCATGAAAGGGTTAACTAATATTTTTTTTGGTATAATTATCCTTTAAGGGGGTGTGTCCTATGCCTACATACTTTTGCTAATAGGTATCCCTCATTCCCAAAAGTTAGGAGGTATGCAGTGTCTCCTATGGAAAACTCCTCCATTACTAGTGTCTGGTATTCATTCTGGTATTTGAGATGGGAAAGCTGTTAGTGAAATAAGTATTTTAGCAGCTGACCTCATTAACACACACTCTGCATCTGACCTCCCCTTCCAGGATATTGCTCCACCTACATAGTAGCCTGCAGATGTTGCCAGTGAGCACCATTCTCACTGAATACACAGCCAGTGTCTTCCTCTGCTAATCATTTGTATTGTACTTTAATTTTATCTTGCATAGATCATTCATTTGGTAGAGTGTGCAGGAGCAGAGAGATCACATAACACATACCTCACAACTTTCAGGGATGGGAACGAGGGACACCTATTAGCCAAAGTATGTAGGCATAGGACATACCCCCTGCCACGCCCCCTTAAAGGAGACTTGTAAAAATAAAAACCCACAAGTGCGTTTTTTTTTACCACTACTATTCCTTTATACTGGCTTTTGAAATTTACAAATGCAGCAATTTGGAGATTGAATGAAAGGTTTAGAACTGGGCAACACTTTTTGAAAGATAAATAGTGCATTTCTATATACAACTATATAGATCAGACCAAAATGAGGGACAAATGAGGAGGAAAGATGGACAGAGGCACTTTGTTCCAAATAAGAATCAGTCCCTCAAAATCAGAGATAGTTGGGGGCAGGAGCTAGGTCTACAAAAGATCTGGGGCTAGAGCCCATAGCTGAGTAGTAAAGAAAGTCATACGCTTGGGCGGGCATACACATGTATATACAGTAATATACGTGTGTGTGTGTGTATATATCCCCAGCGAGCCCCCACTTACATCAGGGTCCCCAGAGAGCCCCCCCTTACATCAGGGTTCCCAGAGAGTCCCTCCTTGCACCAGGGTCCCCAGAGAGCCTCCCCCTTGCACCAGGGTCCCCAGAGAGCCTCCTCCTTGCACCAGGGTCCCCAGAGAGCCTCCCCCTTGCACCAGGGTCCCCAGAGAGCCTCCCCCTTGCATCAGGGTCCCCAGAGAGCCCCCCACTTACATTAGGGTCCCCAGAGAGCCTCCCCCTTAAATCAGGGTCCCCAGAGAGCTTCCCTTTTGTATCAGGGTCCCCAGAGAGCCTCCCCCTTGCATCAGGGTCCCCAGAGAGCCCCCCACTTACATCAGGGTCCCCACAGAGCCTCCCCTCCCCTTGGGGACCCCTGCAGAGACTCTGGGCTATGGGCCCCAGATTCAGGGCTATAGCCCCAAAAGCCACCACCTAGCTACGCCACTGGTTGGGGGCAATATATAACACCCTATGTGGAGCAGAGCTGTAGTATTAAAAAGTATGTCCCCGGAAATCTATTAAGCTCACCATACACTATACAATCTGATTGTACCTTCTCCTTTAGATATACCATCAACTATGTAGAGCAAGGGCCTGCCTGCCTGACTGGATACAGAGTGATTGGATAAATGTTGTCTCCTCTTATTATATAGTTTTGGTAAATCTAAAGGAGAATGTACAGAGATTGTATAATTAGATTGTATAGTGTAACACCTAAAATGAACTAGCTGCGCTTTCCGTGCCACTAACTGTTAACGGCACATGAAATGCGGAAGCAAACAAACATTTTGCTGTGAGAAAAAATGTCCAACAAAATTGGAAAAATGCTTGGTAATATAAAATAGAAACCATAAACACACCAAACTGTCCCATGAGCTACTTTGTCACTTTTTTGTTTGCATGTGGGGCAGCCCATTGAAATCAATGGACTGCACTATGCGTGTCATTGGAAAAACACACACAAAAAAAGTGCGCTCCCACTAGGTGTGAATGGGGCCTGAAAGAGAAATTGGTGTGTTTACACAAGAACAATGACAGCTAAGTGTCTCTGCCCATTTCCGAGAGGTGCAGATTGAAGGCTGTCATGGACAAGGTAAGTGAGAAATAAGCACATTGGGATGTATGGGCAGAAAAGACATTACAAAAGGTTTCTATTTATTATGAAAAGTCACATTCTGCCTAAAAAGTTAAACTTATCCTTTACATTGTAATTACGATAAAACAAACACATTTCTTAGCATTTATAACTAGAGTGTGGGCTTTTGACAATGCTATACACTGATCAGACATAAATTATACTTTGTTAATATTAATAAGGTTATTTTTTACATTTGTTCTGAAATAAAACCCTGCTGGTAAATCTTATTAAGAGCTAAATATATTTTGCTGGGTCTACACACAATTAATGAACAGCTAGTGTTAATAATGTTAGATAATTCAATCCCACACAGCTAAGAAGAAATACAATTAAATTACTCGTAGGGCTAATTATAAGGATGCATGCTGGAAATGTGTTGGATGCCCCTGTGGTCCATTTCCTAATTCATATATGTTTGACACCTAGTGGCACTATGAAGGAACATTTCCCTGTCATCTCATGTTCTGAGAGATTCCTTTATATATTCCTGAAGTTCAGTATCAAGAGAAGAGAACAATGAAGAATATATAAGCATGCAGAAAGACCTGGTTTATTACCGAAGTATTACAGGTATTTATCCTGATGATCTAACTCAGGGGTCTCCAAACTTTCTAAACAAATGGCTGAAAGGAAGCCAGTGGGACGAGAAAATGCCCCAGTGTCAGTGGGAGTAAACAATGCCTCATTGCACCCCATCAGTGGCGGCTGGTGCTCCATTTTTTGGGGGGGGGTGGCAAACAAACCCCCCGCCACTGGGTTCACACTTACCCCACCCACGATCGCTTCCTCTCCTTCTCGGCAGAAGCAGTAGGAAAGCAGCCAGGTAGACAAAGCCAGGCCACAGCACGCTCCCGAAGAAATTGCCATATTTCTTTTCCCTGCTCAGCTGCACACAACTCCGCCTTTGCACGTCACCACCGGAGACTACACACTCATTGGCTGCCACCAGCTCCCTCCGCCTCCTCCTCCTCTTCTACTCTTCCTCTCTGCTCCAACCACGGCCGCACACATCACACAAGTGGGTGGGTTCGTGGCACAAGCCCACCCTTTTTGGAAGCCAATTAGAGCCTCAGGCTGTAATCATGTGCTTCAAAAAAGAAAAAACCTCAGTTGGAATTTGTGCGTCCGGTGCCCCGCATGTAGATTAGAGGCCGTGCGCATGGATGGGAGGGGGCACCGCCACTGGCCCCCTAATGAGAGGGCCACCACTGCACTCTATCATTTGTATCAATGGGAGGAATCATTCCCTGACGTTTATGGCGAAACATACACTAAAGCGGCCCGGGCAGCAAAGTGTAACAAGAAAGGTGGGACTTTAAATGAAGCTCGTGGTGACAAAAGGAACAGAGTGGTGAACAGTAAAAATTGTTTAATATTGCATAGAAACATATTTAACCAACATAGAATTGCACATACATGAGGATGCACCCAAAGCTAGGCGCCAGACTCTATAGTAGCAATAACTGGTAATAACCTGTTTGCAATCATGTACAATAATAGTAAAATTTAGGGAGTCCACCTGTGTTCATACAATGTAAAAACATTCAAAAAGTAACAACTGCACAGTCAATAGTTCTTAGATCCTTCATAGGTAGAATTGTAAAAACTTTCATAGCAAAATGGGTGTATATATGGTTCACAGCATCAATTAGCTTGATGCGTTTCACGGCTTACAGCCGCTCTTCAGGAGAAGATGTGCGAATTGTCTGTAATGAAAAATGTGTAGATACTCAATAACGAAGTTGGGGGAGTATGGGTAAACTTCCACCCAAAAACCCGGGTAGGGCATGTAAACTTACTAGGTATGTACACCAAGACACATGACGTCCAGGTTAGCAGGACCGCCCTCTCGGCTCCCGTTACTGACCTTGGGTTGGCCTGCTGACCTGGACGTCATGTGTCTTGGTGTACATACCTAGTAAGTTTACATGCCCTACCCGGGTTTTTGGGTTGGGTAAATAGAAGGCAAGTGCAACTAAAATGATCAAGAGGCACTTTGCAGTTATGGAGAAACTGCAGGATATGCCAGGATCACTCTTCCAACTAACTCGCTGAAGGGTAGGGGAGCACTAGGCCCATGGGAATCAGATGGGAACACAATGGGGGTTATTTACTAAAGGTAAATCCACTTTGCACTACAAGTGCACTGCAAGTGCACTTGGAAGTGCAGTCATTGTAGATCTGAGGGGGACATGCAAGAAGAATAAAAAACAGCATTTTTGCTTGCACATGATTGGATGATAAAATCAGCAGAGCTTCATCTCATTTCAGAGCTTCCCCTCAGATCTACAGCGATCTACAGTGACTGCACTTCCAAGTGCACTTCCAAATGCACTTTCAGTGCACTTGCAGTGCAAAGTGGATTCGCCTTTAGTAAATCAACCCCAATGTGTCTAAGATATGCCCCATCGGGTTTTCTTATCCCCAAGTGGAACTGGTATCATCACAAGGGGATATGGCGATGGCAGGGTGGAGATAGTATCAAATGCTACATTTTTTCAACAAACTAGAACCCCAAGTAAGGGCTCTGAACTCCTTAACTATATTTGAAAACGTGTATGATGAAGATGTCAAAATCTAATCACTTATTGTCCCAAATGTATAAACTAACGCTTAGTGAACAAAATATCACAACGCCTTACTTCATCAAAGAATGGGAAAAAGAATTAAGCTGTACATTTACGCCATCACAAATAAAAAAACTAATAGAAGTAACGCACCTTTCGTCCGTAAGCTCATCTATCCAGGAGATGTCATACAAGTTTCTGGTTAGATGGTACCAGACCCCGGTGCGATTAGCACAGATCTACCCATCTGTAGATAACTGCTGTTGGATCGGATGTAAAGCCAGGGGTATATTCCTCCATATCTGGTGGTCCTGCCCAAAGATTAGGGTATTCTGGGAAGAAATAGCCCCATGGATCAAGAAAATGTCTAGTAAACCAAAGGAGTTAACACCATTGCACTTCTTGTTTCATGGGACTATTGGATCTATAAAATCATATAAAAATAGTTTCATACCACACTTATTAAACGCAGCTAAGAGGTTGGTTCCCAGATACTGGAAACAGGTTGCATGCCCTGCTCTAGCAAAGTGGAAAAAGGAAGTGGACGTAATAATGGAGGCGGAAAGGTGGGTCTATGAGAATAGAAGTTAACAGGAGAAATTTGAAAAAATATGGGTAGGCTAGAAAAATTATGCCAAAGAGATATGCCAAAATTTATGCCAAAATTTTTTTTTTTTTTCTCTCAATCTTTAATTTTCCATTTTGTCAATTGAATGGCTGCCATAATTTCACTCATGTATACCTGTTTGGTCTTGAGGGGAAGGATCCCTGCATGAGTTATCATATCAAAATATCAAGTATAAATGGCTGTCAGATTTTCACTCATGCATACCTGTTTGGTCTTGAGGGGAAAGATCCCTGCATGGGTTACTATTATGCCTAATATATTAAGACATCTAATGCTCTACACCCTCAGTACTTTTCAAAATAGAAACATATATAGTCATTTGCGGGACTATATTGGAACTAAGCACCCCATATGCTGGATGAGTCGGGTACCGCACTGTTGCTATTGCATTAGATAGGGGGACTCGGACGTCCCCGCGCAATGGGGCGGAGCTTTCTATGTCCGCCCCGTATGCCCTCACTGCGTCATCCTTGTGTGGGCAATGCGCGCGCATCCGCCAACGGTGGTTGCGTTTGGCGTGGTGCGCGCGCGTCATGTGCGGGGACGTCCGGACCGGAAGTGATGCCGGAGGTCATCACTGACCTTTTCACTTCCGGTGGGACCGTATTAAAGATGGAGGCGCCGCTGTGTTTATAGACGCAGCCGGCCCCATCCCGTCTATGCTGACAGGACGATTCCTGGTGATTGAGGAGCCCCTATATCTGAGCCCTACAGGTAAACTCTTAAACTGAACCTTTATCTCTTACCATATCTGGGTGTCTCCTTGTACTATCTCCCTCATGTACCCTTGGGGATGGAGAAGATGTATTTGTTTAGAATTAGAATCATGGGCAGGTTGCTTGTTAATCCCCTGATATGATTAATCACGCCATATCATAGGGCCTCTAGCTCTGTATAAATGCACAACAAACTAGACCCCCACTTTTAAGCTTGTTAGTGTTATACAATTGTTAACCAACACTGGCTAAGTGAGGTGGACTATATGCTATACTGACTACCTTACAGAACACATTAAGTACATATATATGATCCCTTGGACTGGGTAGCTTAGTGGCTTACCTATTTCCCCATCTTGCCTTTTACATACTAGATTCCTGTTTGGCTGGTGTACGGTCCAGTCCCTCTATTGGCACTATCCGGTTGGGATCTGGCACCCTCGGATTTTTTGCAGCAGTTGGTACGGTGGACGATATCTGGCAATGGTAGCTTGTGCTATTTTGTTTTAGACGTGTACCAGTAGGTGAGACTATTAGATCAAATATTTCGACCAAATGTCATATGTTTTTTGCTGTACTCGAATGTGTATGACCGTCATGTAACTGCGTACTTATCTGTTGTTTACATAGTTTAAAAGAATCAATGATGCCGATCTATGCCCTGATGAAGCAATTAAACGTTTGCGAAACATGTTGGCAGACAGGCATGAATGAAATTTAAATACAATACCGGATGGTCATACTGGTCTTTTACATATATTTTGATATGTGTCTTGTATACTCCTTTCTTTTTTACTGCAATTTAATAAAAATAATATTTTAACTATTTTTTCTGTCGATACCTACTGTAAATAGACGTATCATCTCCCCTCAAAAATCCCAAGTCTCTTGAAAGAATCTTTACTTTCACTGTATTTTGATTATGCCAAAGAGATAGAAAAAAATAAAAGAGAGTAGATGAAATTGCCGAAAATTTAGATACCTCCTAAAGGGATAACTGATAGTAAAGAGAAATAAGGAATGTACTACAACATTTTTTAAGAATAAGTATTGGTTAAAATTCTATATGTTGATAAGGGGAGTGCCCCCCCCCCCCCCCCACACACACAATGCTTTGGTTCCCTTTCTTGGGCTTTGTTCTCTTGGTTTCCAAGAGAAAAAAAAACTGGCTGAAGGGTAGAATTTGGATGGTCTCACTGCTGGAACTTTACAAAATGTTCAGACAAGTTCTAGATTGAGCCTTCAAATACGCAGAATACAAGACTGATGGCACCAATATCCCTGCAGCTTTTCAGGGCAGTGGGGTTGCACCTGTACTACAGGGGTTAACTGCTTGTTTAGTCTCCAGGAGGGGAGAGGCACGTTTACTTACTTGATCCTCTGCTTCCCAGCAGATGGCACTCCCCCATGTTACAGCAGTGGACTGTCCCTTGGCATCATCATAGCCAATGCAAGGCTTTGGACCCTGCACTGGTCTTGGTGATGTCAGAACCTTATGCCGCGTACACATGGTCGGACTTTCCGACGGGAATTGTTGGATGTGAGCTTGTTGGCTGAAAGTCCGACCGTGTGTATGCTCCATCGAACATTTGTTGTCGGACTTTCCGCCAACACATGTTGGCTAGCAGGTTATCAAATTTTCCGCCAACAAAACTTTGTTGTCAGACTTTTCGATCGTGTGTACACAAGTCTGTCGCACAAAAGTTCACACATGCTCGGAATCAAGTACTAGCCGGAAGCGCTCGGTCTTGTAAAACTAGCGTTTATAATGGAGATATCACATTCGTCACGCGGCAAATTATGTAATCTCTCAATGCAGTGCATTCTCTTCTTCTTTATCATGCTATAATAATTAAGTTGCATTGCTGCTGATATTCACAGAGTTCTGACAAACGTATTTTTTATTATTTCTAGTGATCTCCTGGATAATATTTGTTTTTGTTGTTTTTTTTTTCTCGTGATCTCCAGAATAATCTTTTTTTTTTCTTTTTTTTTCTAGTCATCTCCATAATTTTATTTTTCGTTTTGTGTGTTACCACAACACCATTATTATCTTGTATTTTTTAACCTCAAAAATACAACTATGTTGGTGTCCCTTGTTAATTTGACATTGTATTTTTGAAATGTACCTGCTTACTCACAAACAAACTGTCCTTTTTGAAGTAAAACACATAGGGGGTCATTTACTATAGCGCCAAAAAATTATCCGGCAGTGCCAAAAAATAGCGCTCAAAAAAGGCCAGAAAGACTTCAACTCTCAGAAACTGAGCGCTAATGCAAATGGAAAGCAGCGCTATTGCCGGCAATAATGCCTGTCAGATCACATATGCTGGAATAGTGGAAGCCAATGGGGCTCGAACCTGCAAAATCCAAAGTTCTCACTAAAGGCTTATATGCAAGTTCTTTGCCATATAAAGTGTTTGGAGACCCGGGTCCTGCCCCAGGAGACATGTATCAATGCAAAAAGAAGTTTTAAAAATGGCCATTTTTTCAGGTGCAGTGATTTAAAAAATGCTTAAAGTGAAACAATAATAGTGTAATATTCCTTTAAATGTCATACCTGGGGGGTGTCTATAGTATGCCTGTAAATTGGCGCATGTTTCCTGTGTTTAGAACAGTCTGACAGCAAAATTACATTTCTAAAAGGAAAAAAAAGGTCATTTAAAAGTGCTAGCACTAGCGCTAGTGCCGGCTATTAATCAATTGTCGGTCCCAACAATACACATTGTTCATTGATAAGAACGGCCTGGGATCCCCCACAGTGCATTACCAGGCCCTTTGGCTCTGGTATGAATATTAAGGGGAACCCCGAACCAAAATTTTAAAAAATAAATGGCGTGGGGGTCCCCCCAAATTCCATTACAGGCCCTTCAGGTCTGGTCTGGTTATTAAGGGGAACCCCGAGTCAAAAAAAATGGCATGGGGGTCCCCCTAAAAATCCATACCAGACCCTTATCCGAGGACGCAACCTGGCAGGCCGCAGGAAAAGGGGGGGCGAGAGAGCGTATGGAATTTGGGGGGACCCCCACGCATTTTTTTAAATTTTGGTTCGGGGTTCGCCTTAATATTCATACCAGTCCCAAAGGGCCTGGTAATGGACTGTGGGGGAATCCCAGGCCGTTTTTATCAATGAACTTTTATGTGTATTGTTGGGACTGACAATTCATTAATAGCCGGCACTAGCGCTAGCACTTTTAAATGACTTTTTTCTTCCTTTAGAAATGTCATTTTGCTGTCAGACTGTTCTAAACACTGGAAACATGCGCCACTTTACAGGCATACTATAGACACCCCCCAGGTACAAAATTTAAAGGAATATTACACTTTTATTGTTTCACTTAAGTATTATTAAAATCACTACTCCTGAAAAACGGCCGTTTTTTTTGCATTGATACATGTCCCCTGGGGCAGGACCCAGGTCCCCAAACACTTTTTATGACAATAACTGACATATTAACCTTTAAAATTAGCACTTTTAATTATTCATGTTCATGTCCCATAGACTTTAACGGTGTTCGCACGTTTGAACACATTTTTTGCCTGTTCGCATGTTCTGCTGTGAACCGAACAGGGGGGTGTTCGGCCCATCCCTAGTTATCATTGAGAATCATGGGGTACAACTTGTCAAGCAACTCGGAGGTCCAAAGTCGCCCAACTGTGAAACAAGTCATATATATTTTAATAGAAGGGAGCTCTCATTTATACTTGCATTTACATCAGCAGAACAAATGCAGGAAGTGATGTGTGCACATGGGCCAGAAGCAAATGTGTGGGGATGCCAAACAAATCAATGAACCCCACCCACACCAAATCTAACTACCACATCCACCCCCACATTGATTAAGCACAAGTACATATCATACCCTTATCCGGAAAATGAGCAGCACCTCCTTTTGGTAAAGAGGGACCTCGCCATGTCCACCTAGATGGAGATCCTGACCAGCACAGGAACTTCCGGGTCATTACAATGACTTACTTCTGGGACAGAAGGCGAAACCACACTCTTTTGATCGCTGCTGCGAATATTTGATCGCAACCACAATTAGAATTTTATTATTTTTGTTTATTTGCAGATATGCAAATTTGTAATTCTACTTATGATATTTAAAGGCGTTTGAAATGGTGTCCCTGGGATAGCAGCAGGTGAATGACAAAAACAAAAGGCCCAGTTTGAG